>CM061528.1:4441326-5641326 GCA_030068015.2 Neoceratitis asiatica
ATATTTTATATTTTATATTTTATATTTTATATTTTATATTTTAAATTTTATATTTTATACTTTATATATTATATTTTATATTTTATATTTTATATTTTTTATTTTATTTTTTATATTTTATATTTTATATTTTATATTTTATATTTTATATTTTATATTTTATATTTTATATTTTATATTTTATATTTTATATTTTATATTTTATATTTTATATTTTATATTTTATATTTTATATTTTATATTTTATATTTTATATTTTATATTTTATATTTTATATTTTATATTTTATATTTTATATTTTATATTTTATATTTTATATTTTATATTTTATATTTTATATTTTATATTTTATATTTTATATTTTATATTTTATATTTTATATTTTATATTTTATATTTTATATTTTATATTTATATTTTATATTTTATATTTTATATTTTATATTTTTATATTTTATATTTTATATTTTATATTTTATATTTTATATTTTATATTTTATATTTTATATTTTATATTTTATATTTTATATTTTATATTTTATATTTTTATATTTTATATTTTATATTTTATATTTTATATTTTATATTTTATATTTTATATTTTATATTTTATATTTTTATATTTTATTTTTTATATTTCTTTTTATTTTTTTATTTCTTTATATTTTATATTTTATATTTTATATTTTATATTTTATATTTTATATTTTATATTTTATATTTTATATTTTATATCTTATATTTTATATTTTATATTTTATATTTTATATTTTATATTTTATATTTTATATTTTATATTTTATATTTTATATTTTATATTTTATATTTTATATTTTATATTTTATATTTTATATTTTATATTTTATATTTTATATTTTATATTTTATATTTTATATTTTATATTTTATATTTTATATTTTATATTTTATATTTTATATTTTATATTTTATATTTTATATTTCATATTTTATATTTTATATTTTATATTTTATATTTTATATTTTATATTTTATATTTTATTATTTATATATTATATTTTTTATATTATATTTTATATTTTATATTTTATATTTACATTTTATTTTTTATATTTTATATTTTATATTTTATATTTTATATTTTATATTTTATATTTTATATTTTATATTTTATATTTTATATTTTATATTTTATATTTTATATTTTATATTTTATATTTTATATTTTATATTTTATATTTTATATTTTATATTTTATATTTTATATTTTATATTTTATATTTTATATTTTATATTTTATATTTTATATTTTATATTTTATATTTTATATTTTATATTTTATATTTTATATTTTATATTTTATATTTTATATTTTATATTTTATATTTTATATTTTATATTTTATATTTTATATTTTATATTTTATATTTATATTTTATATTTTATATTTTATATTTTATTTTTTATATTTTATATTTTATATTTTATATTTATATTTTATATTTTATATTTTATATTTTATTTTTTATATTTTATATTTTATATTTTATATTTTATATTTTATATTTTATATTTTATATTTTATATTTTATATTTTATATTTTATATTTTATATTTTATATTTTATATTTTATATTTTATATTTTATATTTTATATTTTATATTTTATATTTTATATTTTATATTTTATATTTTATATTTTATATTTTATATTTTATATTTTATATTTTATATTTTATATTTTATATTTTATATTTTATATTTTATATTTTATATTTTATATTTTATATTTTATATTTTATATTTTATATTTTATATTTTATATTTTATATTTTATATTTTATATTTTATATTTTATATTTTATATTTTATATTTTATATCTTATGTTTTATATTTTATATTTTATATTTTATATTTTATATTTTATATTTTATATTTAATTTTTATATATTATATATTATATTTTATATTTTATATTTTATATTTTATATTTTATATTCTACAATTTATATTTAAATTTTATATTTTATATTTTATATTTAAATTTTATATTTAAATTTTATATTTTATATTTAAATTTTATATTTTATATTTTATATTTTATATTTTATATTTTATATTTTATATTTTATATTTTATATTTTATATTTTATATTTTATATTTTATATTTTATATTTTAAATTTTATATTTTATATTTTATATTTTATATTTTATATTTTATATTTTATATTTTATATTTTATATTTTATATTTTATATTTTATATTTTATATTTTATATTTTATATTTTATATTTTATATTTTATATTTTATATTTTATATTTTATATTTTATATTTTATATTTTATATTTAAATTTTATATTTTATTTTTTATATTTATGTTTTATAATTTATATTTTATATTTTATATGTTAAATTTTATATTTTATATTTTATATTTTATATTTTATAATTTATATTTTATATTTTAAATTTTATATTTTATATTTTATATTTTATATTTTATATTTTATATTTTATATTTTATATTTTATATTTTATATTTTATATTTTATATTTTATATTTTATATTTTATATTTTATATTTTATATTTTATAATTTATATTTTATATTTTCCGCATTCGATAACTTATATCAAGAAAAAAAAAAAAAAAAAAAATTAAGGATAGTTTTGGAAACGGAAAAGGAAGCAACTGATTTAAAAATTTATCAAAGTGAATATTAAAAAATTGCGATATAAAAGAGAATAATAAATAAGTAACGAACCATATTCAAGCAAACGCTACTGCAATGGCGCCACATCGGTAGATTATTACAATCCAATATAAGCAAAATAGAGCGACTTTTTCATATTAGCAGCAAAGCAGAGCAGATAAGTGGTATGAGAAAAATGTTCGGAAATACCATTACTGTAATATAACTGCGTCTTCATTTGTGATTCCCGGAAATTAGGCATTAAATTTATTAGCAAATCACGCCTGCCGTTGGCTTAAAATAGCAAATCAGATCCTGGTGTCACGCCATAACAACAGCATGTCACCGCTTAGGAATGGGAGTGATTTTTAGCAGTCAGATAGTGCCTTATTGTGTGATTTTGCTAAATTGCAGAGGTTTGTAGAAATATTTAGTAATGCACGGTATATATATACTTATACATATGTACATCTTCTATTTTGTCAATTGCGTTCTGAGGCTTTTTAGCTTCGTTAACATCGACACCAAGCTTTTGTCGCATCGTTTGTTACCCCCCACTACTTGTACTGTCTACTTGAAGCTGTAATGCCCATGTCGGCGCTCTAATGGCATGTCACTTTCACTCTGCGTGCTTTTTCTTAATATTTTTTTTTGTGTGGAGGAATGGCTGTCGTCACTCGGCCGACAAACAAGTTAACGGTGATTTTTTTTTTTTGCTTTGCTAGGAAGTATCATTAACTTATTATGACAGCTTTCGGGTGATTCAAAGGAAACTTTAAGAAGTGAATGAGTAGGTTAAGAATTAGTAAACGGAGGAAAATAAAGAAGGATGGAAGAAATATTTTGAAAAATATATTTTTGTCAAATTAAAAAAAAAAAATGGCATTTTTTTTAATTGTAATATTTTTGGATTTTTTTGGCATAAAAATATGGTTTTCCTCAATTTTTCAAAAGCTCTCATACGTTACTAAATTATTTAAGGTTAACCTTGAGTTTTTTTCAAAAATAAAAAATTCTGATTTTCACCACAGAGTTAGAATGAAATGTTGTCTTAAATTTAATACACTCTCTGTTTAGAATAACTTAAAAATGACAAAAATATAGTTTGAAAGTTTTGTAAATTTGATGTATTTTTAATAACTCACCTTTAATGAAATATACGAGGTGTGTAAAGGTAATTTTTTAATTTTTTTTGAAAATTACTTATTTATTCATCAATATCTATTTTGTCGCCTGCAAAGTAATCCCCCTCGGATATAATACACTTGTGCTAATGCCATTTCCAATCCTCGAATCACTTCTGAAATGCGCTTTTCCGTATGGACATCAGCTCATTCCTCGCTTCTGATTTGATCTCATCAATTGTGGCAAAATGCTTTCCTTTCATTAGTTTCTTTAGTTTCGGCAATAGGAAATAATCGCAGGGAGCCAAATCTGGTAAATACGGTGGTTGATTACGGTTTTGTTTTTGACCAAAAAAATCACGAAGAAGCATTGATGGCATTATCGTGATGAAGAAACTACGGTTAGTTTTTCCACAATTCCGATCGTTTGAGTCGTATTGCTTCACGCAAACGTTGCATAACTTCCTTGTAGTATTCCTTATTATCTGTACGACCTTCTGGCTTTTGAACTCATGAGGCACCACACCATTGTAATCAAAATAAACAGTGAGCAAAACCTTCACATTTGATCGAATTTGGCGTGTCTTTTTCGGTCTTGGCTCATCTGGCAGCTTCCATTGGGATGATTGGGCTTTGGTTTCGACGTCATAACCATATACCCACGTCTCGTCACCAGTTATGACCCATTTGATCAAACTCGGATCGTTGTTGACGTCATTCAACAACTCCTGAGCAATACTAATGCGACATTACCAAATCATTCGAGAAAATTGAATGGCATAAATCATTCGATGTTTTCTTTGCTTGTTGACGTGGTCGCGCCTACAGGACGCTCTTCGTCATCATCATCTTCTCGGTCTTCTGTGAAGCGCTTGTACTACTTATAAACACCTTTTTGAGACAAATTGTACTCACCGAATGCCACAGTCAACATTTCAAGTGCCTTGGAGCACTTTGTTTCATTTTTAACGCAAAATTTAATACAAATTCTTTGATCCATTTCTTTCAAAATTTAAAAATCGAAGAGCACACAAAAACGCGACTAACCTCTTCTGTTGTCATAAGCAAACTACTAATCGAAATCAGCTTCTAATGCAAGCACATGATAATCACATGTGACCGATTATAACAAAAACAAAATATCGATAATCGAATGTACACAGGTAGTGAAAAATCAAAATTCATCTTTTCGTTTGAAGATACCTCGTATGTAAATAAGTTGAAGAAAACAAATTATTGTACAATTAAATAAATTATTCTTTAAAAGAAAAATAATAAATTATGTTTTAAAAAATTAATATATTATTTTTTAAATAGATTATATTTTAAATTAATTGATAAATTTAGCAATATGATAATTGTCATCATTCAAAGCAAAAATATTATATTATATAAAATTAAGAAATTATTAAAATAAATTCAAAGTTTCAATAATTATTTTAAATATTAACTGCAAGGTGTTTACTAAAAAAATATTGTTTAAGGGAAAAACAAAAATTATTTCTTTCAATTCATTCATTCCTTCACGTATGCATTGATAAATGTGTGAGAAACCCCGTTAGATATGGGCACTCTTTGCTTTCTTAGAATAGTTGAGCTGCTCCTTTTGCGGTCTGTTTGCGTCAAGACATACATACACACACACATAATTTCTCCTCATGTGGATTTTTTCACATGTCTACTACAAGTGTATGTACATATGTATGCTTGTGCGTGTGCTATAATGAGTTTTCACCACAGCAATCTTATTATTACGATTTCGTTTTTTATTCTTTTTCTGCAATTTTGCTATTATTGCCATGCTAATGTATAAGTAGTTGTTGGGTTTTTGGCGTTAAATACCATTCATTTCGGCAGTTGGCTGTACCACTATGAAGCGCAGACATCTCTTCCGTTTATTGTTGCTGTTGGCACTTCACTTCTTCACACCAATTCTGCGATGTCATTTCGCCAGTTTACTCCATTCCCTCAGCTCCTCAGTTTCTGAGTTGCTTACACGCACCTCATTTCTCTTGTCTGCTGCCAAGTTGCAGTTAGAAACATCTGTGTTTTGTGTTGGCAATCTGCGCTGCTAGTTTTCAACTAAGCTAGTAACGTCTGTGGTTTTTGAGAATTTACGCCAACAGTTTTTCGGCTGTTGAAATATATGAGAATACATTTTTCATGAGTTTTTCTTGTAGAAATTGTGTGCGTTACATTTTGTGATTGCATTTTTCGTATCGAAATTTTTACACATGCTGAAAAACAATAAATTTTTGGCTAAAGTTTTATGAGCAAAAGAATAATACTCCAGCAAGTCTTTTTCAGTTGTGCGAAATAACTTTCTTGACGAAGAGTTTGGGTAAGGTTGCCAACTTTTTAATGATTTTTATTTTATAAATATAATAAATTAAAGAGAAAACACCATATTATGACCATCCATCCATTGCACGTATGTAGATAATTACATATGTATGTACTTTTGCCTAGCCTCAACAGCAGAGTTGCCAGAACTTTTCCAGTGATCCATATAAATGGCCATAAAAAGAAGCTAGAAGAAGCCAGGAAAAATTCAGAAAAATGTTAAAAAAAGCTGAAGATTAAAGTTAACAATGTAATTGTCTCATTAACATAACAAAATAGAAGTTACTTACACCACAAAAAAATAAAGAAAATTTGTGCTCCCGTTTTACAGCTTACAATTAAAGAAAAAAGACTTTAAATCATTTCATTTGACCAAATACTTTGCATTGAAAAAAAGGAAAAAGGTAAACATTTTAATGTACAAGGGTTGCCTTATATATAGCGGAATTTGGCAACCCTAGTGTTGAAATCTGGAAACTGACAACTCTATCGTAAAGTTTGACACATTTGACGATACACATACTCAGAACGTTTTGATATAAGAGCGCTATTTGGGTTATTTACAGTAATTTAAAATATTCATCTCGGTAAAAAAATGGAATTAAATCGCGAACATCTTCTCGGGAATTATTTTTACCATTCGACGTGGATTAACTCAGCAACAATGGATCGATGAACTTAATTCTATTTATGTTTAAAGTTTATCGATGGTATGATGAATTAGGTCGTAGACGACTCCAACTCGAATTTCCTGAAGATCATCCAAAAACAGTTGTTGTTCCGAAACTATTGTTGCAAGATCGGCATGCGACACATTTTTTGTTTGGGACAACTAGAGGCATTAGTGAAACCAGCATACATTCAATATTGCATGAAAATTTGATTGTAAAAAATGTGTACCTTTGGGTCCCACACACTTGTCAATCGCTCAAAGAAATGCTTTTATTGATTGGTCGAGAGAAATGTTAAAAAATATGATGGCGTTGCTTCGAAACGTGTCTATGACATCATGACTTGTGATGTATCATTGTTTTTCGCGTATGAGATCGAAAGTAAACAGCCTGTTTTTTTTTTTGTTTTTGATATATTGGACATGTCGCAACTGTACCATTAAAAAAAGCAGAACAGTATATTCTGAGTGGTATACAACCATTTTTTGTCCGTTGTTTTTCAAGAAATTAAGAAAACTAACCGTAGAAGATGGATCACTTCTAACCGCGACAATGCGAGCACACATGGACGGAGGAAACAACTGCATTTTTGAATACACAAAAGATGGATTTGATGAGTCATCCACCGTACGATATTCCTAACTTGGTAACGAATATCTTGTTTTTATTCTCGTGCGTAAAAATTAAATTGAGAGGTCAACGTTTTTCGACACCTGAAGAGGTTGTTGGTTCAGACCGCATGTTTTGGAAACACCTCAATCAGGCAAAAGTGCTTCGGCAATTGGTGCAAAGGCATGCAAAAGTGAATAGATCTTAATGGGGAATATTTTGAAAAGCAATACAGCGATTTTCTATGATTAATACTTGTTTTTGTTCCCATATCCCGAGATATATAAGGCAACCCTCGTGTTTCAATATTACACACTTCTTCACCGTCCGATAAATTGGAATAATAACTTGATTTGTTCATAAATTTTGGTTTTGTTTTTTATTATAAAATCATGACAGCACTTTTTTTCATTTTTAATCCATATCTCCATTTAACGTATATATAATTAAACATTTTCAATTGAATTTGATTTCGTTGCTCGGTTTTTACAATGTTCATAATACTAAAAATATTATTGGCAAAACTAAAAAATAAAAATATAAAAAAATTAGAAAGACAAGCAAATAAATTTTCTCCAATCGAATTTTTGTTCTGCCGAACCTATGCCACTCTCTCTCTCTGCTGCGGAATCTACGTTATTAGGAACGATAAGAGAAATTGAAGAGAATAAGAAAACAATAATCCCCTTTCTCTGCGAATGTCAAGCTCTCTCGCAAAGCCGACTCAAAACACTTGGGATACATTTAGCACCAAATCTTGAATGTCTGTCCACAAAAAGCATATCAGTTATGAATAGTTTCATCGACAACAGGTTGTAAGCAATGTCGATAACTTGTGACAGTCCTACTACTAAAGGGTGTTTTTTATAGAGGTATAGAACTTTAAGTTGCAATAAAACAACGATGGAATATTCGATTGACATGAATTTTATTTATCCGAAAGATAATCTTGTGGCATTACATTTTAAATATGATTTCTGGCAAATGACCGCCACGGCTGGCGCGGATGTAGTCCAATCTGGACGTCCAATTTTCGATGACTTTTTCCAACATTTGTGGCCGTATATCGGCAATAACACGGCGAATGTTGTCTTCCAAATGGTCAAGCGTTTGTGGCTTATCCGCATAGATCAATGACTTTACATAGCCCCACAGAAAGTAGTCTAGCGGTGTTAAATCACAAGATCTTGGAGGCCAATTCACAGGTCCAAAACGTGAAATTGGGCGATCACCAAACGTGTCTTTCAATAAATCTATTGTGGCACGAGCTGTGTAACATGTTGCGCCGTCTTGTTGAAACCACATCTCCTGGACATCATGGTTATTCAATACAGGAATGAAAAAGTTAGTAATCATGGCTCTATACCGATCACCATTGACTGTAACGTTCTGGCCACCATCGTTTTTGAAAAAGTACGGACCAATGATTCCACCAGCCCATAAAGCGCACCAAACAGTCAGTAAGCGGTGTTTCAACATACACTTGAGGATTACCTTCACTCCAAATGCGGCAGTTTTGTTTGTTGACGTAGCCATTCAACCAGAAGTGCGCTTCATCGCTAAACATCGCTAAAATGGGCGTAGTGCGCGATACGTTTTCCGCACAGAACCATTATTTTCGAAATAAAATTGCACTATTTGCAAACGTTGTTCAGGCGTGAGTCTATTCACGATGAATTGCCACACGAAACTGAGAATAAATCACTTGACAGCTGTTAAATCGGTCGTCATCTAAAGTAATGCCAACTTAAAGTTCTATCCCTCTGTAAAAAACACCTTTTATTTCGACGTTGCTGAGGGCTTACCGTTGTGTTGCACTTACTACTCATCAGTTGCTCCGCCCACTATTATCCGCTCCACGTATAACGACACTGTCTGCAATATCTCCGTTATCCCTCTCGCTCATTCTTCTTGAACTAAGGTTGCCATGCTCTTGTTGTAAAGCCGTGTATGTGTGTGTTCGAATTAAGGAAATTTAATTGCAGTGAACTCTGGATCGGCTGAGCTCACTTCAGCTTTTGAAAAAATTCACCTCACAAATGATAGAAAGATAAAAATATTATCATCGAATAAAAATATTATTATCGTTTCGTACTTTTTATGAATTTTTTGAACGCATATATACATTTATTTTTTTATTTTATTTTTTCAATATATATTAATTACTCAAATCATATGTAAATTTTTTTACAAATCTTATAAGCTGCATATTTGGCAAAAATTATGAACAATTCAAATTTTTGAGAACCTCCCTCGGTAAATTCGCCTAACTCATTCTATTGCATCTAAAGTGTGAAGGTATGTGAGAAAACAATGTTCTTTTTCTCCCCCCTCCCCGAAAACATGAATACTCCAGTGCAAGGCAAAGCTATTTCAATAGAAAAAAGCTAAAATCAAATGGAAACTCGGCCACTCATGTCACCTCATGCATATGCCCTTGCAATGGATAGCAAAAATAAAAATTCAATTTAATTTTCAAATGTAAATTTGAATTGGGTTTTTGAAAGTGAATTCACTTTTGCATTAGCATATGTAGCCACATATGTGCGCATATGCATGTATTTGCATACATAAAGGTATGCGACAAATAATTAAATCACCTTCACACAAGCATAGCAGGAAGAAGCAGAAAAATAAAATTGAATTTTTTACCTTAGTGATATTTTTCCGAAATTTCTGGTCGAAATTTTATTGAAATTTTCTAAAGATTTTTTTTCACATATTTATCAGTCAAATTCAAAAAAAAATATTCATTTCAATTTTTTTATTTTTATTATTACTTTTACTTTTCATTTTCATTACGTAATATTCAATGCGTCCCTGTCACTTCCACTTATCTGTGCCATTAGTGGTAATTTGAATTACAAATATCCGGAATAAAATGTGTAGCAGAGCAGCGGTAAGTGGAGGGCAAGCTAAGAAATTTTATAAGGATGAAAAAAAGGAAACGAAAAAAATCTTTAACACGACAATAAAACTTATTATAACTTCGATAAGGAAGCAGCTGTTCAAGTCTCCCATTTTGCGTGCTATCATTATCATATTTCTTCAGCGTGGCATAAGTGAATGAAACAAATTTAAATAAATTATGGCATTGACATTACTTTGATGGGGTATGGCGCCTGTGTGGAGACGTTTTGCTTTCAAAAATTATGATTGTTCAGCGGTTTAGCGTTAGAATTTCAGCGGAAATTTGCTTATATATGTAGTAAGTACTATATGTTCTTCTTTTTTTTACTGTCGTAGACAACGCTTTTGCGATTATAACCGAGTTAATCACAGCTGTTTTGGATTTCCAGTATAGCATTGTTGTTGGTGTTAATGGTGGCTCCAAGATAAACAAATTTATTTACAACTTCAAAGTTACTTGGGAACTGATGGTAGGAGATATTTCATTTTGTCATCCTTTACTAATTCCATAGGCTTCGATTCCTTATCCAGAGTGAAAAAAAAAACTTACAGCGCGGTTGCTGAGGCCAATGATATCAATATAATCGGCGTACTCCAGAATTTTTACGCTGTCATAAATTTTTATTCGAAAATTAGAGAGATGTAGGTTTTTCTTACGATTTTTCCACACTGATAAGGTCCAATAAGTTTGTTGGCGGTGGGATTTAATCTTTCATACAATATGCTCGAAAGGACTTTATCGAGGAGGCCTCCCTTTTCCTGGTTTGGGTAGAGCGCACTTAGATATGCCTTCGTGAGACTATATTCTCCAAAGACGCTGTTGCATTCATGTCATCCACGTCGTATTTGGAAAGCTCGGCTAAGTCATTGGCACCCGCCGTTTTGTTGTTCTTCAAGCGAGCGATAGCTATTCGAACTTCTTGATAGTCGGGCAGTGTTCCCTCCATGAATTCTCCATTCTGGGCATCAGTCGCTAGATTACCCCTTTGCTTGCAAATAAATATATTTAATATTCAGGTTTGGTATTTAGTATTTGGTATTTGCTACTTGGTGTGTGGTATTCGGTATTCGGTCTTTTTTATTTGGTATATGATATTTAATATTTGGTATTTGGTATTTAGTATTCTGTATTGAATATTTGATATTTGGTATTTGGTATTGGTGTTTGGTATTTGGTATTTGATGTTTGGTATTTGGTATTTGGTATATGGTATTTGGTATTAGGAATTTGATATTTAGTATTCTGTATTAAATATTTGATATTTCGTATTTGGTATTTGGTGTTTGGTATTTGGTATTTGGTATATGGTATTTGGTATTTGGTATATGGTATTTGGTATTTGGAATTTGGTATTCCGTATTGAGTATTTGATATTTGGTATTTGGTATTTGATATTTGGTATTTGGTAGTTGGTGTTTGGTATTTGGTATTTGGTGTTCGGTATTTGGTATTATGTATTTGATATTTGGAATTTGGTATTTAGTATTCTGTATTAAATATTTGATTTTGGTATTCGGTTTTTGGTATTTGGCATTTGATATTTGTGGTTTGATGTAAGAAAACATTAGTGACATGTTTTATTCGAGTATGGGCGAAAACAATGCACTATGATCCACGAGATCACTTTTGTAACTCAAATTTTGCATAACCAAGTAATATTCGAGCCAAAAAAGGAAACTTAATGAAGGTATAAGGAGAGGTCAGTGGCACGCCCACTTTAAAAAATATATATATAATTCTGAAGATATTTACATCCTAAGGAAAAAACTTTATAGAAAAATATTGAGTACTTTAGGAGTAATCTATTTTGTCCACAAAAAGCGGCCAATCAATGGCTGCATACCTCGCATTTTTACATTTACCGAATCCGCATCAGCAGTTTTGTAGTAAAAGAGCAAGTATAAATATTCACAGCAGCAAAACCAGAGGACACCGCTGACTTGAGTAATTCGATGAATACTGTAATTAGGTAGTCAATAAATGTGCAGCCTACCTGTTATCGGTATCAGAAAACCGACGAAATCACAGTCGTTGAACTGATTAAACATCCTATTCTTAGCTCTGGCAAATTTTGAATAGAGAGGTGTTAGAAAATGTCCGTAGCAGCTCAGCATCGACTTCATTAATTAAAAGTCCACTCCTGCAAGTGTGATTTCTCTACTGCTAACACAAAGAAGAGAGTAATACATAACAGAAAGGGGAGTAACCCACCTGAAATCTACAAAGAGCCCATCTCGTAAGCATAAAGTAGTAACACCAGGATTATGGACATATTATGCAACACATCCGAAACCACTATCACATCCCACAGACTTGAGACACTTTTACATATGCATTTACATATTTTACTTATACATAAAGAGCACGGAGTAATAATAGCCTGAAGGCAAGCACAATGAGCTAAAAGCAAAAGTGTACGATGGTCCACTCAACAAATACCAAATGAAGGACAAACAGCCTGCGCTGTGCAAACATACAAAAACAATGCAGAGAAAAATCAACTAAATAAAAGTGCTGCAAATAACAACAGAAAACTGCCGATGGCATTGATGTAGCGAGGTAGCGAGCTCAGACCTCAACACATCCAGCAAAGCGGAGACTACACAACTGCGGTTTCCACTGCTGGCAAAAGTAAAAGCTTTGGCCGCTACCACGATATAGACGCTGCGGCAAACGGATGTAACGTTGATGCGGTCGGATGCTGATGACGTCGACGCGACTTGGACGCGCGGATGCCGACTAGCTGATGGACTCGCTACCCATTTAGATGGGGCGCACTTAGACAATGGCATAACAGAGATTATCAAACGTGCTGCAGGGAGTAGGCAATACTGATGGTAAACTAACAACAACAACAATTAGAAGTATATACTATACCCGTATGCATATTGGTGTGTGAACTACTGCTTGCTCTGTGGCATAAACCAACAAAGTGTTGCAAAACTCTGCTTTCACAACAAACAGTGTCAGTGTTGACGACTAACTGAGGCGATGCCGGCATTGTGGTCGCTGTGGTTGCGGTAAATTGGCGCGATCACACAGAATCACCACTCGGCGACGCGGCTCTTCCGCCTCACTACGTCAAATGCCATTTCACGGATATATGATTTTTTTTATACATACATATATAGCAAAGCGTGAGCTAAAAAATAAATGAAATTTGAACAAAAAAATTCATGTGAAAAAAAGTAAATTCGAATACTTTACGTTACGTCAAAGGCAAAACGAAAATCCACGTGAATGAATTGAAATAAAAAGTGAAAAAGGAATAAAAGCAAAGCCGGCGCAATGCTGGCTGTAGTTGTTGGTCAAACGTGGCTACCTTAATGGGCTGATTCACCGTGAGTTTGGCTGGTTGTTTGGCTACTTTGTTGGTCGCGCAGTGAGGTGGACTCTGCATATACTAAGCGAACAACTGCTGCGCACCTACCACCACTTCTTCTTCCACTGTGTGTACTTATTTTTTGTTCATCCACATTTGGCTTGCGGCGGCGACTAGTTGGTGCTTATGCAAAAAAAAGGCTCAAAATAAGGAAAAACAAGTTAAACAAAAACAACAAAGTAATGAAATAACAAAAGCCACAAACTAAGTTGAGCTGGATTATGTATAACGTGATTCGGTTGCTGACAGTTGGCGTAAAAATTGGAGGGAAAAAATTGTAAAAAATACATATAAAGGGTGTTTTTTATAGAGGTATAGAACTTTAAGTCGGCATTAATTTTCAAGATGGCGACCGATTTAACAGCTGTCAAATGATTTATTCTCAGTTTAGTTTGGCAATTCATCATGAATAGACTCAAGTAAGGCGTAGATTCGTCGAATGGGCCCAAAACGAGATTACCGTTGTTCCCGATTTTCATAAGCGTGTTTTGTTTATCGATGAAGCGCACTTCTGGTTGAATGGCTACGTCAACAAACAAAACTGCCGCATTTGGAGTGAAGGTAATCCTCAAGTGTATGTTGAAACACCGTTACATCCAAAAAAACTGACTGTTTGGTGCGCTTTATGGGCTGGTGGAATCATTGGTCCGTACTTTTTCAAAAACGATGGTGGCCAGAACGTTACGGTCAATGGTGATCGGTATAGAGCCATGATTACTAACTTTTTCATTCCTGAATTGAATAACCATGTTGTCCAGGAGATGTGGTTTCAACAAGACGGCGCAACATGTCACACAGCTCGTGCCATAATAGATTTATTGAAAGACGTTTTGGACCTGTGAATTGGCCTTCAAGATCTTGTGAGTTAACACCGCTAGACTACTTTCTGTGGGGCTATGTAAAGTCAAACGCTTGATCATTTGGAAGACAACATTCGCCGTGTTATTGCCGATATACGGCCACAAATGTTGGAAAAAGTCATCGAAAATTGGACGTCCAGATTGGACTACATCCGCGCCAGCCGTGGCGGTCATATGCCAGAAATCATATTTAAAATGTAATGCCACAAGATTATCTTTCGGATAAATAAAATTCATGTCAATCGAATAATTCATCGTTGTTTTATTGCAACTTAAAGTTCTATACCTCTATAAAAAACACCCTTTACATATGTATTTGTATGTATATATGTAATTAAAAGAAAAACTACACGAGTATTTAATCAGCCTTGTTGTTAGCATGCTGTTTACTTTGCATAATCCAATTAAATTAAATTTAGTTTTTCAAGTGTTGCATATTTATATAGAGTATTTTTACGACAAAGAGACATGAGATTCAGAAGTCTTTATATGTATTTTTTGACACACAAAAAAATTTACAAAAGTAAATTTGGCAATTTGTATTAAGTTTTGCGACTTCTTTTTGTAAAAATACTCAATTTTTTAAATAGCTGCATTATATAGGGCTGGGCAACATATGTTCCGTCAAAATTTCCGTATTCTAATATGTGCCTAAAAGTAGAAAAACATTTAAATAATTAAAAAAATACATTTATTGAGAAAATATTTAAATATCGAATTTCGCTTGCATAAAGAATAAAACTGTTAAAAGTCTGATGTTATGTACTACGTATTAATGTAATCCAAAATTTTTCGGGTGTGTTACCATACTGGCTTCTGAAACTTCCTTTGAAAATCATGTAAAATTCAAGAAAAACAAGTATATAAAAGCAAAATATATTTTTTTAAGTTTGTCAATTAAGAAACTGCACCGTTCGGGCACCCTTAATTAAATAGTCATCCACACTGATTGGAATATGACCATCTTTTGAGTTTTCCAAGTATATATTTCGTGTAAGTTTAAAGGCAAATAAAAGTGAGAATCTTGTTATCGCTGTTACTGTTGCAGTTAAATGCTATATATAACAGGTCAATTTAAAGGTCTCCAGCCTGACACATATATGGCGCTACTAGAATTAATTAATTAATGAATTTTAGTTAGCCTTAACCTTCAAAAACGCGTGTATAAATTTGACAGCTGTCGCATCATTAATTTGTGAATTATATCATTTTGAGTGAAGCAGTTTATGTTATTGTGAAAAAATGAGTAAAAAGGATTTTCGAGTGTTGATAAAATATTGCTTTTTGAAAGAAAAAAATTGGCTTATAACGAGTTTCCGGACAGTGCCTTAGGAAAATCAACCAACAAGGATTGGTATGCTAAGTTTAGACGGGGTGAAATGAGCACCGAAGACGCTAAACGCAGCGGCCTCCCAAAAGAGGTTTTTACTGAAGAAAAAATCAAAAAAATTCACAAAATGATTTTGAATGACCGTAAAATGAAATTGAATGAAATAGCAGGCACTCTAAAGATATCAACTGAACGTGTACATCATATCATTCACAAATATTTCGGTATGAGAAAGCTCTGTGCAAAGTGGGTGCCGCGCGAACTCATTTTTGAACAAAAACAACGACGAGTTGATGATTCGGAGCAGTGTTTGGAGATGTTCAAACGTAATAAACCCCGAGTTTTTGCATCGGTATGTGACAATGTATGAAACATATCTCCGAAGTCCACTCGTTACGAGTGGATTGCATATTATAAATCCGTTCTAAAGCGTGGAAAAACGTAACAGTCGGTTGGCAAGGTTATGGTGTCTGTATTTTGGGATGAGCATGGAATGATCTTCATTTACTACCTTTAAAAAGGAAGGACCATCAATAGCGATTTGCATTATTGGACCATTTGAAGGACGAAATCGCCGAAATATGGACGCATTTGAAAAAAAGAAAGTGCTGTTTTACCAAGACAAAGCACCGTGGCACAAGTTGGTGAAATCGATGTCAAAAATCTGTGAATTAGGCTTCGAATTGCTTCCGTTTTTACCGTATTATTCAGATCTAGCTCCTAGCGAATATATCCTGTTTTCAGATCTTAAAAAAATGCTCGCTAGAAAGAAATGTTTGTCGAATGAAGAGGTGATCGCCGAAACGGAGGCCTATTTTAAAGCAAAGTACAAATCGTACAACAAAAATGATATCGAAAAGTTGGAGGGTCGGTATAATCAGTGTATCACCCTTGAAGTGAACTATGTTGAATAAAAAAAATCGATTTTGCCAAAAAAGTGTGTTTTACTATGGTAGGCCGGGAACTTTTCAATTGATCTGTTATGTATATTTATACACCTTCTCCTCTAAAATTTGGGGCGTTTTTTAATGTCTACCCAAACAATGAATGGACCTACAGTGTATTTCCAAACGAATTTTTATGAAGAGCTTTTTACTTCATGCCAGAAACACATATCGATTGGCATTATCTGCTGTGGATTGACCACATCGCAAAAACTTTTTTCTATAGGTCAGAATATTGGAATGGTCAGGACACGACTACTGCAGCCAAAATTTGATATATTATACAGCAACATATTTTTTTATATTCATCAAATGTGCTTTAATGATTTTCCAAAAAGTTCTGATTTCACAGAGTACAGTGAAAGCAAGTTTTTTTCTTTAATATTTTATTGCAAAATAAGAATTTTTGAAAAATTTTTTGTGAAGAGATTATGAACGATTTCGTTTTGCCTCATATTTTTATATAAATGTCTGAACTTCCGTAGTTTTTTTTTTTTAGCTGAATATAAACTTTAGAGAAAAACGAATTCTCAATACTGGATAAATTACTTTTCGAAAAATCACCAAAAAAGCAGGCAATAAATTGTTCGATTTCTGCCAATTTAGGGCAATCTGACAGGGACAGTTCAAAGTGCAAGAAGGCGTATGTTAGGGCGCATATTAAGAATAGGGCTGCGAAGCTGAAACTCCCGAATTCTTATCTTCTGAAAAGTAGTCGGAGCTATCTACAGACCATGGTAAATGGCCCGGAATATGCAATTGGACATGAGCAGCTGATCGCAACCACTTTCTTCCTTCCGTTTCAGTAGAATGCAATGAATTTGTGTACCTTATGTGATTGGATTCAATAAAAGTAAGTGTTCTGACCAACGAAAGTATCGGGGTCTGTTCACGAACTTCCTATTTTATACACTCCTGGGTGATTAAAAAGAAAATTGTTTTTATTTCTCTTCTGCCTCTATGACTTAATAAATAATCTATAGAACTTAGGCCTAATGCTAAAGAAACTTTTCTATTAACTTTTTTTTACAGTTATGGTTGAACTTTAATTCAATTGAATGAACACATACATACATACAGAAAAAGGATACATATAATTTTCTTCAAAATTAAAGAATTATATACATATACGAGTATGTGCGCGCATACTGCTTTAAAATGCATAAAGGCAAGAAAAAATTAAATTTTGGAGCCTTCTTTATGCACTTAAAGTTTTTTACATGCAAAAGTGAGAGAAAAGAAAATCAGAAAATTGGTTTAAAAATTTCAACTCAATGAAAACGGAAAAACTTGCTAAAATATTTTTCTAAAAAGGCTGGAAATTATCATAAGAAACCAATAAAGAAAAACCGAAAAAGAAGTGTTGTCCACGTCTTATACCTTTTATGAACATTCAAATATATTTTAAAATGCAAAATTCGATTTCGACTATTTTCGGTGTCAATATTTATTTGAATTTACATCTGAATAATACCAAATTTTTGCTCTTAGGTGCTTTTTTGAAGGATTTTTGACACAAAACCTAACGAATTGGTTGTATGAAGGCTATAAGATTTTGCCCTCCGATTTTTCGGTGTCAATATATATTAGAATATTCGTGTTTAGGATACCTGATTTCACGTTCTTAGTATTTTTATTGAAGTATTTAGGGCCCGAAAACACATAACTTAACAAAACGGTTCCATGTTAGCTGTACGATATATTCGCCTGATATGGTCAGTCCCGACAAATGATCATTACTACACAAGTACATATTAAGTTTCATTCAAATACCAGAAAAACTGGCTATCTATCGAACAAACCTAGTGCATTTGCATAAATTTGAAAACTAGAAAAGTGTGCTGGCAGCTGGATATGTATAGAAAGGTAAGTAGTGAAGTCTTAACAACAACAAACTAAGTAAAATCCAATGCGATAATAAACAGATTCAAGGCAAAATCTCACAGATGTTACTCATACGCACCGTTGGCACACGCACACTCATATTAGTTTCCACTCGTTTGTTGTAAGAATGTATAAAAGTATTTGTACACATGTCCTACATATACATACCTACAGTGTTGGCAAGCCATATTAAGTGAGCGGAAATAATGCCGAAGCATACATGTTCACACCTACATGAACCCTAACATTAAATATGTGCATATGTATGTATGAACTCGTAACATATGTATGTATATGCTTGTAAATGCACATAAGTTGTAAGCGCAAGTGTTTATGCCAGTGGGGGTGAAAACTATTACTAACCAACCACTAAACTGAACTTTGACGACATTTTTCGAGGACTTGAACAAAACAGCCGCAAGCAAATTGTTTTTGTTGTTGCAACTGTTACTACTGCTGTTGTTGTTATTGTTGTTTGTAAAAACTTAGGCGAACGACAAGTTGGCCACTGTACCTAGTCATTGTGGTAGTTGTTGGTGGTGCACCGTTCGTGGGGTAAAGAGTGAAAAGTTAGTCGCTCACTCATATATTCATATATGTACAGTAAAAATAAAAATATATTCAAAATTTTGTTAAAATTTTGTGGATTTTTTTTGCAAACAGTTTTTGCTGACTTACATTTTATTTACTAAATCGAAAATCAGTTTAATTAAGGCTTTTTTACCTTTTGCAAAAATCAAAAAAAAAAATATTTAATTCTTTTAATTGTTAAAATATATTCCTTTAAAGCAAATTTTTATAACATTTTCAATAGGATTTTCTTTGAATTTTATTTACTTTTTAATAAATCCTATAGTAATTTAAAAAATGTTAAAAAGAGGTGAAACTGAAAATTAAAAATTATGAATTAAAAATAAAAAATAAAAATTTAAAATTAAAAACTAAAAGTTAAAAGTTAATAATTAAAAATTAGGAATTAAAAATTTAAATTAAAAATTTAATTAAAATTTAATAATTAAAAATTAAAAATTAAAAATTAAAAGTTAAACATACAAATTAAAATGTAGGAATTAAAAATTAAAAATTAAAATTAAGAATCAAAAATTAAAAATTTAATTAGAAATAAGAATTAAAATAAAAGATTAAAAATTAAAACTTAAGAATTAAAAATTAAAATTTAAAAATTAAAAATTAAAAAGTAACAATTAAAAATTAAATATTAAAAAAAAATTTATAATAAAAAATAAAAAATTAAAAGTTAAACATAAAAATTAAAATGTAGGAATTAAAAATTAAAAATTAAAAATGAAAATTAAGAATCAAAAATTAAAAATTTAATTAGAAATTAATAATTAAAAATTAAAAAATTAATATTATTTAAAAGTTTAAAAATGAACAATAAAAAATTAAATATTAAATATTAAAAACTAAAAATTATAAATTAAAAAAAGGAAATAAGAATTAAAATAAAAGATTAAAAATTAAAACTTAAAAATTAATAATTAAAATTTAAAAATTTAAAATTAAAATTAAAAATTAAAAATTAAAAATTAAAAATTAAAAATTAAAAATTAAAAATTAAAAATTCAAATTAAAAATTAAAAATTTAAAACTAAGAATTAAAAATTAAAAATTAAATATTAAAAATTAGATATTAAAAGTTAAAATTTTAAAATTAAATATTAAAAATTAAAAATTAAAAAAAATTAATTAAAAAAATATAATAATTAAAAATTAAAAATTTATTATTAAAAATTAAAAATTAAAAATTAAAAAAAAAATAATAAAAAAAAAATAAAAAATAAATATTAGCAATAGAGAAATTAAAAATTAAAAATAAAAAAATAAAAATTAAAAACAAATATTTAAAAACCTGTATTTTTTATTTTTTATTTTAATTTTTAGTAAATTAATGCAAGAATAAAAATTTTTTTATTTATATTTTTTTTTATACTAATACTCTTTTTAAATTTAGCGGTTTCCATTTAATATGAAACAAATCTGCGTTGTTATAAACAAATTAATTTGATAGAGATATTTCTAAAAATATTTAAAAAGTGTCTCCATCCTCTCATTTTGTCAGCACTATATATATATATATATATATATTTCTACATAAATGCACCGAGAAGGCTGTACGGGATAACCTTGTGCGTGGTCATGTGCACACGTGTGTGTAAATTCCTCAGTTTTACTCTCTGCTACTTTTGCCAATATGCTTAAGGCATTATACATTCATTCACATATACATATGCGCACTCGTTTAAGGATGTATAATATGTATGTGTGTGTCCCCATGTGTGTGTGTAATAGTCAAGGAAAACAATGCTGAAACATTACGTCTTGTGTAGCAGAAGTTCTTAATTAATTGCCTAATGACTTTAGGCAATGTCACACTGGATCACCGGCAGTCGACAAGGAAAATTTCTAAACAAATCTCAAGGAAGGCAGAGGACGAGATTATGAAGAGCGAAAAACTATGAAATACACTTATGCTCGTAGTATATATATTTATATATATAAAGGTAGAAATTATAACAGCCGTTTTTTCGGTCACGATTTCTTCAGTTGACAGCCATGAGATGGTGATGATGATGATGATGATTGTGATTGCTAATTTGTTTTCATTTTAATTTTATTTTCTCTACTTTTTGTTAAAATGATGAATTGTTGCTAATTGGCCTTGGGAAACAAATGTTTATGTTGTGTTAATGTGTTTGGGTGAGTTTGTTTGGCATGAAATGACTGAAGTTTTTGCGCATGTTTACACGTGAATGTGTCAATGAGAACGTGTTTGGTCGCTGATTAAACATTTATTTTATACACCAAAAAGTTATAATTACTTTCATTAATAGCAATTTAATTTCCTCTTATTTTGCTGTTTTTAGAAAATAGTTAGTTGTGTATAATTAATAAATTAATATATTGTGAAATAATTTAATGTTTATTCACTGTAGGAAAAAAAAAAATAGAATTCGAAAATATTAATGTTGAAATAAATACACAAGATTTTTGTAATTGTTTCCTAAATAAATTCTTCAAAATAAGCGGCTAAATATAAGCGCACTTAATAGTTATTGTTTGGTAACGAATTGAATATTAATGAGTGATCCATTTATGTTTTAAAGAAAAAAACACAAAAAATTCAAATTTAATAGGGAATGTTTCGAAAGAACATTCTTTGGCATTTATTATTTTTTTTAAAGATTATCTCTTACACATGTTGGCCGCGGCTACGTCTCAGATGACTCATCCATTGAGTCTAATTTTCGATGACTCGTTCGAGCATTTCGACTAGTAACTGGCGAATGGCACGCGTGATGTTTTGCTCAAAGGTCTGAATCAAAGCGGGATTGTACGCATAGACTTTAGACTTTACATATCCCCATGGGAAAGAATCTAACGGTGTGATATCACACGATCTTGGTGGCCAATCGACCGGCCCAAAACGTTAAATTATCTGCTCACCGAAGTGTTTTCTCAATAATTCCATTGATTGATGCGATGTGTGGGAAGCCGCGCCGTCTTGTTGAAACCAAATGTTGCGGAGATTAAGAGCTTAAATTTTAGGCATAAATTGGTCGGTTACACAAAACCGTTGTTTCTTCTGGATAAAATGGCAGCTCTGAAATCTTTTCAGGTTGCTCTTCGTCCAAATGCGGATTGTTTACATACCCATTCAGCCAGAAATGGGTATCATCGCTGAAAAAAATTTGACTCGAAAACGTCGGTTCTTCTTGAAATTTTTCAAGAGCCCATAGAGCGAAGCGAAGTCGCTTGGCGAGGTCGAGCGGCTTCAGTTCTTGCACAAGCTGTATTACGCTTTCAATTTAAGATCTCGACATAAAATGCGCCAAGTCGTTCCATACGTCAGTCCGAGCTGCTGCGAACGGCGCCGAATCGACTTTTCACGGTCTTCGTGTACACTCTCAGCTAAGGCTGACATATTTTCTTCACTGTGTGCTGGACGTGGTCTATTCGGTCGAATATTATCCAATAATGAATGCTGGGTCTCAAGATGGGTGATGGTGTTGCGAATAATATGCTCTGTAGGCCAATTATGTTGACCATAAGTTGAGCGAAGCGCGTGAAACACATTCTTTACAGAACGTGAATTTTCGTAATAAAGTTGATTGATTTGTAAACGTTGTTCAGGCGTAACTCTTTCCATTGTGGAATGTCGAACAATACTGTACAAAAATAACATGACAGCTTGGCATGACTCATGCGTGATCTGTCTAAAAAAAGCTATTGAAAGAAGTACCTCTACTTGGATCACCCTTTAGTATTCGTTATTGACTGTACGACCTTTTGGCCGGAACTCATGATGCACCATACCATTGTAATAAAAGAAAACAGTGAGCAAAACCTTCACATTTGATCGAACTTGGAATGCTTTTTCGGTCTTGGCTCATCTTTTCGACGTCATGACCATATACCCACGTTTCGTCACCAGTTATGACCCGTTTGTGCAAACCTGGATCGTGTTGACGTCATTCAACAACTTCTGAGCGATTTTGCTCAAAATTTAACAATTTCATGAGCCGATTGATATGGCAACTTCCCTAATAGCGATTCGATGATTTTCAGAACAATATTTTCACTGTTTCGATGTTTTCTGGGCTTGTTGACGTAAGTACGTAGTCGCACCTCCAGGACGCTCATCGTCACCAAGATCCTCTCGGCCTTTTGTAAAAACACTTTTTTGAGTCATATGAGTAATATTCAAAAATTCGCAAATATAAACTCGAATATTTCCACATAAAAATTTTTTCTTCAAAAAGCTTAATTACGCGAGTGAAACTTATAAATGATATGCACACAAATACACCTATATAAAATCAAAAAATATTTATTTTACTATATTTGCACTCAACTCTCTCTCGTTATTAATGAACGAGTGGTTTTTGTCATTACCAAAAAGAGTGAAAGTAAATTTGCACAATTGACGTGGATCGTTGGCATTTCAAATATTTAATTGAAGCAAACAATTCGATGAATGAGTAAACACAAACAACCATAAAAGAAATTGGAAAATACACAAAAGTAGTGTTATAGTAAAAATGTAAAAGCGAAACCAAGAGAAATCATCAACTGCCATTGTGACGTTGGAATGAGCCTTTTTCCTTCTATTTTTGCGCAAAAGTAAACAAACAAAAAGCTAAAATTGGGCACACAGTTGTCAAAACAAGCACTCACACAAATAACATATATGCTAATATTAGCAATTTTGTAGATTTTGAAATAATAAAAATAGTGACTGCTGTCGGTTGCTCGAATAAGTTGCGTTGAATAATGAGCTCTCTCTGTTTTCCTTGTTGATCCTTTCCGCAATAAATCGGATAAATTATTCAAATTTGTACTAACAAGATTTCAACTTATCTTAGTGTGCATTACGTAAGTATATATGGCATAACAACAACTACAAATGAGTGATGAAATTTTGTTGACTCGCTTGATGAAGTCAATTTTGCTGCGGAATACCAAATATTGAGCATTTGAGCCTGGCGGAAGGATAACTAATAGCAGCGTGTTTTATTATTAATGAATTTTATGAAATTTATACACATATCTTTGTTTACACACACATTTGCATATATTTACTGAGTGTGACTGAGTGTTAATTCGTCCGACAGTGACGCATTGACGTGCATTAATTTTGTTGTTGTTGTAATTTAATTGTGCGCATGAGAATAATTCCAACGTCATGTTTCTTCAGTTTTATTAAAAATTCCATCAAAATATAGTTGAATTAATGTAATTATTAATTTTATATGGCATAGGTGTATATACATACTTATATATGTATATCATTGTGTTGTAAAATTAAAATCAATAAAAAATTTCTCACACATAATTGCTTTTAATATAAATAATATACTCATACAATTTATCATTTTCACACATATCATCTGCATGTTATCTTTTATTGATTTATTAATATTTAAATAAATTAAGTATGTGGTCGCAGTAGCATAGTGCGTGCTACCATTCGGAGGGTTATGAATTCATCTTCTGACAAAACTAACAACATCCAATATACTGGTCAGATAAGTATTCCAAATTATAGAAAAAATATTTTCCGAGTATATTTCCGCCATGAAATAAAAATCTCATCATCCATCAGTCATTCAGAGGCAGCTTAAGCCATTGTAGGCACATCTATTTTTTTGGAGCAACAGCAAGACGCAAACTAAAAATTGTACTAGGGTTCGGCCAAAAACCGCTTAAAAAAATTCAATAAAAATTTATATACGAGGGTTGCATTATATATTTCGGGATTTGGCAACTCTAGTGTTGCAATATGGCAACTGACAATTTTATCGTAATGTTTGATCGCATTGAGGTTATAGAAACTCAGAATGTTTCGAAATACGAGCGCTATTTGTGTTGTTTACTCTGACTTAAAATATTAATCTTGGGCAAAAAATGGAATTAAATCGTGAAAATCTTCTATCGATTATTTTTTTACAACTTTTGACGTGGATTAAGGGGTTAGGTGGGTTTGAAAATTAAAAAAAAAAATTTTTTTTTCTTATTAAATTGTAAAATATGTTTAAAATATTCTTTTAAAATTTCAAATCCATGTCGATAAAATTCTTAAAAAAAGTCTGTAAAAAATTCAAATTTTAATTTTTTGTTTTTTCCTTCGTTGAGTAACGAGATTTATCCATGTAATAACGAATATTTTTTGGTGTTTTGATTTTAGCTGAACCAATAATGAGTTATGTTTTCCATGGCGAGAGCATTTTCTTTTGAGAGATCAAGGGAGATGATGCACCAACGGCTGAGTTTTCGGAATTTTTGAATAAAAATTTCAAAATATACTCTTTAAATATGTATCTTTGATATGGTGAATTGTTTGAATCACATATATGATTGTATATATATAAATAAAATAGTGAAAATTCCTTTCTTTAACCTCTGAAACCCACCTAACCCCTTGACTCAGCAGCAATGCATTGATGAACTTAATTCAATTTATGGCGCTGAAGCCCCATCTAGGACCAAAGTTTATCGATGGTATGGTGCACTCGATCGGGAGGTCATAGAGAAAACTATTGATGGTGTGCGCAAAATGATACCGCAAGATCGGCATGTGATCCATCGTTAGATTGGGACAACTATAGGCATTAGTGGGACCAGCATACATTCAATATTGCATGAACATTTGATTGGATGTGTTCATGTTGGATTCCACAAATTTGTCAATCGCTAAAAGAAAATCTCTTGTCGATTGGTCGAGAGAAATGTTAAAAAATACGATAGCGTTGGTTCGAAACACGTCTATGTCGTCTTGAAAGGTGATGATTCATATATTTACGCCTATGTGCCCGCAAATAAACACCGGTCGACTGTTTGGGTGTTTCAAGATGAGGTACTTCCAAGCAAATGGTTGTCTGTTTTTTTTTTTTTGGAAAATATGGACATTTCGAAACTGTACCGTTGGAACAATGCAGAAGAGATTACTCCACTCCATTTCATTTTTTTGCCAGTTGTCTTTCAGGAAATCACGAAAACCAACCGCCGAAGATGGATCCCAATGTAAAAGCTTATAACTCAAATTTATTTGATTAAATTGCATGGAGTTTTATTTAATTTTGATATATTTCGTATTTAATATCTGCTTGATAGGTGCCAATTTAATTGAAAATTTGACTCTTTGAATTTTTCTATTGAAACCCATATATTTATTCAAAGTTTTGTAATTAATAAATTTGATTGAAAATCAAATTTTAAAAATTATCAACAGGTTGCAATATGTGTCAAAAAAATGGAAAAATGTTATCGGTTGAAAGCAGAGCAGAGCAGAAAAACTCGTTCGCGTCGGATCGCTAGATTGCGTTTGACTGACAACGAGTTTGCTCTGAAATTCGCTAGCGATCGGTACACCGAAACGAGCAATCGGCACATCGATCAATCACGATTTTGGTATGAGTCACACTCGACCGTGGTCGAAAAAAACGAGCAATTGTGTCATTTCGATCGAACGTGATCGAGTTTTTCCTTACTCTGGCTTAAATCTCCAATAATTCATTATTTTATTATTCCCATTGTAACAATTCGTTTACCTCAAAAAACATTTTTTTTTTTGAATTTTTTTTGGATAGGTGTTAATAAACATTTTGAAATGGTTGGCAAAGTCAGATATGACATTCCTCAATAAAAAAAAAAATTATAAATCAATTTTATTGTTGTTCGAGAATTTTCAAAATGTGCTCGCCAAATCAGAAATATTTTTAAGTCTAAGCCTTACTTAACATTTTCTTCTTCATATTTTATATAAAAATACTCTCAAATACCTACCAGTAGTTTTCTATGAACCTGGCTTAGGATGAAGAAAAAATTGTTCTAAGCAAAAAATCGCATTTTTGTAAATAAAAAAAAAGTATTATAATACAAAAAAATTTTGCGATTGCAGAGTTTAATTTGACATATATAGGGTTTTCCAATAAGACTGATCTGATTTCTTAAAAAAAAAGAACTATTTGTTAAGGAAAATTAAATGTTTTTTATTAAATGTGAAGTAAAATTGACACAATTAAGTTCTGGATATAAAATCATTCAAATGCCTCCACGACTTCGTTTGCAGGAGCGAATTCGATGAACCCAATTTTTGTGCACTTTTCCATTAAATCAAGTCGTATGTCTTGAATAACACGTTCAATATTGACTTTTAAAGCTTGAAGAGAGTCTGGTTTATTGCTAAAGACCAATGACTTCACACAACCCCACAAGAAGTAGTCTACTGGTGTTAAATCACAACTTCTTGGAGGCCATTCAATGTCACAATTTCTTAAAATAATCGAATCTCCAAACCCTTCTCACAATAATTCGGTTGTTGCATGTGCTGTGTTATACGTAGCCCCGTCTTGTTGAAACCAAATGTAGTTAAGATCAATTTCTTCCTATTGTGGATATAAAAAGTTGGTTATCATCGATCTATAGCGGCGGTGCTACCAGCTATCGAAAGAAGTATGGACCGTTGATTCCACCAGACCAAAAACCACTCCAAACTGTCAGTTTGGGTGATTGTAATGGTTGTTCATGAATAATTTGTGGATTTTCTTCGCGCCAGAATCGACAGTTTTGTTTACTTACCGCACCACTCAGATGAAAGTGAGCCTCATCGAAGAAGATGATTTTCTTAAAAAAATTCGTTATCGTTTTCAAGTTGCTCCGAGGTAAAATCAGCAAACTCAGCAAATTATGGTGGTCCATGGATGAAATTGTAAATATTATTGAATACAATGGAAAAAAATGACTGATTATGACATATTAAAAATGGCCAAAACGACACTTAGAAATCATATCATCCCTATTGGAAAACCCTTCAGTTAAGTGAAGTTCTTCTATAAATTTTACACTTAGGCAAACGGATTCAGATCACAACGAAGTGTGTATGAGATGATATGGATATTTGATATGATAGAGGCTGAATTACATTTTTTCATTTTTATAAAATTAATGACAAATTCATGTATTTTTCTTATGTAACAGAAGCCTATTCATACATACGCATGCAATACAAAAATCATTGATATTTGTACAAAGCCACGCAACAGTAAATTCGTTGATTAAAATATAATAAAATGCCATGTTTGCATATTGACAAACGCTGGGGAATACCAATGCATGTTAATTGCAGCAAAAAATCCACTTATGGTTACGTAAACGAACGTACAAAAATATTCCAATATGCAAACATATGTATGTACCATTTGTTGTGATATTTTATTGTCTTGTTACCGATATTTTCCTGTTTACTGCTGCCAACAAAGTCATTTTCACTCATCAACATCAATTTGCGTCCATCACTCACAAACATTTGCATATAAAAAAGATTTTGACACACGAACGCACTGACGCAGTAATGGCAGCCATTGTAACAGTAAATGCGAAATCCCAAAACAAGTTGATAAAAATCATAAATTGCATTTAATGCCAGGGTCTGAGCTGGAGCAACACGAGAAATGCTAGCAGCAAATGCATCAGCAACACCATTAACAGAGCAATGCGACATTTCATTTGTCGGTTATCAACTTGTTTATGTGTTTACGTGCAGCATAACCGTAAACACACACGTACATACACAACATATGCAAATATATGCAAAAATATGCAGGAGCATTGCTGATTACTACTTTGCTGCTCTACTGCGCCAAAGCGATTTGTAAAATTTATTTGCTTAAAATAACAAGTGTTGTTGTTGTTGTTGTTGATGTTCTTCGCCTTATCTTTGAATGTATATGTGTGTCAATTTGCAAATTATATCGAATGTTGCATAATAAATTGGCATATATTTCATTCGCATGGGATTTGTTGCATTCATGCGGTCTAAGAAAAAAATTGTCAATTCCATTATTTTCCATATTACTGCTGCTGCTGTTGTTGCTATTATTGCGAATGACGCAGTGACATTTAAATGATTAAAAATGTCTAGTTTTGATTAGAAAATGTTTACTCGAATTAAGTATTACATTTGCCCTAGGGATAGTCGCAATTAACATAAGACGAAAAGATCCTGTCTTCGGTCATTCAGAAATAAAGTGTTTCTCTTTAATATCAATATATAATTTATTGCATATTTTTAACATACAAATCACTTATGGCGGCCGCACTGGCTAGTGCGGTTACAAAAAAATCCTCAGCCGTATGGAGGTGACCAAAGCATTTTAATATAATTAAATAATTAATATTCCATATTTTCTAAACATATTGTAGAATCAAAAATTAAACATAAAAAAATTAAATAGGAAAAAGTAAAAAAAAAAATTAAATTACATTGTGGAGAAGAATGTAAAAACAATGTTAAATAATTAAAAAATAAATTAAAAATAAATATTTCAATATATATATAAAGGGTGTTTTTTTTTATAGAAATATAGAACTTTAAGTTGCAATAAAACAACGATGGAATATTCGATTGATATGAATTTTATTTATCCGAAAGATAATCTTGTGGCATTACATTTTAAATATGATTTATGGCATATGACCGCCACGGCTGGCGCGGATGTAGTCCAATCTGGACTTCCAATTTTCGATGACTTTTTCCAACATTTGTGGCCGTATATCGGCAATAACACGGCGAATGTTGTCTTCCAAATGGTCAAGCGTTTGTGGCTTATCCGCATAGACCAATGACTTTACATAGCCCCACAGAAAGTAGTCTAGCGGTGTTAAATCACAAGATCTTGGAGGCCAATTCACAGGTCCAAAATGTGAAATTAGCGGTCACCAAACGTGTCTTTCAATAAATCTATTGTGGCACAAGCTGTGTGACATGTTGCGCCGTCCTGTTGAAACCACATCTCCTGGACATCATGGTTATTCAATTCAGGAATGAAAAAGTTAGTAATCATGGCTCTATACCGATCACCATTGACATTGTAACGTTCTGGCAACCATCGTTTTTGAAAAAGTACGGACCAATGATTCCACCAGCCCATAAAGCGCACCAAAAAGTAAGTTTTTCTGGATGTAACGCTAAACAAAATTCGCTTATCAAAATCGGGAACAACGGTAATCTCGTTTTGGGCCCATTCGACGAATCTACGCCTTACTTGAGTCTATTCATGATGAATTGCCAAACCAAACTGAGAATAAATCACTTGACAGCTGTTAAATCGGTCGCCATCTTGAAAAGTAATGCCAACTTAAAGTTCTATACCTCTATAAAAAACACCCTTTATATATGAGGTTCAAAGGAAAAGGTGAATTTTTTAATTATTTTGAAAAGTACTTATTTACTCATCAATATCTATTTTGTTCCCTTCAAAATAATCCTCCTCGGATAAAATACACTTGTGTCATCGCTTTTTCGAATCCTCGAAGCACTTCTGAAATGCACTTTTCGGTATGGCCATCAACTCTTTCTTCGATTCTGAATTGATCTCATCAATTGTGACAAAACGCTTTCCTTTCCATTGGTTTCTTTAGTTTTGGGAATAGAAAAAAAAGGGAGCCAAACTTGGTGAATACGGTGGTTGAGGCATGATTGCGGTTTTGTTTTTAGCCAAAAATTAACGAATATGCATTGATGTGTGAGCTCGTGATGCAGAATCCACGATTTGTTATATTCCTTATTAACTGTACGACCTTTTGGCATGGCTCATGATGCACCATACCATTGTAATCGGAGAAAAAAGTGAGCAAAACCTTCACATTTGATCGAACTTGGCGTGCCCTTTTCGCTCTTGGCTCATCTGGCAGCTTCCATGGGGTTGATCGGGCCTTGGTCTCGACGTTATAACCTTATACCCACGTTTCGTCCACAGTAATGAGCCGTTTGAGCAAACCCGCAGCGTTGTTGACGTCATTCAACAACTCCTGAGCGATACCAGTGCGACATTGCTTTTGCTCAAAATTTAACAATTTCGGAACAAAGGTCGCTGCAACATGTTTCATGCCAAAAACATTCGAGAAAATTTAAAGGCATGAGCTGATTTATATGTCAGCATCCTCTGCAACTTCCCTAAAAGTTATTCGATGATTTTCAGAACAATTTTTTTACTGTTTCGATGTTTTCTTCGCTTGTTGACGTGGGCGCACCTCCAGGACGCTCATCGTCACCAACATCTTCTCGGCCTACTGAAAAGTGCTTGTACCACTTACAAATCCTTTTTTGAGACAAAGTGAACCCATCGCATGCCATAATCAACATTTCAAGTGCCTTGGAGCACTTTATTCCACTTTTAACGCAAAATTTAATACATATCCTTGATCCATTTCTTTCAAAATCGAAGAGCACACAAACACATGACTAACCTATTCTGTTGTCAAAAACAAACTACTAATTGAAATTGGCTCCTAATGCAAGCACATGATAAGCATATGTGTCCGAATATAACAAAAACAAAATATCGATAATCGAATGTTCACAGCCCGCGAAAAATCAAAATGCACCTTTTCCTTTGAACATACCTCGTATAAGCAGTCCAAGTGAAATTTGACTACACTCAAGAATCCTAAAGAGTTATACTTTTAGAAACAAGCAGCACAGATTGTAAATGCTTCATTATAACTCTTTTTCAAGCTACCAAGTAATAGCGGTGTGTTCCAAACCGAAATTCCTGCTTTTATGGCCGCTGCTAAACATATTGAAAACTCATACTCAGGAAGAGAGATCTCCTTATAAGCTAGATCCCGACAAACTCTAAAATTGCACTGCACCGTTGCAAATCTCTTCAGAACATGTCTGAAGGAATATAGTAGCTCTCGTTTGGTTCCTACGCCACAGATATGTTGAGGAAAACTGCAAGACAGACGAAATTACTGGGCCAGGTACTACTGTGTTAATTTTTCCGGCGGTAAGCCTGGAGACATACCAACGGCTACTAAGAGTGAGAATATTTTTACTGACTGACTGCGTTAATATGAAAACAAAGCTTGGACTGTCGCAAGTCGAGACAAACATAGCCGAAATTGTACCAGAGAGGGCGAATGGCTTATCTTCACTGAAAAGAAGGATGTTGACTTTCCACGATTAATGTGATTGCCCTACCCTAAGCAGAAGTAGGGGTCTGCTTTTTGTATTTGCCTTTCTTTGTTATGTTGCAAAATAAGCGATCTAATACAAATCGCAAGAAAGTCTAAGCATATGGAAAAGTATATGCAGGTTCCGCTACCGAAATATGAGTAAATAAAATTTGCTTTTGTTAATTTTTATGCATAAATCGACCAGATCAATATCAAGCCTTAGTGGAGATGATCTGCACATGAAAACCTACTGTCAGTCAATGGGTTATCTTCTGATAAAGCGCTAGAAGCGAATTCGGCTCAATAGATGCAAGTGTCTTCTTCAGGATCACGCGGTCCACGTCCATGAAAGAATGCTTATGCAGATGAGAAAAATATCACTGCTGGAGAAAGGCGCAAAAAACATTATTCCAAGGCTTCAACTATCCAGCTCATGCAATGGTTTGGGGTGCAGTCTCTAATAAAGGCATTACACCTCTTCACTTCTCTAAAAAGGAGTTAAAACTGAGGCAAAAGTGTATCAGCAGGATGTTTTAAAATACATAGAAAGCATATAACAGCATTCTTCTCCAGCGCACATGGTAAAAACCGCCCAGCAGCGGCTTAAAATTAATATTCCTGTCTTCAAACTGCAAAAGATTGGCCGTCTGTAAGTCCACATTTAAATTCTTTGGACAACAGTTTTTAGTCGGAGTTGGAGAACATGGACTGTCGAATGCCCTACAGAAATTTTGAGAGTCTCCAAAAATTTTTGGTTCGAGCAATGTCGTCAATACCATTAGAAACTGTGCATGCTGCTATTGATCAATGGTCAAATCCTTTGAGGATTTGTATAAAAGCTAAAAGTGAGCATTCCTGTTTAAAACTTTTCCACCATGCATTTTAAAATTTCTTTCTTTAACCTATGTTTTATGCCCGTTAAACTCCATAATTTTCTACTATTTTCTATTGTAATTTCGCTGATACGAAAAGTCAGAGTTCATACATCATATTTTCGAAAATTTATAACCAGCAAATGCTTAGGCGATAATTTCGTCGCAGTATTTCCGCTGAAATTTTACCATTCGCAGCCACAGAATTTAACGCCTCTATCATGTGTTTTTTCTCGTTGAAACCACAACAACTTTACAAACCCGTACATGAATTTCCACTTTTTATATGTACTTGTGTGTGTGTGTGTGTGTATACTGTACAAAATTTATGCGATTATCAATTATGCCCGGCCCCACCCAGCAACCAACCAAACGTTGGAACTAGAAAACTTTACAGCCTTGCTTGGCGTGAAAATTGAGCAAACGCGGCATTCTCCGCAAATCTGAGTTATGTGCTTTACATACATATGCACACATAGAGCACATACCCTGCAAACAAGGCGAGTACGCCATGCAAGCGTGAAATATGTACTCCACGAGGAGAACAGATTACTCCAAAACTAACCATAATCCATACAAAAATGTATTCCATTTAACACTGTGAAGCCCTAGAGCTGGACCATATGCTCCGCTTTTGCATAATATCCGCGTAATCTATGGCGTATCTACAGGTAATTAGTTTTGAAACTACTCAAAAAATTAGTCCATGGACCTATTTACGATTATATTATGGAGTATCTGCGAAAAGTTACATTCGAATATACTTTTTAGTTTTGAATACAATTTGTAGTAATTTCAATCGGCAAAACGCGAGCAATGATAGGCTAACAACAAGGTGATGGCGAGAGGTGAGTTGGTCCAACGTAGTATTAAAGTGGAGTAATTCAATAGGTATTCTAAAGGATTTTATGGCCCAAAATTTTTTGCTGCGTATAATATTGTCGTACTCTTTGGTGGGCATATTTCATGTCTAGCTTTAGTTTATATTTTCAGAATTTTGTATGGTTTGAAGCTGTCGAATTGTCGCGTATAATTTTCAATTGCCACCATCTATTTCGGCAACTCGCGAACTGGCTGACAGCGGCAGTTTTTTATTCGATTTTGCAGTAGTGTAGGCGAAAATCATAACCTAGACATAATCGCTTGTCTTACACATACGCACATATACTACATACTCGTACATATTTATATTTAGCCAAAACTAACTGGCAATTGATAGCTGCTGCTGGGGAAAGTTGTTCAAATGCCACTTTTATTGTTCATATTCTCGAGGCACATATTTTTGTTGATTTGGGAATAAAGTTCAAGAGTTATCAACGATAAATGTTGAGATAATTTAAGAAATTTAGAGAGTGGTTGGTTTTTATTGTGTTTTATGAGTCTTATATAACACATAGAAGAAAAATATAAAATTTTTTAATGCACACATGTAAAGGGTGATACAAGTAGAGGTGCTTTTTTCAATAGCCCTTTTTTTGACAGATCACGCTTGTGTCGTCTCAAGTTGTCATGTTATTTCTGTTCAATTTTGTTTGGCATTTTATCATGGAAAGACTTACGCCTGAACAACGTTTACAAATCATTCAACTTTATTACGAAAATTCACGTTCTGTAAAGAATGTATTTCCAGCACTTCGCTCAACTTATGGTCAACAAAATCGACCTACTGAGCGTACTATTCGCGACGCCATCACCCATGCATTCATAATAGGATAATATTCGTTCGAATAGACCACGTCCAGCACGCAGTGAAGAAAGTATATCGGCCGTAGCTGAGAGTATACACGAAGACCGTGGAAAGTCGATTCGGCGCCGTTGGCAGCAACTCGGACTGACGTATGGAACGACTTGGCGCATTTCACGTCGAAATCTTAAATTGAATAAATAAATTGAAAGTGCACAAAATACAGCTTGTGCAAGAACTGAAGCCGCTCGACCTTCTCAAGCGACATCGTTTCGCTCTATGGGCTCTTGAAAAGTTCCAAGAAGATCTGACATTTTCGAGTCAAATTTTGTTCAGTGATGAGGCCCATTTCTGGCTCAATGGGTATAGAAACAAGGAAAATTTCCGCATTTGGGACGAATACCAAACTGAAGAGATTCAAGAGTTGCCATTTTATCCAGAAAAAAAAAAAACAGTTTGGTGTGGTTTGTGGGCCAGTGGAATCATCGGTCCGTATTTCCGGAGAGAACGTAACCGTCAATGGAGAACATTATCGCGCCATGATAACCGACTATTCGATGCCTGAAATTGAAGTTCGTGATATCCGCGACATTTGGTTTCAACAAGACGGCGCCACTTCCCACACATCGCGCACTCGCACGAAGAACACTTCGATGAGCAAATAATTTTACGTTTTGGGCCGGTCGATTGGCCAACGAGATCGTGTGATATCATACCGTTTGAAGTTTTCCAGACTTCTTCCTGTGGTATATGTGTGATATGTCAAGTCTCAAGTCTACGCCGACAATCCTGCTTCGATTCAGGCCTTGGAGAAGAACATCCCCGTCATTCGCCAGTTACCAGTCTAAATGCTCGAGCTAGTCATTAAAAATTGGACTTAACGGATGGACCATCTGAACGGTAGCCCTGACCAGCATTTGAAAAAGATCATTTAAAAAAAAATACATGCCAAAGAATGTTGTTTCCAATGACAATAAACATTTGCCATTAATGAAACAAATGAATTTTCTGTGTTTTCTTTCTTTAAAAAAGTAGAGAATCTCGAAATAGATCACCCTTTATAACTTTATTGAAGTAAATATTTTATGCCTGTAAGTATCACAAACTTCTGTTTCAATTTCCGTATTTTTTTTCACTTCTATCTTCATAGAGACTAGTAGGCAAAACTTCTGTCTTTCTCATTTCTCCTCACTTTCTCTTGGCAAAAGTTATTTGTTGTAGTTTAAAAGTGTATGGATAAATATATACTCACCAGTTATATTTTCACACATCTAAACATATTTACATCTCAACGTTGTTTCTAAGTTAATAAAATAAAAAAGATTTTCCTGCTTCTCCTTTTGAAAGTTTATTGGAAAATCACGAAAAGAAAATGTTTGAACTCTTAAGTAGCAGAGCCGTTGGCATTTAGTTTATTTATTTATTATTTTAAATTTTTTATGCTTTATCTGCATAATTTTTGTGCGTTATCGAAGATTAATATGAACGAAGATTTGCTAGTGTGAGTTCTAAATCCAGTTGAAGGAAACTCTTTTTTGGTTTCACGAGCACTTCATAAACATAGTGGTTTGGAACATTTTCCTCGTTAGGAATGCCTTTAGTGGCTGAGTTTGGGTTTGCTTTTGAGGGGTTTTTTAAAAATTTTCTATTTAGTTGTCACATAGCACATATGTTCGGTTGAATTATCAAGTTCCTTGCGCAATCAATGAGAGTTTTATTTTTATTTAGTTACGACCGGATGGGTAAGGAATATTCATAAATGTGAGTAGCCCGTGGAAATAGTTTCGAAATGTAAAAATTAAATAATGTTCCATATTTGGCCTGCATGCTCCTATGAAAATTATCGAATATCCGGATATTTTGAAGTCCAATCCCGATCTTAGTGTGTAGTGCTTAATGTCCTTTAAGTAAGAAGATATGTTATATAGAATAGGTCAGTTTTGGCTAAGAAGATAGGCTATCTGGGTGCTTAGGACGCTTTCTGTGGCGCGGTACAGCCTTCTTTATTTAAGTCATGTTGATATGGTGATAGGCTTAGATGGGGAGTGAGAGGCAATAGGAAAATCTTATAGTTTCTTAACTACTTGGAAAAGTCCACCGTCATTCCACATGCGAGGTATAATTAGAACGGAGATGAAATCTGCACTCGTTATACCATGATGTGTTATTATTAAAATGTTTTTTTTTTTGGCCGCGGCCGAGTGGATAGCATTGTGTACTACAATTCAAAAGACCTGGGTTCGAGTTCAGGTTCGAGAAACATCCAAAATTATACAAAACTAATATGTTTAATTGCGATCGTCCCTCGGGAGGGAATGTCAAGCCTTCCGAGTGTATTTCTGACATGAAATAAGAGCTTCTCATAAAAATCTATCGGTCGTTCGAAGGTGGCTTAGAATAAAATGTGGGTCCCTCAATTTGTTGGTTAAAACATTAAGACACAGACACAAATTGGAGGAGGAGCTCGGCCGAAAAATGTTTCAGCGGTCACAAAGCACCATATATATATATGAACTTGTATATTTAAACAATTCAATTGAGCATATAAAATTTCAAACCACTATTTTTTCACGTAATAATATATAAATATAAAAAAGTAATAAAAATAAAAGTAAAATAGAAAAGTAGGCTAAATAAAAAGTCCGGGCCGACCATAGTAAAACAAATTTTTTTTTGACAAAATGCATTTTTTTTATTCAACATAGTTCCTTTCAACGGTGACACATCGATTGTAGCAACTCTGCAACTTTTCGATACCATTTTTGTAGTAGGATTTATCTTCTTTCTTTTGAGATCCGAGAACTGGGGCCAGATATTTAAAATACGTTGGATACGGAAGCAATTCGAGGACTAATTCATGGACTTTTGCCATCGATTTCACTGACTTGTGACACGGTGCATTATCTTGGTGGAACAGCACCTTCTTTTTCTTCAAATGTGGCAGTTTTTCGGCGATTAAGTCCTTCAAGCAATCCAATAGCCCTATCTAATAGCCGCTGTTGATGGCACTTCCTTTTTCAAGGTAGTCAATGGAAATTTTTCCATGCGCATCCTAAAATACGGACGCCATAACCCCGCCAGTTGACTGTTGCGTTTTCCACGTTATCGAGCGGCTTCAACGTGTGCAGTCCACTCGGATGATTATCGATTGGACTTCGGAGTGAAATGATGGAGACATGTTTCATCTATAGTAACATATCGATACAAAACCTTGAGTTTATTACGTTTGAACATCTCCAAACACTGCTTCGAATCATCAACTCGTCGTAGTTTTTGGTCAGAAGTAAGCTCGCGCTGCAACCACTTTGCACAGAGCTTTCTCATAACCAAATATTCGTGAATGATATTATGTATATGACGTTCAGTTGATATCTTTAGATTGCCTGCCATTTCATTCAGTTTCAATTTACGGCCATTCAAAACCATTTTATGGATTTTTTTTATGTTTTCATCGGTAACAACCTCTTTTGGGCATCCACTGGGTTTTTGCTACAAAAAGCAATAATTTATCAATACGCGAAATTCGTTTTCATCCATTTTTTTCACAATAACAAAAGTTGCTTCAGTCAAAATATTATAATTCACAAACTAATGATCCGACAGCTGTCATTTGCGGGTTGGGGCTAACTAAAAATCATATCTATTTAATTCTAGTATGTATGTGTATATATATAGAGTCTAAGGAGGCAAGGCCATGCTTTTGGAATAAAACTTATTTTTTTCTAGGGCATAAATTTGTATACAAATAGATCTACAAGTTGAAAGGAATTTTAATTAAATTTTTTTCAGTTAATTATGATAATAAATTGATATATACGCACTTTGACATTAGCCGTCAAAGCTTGTAACCTACCAATTACAACAGAATATAAGAGTAATTATTATTCATTATGCTTACAACATTTTGTGGCACGATATTATTTATTGCGTTGAATGGAAATTCAATAAAAACGTAATGAATTTTAATCATGTTAATTAAAATGCAGCTTTTGTAAATAAAATAAATATTTTAGTGATTTCGTAAGAAAAAAAAAACAGGACAAAGAGACAAAGTGTGACAGCTATAAATTTCATTTGAAAATATAGAGAAAAATAAAACAACAATAACGCCGGAATGTTGAACTAAAAACGTTTAGTAAAAGAGACATAAGAGATAAATACTTGTAGATATACAATTTTAATTAAAATGTCTGGCCATGAATTATTAGTTGTCGCTGTTGCTGTTCGAAGTGAATGTCACATTTTTTTTACTAAATCATTTTTATTAATGTTAGAAATTATTTTAGGAACAAACGCAAATTTTTACAAATATTTGTAGAAATGTTGCAGGAAAGAAAATTTAACTATTATTTGTGAGAAATATTAATAACATGAACTGTCATCATGTTACACAAAAGTAATTAATAAATTTTGGCATAACCCTCTTTCCTTATTATCGTTATTTCACGTATGCACAATTAAATACTCATATAAATACGAAATTTATAATATATAATAATATATATATTTTTCAGGAACCATAAATAATAGTTATACGCATTTTATTCAATGAAAAAAGTCATCCATTGCGAATTGCCGCATAAGCGAATGGATTTAACCGGAAGACGTACTCTTTTCAGATATAAAATGATTTTTTATTTCATGATTTTTAAATTTTTTCTTAGTTGATAAACACTCTAAAAATAATTAATATTAGTATGAGCAAAAAAAAAAATTTTGCTCGTTAATATTTTCTGAGCGTAATTTTCTCGCTTAAAGTATCAGTCAAGCTCGAAAAAATTCATTTTTTCTGAATTTTTCAGAAAGTTAGATGGGTGAATGAAATACTTTTTTATTTACTCTATATATGGTATATACAATTGGCGCTTTTCGAACGAGCTACTTCTTTAATTTGTGGTTTTGCGGCTTCATGATTTTTTTCCAATAAATGCAGGGACCTACAGCTCATTCTAAGTCGCCTCCGAACGGTTGATAGATTTTTAAAGAAGCTTTTATTTTATGTCAGAAGGGTTAGGAATTCCCTGACGAGGGGCGATCGCAAATAGAAAAATGAATTTTCTATAATTTTGGTTGTTAGTCGGACCAGGACTCGAACTCTTGTCTTTCGAATGGCAGTACGCACTGCTAACCACTCGGCTATTACAGCAGAGTAACGATTAATTGCAATCAACGATAATTTTCACCTAAGTAGTAATTTTTTTGTAATTTTTCGTTATGCGATTACCGTTATTGATGTCGCTGGAAAAGTTTTTTAAAGTTCTTACATAATTTGAATTTGATTAATTCATTTAATTTTACTTTTTTATTTATTTATTTTTTGTTTTTTGCAATTTTAATATCTGCATATTGTTTCATTTTATTTTATATTAAGTATTTTAATTTATTTTATTTAATTTAATTTAGTTTTTTTTTATTATTTTTATAGCATTTAATTTAATTTAATTTTAATTAACTGTTTTTAATTTATTTTAATTAATTTTAGTATATCTTATTTTAATTTGTTGTATTTTTAATCATTTTTTAATTTTATTTTTAATTTTATTTGATTTTATATATGTATATATAATTTAATTTAATTTATGAGTTGTTTAATGCGGCCTGTAATTATTTGTGTTTATAAGTAAATGAGCCATATTCAAAGGTCTATTTTGTTGGAATTTTTTGAATTGAATATTTTGTTATACAACAACGAAAAATTGGTAGAAGTTTAATTTTTTTTGTTATAATATTTTAATTAATTATATATTATTACTAGCGGACCCCGGCGTGCTTTGCTACACCTATAAACAAATTAAGAAAATTGAATGTAAACTGCTAACTTTGTATGAAGAAATGTCAAAATATACTTATATGTTTTAATCGAAAATTTTTTATTCTTAAACCAGTAATTTTAAAATTTCAATTTTTTTTTGAAAAAGGAATCGAAAAAAATTGATTTCAAATTTTTTTTCCAAAGATTTTTTTATGAATTAAATTTATATGAATTAATACAAAAACAGATTACATGGCAGGTGTTGGCTCAGCTGGTAGAGCACTCGCCTGTGATGCCAGAATCCGTCGGTTCGATTCCTGGCAGAAGATGCCTGATGAGGAGATGTGGTGATCTCCGAAACAGCTGTCACTTCTACCAATTTTTCTTTGTTGTATAACAAAATATTCAATGTAAAATAATGTTTCTAACAAAAATAGGCCTTTGAAGACAGCTCATTTACTTACATATAACCAAAAATAATTTTTTTTTAAATTTCATTTTCATTTTCTTTTTTTTCACTCTTTCTCCCTCTCTTTCAACACCACATACAATGTAATGTACGCGTATTTTGGAATTTTACATGTATTTGTTTTCGTTGCATGTCTTTTGTATGGGTAGCGACCGATTTCATGAAAACCTCACGTTAACCTTCTCCTAATATTCTTTTTTAACTCCTAAATATTTGGTGCAATTTGATCTGGTCGTTCATCAAAATTTACATCGATTTATATATATATAGATTTCATTTTATATTATCTTATTTTATTTTGCATTTGTTATGTATTTTTTAATTTTGTTTTTATTCTAATATTGTTTAATTTATTTAATTGAATTTGTATTCTTAAATTTTTTTTATTTTAGTTTAATTAGTTTAATTTAGTTTAATTTTATTTTCAAAATGTGCCTTACTTACCACAGTGGATATATATATGTTTGTGTGTACTCACATTTTGTACTTGTGTTTGATATACTAATTCAATCCTGGGTATATAGCAAATAGTACCATCAGCAAAACACGGCAAATAGCAATTGCTAGATTCTGAAAGCTTCAACGTTGTTGTAATGCTGCTCCTTCGCCTTGTGTGCTTCATTGCTACTACTAATACACCAGCTGCTTTACCTCATAGATTACCACTTTTAGTTCAAACTTTCGTTTTTTGTCGCATCCTTTCGCACTTAATGTCGCTCTCACTGCACACAGTTGATTTGTTATTGCGTGTTTCTTTTGATAATTTCATTTCTGCATTCGTACATATATGAATTCTCAATGGTTTAGTTCGGATCTAGTGGATATATATATATGTGCTAGAGAACTCTCCGCTATGTCATTTATCAAATTTAATTACTACTCTCTGTGGCTTCTATTGGTGTGGTGAAAGCATACTTGCGCTCCCTCTTTACACCTCCTGCTGTAGTGTGATTTTGTTTAAATAATTTTATTCGATTTTTTTGTGATGTTTTTTGCTATGATTACTATGCCCTAATTTCTTGTTTTTGTTTGTTTTTTAGTGTGTTTTCGTGTTTTGCAATGAGTGCATTGAGTAGATTTTTATATATACTTATACATACATATAAATGAGTGAGTGTATGTATGTTAGGTATTTACGTATACTCCACTGGGTCGTAATCCATCTGTTTGCGCTTGTCTGCGTGCGAATTGATTAGTGTGTACGCTTGGAATATATATTTTTTGTATGAATCTATATATATGTGTAGTGACGCTCTTAAGTGGCTGGAATTAACTGTCGATATAAGAGCTGTATAACTGTATGTACTTGTATAAGAATGTGAGTAGGAGTGTACTTAAATTGGCGTCAATGATTAAATACTCATTTTGGTTGTCCTAGTTAAGTAAAGTGCTTGACAAATATTTATTTGGGTTACAAAAACAAATATAATGGGTAAATGATCATTAGCTGGCTGTACTAGTAATTTATCATGCTTTAATTAAAATGAATGACAGCTGTACAAAAAAAGAAAAAAGAAAAAGAAATTGAAATTTTTTTGGAATTATTAGGCCTCATCATATGTTAAGCTCAAAGAATTTAGTATAAAATTAAAAAACCTTTTTAAATAATTTTTTGAGTGGAATATACACAGTGGTGGACACAAGTCTACATACACCGTATTCGTTGTGTAGAAAGTACTTCTCACTTTGCTGAAAAATATATGTATACAGTTTTATTTTCAATCCTTTTCTAATCAAAAATCCATTCTCTAAAATAAAATAAATTAATTATGGTGAAAAAGCGCAAAAATATCCTTGACAAAAGTCTACATACACCACGGGTTTACTAGCAATTATGTCGATATGCCGTGTTGTTATGGCGCTTAGGCACCCTTTTTTACAAGTTTTTTTTTTAAATTTTATTTTCTAATTTGCTAATATTGAATTTAGTTGTGGTCTAAACGCATTAGCATCAACAATGGCTCCGCGAAAAGAATTATCCGCGAAAAGAAATATCCATGAAATTTAAAAAATTTGAATCTTGAAAAAAGAAAAAGATCCACCGAAAAAAACCGCATTTTGGCCGCCCGAAGAAGTTAACTTAAAGAGACATCAGCTTTATTCTGAAGGAAGTGAACGATGATCATGAAGCTACTGCTCCAAAATTAGCCGAAAATATCGCAAACTCTTCAAGAAAAAGTGTTCATCCAAGAACAATTCGAAGCGCTCTGAACGATAACGGCTTCCACAGTAGAACGCCCCGTAAAAAGCCTTTAATTTCTGAAAAAAAAAATCGTAAAATTCGCCTGGAGTTTGCTAAAGCACGTTTAGACAAGAGAATGGATTTTTGGCAAAAAGTCTTGCTTACAGATGAATCGAAGTTAACAATATATTCGATGGAGCGATAGAAGGGATGGGAGAAAAGAAAATAATGCACTTAACGCTAAAAATGTAGTACCAACAGTGAAGCATGGTGGCGGTTTGGGGAGCGGTTGCAGCATCTGTAGTTGGAAAGCTAGTTTTTATTGAGGCTAATATGGATCGGTTGAAATATAAGTCATTGTTGGAAGCTATTCTGAAACCTTCGGTCGACAGTTAGGAGCTTTCCGCCGGCTGGATCTTTGGACAAGATAACGATCCAAAGCACAGGGCTCATATTATTAAAGATTGGTTGCTTTATCATGCACCAAAGCAACTACACACAACACCAGTAAGCCAAGATTTGAATGTTATTAAATATGTCTAAGAGATTTATGAGTGAAAAATTAGAAAAAATCATATTTCCAGCTCAATATTACTCACAAAACGTCTTATTGAAGCATGGGACAGCATAACTCCCTCAGAATTGACCAATTTAGTAGCTTCGATGCTACGACGGCTGCAAGCTGTTATTGATTGCGCTAAGGTAAGTTATGTATGTACTGTATGTAGACTTTTGTCATTGTTGGATTTACGCTTATTTGGTCAGAGCTTTACTCTTTTATGTTAAAAAAAATTGTTTTTGTTGGTTTTTTATGTTAAGGGAAAATAGTAAAAATAAATTGTACCGTTAAATTTTTTAATAAACCTTTTCGACTTTCAATTCAACGAAAACAGGGGGCTTATGTAGATTTTTGTCCGCCACTTTATGTGCAATTGGTTAGTATTAAATATCATTGATTCCAATTACGTCTGGAAAGAAAATTTATACAAAAAATCTGCCATGCAGTTGCAAGATTTTGTTATAATATTTTATTTTAGTTGCTTATATTTTTTTGTTAGTAAATTTTTAGTCGGAGAGTAAGACATTCATTGATTAGTTGATTAATTTGAATAATTTAATGTATCCCTTGACTTCATATACATGCTCAACTAACGGTATACCAGTAATATGGATTTCCAATTGAATATATGTAGATATATTTGTATTTTTAATTGACACTGTCAGCCAACAGCAGCACCAACTACTACTCACATTCGTACATGTCAAAAGTGGTTAATTGTCATTTGTATGATGAAAATGACATCTTGACCTCATAAAAGCAAGCCACAGACCCATTGAAACTGACAGTCAACTGTCCGCAAGGGCCATATGAGTAGCATTTGCATGAACTAACGGTAGTACACAAAGTGCAATACTGGAATTGAGTACATTTGCATAGCAGACAAAAGTGCAAGTTTTAAACGTATGTAGCCATGATTATATATATGTAATAGTTGGAGCACTTGCTAGATATGTATAAATGCAACTTGCACTTGCTGACTGTTGAGTATACGCAATGGTGTACTCCCTCTCCACCTTACATATGTGGTCAATTTGTATGCTTCTGTTTTTTTTATATTAATATTTTATATAATTTCGGTTTTGACAAATGTGTAAAATTAATTTTCAATGTGCGTTGGTAAAAAGTTGCGTGACAGATATTTACTCATGACAGTTTACATAGAAATATACGAAAAAATATAATTGAGAAAATTCGTCAAAAACGTATATAAATTCAAAGCTTGCACTGTCATATATGCATGTTTATCATATGTTCATCATATGGTGGCAAATATTTGCTGTATGCTGCGTGTGTACTTTTGTTTTATAAATAAGGAAACACAAACAATTCTGGGAATATTAATTTTCCCCTACGCATTAAAATTTTTTTTATTAATTATTTATTTAATTAAAGTCTTGTTTTAATATTATGTAAAATTTTTATTAAATTATATTTGTTGTGAAATATGAAATTTTTCAGCGACAGTACAGAAGTTATGTGTTAGAAATGTTGGGTGAGATATTTAATTCAAAATTAATAATTTTAATATATATTTTTTTAATTGCAGCGATTAAAAACAAAACAAATATTTTATTTTAAAATATATAATATTTTTATATGTATATACGAAGTCTGTTCAAATGAAAACGTGAATTTTGAATTTTTTTGAAAAGTACTTATTTATTCAATAATAACTATTCTGTCCCCTCCATAATAATCCCCCTCGGATATAATATACTTGCGCCAACGCATTTTCCAATCCTCAAAGCACATATGAAATGCACTTTTCGATATGGCCATCAGCTCTTTCTTCGATTCTGACTTGAAGAATTGATGAGAATCAATTGTGGCAAAATACTTTCATAACATAAGTTTATTTAGTTTTGGGCATAGAAAATAATCGCAGTGAGCCAAACCTGGTGAATAGGGAGGTTGAGGCATGATTACGGTTTGTTTTTCCACAATTCCGATCGTTTGAGCCGTTTTGCTTTACGTAAACGTTGCATAACTTCCTTTTAGTATTCCTTGGCAGGAACTCATGATGCACCACACCATTGTAATCAAAGAAAACAGTGAGCAAAACCTGCCTTGGTTTCGACGTCATAATCACGTTTCGTCACTAGTTATGACCCGTTTGAGCAAACCCGGATCGTTGTTGACGTCTTTAAAGAACTCCTGAGTGATACTAATGCGACATTGCTTTTGCTCAAAATTTAGCAATTTTGGAAAAAATTTCGTTACCACGCATGTCATGCCCAAAACACTCGAGAAAATTGAATGTCATGAGCCAATTGATAAGCCAACATCCTCTGGAACTTCTCTAATAGTGATTGGACAATGTTCAAGAAATTTTTTTTCAATGTTTTGAAGTTTTCTTCGCCTGTTGACGTGGCCGTACCTCCAGGACGCTCATCGTCATTAACATCTTCTCGGTCTTCTGTAAAGCACTTGTACCACTTATAAACACTTTTTTGAGACAAAGTGGACTCACCGAATGCCACAGTCAACATTTCAAGTGCCTTGAAGCACTCTATTCTATTTTGAACGGAAAATTCAACTCATATCCTTTGATCCATTTCTTTCAAAAGTCAAAAATCGAAGAGCACAAGAAAACGTGACTAGCCTGTTCTGATGATCGAAATTGGCTCCTAATGCAAGCACCTGATAAGCATACATATGTGTGTGATTATAACAAAAACAAAATATCGAAAATCGAATGTTCACAGCCCGTGAAAAATGAAAATTCACCTTTTCCTTTGAACATACCTCGTATACACAGTTTATTGAGCTGAATTTTATTTTCAACTATATTCGGCTATAAAATTTGCATGAATTGCTTATTGTATGATCTCTCCACTGTTTATTTGGTGTTTGGTGTTAAAAAAGTTATTGCTGATAAGCCGACGAGTAATTGCTAGCTTAGATAGGATATATGTTCTCACAATCAGGCTTTACATATATGCCTATAGTAGTTGTCGGTTGGAAGTATGTATACCAAAAACCATACTAACCGTCAACAATACGAACTACTGTATAAAGGAAAAAGGATAAGAATTTTCCTAAGCGACCGGTCAGAGGGCGTGGAGAAAACGCAACCATCTAAAATGAACCTAGGTTGAGTTCTATAAAAAAATCGCTCCACAAAAATTTTAATAAAACAAAACGTGAACAACCACCATTGGTTAGCAAATAATTTAATGCCAAAAAAAAAAAAAAAAAAAAAATACTTCCGAGCTGCCGAGGGCCCACTTTAATCGGCCTGCATGACTAGGCTTTGAGCGAGAGTTGCTGACACAAAAGTATGAGAAACAAGGGTATGTCCCGACTTTGGTGCTTATCCATTGTTGCCGCCAAACATCGATTGCACCACTGGAATTCAATAAAAATATTTGTACGCAATTTTCTAGGCACCAACTGCGTTTATGTTCACTCTTTGCTTCGATCGACCACAACTAGTTGCAGTTTTTCCTATAAAAGATGCTCGTATGCTTAAAATTTTGTTGTTGTTTCTGCTTTCACAGTTAGCAAATATCTGCAATGGAACGCCTTTACGAGTTAGGCGTAAAGCTATACGCCTGTCTCCATAATTCTTTTGTGGGTATTTGCAGGTGCCCAATCATGTGCAGCCGCCTCCTTGATTCACACGTCACCAGAATTTCACACCTAATAGGCTGGGAAAATTTTCCTCTACCTAAATTAAAGATGAAGGACCTATTTACGGAATGACCACGCAATCCATCCCGTTCGCTTAATATTTGTTAGCAGAGAAACTGTTCTGACGAGAACAACTCCATTTGTAGACTACCTCAAGTGGAAAAGCACACGGCCAGTGCAAACTGTAAAATATGAAGGGTCAAAATCTTTTGCAAAAGTAAAAAAATCATTAAAAAGTTTTAAGAAGGAGTAAGTTCTTGCAGGATAAACAAAGGACTAGATATTTATGCCATTATTATTATGAACTAGCAGATACGGGCTAACCAACGAAATTGCTTTATTAGAATAAGAATGATGCGATGAATAAGAGAAAAATGAAATTATTTTTTATAAAGGGTGTTTTTTTATAGAGGTATAGAACTTTAAGTTGCAATAAAACAACGATGGATTATTTGATTGACATGAATTTTTTTTATCCGAAAGATAATCTTGTGGCATTACATTTTAAATATGATTTATGGCATATGACCGCCACGGCTGGCGCCGATGTAGTCCAATCTGGACATCCAATTTTCGATGACTTTTTCCAACATTTGTGGCCGTATATCGGCAATAACACGGCGAATGTTGCCTTCCAAATGGTCAAGCGTTTGTGGCTTATCCGCATAGACCAATGACTTTACATAGCCCCACAGAAAGTAGTCTAGCGGTGTTAAATCACAAGATCTTGGAGGCCAATTCACAGGTCCACAACGTGAAATTAGGCGGTCACCAAACGTGTCTTTCAATAAATCTATTGTGGCACGAGCTGTGTGACATGTTGCGCCGTCTTGTTGAAACCACATCTCCTGGACATCATGGTTATTCAATTCAGGAATGAAAAAGTTAGTAATCATGGCTCTATACCGATCACCATTGACTGTAACGTTCTGGCAACCATCGTTTTTGAAAAAGTACAGACCAATGATTCCACCAGCCCATAAAGCGCACCAGACAGTCAGTTTTTCTGGATGTAACGGTGTTTCAACATACACTTGAGGATTACCTTCCAAATGCGGCAGTTTTGTTTTTTGACGTAGTCATTCAACCAGAAGTGCGCTTCATCGCTAAAATTCGCTTATGAAAATCGGGAACAACGGTAATCTCGTTTTGGGTCCATTCGACGAATCTACGCCTTACTTGATGATCGTTTGGCTTCAATTCTTGCATGAGTTGGAATTTGTAAGCAAGCAAACCAAGATCCTTCCGCAAAATCTTCCATAAAGTGGATGGACACAGATCCAATTCCTGTGCTCGATGGCGGATGGACTCATTCGGGTCTTCATCAATGCTTCGCTCTACAGCAGCATTAGCTTCTTCTGTATGCACCGTACGGCGTCTTTGGGGATGCGAGTTATCAATAAGAGTAAACGTGGTGCGAAGACGTTCCATGGTTAATCGAATTAACTGCTCTGATGGACGATTTTGTCGACGATAAAATGGACGTAGTGCGCGATACGTTTTCCGCACAGAAAAATTATTTTCGAAATACATTTTCACTATTTGCAAGCGTTGTTCAGGCGTGAGTCTATTCATGATGAATTGCAAAACCAAGCTGAGAATAAATCACTTGACAGTTATTTAATCGGTCGCCATCTTGAAAAGTAATGCCAACTTAAAGTTCTATACCTCTATAAAAAGCATGCTTTATAAGAAATCAAATTAGGGTATTTCATGTAAAACCCAAGCATTATTTAGCAGCTAAGCATTGAGGAACATTTTTAGTTTACGAGTGAAAATGGAAATAAATACATAATCAGATAAAGAGAAAACTTTGAAAATATGTTTTTAATCTTAATACTCGTACCTTAAATTAAGTAGGGTTATAACTGAAATTTCAGGGAAAATTATAAAAATTGTCCCAAGCAAAATGTCAATGCACTACAGGTTGCAAGCTCATTCAGCAACATATTGCCCGGGAAGAAAAAGCAATTTTATATTCTGCAACGAAATCATTTCAAATATGGATGTATTTACGTATGATTGCATTTATATATATAAGTATATATACACATATACATATCAATGTTGTGAATATTTCACACACCACAACAAACTGGTTATATCGAACGCTTTACTCCTACAACTATGTACATTTCCGTGCCCTGAATTAAGCTCTTCCCTTCTCTCCCCTTGCAGCTTATTGGTGTCACATTAGTTGGCAATTGTATTGACACCATTAAACGAATATAAATTTTCCAACATATTTACACGTAAATGCACACCAAAAGGGAATAAGAAATATGTATATATGTATGTGCAGCTAGTAGTAGCAACACTGCATGATTTATGCTCCTGCAACTGTTGTAGACATGAAAAGGTTGTTACTCGAAGAAGGTGTGCATGTATGCTTGTATGTACGTATGTGTTTAGGCGTGTAGTGAAGAAACATTTGTTACAGACGTGGCCAAATGTGCCACACAACCGTTACGTGTTACGTGTTACGTGCCAACATGACACTTGAAATTATAAATATATCCATGTTGTTTGTATGTGTGTATTTGTAGCTACCTACACGACCACATCTCACCTCAAGAACCGCAAGTGTACTGCATAGGCGAAGGAAGTCTGCACGAAATTGAAATAACAGACAAACAGATAGACATAAAGTCGAACAAACTGCCAACGCAATAAAAACAAAAATAACTAAACACAAAAACAACAACTACAATAGTATGGCATTAGTTTATCTCGAAATATCTACGAATGCAATTTAAAGTTATCGAACAATTGCAACACGAGTGCCAAAGCGTGACTCTGCCATTTGTTGCAAGTCGCTATAATGTGAATTGTATTGTTGTATATATATGTATGTGTGTGTAAATATAAGCGCTTTTAGGGTGTCCACACTTTTTAAATGTACAGGGTTATCCATTTTGCCTTTTACAAAATAAATGCAAATAAAGTGCATTTAAAATAATTTTTTTTTTCATAAAATTCCCCTTTTTATTATAAAGTTTGAACTTTGGCATTATATGTGCAACACTACATCATTTAAATGACTGCCACGAGATTTTTGCAAACTTCGATCCGTTTGACGTCATTTTCAACCATTTTTGGCACATGTTGGGCCATAACTTTAACGAATGTTGGTTTCAAGTGCTCAAGAGTCCACATAAACACGGTCTTTCGCGCAGCTCAAAAAAAAAAGTTCAACGGTGTCAAGCCGATACGATCTCGGTGGCCAATTGACATCGCCAAGGCGAGAGATTAAGCGGACGGGAAATTTTTCTCGCAATAAAGTCATATTCGCAATGTGTTGTGCGGCATGTAGCTTCATCTTGTTGGAACTACATATTGTCCAAGTCGTGTTCTTCAATTACAGGCAAAAAAAAGTCGTTGATCATAAGAACGTAACGTTCCGAGTTCTCGGATTGACAGTGACAGTCTCGCCGTTAACGTTTTCAAAAAAGTAAAGTCTCTACAGACCAAAGAGCGCACCAGAGAGTAAGTTTTCCTTGGATGTAATGCCCTCTCTTCAATTATTTGAGAATTCTTGGAACACTAAATACGACAATTTTAATTATTTACGTATCCACTGAGTGAGATATGTGCCTCGCGGTTCACTGTTTGTTGTTCAATGCGTAACTATGGCGTTGAGAACGGTTAGCTGGATTCAGATGTTACGCGAGCTGGACTTTATATGGATGTAGGTGTGAGTTCAAGTTCAAAATACGTCATAATATGTCATTAGAAAGTCACAGCTCTTGAGAACGTCGAGAAATGGACACATTCGGGTCTTCGGCTACACTTTCATTTACAGCAGCGATATTCGAGGTGAAACGAGCAAAACGGTGTTGCACAATATCTGCAACGGATCTAGTCTCTTCGAATTTGTTTAAAATTTTACAAATTGCTGGGGTAGTTGTGCGAGTATGTGCGCTATAATTTCCCCTTAAAGCACGAAGCATGGCCACGTTTGAATCACTATTTTTGTAGTAGGTTTCTTTTAACGCTTTGTGCGGTTATTAAGCCATCCATTTTCATAAATGTCTGATTTTTAGCTAAACCAAAATCTATTTTTGGTTTTACAGTTAATTTTGACAAATGTCGAAATACAGCCTTTATAAATTTTTTAAGTGGTTTTTGCGTGATACATTCTTCTGATTTATTCTATGAAGCTTCTGAATGTCTCGCGGATATTTATTTAGTTTCAAACGCCATGACATAGTCAAATGTGGAGGTATGGATGTTATCAGTTGAGGAAACAGCACTGAAATTAATATCATGAACAAGGAAATAATAAATTTTTAAGGCGCTATTTTGCCAAGAAATCCATCAACATTCTCACAAATATTACTTGCCACTGAAATTATAAAAAAAAAGAATTCCTAAAAATATTTTATGCTCAAAGAAACCTCATTTTTAAACATTTTTTTACTTCAAAATTTCAAGTTGAATTTTGAGATTGCTCGTTTTGAATTAGAAGGCTTTCTGCATTCTTTTTTGTGGAATTTAAAATATAATGCCCTTCTCATTCCTTTCTGGGAACAACGACAGGGTAAGGTCTTCCACTCTCGCTCTTCAGTAGCTTACTTGTAAGACATTACCTTCATTGACATACCTATGTTAGAATAATGGCTTATAGAAGCAAAAAAATAAAGTCTTTTTTCTCGATTCCATATTTATTTCTGAGGTAAGCGAGTCTTTTGCTTGTATTTATAGTTGCTTTTACTTGAAATTATTTTTCCCAGGAAGCGGCCCGATCCATTTAAAAATATATATATATATATATATGGTTCGAATTGGTAAATTTTTTAGATGACATGCCGCTATGGACCGAAGGCGGGAAAAGGAATCAGCAACAGATTGACAAAAATTGGTATGATTTCCATATATGTGAAGACAGGCGCAATTTTTTTTGCATGATCTATATAGTAATAAGCAATTAATTACGATTTCAGTTTATTTCCTTTGAATAAAGTGCATTTTCTAAGTTAAACTAAAATTTAATTATAATTTATTATACTGGCAACCTTGTAACAGGGAGCAATCAGCTGCGTCCGTTTTACAGAAAAAATCAAGTCACCGCTTGTTGCTACGGCACAAACCAGCAACGGCATCGTCAAGCAGTGATAACTTTTCATTTATCTAGCGCTCTCATAAGATATATTATTTTGTGACAGCTGAGTCGATATGTTTTTGGCTAGTTGCAGAATTACAATATTCTTAAAAGCAAAGGTCTGAATATTGGCTTACTTCGAAGCATTCATATTGACATTTTCGTGAAAAACTTTGAGTAGGGAATAAGCGACACACACAAATATACAAATAGATGGCTGGATCAACAATATAATAAAAAATTTAATATTTTTTATTAGACACAGGTTTATTAGGGCTTTTTTCATCACTCTCTGCAATACCAACATGCATTGGAAATCAAGAGCAACGCGTGGCTGGGAGTGCTTGTATGTACAGATATATATAACGGGTGATCCACTTCGAGGTTCCCTATTTCTTTAAACACAGAAACTTAAAGTTTAATAGGGAATGTTTATATTCGTTCGAAAGAACATTCTTTGGCATTTATTTTTTGAAGATTATCTCTTTCAAATGTTGGCCGCGGCTACGTCTCAGTTGGTTCATCCGTTGAGTCCAATTTTCGATGACTCGTTCGAGCATTTCGACTGGTAACTGGCGAATGACACGTGTGATGTTTTGCACCATATCCCCACATGGAAAAGTCTAACGGTGTGATATCACACGATCTTGGTTGCCTATCGACTGATCCGAAACGTGAAATTATCTGCGCACCAAAGTGTACTCTCAATAAATCCATTGCTTGATGCGATGTGTGGGAAGTGGTGCCATCTTGTTGAAACTAACTGTCGTGGAAATCACGAGCTTCAATTTCATGCATCAAATAGTCGGTTGTCATGGCGCGATTACAGTCGCCATTGACGGTTACGTTCTCAGCGGCATCATTTTTGAAGAAATATGGACCGATGATTCCACCCGCCTACAAACCACACCAAACCTTTGTTTTTTCTGTCTTCAGGTTGCTCTTCGTCCCAAATGCGGCAATTTCGGTTGTTTACCTACCCATTGAGCCAAAAATGGGCCTCATCTCTGAACAAAATTTGGCTCGAAAACGTCGGATCTTCTTGGAATTTTTCAAGAGCCCGTAGAGCGAAGCGATGTCGTTTGGGAAGGTTGAGCTATTTCTTTCACAAGCTGTATTTTGTGCGCTTTAAATTTAAGATCTCAACGTAAAATGCTCCAAGTCGTTCCATACGTCACTCCGAGTTGCTGCGAACGGCGCCGAATCGACTCTCCACCCTATATGAGTATATGGAGTAATAAATAAATGTTGAAGATTTATGAATTGAAATTATGTTAAATATTGTGAAGAAACAACAATATAAAAAATTAAAAAGTAATAAAAGTCTTGTTAACTGAGTTGTTATTGCAAAAGAGATCCAAATATTTATATTATTATTTATTAGTATATTTTTTAAAGTGTGAATAATTTCCAAAATAGAAAAAAAGTGTGATTTTTCTATCTAAGTGTTAATAATTTAGATGAGAAGACAAATAGATTAAGTTTTATTTTGAATAAACGTTTTTTTTTTTAAATTAGAAATATTTTTTTTTAATCTAAAACATTTCTGAGAACTTAGTTTTTTACATAAAATAAATTTTCATTTTTTAAGCAATTTAATAAACAAAAGACGAGCAATTTTCTCAACTGCAATGTAATTTCAAAAATATAAAAAATTATGTATATAATTTTGAACCACCCTAATTTGCGCTGAAATTCATTTGCTATCATGCATCTCTCCCGCTACGGCATCAATAGCAAAATGTAACAGTAAATATTGTTGAGATAAGTAGGATTTGTATTGTGGTTGTTGCGGCGATTGAGACTAGCTGCGGTGGCTACTATCGAAGCTTCTTTCACAGATACGTGGACACTTATATGTACATATTTACATCTTCATTTCCACGTGACTTCTGTATATCCTTTCACTGCAAAACTTTGCCCAGGCCGCAGACGTGTTCGTACGATTTCTTACGTTCTGCTTTACTCGATTTAACTCAGTGTTGCTTGGTATTGCATAACCACAATGTGCCGAAATGGCTTTTTAATAACCAACTCGTCCTTACACAACCAATAGCGCCGAGCAGCAAGTTGGTAGTTGGTTGCTTGCGAACGTCCTTCTCATCATCGATTTTGATTTAATTCTTATTTACTCGCCCCAAAGACTGACTGCCGCAGTTCGATGTTCAGTGGTTTGGCCTCCGAACCACCGACCAACTAAGCCAACAACAATTATTGATCAACTGCTTGTGCTGGAAAGGCAGAAGGAAAACTGTGCAGTATAAACCATTGCAGCTTGTTGAAGCTCTCGCTGGTTGTGTGCAAGTAACTTTATTTATTGCATTTACAATATTTTTAAGTGTATGTTCATATGTATGCCTTGCATTGGGCAAAACCCATAAATTTTCTCGATTGTAGAGTTGGAATTCAGTGGGGATTGGGGGTCGACAAAAAAAGTATAGTCAACAGCATGCTTGCATTTATTACGCTATTTACTTTGGCTTACGGCAAGGCTACGTGGGATATGTCGATTAAACCTATTATGTTTACTATATTTATATAGGAAAAATGTAATATCATTGATATTCGCATAAATATTAGCACAAGGAAAATGAGATTTATAAGTGTGTTTGATAAATAAATAAATTTTTGCTTGCTTTCCAATATTTATCATAAACGAAACATATTTCAGGCGAAAATGGTAGAGAATAAGGGAAAAAATGATAATTTCAAATATTGCACAAAGTTCATTTTTTATTCTTCGCTAATTTATGTTGCATTTTTCATCATAAAAAATTGGATTGCAGATATTAAAAATCGCAATTCAAGCCAAAATTGATGAGCCAAAAAAAAATTTAATATCTTTTTTATAATAATAATATTACATTCGGGGCTACGTATCACACAGCACGTGCGACAACCGAATTATTGTGAGAAAGGTTTGAAGATTTGATTAATTCAAGAAATTGTGACATTGAATGGCCTCCAAGATGTTGTGATTTAACATCATTAGACTACTTCTTGTGGGGTTATTTGTAGTCATTGGTATTCAGCAATTAGCTCGACTCTCTTCAAGCTTTAAAAGTCAATATTGAACGTGCTATTCATGACATACGACTAAATCAAGTGGAAAAAGTGCTCAAAAATTGGGTTCATCGAATTCGTTTCTGCAAAAGAAGTCGTGTAGACTATTTGAATGATGTTATATTCAGAACATAGTTGTATCGATTGTACTTCACATTAGATTAAAAACATTTGAATTTCCCTAACAATTTGTGTGGGTTTTTTTTTTTAAATAAATCATATCACTCCTATTGGAAAACCCTATGCGTAAGGCACCGTAACAGTCAATTGGTTAGCATTGCGTACTATCATTTGTAAAGCCAGGATTCGAGTCCAAGTTCGACTGATATCCAAAATTATAGAAAATAAATTTTTCTAATTGTGGCCGCCCCTCGGCAGGGAATTTCAATCCCTCTGAGTCTAATTCTCACATGAAATAAAAACTTCTCATAAAAGTCCATCGACCGCGCGGAGGCGGCTTAGTATGAATTGCAGGTTCCTCCATTTGTTGGTAAAAAACAAAATACATCAAGGCGAAAACCACAAATTAAAGGAGGATCTCTGTCGAAGATCGCTTCGAAGTTTACAAAATTTTGTGGCGACATCTATCCGCCAGGATTAAATCGTAAATACACAAAATAGCAAAAGTTACAGGGAGCTTGAATAAGTTGATGATTGAGTGAATGAGAGTATTTAAATCAGTCTTACCAAAGATGACTAGATACGGAACTAGTCAGCTCGGTCTAAAAATTCAATTTTTTTTATAATTCATGAACATACGGTCGTGAACAGTTGTCGGTCCTAGAGACAACAAAAAAAAAAATTCAAAGTCACAATTTAAGCTAGAAATGTGTCAACACTATCTTACGAGGGAGCGTTTTTATGTTCGCGGAATGAGGTGGGTAATGAACTTCATAAGGATCCTTCCGTGTTAAATGACTCAAAATTAGTTTAAATACGAGGTTTCATTGTTATTAGACAATTAGTTTTTGAGCTATCGTTAACCCAGCAATATAATCAGGAGTGAAAAGTGAAAAAAAAACTAAACAGCGCGTAGAGTGCTCACACATGTTTTTGGATCTCTGTAATAAGGAAGGATTGAGTTGAATTGTTACTGGGAACGAAACTTGAGTTCCTCATTATGTTTAAGTTTAAGGTGTCACTGTCAGCTGGGAAACTCATGGCAATGGTATTTTGAGGCTCGGAAAGAATTTCATTGATCGATTGGAAAGATAAATGTCTTCTATAACATGAGAATATTACGATCTTATATTAAATCGATTAAAAGAAGCCATTTAGGAGAAAAGACGGTGAAAATTTAAGAAAAGTGTGGGCTTAGATATTTCTTACAGTCCTACAGGCCAGATCTGGCCCGAGTGATTATTATCTGTCTATAAAGATGAAAAAAGAGCTGATGGGTAAAAAAATGTATCATCGATGATGAATTCATGGAAACAGTTTCAGCTTATTTTAAAGATAAAGAAAACTATTTTTTATGAGAGAATAAATAAATTCATTGGAAGACCTAAAAAATGAATCTATCTTAGAGGTGAATATATTGAACGGAAAAATAATTAGGTTTTTTATTTCGTCCCCTTGTTCTCACTTTCGATAGCATAAAGACGCTATCACGTATAATCGGTCTTTATATTCAAATGAATTCTTGATTTTGCTTCACCCAAACTGGCCTTTTTAAGAATAAATGCCAAAGGCAGAGAACGAAACTTATTTGGATTTGCTGTGTGAGTAACATGAATGTGAATGTGCCAAAAAATGTTAAAATCTTTTCGAAAATAAAGTGTTTGGAAAGTAGGGAGTTTCAATGTTATAAGAAAGGTATTAAGCATTAATTTTGGTAATTCGTGAGCTCATGGTTGACACTCTTTCTTTCTGTATTTTTGTGTCAAACTGTGCTTTTTTGTTTTGTTTGTTGTGATTCCCGTCTTCCGTCTTCATATACTTTGACTCAACGTATGGACCATCTGAAACGTAGCCGCGGCCAACATTTCAAAGAGATAATCTTCAAAAAATAAATGCCAAAGAATGTTCTTTCGAATGATAATAAACATTTCCCATTAAATTTTAAATTTCTGTGTTTTTTCTTTAAAAAATTAGGGAACTTCGAAAGGGATCACCCGTTATTTGAATAGTTCCTCATCGCTCAAAATTTTCAAATTCTTTCCTCTTTACAAATACCATATTTTCTTAAAATTATAAAATTATTATATTAATTAAAATTAAATAGACTGCATCGTGAACATTTTTTTGAATTTCAGAGAAGTTTTGTTTAATAAAATAATTGTTCTAGCATGTCTCGAAGTAAGCCATACGGAACTTTGGTCTGCGGTTGTGTACAATGAGATTGAAGGTCTAAAATTAGATTCAGTCATATTGATGTAACGGAATCTTAAAACACAAAGCAGATTCTAATATTGACGCGGAGATCTAAGTCTAACGGTCTAAACTTCGAGCTCCCTGAACAATTTCCGGTATTTTTTGGTCCAGACAAAGAGATATCTTTGCACGAAAATTCAGGAAAATTGTACCATAAAAATATTTGTTTCACTTCCTGGGAAAAAAAGTATTTTCAAGTAAGTTGAATCACAAGCTCGGTTTTGGAATCGGTTGTAGATCCACTTATTAGCAGATAGTAAGCTACATATGTAGCAAATTCTAAGTAAATCGAACAATAAATAAAAAATTTTCGATATAGATCGATCTTAGGTCCAGCTTTCGGAAATAAGCTAATACCCAATAAAGCTTTCGTGAGAATTCGGACAAAACCCAAAAATCTGTAAAAACTCATCTAATAGTGTTAAAATTTTCATATACTTGGCTTCCTTTAAGTTTCTAATATGGTTTTCACTTACAATCGCTTGATTTGGATTGAAAAATATTCTATTTTCGACAGGCTTTACATGTAGCAGAAAATAATGTTTCATTGACTTGCCTCTTTAGTGCTCTGAATGTGAGACCTTTTGATTTCTTATGTGTGAAAACTATTCAGAAATTTCCTTTGCACATTTTAGCTTTGGATCTTAATTCAAATTGAATAATTTACAAAGGTTCCAATGAATGAATGAATGAAATTAATACTTTTTAAAACTTTACTTTACTTCAATCAGTAAATAAATTTAAAAGGATTTTTCAATTTTTATTTCAATTAAATTTGTATAAATTACAAAAATTTTTGAAATTCAATTTCAATGTTGTTCAGTTGCATAAATTTTCATTCGCTTGGAATTTTTTGTCAATTTCAGTATCACAATTCAAACAGCCACTCATCGATGACCAAACCAAAACTTTTGGTATTTTAATTTTAATTTAATATTCACATTGGGTTGTGGTGTGCTCAAGTGATGCCATATAGTTAGCTACCAGCTGCATGCTGCATGCTGAATACAAATAATGTGTGAAAATCATAATATATATAAAGGGAAGCCAAACAAACAAACACACAAATACAACAATGGAAAGGGAACAAATAACACATATTGTTGTGATATCATAGAAAAACATTACAGCAAAGTTCAGCACGTGCGATGGAAGATAACAATATGTGCATACATGCATATATATGTGTGTGTGGCTATGCATGTAGTGCTATATGTGGTACATACACACACCATCCATGCCATCCTTTGTAATCTAAACATAATATCCTGCTGTGTAGTGGCCAACTTTTTACTTATTTCGACATTTGCTGCATATTATTTTTGCGCTGCAATGGACTTTAGTTGACATCGGGACAACAACCACAGTGCAATAACAACAATATAGTTTTTGCATATAATACAAGTAAAAGGTATGAAATGAAAACTATATGAGAAAGAGAATAAAAAGGTACCGAAAATGGGCAAACAGCCAACAAAATGTTTATGTGTGTGTGTGGCTGCCACATTGATCCAGCGTATAATGCTACTAGTTGCAAACTATTGTATAATGTTACTAGTTAGAATTTTTACCACAATTAGTTTACTGCCAATTTCTACTAACCATTATCCTATTTGCTTGCCCATTCGTCAGCGACCTACTACTAAAATACCACTTCATGAATGAGTAGTGAAATACCACTTTGAAAAATCAACAACAAAAAATTGCATAAAACGTGATCCGAGCGCTGATTTTTTGTCTGACGACAGCTACTCATCGTAACAATCGAATGTTTTTTTTAAATAAAATTTAAGAGCGAATGTGGTAAGCAAATATACACACATATATAAACATACATATGTATACTTAAAGTTTATGACACACCACAATAACAACTACAACATTCAATATGTCGAGCTATTTGCATAATAATGGTCAATTGTAACTATCAGGCACATTTGATAATAGAAAAAAACAAGAATAACGATAAATTACTTATAATAATGGAAACTACAACAACAAAAACAATCAATGGCTTTGTGTGAGACACAAAGATTTTGAGGTATCCAGTGCATTGTAATTTAATACAGCCTCTTATCTCTGTGAGTCAGCCTGCGCCTATACTTGTACATACAAACATATATAAGTATGCATATATGTAGCAATCGTTATCTAACACTTTGAAATAAACATGGATAGCATAGTTCACAGGAAGGTTCTACAGCAGGTGATGAAATCTTCTTTAACCAGAATATAAAAAGTTGTCGTTTTCTAGCTCATCAAATTAAAATAAAAAAATAAAATAAAATAAAATAATTGAAAACTATAAATAAAATAAAAATAAATAAAAATTTTAACTTATACAAAAATTGAAAAAATAAATATAAAATAAAATTATATAAATAAAATTTAAAAAAATGAAAAGATATAAAAACATTAAATATAAAAAAAAAATAAAAAAAAATAATATTAATTAAAAAAAAATTATAAAAAAAATAGAAAAACTAGAATAAAAAATAAAATAAAATAAAAAGATAATAAAAGAAAAAAAAACAGAAAAAAAGAAAATTAAATAAAGGAAAATTAAATAAAAATTTTGAAATTAAATAAAATAAAATATTATAAAAAAAATATATAAAAAAATTATTATAAAATAAAAAAAATATAAAAATATAAAGCAAAATAAAATTAAATGAAGCAAAATGAAATAAAATAAATCAAAGTAAAATAAAATAAAATAAAATAAAATAAAATAAAATAAAATAAAATAAAATAAAATAAAATAAAATAAAATAAAATAAAGTAAAATAAATAAAATAAAATAAATACAATAAAATAATTAAAATAAAATAAAATAAAATTAAATAAAATAATATAAAATAAAATAAAATAATTGAAAAAAAAAAAATATAAAAACAAAAAAAATAAAAAATAAATACATGAAATAAAATTATTAAAATAAAAAAAAAAATATGAAAAAAAAAATTAAAAAATATTTAAATATAAAATAAAAAAAATTTATAAAAAATAAAAAAAATATATGATAATAGAACAAAAATAAAATAAACAAATTAAACTATAATAAAAAATAATAAAAAAAATTATAAAAAAATATGAAAAATAAAATAAAATTATATAAAAAAAAAATTAACAAAAAATTATAAAATAAGTTAATATAAAATAATATAAAATAAAGAAACATAAAAATATAAGGCAAAATAAAATAAACTAAAGCAAATTAAATAAAATAAATTAAAATAAAATAAAATAAAATAAATAAAACAAAATAGAATTATATTAAAAAAAAATTACCAAAAAGTTATAAAATAAATTAATATAAAATAATATAAAATAAAGAAATATAAAAATATAAGGCAATCTAAAGTAAAATAAAGTAAAATAAAATAAAATAAAATAAAATAAAATAAAGTAAAAAATCTAAAATAAAATAAAATTATATAAAAATTTTTTTTAAATTATAAAATATATTAATATAAAATAATATAAAATAAAAAAATATTAAAAATCAAGCAAAATAAAATTAAAGAAAGAAAAATTAATAAAAGAAAGAAAAATTAATAAAATAAAAATAAAATAAATAAAATAAAATAAAATGAAACATAATAAAATATATAACAAAATATAATTAATATATAATTGTAATACTTATAATAATAAATCCCACGGATACCCTCCTCGCAAGAAATTAGTTGTGTCATGAAAAGCGTTATTTCAGATTATATACTCCCAAGAAATTTAGACAACTACTGGTTAATAAAACGCAAGTAAAGTATTTTTCATTACGAGCAGTGAGTCTGCCAAATCAAAAATGCTGGAATAGTAATTGAAATCCTGACATAAATGGGATAAGATTCATATAGTTCAACATTGGTTTTAGAAGATTTAAAAATAAAGGTCTAAATTGTTGTGATAGTCCGTTGCGGACATTAAAATTTATTTTATTTAAAATAAATGTGCAGTTCAGTTAGCAGTTTGTATTTCTCTATGATTAGCAAGGGTGGATAGATTAAAAAGTTTTAAGAACCAGTATACGGAGATATATTTTGACGAGATATCTGATGTAAATGATAATAGTTATCTTGTTTTAGACATGCATTAAATAGGACCATAACTGAAAGAACGATATAAAGCTTTCAATTGATACAACTTGAGGTTTTCGAGTAAGAATTTTCTGGATAGAATTGTTTCTAGGTGAAGTGATGGAGTAATTAAATGCGAAAAATCGAGCAGATATTAATAAAATATTTTATAATTTAATAAAAACTGGTCGTAGCACCTCATATTTTCTTCACTTGAGATTATCAATGTAATGCTATAGAAAAATCTAATACTTTCAGACATCCTTAAGTGAGGAGAAGTCTTCTCTAAATCTTCTTAGAACACGCAGTTTGTCCATCCGCCAAACACGAAGCATAAGCCATCATATGTGGAATCGTATTTTGTTCATAAACTCCAGTAAATAAATGAGCCCAAGGACCCGAAGCAAATACCGCGACATCGTCACCGCCATGCGTTTCGGAGCCTAGTGGTAAGGTAGCAGGGAATTCTTCACGAGATTTGCCCATAATAAGCGTTGTGGGATCCTGCCGCTCATTTTTTTGGACATCATAAAACTTATTATAACTCGGACCATTTGCATAACTTAAAGTCATATACGGTTTACCATCATTTGTTTTATCAGGTGTGCGACCAAAAATATCATTCCCACGGTACTAGTTAAGAAGAAGAAAATGAAAGTTGATATTAAATAGGAAATTAAAAATTTATATAACAACTGCATACCGCATATCCAGAGTAAGTGAATGCGTGCGAATGATCAGCGGTTACTACAATCAAAGTGTCCGCTTCCTGTGTCAGCTCACGTGCCACTTGTATGGCCTTCGCAAACTCCACCGTTTCATCCAATGCAAGACGTGCATATGTAGCATGATGCCCATGGTCTATGCGCCCACCCTCGATGAAAATGAAATAACCCTGCTCGTTGCGGCTCAAGTACTCAATTGCCTTGCGTGTCATCTCCGCCAATGTGGGTTGATTACTTTTCTCGTCAGTCTCCAAGTGATACAACATGTGACTGTCTTGGAAGAGCCCCAACAAACGATCTACTTTCGTCATATCCAAGCCATTTAGCTCTTCGAGGGTCTCAACATACGCATTTCTGTTGCTCTGTTTTTTGTATTCCTCAATTAGATTGCGGCCATCACTACGCAAACCTTTTGCATTGAGCTTAGAGTCTATAAATTCACGTCTGCCGCCACCCATCATCACTGAAAGCTTACTACCCACCTCGCCATGTATCAGTTGGTAGGCAATATCCGCCACATTGCTGTCGGCTCCACAGTCATTTTTCACCTTGCTGTCGTTCTCCCAACCACGCTCAGCCACGTGTGCGTAGACACCTGCAGGCGAGGCGTGCGTTATTCTTGTGGTCGTGACTACCCCAGCCGACTTGCCAGCATCTAGCGCCCACTTGGCTATGGAGTTGACATAATTCGTAGTATTCCGAGATTGTTGACAATCAGTGCGATCCACGTAACCACTAACACCAATAGTGCCGCCGATGGCTTTAATGCCGCACAGGTATGCGGTGGCCGTGGACGCTGAGTCGGATACTATCTGATTGACATTGTATGTGCGTGAGAGCCCAGTGTAGGGAAACTTCTCAAAGGCGAGCGACTGCTCTTCACCACCGAGTAGGGTGCGCGCAGCTGAGTGTGTGGTAATACCCATGCCATCACCCAGGAACATAATGACATTCTTGGCGATCTTTGTATTCGGGGGTGTGTGCAATTTTTCCCTGACAAACTGCTTGCCCTGCTCTAGCCAATATTTGTTCGTGTCTTCGCCTGCAATTCTCGTTTCATATTCCACGCGTCCGTTAGTGCTTGGTAAATCTGGATGCATAAGACTCTCCCGACAATCCTCATCATCCAGCCTACAACTGGGGACTGCTCGCCCACCCGACAGTAGTAAGCAGACAACTGTACCGAATAGCAATGTGAGTTGCGACATGACTGCAAAGCTGTGAGTTGAATTTTTAACTGTTTTAAGACTTTTCTCGAAATTACTTAAATACGAAAACTCTTATGATTAAATTAATCAATAATTAATCAATCAATTGACTTTTTATACCCTTCAAATACATGGAATGGTATATTAACTTTGGACCGAAGTATGTATGTGCCAGTAGGAGAAGTGAGGGAGCCACCAAAATATGTACTGATCGTAACAGAATGACGACATGAGTTGATTTAGCCATGTCCGTCTGTCCGTCTGTTCGCCTGTTCGCCTGTTCGCCTGTTCGCCTGCTCGTCTATTCGACTGAATGCAAGCTAGTCCCTCATGTTTTGAGATATTACGACCAAGCTCTTGGTAGGCAGATATACTATAACAAATTGTTTATTGTCAAACTGTCAAAAAAAAAAGCAACTAAGAGAGTAAATGTACTTCCACCGATTTTTCAGATATGAGAATAGATATGTGATCCTAAAATGCAATACAATAAATTTAATATATTCATGAAAGGTATAAAGTCAGTATTTTTCCTTGAATTATTATTATTATTATAATTTTTTTTTTTACTGATATTATGTGCATTTTAGGTCCTTGCAGAGGCTACGATAATAAGTGTACGTAAGTGCCAAATTCTGCTTTATTGGTCTACTGCCGAGACTATCTTTATAATTTTGGCAACATCGAGAGCGCTCTTCATAAACGCGACTTTCAGGTGACAAATATCAGGTGAAAAAATACAATAAAAAAAAAGAAATAAATAAATAAAAAATTTAATAATAAAAATAAGAAAGAAAGTAGAAACAAAAATACCCATACCAATACCACTCAACAAAGTCTACGGAATTGTTGTAGGAAATCATATGGAGCGATTGAATCTTATCAGCTGAGTTGTTATGAAATTGGGCTACGCCATAAACAAATTCACAACACGTTTCTTCAATAAATATAAAGTCTACATGTCACCAGGTCCCATCTGCTTACGTTTTTATTGCGCCCATTACATATAACTATAATTATTTCTTAGCCACCTTTAAAAATAGTTAAGAGTCCATAGTTTTGCAAACTTACTATACTCATGCGTATGTTTACTAGGGCCGTCCTCAAAAGTGCAAGATAAATTTTGTTTGATTAAACCTGAGCATGTTCAAAGAGTGGGGGGATAGGATTGCCGTTCTCATATTAAGCCAAATCTCGTGATTCCCGCACAAGTATAATACCGAAGAGATACTTTAAGGAAGTTTAAAGCGAGACGCCCAGTTTCATAACTATATTACTGTGGATTGTAGAGAAATCGGTATACACTTCGTATTTGAATGAATGTGCCTTTCTAAGAGTGCTACGAAGCATATCCAGAAAGTAAGTGCACTGAGGCCCTCAACGATGAAGGGACTATATTTTTCTCAAGTTGGCAACATTGTAGTGTAGCCAAACTTCTCCTCTTTGCCACGAGATCAGTTCGAAGGTAGTACGTCGAGAACTATCGGCGCGTCAACACGTTTCATGAACAATGTCAATCCAGTCCCCCACCAAATGATACGCGAAATAATCCGTTAACTCGTTTGGAAGCGAAAACCTCTGTTTGACATTTACATACAGACAAAATGTCTGACAGAATTGAAAATGGGCGCCGTGACGATCGGCAGATTGACTGTGGATGAACTTTCTGCTCTCCAGCTCTCAACTACACGAAACAATCAAAGAAACTCTCCGATATTGTAAACTGTCCGCGAGATGGGGTTCGCGGGAAACTACTTCGAGGAAGGCATCCAAAAATTTATACCACCTTCATAGAGAGGAATTGTGACTATGTCGAAAAATGAATTACATTATGTACTAAAGTATCACATAATTTCTTTGTTCTGTATAGAAAAAATAATTTTAAAACCTACAAAAAATCAGTACTCTTACTCTCTGGATATGCGTCGTAATACAAGTCAGTAAAAAAAAAATTTGGAAGCTTTTTAGGTTTTCTTGTTTTCATGTTTTAGGGTGGAGTGAATCTTTATGGTACGTTTTCTCTTGTTATAAGTATCTGTAAGTTCTCTTTTTCTTATTGAAGATAGTGTCTCAGAAAAATAAGACGTTTAATATCTGGTCAACAAAAATGCCTTTCTTCAACTTTGCCCCTGTAGGGCTTGGTAACTTAGATATTAAGCATTAAAGACAGATCCTCGAAGCTGATTTTACAAATTTTTTCATCAACAGTGGTAAAAAAACTTTATGTGGAGTTATCAGAGGTTCACGCACAGGAGATTAACCTAGCAAATCGAAAACTGACTCATAAGAAAAGGTAAAATGCACACCATATCTTCGTCGATTTTAAAGCATCCTTCGATTGCACGTAAAGGTGCTGCCACTATGTCCCTAGATTTGAATTTGAAATCCCGGCACAACTTATGCGGTTATGTTAGGATTATGATGGACCTATCCGAGCCGTTCGATACTAAATGAGGGTTCAGAGAAGGTGACTACTTGTCGTGTTAAGATTCTTTGTCGTATTTAGAGTGTTAAACTGCTGTCGGATGCTAAAGAAATTGACATCGTCGGGCTTACTAACTGCTCCGATTGTTATGATTTTTACAGGGGGACGAAGACGGAAAGCAAAAGGTCAGTGAACGAAGATAAGATCAAACATTTTCTGTCATCAAACAAGTAGTCAGTGTATTCGCCTCTAGGTTCCTGCCTCCCTGTTGACAGTGTTAATCTTGGAACACACAGTCTATTAAGTGGTAATTGAAATGTAAAGTCCTCTCTTGATAAATACCCAATCTTACAAGTCGCTCATCATTACTGAACTGGTATATGGTGCGGAAGCTGGACGAAGTCCACATGCCCGCTGGGTCGTCATAAGGTTATGCCGAGAAAAAAGTTTTGCAAATGATTTACGGTCCGTTGGAAAGATCAGGTGAAGGTAGACCTGAAATTTCACTTGGTGCCACCAATTGGTGCTAAATGGTGAAAAGAAGGAAAACAGTTTACGCAATTAAAGAAGAAAGCCTTCAGTTAAAAGACCGTAGGACCATAAGTTTAATAAATTAATAATATAGGAGATACAGCGCTCTTAGTTAGTGAAGAAAAGAGAAGAAAAGTATCCTTCTGGTGCACTTTGTTGCTTTTAATATTGTAAAACTATCATTGCTGTTGTTGTTGTTGCAACAAAAGCGGTTAGTATTTTAATGAGCAACAATATGCAAGGAGCGTGCCACAAGTCCATTTAACGACTCTGTACACATGTAAACAATATGAATGGACATATGTACAAACACGCAAAAAGTATTTAATATTTCTTAAAACGCCAAGGAGCAACACTGCCGCGGAAGCGTGGCAGAAAGGCCATGAAAAAGAGATTACTAAAAATAAAAATAAACAAAATAAAATATTAACAAAAACAGCTAAGGGGAACATAAAATTTAATTTCAGTATTCAATAAAAGCAACAGTGCACGAGTGCGCAGGCGAGTGTGAGGCGGGGGTTGCCGCTAACATCATAAGTGCTGCGGAGTGTGGCGCGAGAGATAAGAGAAAAAAAAAATACATTTACATATGAACACAATGGTTGTTGGAAAATAGCGGCAAATATGTCGGCGCTGGCACCAAAGCTATTGCCTACCAGAGAGTCTGTGAAGGAGGCGCGCCTTTAAACAGTGAAAACCATGTCACGCCGTAAAATGTATGTAAATATAAAATAAACAGATGAAGAACAGTTATCGAATGCCAATGCAGCAACATTTATGAGTGTCCCTCATGAACTTACAGCAGTCTGTTATATCTTTAGCATACTATAAATACATAAGTGTGCATGTGGGTGACGTAAATGTTCTGCACTGAACATGGCAAGCGTAGAAGCTTAAGTGTTTGCGAACACATGTTCAGTCAAGGACTGTGTAGAAAGGGTGAAAATATGAAAAATTGTTTATAAAATGGAAGCATAAAAGTATTATTGAATGCATGCTTGGCGCAAAATGGTAGATGGCGTAGTGAGTGTAAGGAGAGAGAATACGCAACGAATTTCATTGTGTGGGTGTGATGCGGCAATAAATTTACACAGAGCTTGGTAAACTATAAGCAAGTGAGTAGATTCCAGAGGTTCGAAGAAGATTTCAAACAGTGGATTTCTTCATTTGTAGGAAAAGCATCGATAAATTTCAGCAAAAGGGCGAGATAAAACAATTCTCTATAGAAGGTGACTTGAGTGGCTTAGCAATGTAATTGCATAAAGAGTAGTCAGGACCAGGATCTGCCATCATATGCCAAACCCATCGACCTTGATATCTTTTCTCCATTACTTTAAGATCCTGATGGATTTGTTCTGACATCGGTATCGGAGAATATCGATATGCATACGGTCGGATAGGTATTAAAATGGACTACACTAGGGAAGAAACCACGTGCCTGTAGCACTCACGGTTAGGGAGAAAAATGCAAAAATGTAAAGTGCAAACTTTTAAGACTTTTTTTAAAATCGAGAAAAACGTATAAGGCGGTATCGGAGAATATCGATATACATACGGTCGGATAGGTATTGAAATGGATTACATTAGGCATGAAACACTCACGGTTAGGGAGAAAAAAAATGCAAAAATGTAAATTTCCTAGATATTTATACATATGTTTGCTGAGTAACTGGATACACATATTTAGAGTTTGAGAATTTCTCAAAATCCTTTGCACAATTATTTCAAAATTTGGTGCTGCCACTCATCATATCACATCACATAGAAACATCACTAGCACATCACCACATCACAACAAGATCAGCACATCACGCCAAGCAAACACATAATTGCGTTATCAATCCATAATACATGTATCCTAAGACATATACATACAAGTAGAATAACATGTAAAACCTCTGGCAAAGCCAGGGCGAGGTACTACTTCTCCGCTTTACGAACTAGTTAATAATTATTTAGAACGTGGCGAGCACTTACTCAACCATACATAGGCATACTCCTCTACTATAGACCCTTACATATATGAACTAGTTTGTGAAAAATATAAGTGTGCTTATTTATGTGAAGAAACTCGGCATCCTACGAGCAAAACTACCAACACCAAACTTCCTTGAAAACTGTCAATAAAATGGCGGCTTTTAGTAGATTTGTATTTTTTTAAAACAATGTCTGGAAGCAGCTTATCGATATCATCACTATATACCAGTACTTCATTTTCACTAAAAAATTGTACTAACCGATTTTCTGGTGTTCTGTATTTATATGTTGAAATTGCCACTGTTGGTGCTAGGAATACATTATTTTTCTTTAAATTTTGAGGCGATTAAAACACTGCGTTCATTTTTAGAAAATAACTTCGGATTTTCAGATTTTTCGCTCTTCCTTTTACTTTTACTGGCAGACTGTCTCGATTTCTGTGTATTTCACAATATCATTGTTTCTGAACCATGTGAATCACTTCTGAAACGTAAATAGTTCGAATGAGATTTGGATTGTATAGTATAGGAAATTTTGCTGACCATAAGTCTGAATATCGCAACGTTCGATTTCGATTAAGACATTTAGCATTTAACACACAAAAGTAAAAATCGTCGAAATGATTCAAAGGCTCCATTAAGAACAAAGGAATACCAAATCTAATAATTTCTCTTTTTTCCACAACAGTAAAGTCTCAACACTGGACTTGGTACAAACTTTATGAGGTATTATGGTTTATCGAATTTGTCCTTTTTAAACCGAAATATTCACCATAAGCTTCCTTCACAAAGTCTGTGATAATTCCTTTTCTTTGTTATATAACACTGCAAATATTATAACACTTTCTTCGTGATGAACTCATGTTTAAAAGACATGATAAATATATTAGAATGAACACTCAATAATTCAAACAAAACATTAACACATGACAACAGATTCATTCCAGCTTAAAGTGTAAGTACCTCATTATAGTCAAATAACTGAGATCTCGGGCTGACTAGTGGAACGACGGTTCCAGGAGAACGGATTGAGTGATGTTTGCTGCGCAGAAGCCTAGTCATGACTGGGAAACTGAATTTTATTACTAACAAGCAACATAAAAAATTTGTCATCATAAAATCATAAAAACAAGAGCAAGTTCAGTAATTTCATGAATATATTCGTAATTTGGACACTTGAAACCAAAAAGATGAGCAAACATATTCAGGGCAACAAATAAGATTTTGTTTCTCTTAAGCTGGGTTATAATTTTGAAAGAACATTTTTAATATTGTCTCCAATTTGGTAATCATATTGGTTTGATTTAGTGTAATTTATAAGTTAAATAAACAATGGAAAAGTAAAATGCTTTTGGAAGGTTTTATAAAAATCGTTTATAGCGTATAAGCAAATGTTAAAAAATTCGATGTTTGGCCTTATATATTTCGGGATTAGGGAACAAAAAAAAATATTAATAATCGAAAATCGCTTTATTGCTTTTCAAAACATCCCCCATTAATATATATACACTTATACATGCGTTTGAATCAACTTTTGAAGCACGTTCGGCACTCTGATTGAGGTTTCCTAAAAACATGCGTTCTGAACGTATAAACCTCCTCTTCAGGTGTCGAAAAACGTTTAATTCTCAGTTTATTTTTTACGAATTCTTCGCCATTCATTGCCAAGTCAGGAATATACGGTGGATGACTTATCAAATCGATCTTTTGAGTGCTCACAAATGCTGTAGTTTCAGAGCTCGAAATGACGTGATAAAAATGATCCGTTGGTTTCCTTGATTTCTTGGAAGACAACTGGTAAACAAATAATTGTACTTTCAAAATTTACTGCTCTGCGTTGTTCCAGTGGCGCGGTTGGGATATGCCCAGTTTTACAAAAAAAAAAAAAACAAAACAAAAAAAAAATTCAATTGCTTGGAAGTGCTTCGTGCGCGAACAACTTTGTTGGATTTGGCTCATCTTGAAACACCCAAACAGTCAACCGGTGTTTACTTTCGGGCTCATACACTTACATCCATGATTCATCACCTGTCACGATGTCATAAATGTGTTTCGAAGCACCGCTATTGTATTTTTTTTAACATTTCTCTCGACCAATTGGTGAACACAGTTTTTACAATCAAATATTCAAACAATATTGAATGCATGCTGGTGGTAATGCCTACACCAACATTTGAAAATGATAATCTTAAAAAAATAAATGGCAAAGAATGTTCTTTCGAATGATAATAAACGTTCCCCATTAACTTTGAATTTTCTGTATTCTTTTTCTTTAAAAATGCAGGGAACCACGAAATGGATCACCAGTTACATTAAAAATATAAGAAAGTTTCTTAAAGATATAAGAACTATTCAGGCTTAATTCAGTTTAACAAGACTGAGTTTTACTGAATGTCTTCCACAATTTATCAAATTGTTTTAATTTATCCTTTATTTCAGTTTAAAGAAAATATAAGGTATAAAAAGGTGATATATATTATATCTATTAGTTGCTGTCTTATTTTATATATTAAAGTTTTTTTAATTATCCTATTAAAACGAAGGATAATAACAATAAAATATTTTTGCCCTTCTTCTAACAAATAACATTTTTTATATTTCCCATAAATATTTGATAAATTCATGTAAATGTATGTATATTCAATTTACAAAAAAAGAAAAAAAATGACTAAAAAATTTACATAAAAAGAAAAGGAAATATATTCCACACAAATATATTTCAATATTTTGTATATTACCATTTATCACTTTCGAGCGTATCTACCCAAATAAAAATGCTTCTCTTTATCGTTTTTAATATCAAATATAAATATTTGTAATGCCAAGCGAATATTTATGAACGGGATCAGTTGCAGTAGTAAAGCCACAAATCTACTCCAACTCAATATTTATTTATATATTTATGCAAATTGCATAAATCTCAAGTGAGTTTGCACAATTGACTACTTTTGGCATTTACAAAAGTAAAAGTAAAAAAAAAAAATAAACAAAGAAAATAAAAAAAATATAAAAAATCACATGACTAAAGGGGGTTCTTTTTGGCAAACGATAGGAATTTCAGCTGCTTAACTTTGTTTGGGCAACAAATTGAAATAAAATTGAAAAATTGGAATTTACGACGGCGCTTCAATGCAAATATTGTTAAATTGCAATTGTGGATTACCAAGAGATGCAAGTGTATGTGTGGCTTATTTGCTTAGCTACCTAAGTGTGGGTATTTATTTTATGGCACATGTAAGCCACCTGTTTGTTGGCAACGAATTCAATTTCATCATAGATTTCAATTGCACATATTCGCTTACTGGTTGACGTGCAAATATATACATACAAACATACATGCAAATAATGCGATTGGCGTATATGAAATTCTAAAAGCAGATTTGTATGCATGCCAATTTTATCTATCGGTTGCATACACTTTTTTACCTGTTCGATTTGCATCTTTTTCAACTTTACTAGCTTCATTCGTAACTTTCTGTTCGCCTTGAATATTTGCATGCGATGGAAAAAGTGAACAAATCCGTTTCACGAAAATGATTGAAGATGCAAAAATGATTTGAATGAATTTTTTTCCTTGCTTTTGTGAAATTTTCGAATGTTTTGTATTCATTTTTTCTTTGGGTCAACTCAACAGTATACCAAGTGTATCGTCTTAAAAATTTAAAGGGTAAAATTTTGGATAATTTCGAAATTCAGTCGATCAAATACTACAAAGTCGGTGCGATTGCTTTACTGTCTCAATGGCGAAAGTTTCTGTGCACTTACAGTAAAGCGAGCTTTGGAGCTTTTCTCATCATTGAAGGAGCGTGTGTTCGAGGTTCCCAGCTTTTTAAAGAAAAAAACATGGAATATTAAAATTTAATGGGGAATCTATATAAAGCCATTGATTGTTGCGATGTGTCGCAGAGATCACGAGCTTCAATTTCAGTCATCAAATAGTCGGTTATCATGGCGTGATAATGGTGGCCATTACGCTGAGACGATTACGTTCTCAGCGGCACCATTTTTGAAGAAATATGGACCGACAATTCCACCGGCCCACAAACCACAACTAATGTGATCTGTCAAAAAATGGCTATTGGAAAAAGTACCTCTACTTGGATCACCCTTTATATTTGTCAAAATTCAAAATTAAAGAAAATTGATATAAGTAAAAATTATAATTTTTTTTTGCCAGGGAATGGCAACCTCTCGCAGTGTATTTCAGATTTGAAATGTGGAGCTTCTAAAAAAATCCATCAGCCGTTAGAAGACAGTTGAAAATAAATTGTGGGTCTCTCTCGAAAACAAATTGGAGGGGGAGCTCCACCGAAAATTGATTCAGCCTCTATGTAATAAACACTTCTCCATTAACTTCCACTCTCCACGCGGAACTACAAATAATACCTCACGTGGCTTGTAAGCTCTTACGATTCGGTGGTTCTTATGGCGTTATGTGTTTAAATCAATATATGATCCATAGACTGATAGATAGACTAGATAGCTGGCAAATTGCCGCGCTATATTGACCAAAACTAATAAGGTATTTACGAAAACACCCATCTTCTGAATGGAATTGCGTCAGATAGATGTCAGTACTTTCTTTCCAACCATCTACTTAAGCAAGAAATGAGCTTGTAAGTCTGCCTTTGGGAGCGCTATTTTAGCGCTCCTTCTAGTCACTTACGAGACTGATGTCTTTATTCGGCAGCAATATCCCTCCGATTGACGACCTGATCTCTTATCGATTGCTTTAAGTATACTATACCCATTTCCGATGCAAGGACCAAGCCGATTTCGTTCGAGCGCCCCAAATAACTCTAATCGAGCTTAATCGGTATACAGTAGTCAGCTTCTTTTCTTGTGAATTGTTTCTCAATGCATCGGCTCCAAGTAGGGCTGCGTATTTCCATGTATATAGCCCCTATAATCGTTCTTATTGATTCGTTGGCCTTGTCTTCTACTTCAGATACGGCACAACCTACTACCTTATTTGGAAGTTGTAACCTCACTACGCCATCATACAGCAAAGGAGCGGGCTAAGGACTTTGGACAGGCCTGCAAAGATCGTATAGACCTCGGATCTGTCATCGCTTGTATAGCTCAAATTCTGATCGGTTAAGTAGCTAGCTATTATTTTGGTTATATCCATTGGAGCTTTCATACCGACAAGAGTATCCAATATAAATACAACACAAACTAGTGGTGCTAAATGCTCTTTTTACATCTAGCGTAGCCACAGCACAGTATTCTTTTTTACCAAAACATCTAATTTTTTCTTTAATACTCGTAGCTGCTGCAGCTGTATCTAAAATTTTTTTTATAGCGAGAGTAAGCCCCGTCCTTCTGCGAAGCTCAATAATCTTTCACTAATTTTGCGCCCGAGAATCTTCCCCAGGGGAACAGGAACCAGTAGCCTGTGGGACGGGAGTTTTAGTCTACATTTGACTACGTAGTTGAAATGTCTGGCAGAATGTGGGCCTTGAGCGTAAATATCGAGTTGAGAAAGAAACAAACATCCCTCCTACTGTACTACAATAAACTACATGGCTATGGTTAAGCATATCTTGTTTTATTCAATTTTCTTGTGGTTAAAGTCGCTAGAAAAAATTACATTAGTTAAACAACAGGCTTTCATTGGCATCTGTGGTGTCTTATAGAGTAAACCGTTCAGCATGAGACACTACGCTATTCTTCAGCACGGATAGCTGCATTTCAGCACAGATAATTGTATATCCGAACAGATGGGTACTTGTCAACCAGAATTTCTTCCCGCTACGACGGGAGAGGACAAAGTCAGTGAGTGAGTTTTTTCACGGATGTGTCGAAGACCTTTTTCCCTAAAGCTGTACACCGATACGGGGTTCAAGAATTCTGACCAATGTAAAGTAACTCTTAAGATCACTGTTGAGATCTTAAGATCACTGCTTGCGGCGTCGACTAACAAATAAAATAAAAATCAATAGAGTACAAGTAACAGAGAAATCATGGTTTTCGTAAGACCATTTAAGTTCTGTGAACGATATCTGATTTTTTACGGTTGAACTGTTACATGCTAATATTTTTTAATGATTCCTTTTGTTGTGTTGATCTTCCGACAGGGTGGTATGTTGATTTATAATGGAACGATTTTCCGTCATTCCTTGTCAATTTTGGTTTTTCGACGTTCCGCCATCTTCAATATCTAGTTTCGAGAACGAAACGAAAATGGCGGAACGCCGAAACCGGTTTGTCGAAAAACCAAAATTGACAAGGAATGACGGAAAATCGTTCCATTATAAATCAACATTTTTTAATGAATTGAATTTAATTAAACAAATAAATTAAACATGGAAAATGGAAAAATTTCGTGTATTCTTTAGCTAAAAGCGCACTCTACAAATACAAAGGTGAACTGGTTTTCTCACAGTTGAAAAAATTTATACAATTCAGGCATTGTTCACAGATGTTTACTGTTTTAAAAAATACACACAACACATTTTATGCCAAAATCTCAGCTGTCAAACTATGACAACTTGACTCACCTTTATACACATCAACAATAAACAATGAAAAAGCAAAAAAAAAGTGCAAAATGATGCATTGCCATTCCGCGTGACTGCCCGTCATGTCTTGCCGCCATTTTTGCACTCAAGCAATCATTTCAAGCATATGATTTGAGAAAAAAGTTAAGATTTATAAGAAAAAGACGAGCAAGCAAAAGCAGAGAAAAGTAAAAAAAATACGTTTTCTGCAAGTAAGAAGCTTTGAATTGAAGAAGCTACCTTGAATTACGAAAACAGAGAAATGGGCAAAAAGTGTAGCAACAAATCAAACAATGAAAATATTAAAAGAAATCATATTCGCAAAGAGGCAACAAATTTTCAAACAAACATACAAACATTAGTTTTTTTTTTACTACACTTTGACCTCGAAGCTGACGTCTTATTTTCAGGCAAGCGAAATGAAGAAACAAAATCCAAAATAAAGCTAAATGAAATCAAATGAAAAAAACTGAAAATGTTGCAAAAAAAAAAAAAATCATGAAATTTGCTAGTAAAAAAAATTTGAAATCGCATTTGTGTACACTTCACTTAGCGCACAGAGTGACAGGCAAGAGTCAGCAGCCGGTAGTTGTACGTATATGCACATATTCAGGCAGCAGTACGCACACTCAAGCTGTCTGTATGTATTTACATGTCCGTTTCAATTATCACAAAAATAAAGCAAGAGATATGAGAAATTTTGTTGCGAAAAATACTTCTGGCAGTTAAGTCAAGGTGTAGGTAAAGGGTGTTTTTTTTATAGAGGTATAGAACTTTAAGTTGCAATAAAACAACGATGGATTATTCGATTGACATGAATTTTATTTATCCGAAAGCTGATCTTGCGGCATTACATTTTAAATATGATTTCTGGCATATGACCGCCACGGCTGGCGCGGATGTAGTCCAATCTGGACGTTCAATTTTCGATGAATTTTTCCAACATTTGTTGCCCTATATCGGCAATAACACGGCGAATGTTGTCTTCCAAATGGTCAAGCATTTGTGGCTTATCCGCATAGACCAATGACTTTACATAGCCCCACAGAGAGTAGTCTAGCGGTGTTAAATCACAAGATCTTGGAGGCCAATTCACAGGTACAAAACGTGTCTTTCAATAAATCTATTGTGGCACGAGCTGTGTGACATGTTGCGCCGTCTTGCTGAAACCACATCTCATCATGGTTATTCAATTCAGGAATGAAAAAGTTAGTAATCATGGCTCTATACCGATCACCATTGACTGTAACTTTCTGGCCACCATTGTTTTTGAAAAAGTACGGACCAATGATTCCACCAGCCCATAAAGCGCGCCAAACAGTTAGTTTTTCTGGATGTAACGGTGTTTCAACATACACTTGACGTAGCCATTCAACCGGAAGTGCGCTTCATCGCTAAACAAAATTCGCTTATGAAAATCTGGAACAACGGTAATCTCGTTTTGGGCCCATTCGACGAATCTACGCCTTACTTGATGATCGTGAGTCTATTCATGATGAATTGCCAAACTAAACTGAGAATAAATCACTTTACATCTGTTAAATCGGTCGCCATCTTGAAAAGTAATGCCAACTTAAAGTTCTATACCTCTATAAAAAACACCCTTTAGAAAGAGGGAGCGTAGTAGAGCGAGAGCATGGAGGAAAAAAATTAGACTTGATCCCTGACTGCAATGGATTCAACTCGTACAACAGTATTGAAGCACTAAAAATGGAAAATGGAAAGATAACAAATTCAACAGGAAGACGCACCGACGAACAGCAGGGAGCTATGTAACGCAGAACGCTGCATATGTGGAAGACGAGGCATATTTGCGAATCTGTAATAGAATAATTTTTTTTTTTTTTTGCAAAGAAAAGTTAATGCATGTATACCTTTGCTGTGCAGCTGCGTCAAGGCGTTAGGACGAGTGAAATCACTTCACTAAAGCCAAATGCAATTTCATCATCAGTCAAGAATGCCACACAACGACAATGTCTATTAAGAGGTAGGATTGTGAAGATAGCTCCCACATCTAAGTAAGCTTGTTGTGAAATGGCAAACTGATTAGAAAAAGTGATAGTTTGGAACTGGAATTTTCGGAATGAAATTACACTAGTCCGGAAAGTTCTAAATTGATACCACTTATATAACTGTTTATTTAAGCCACAATTGAAAATTATTATTTTTTATTTCGTCTTTAAAGAAAACATTCTTTTGTTCCCTAATTAACTGGTAACTTTTCTGAACGCTTTGAGCTAGTAATAAACTAGTATAATTTTAATTGAAATCTAAATTTGCTAAATCATATATCAACCACATCATATGACAGCTTTGGTTCAGTATTGAACTAGTAACTTTTTTGTCTTTTTTGAATAGGTATAGAACTAGTATATTTCTTAATTTAATCTAAGTGCTTTTGTGGGTAATTTTTTGTCAATTTTGAACTGATATGCGTCTAGTATTATTTTAATCGAAATATGAAAATGATCATTTTGTATGTCATTGGCGAATTAGTTTTAAATAATATATCGTATATTTCTAACCATAAAACCTTGATTTTTTTATAAAACATCAGCTAATTAGATACTTTTAAATAAATGAAAAATAAGTCGATTCGGTTCAAAAATGAATCAGTTTTTTTTTTAACTAGTATAATACCAGTACATATCTGATTGACAATTGCTCTTTGAAGACATTGCCTTTATGGCGCTGCTACTTTTTTTTAGTTAAAAGTCAGGCATTTATGAAAATGGATCGCTTGACATCACATGCTACACAACACGAGCGAGTATGGCTTTATTGCGAGAGAAATTTCCCAGCCTCGTAGTCTCTCATCTTGGCGATGCCACTTGGCCACCGAGATCGTGCGATTTGATACCACAGGACTTTTTTTGTGGAGCTACGGGAAAGACCGTGTTTATGTGGATAAAGCTTCAGCTCTTGAGCACTTGAAAACCAACATTCGTTAGAATTATGGCTGAGGTGCCGGTCAATATGTGTAAAAGGGTAGTCGAAAATTACCTTAAACGGATCGAGGTTTGCAAAAATTCACATATAATGCCAAGGTTGAAACTTTATAATAAAAAAGGAATTTAATAGAAGGAAATTTTCTAAATGCATTTTATTTTTGTTTAATTTGGAAGCCGAAAAATGTATAGCCCTGTATATGGAACATGAACTAGTTAATGCAAAAATTCAAACTAGTCGGATTCTGGTTAACAACTAATATTTTTTCCCTGCTGTTTAACTATATTTGGTTTTGCCACTCTAACATTAAATCTTCTTGGCAGCAACTAAGCAACACAACAATGACAATAACTCATGTTGCCAGTTGCGAATCCTTATGATTACATAAATCTTTGTAGGTGTGGTTATACTTATAGGTATGTACATATGTACTTTAGTGACGGAAGTCAAAAATAGAATACTTTGTGAAGATTTGAGGCATGCTAAAAACTTGCAAATCTAAAATTAATTTCATTTAGCAATGGTAGATAGTAATAGTTGTAAAAATGTAAATATTAAAGAGTTGTAGTTGTAAAAATATAATATAATACTGTAGATATGCACAGCTGTAAATAGGTATTAAATATTTTAAGTAATTTTCCTCGAGGTAGCTGGTCTTACGTACATTTACAGCAGAGATTTTTTCTAATTAAAAAATATTATCATTTCCGACACACATCTCCTTCATACATACATACATAAATTAATAAACTCTTTAGCAATTTTGTATGTTTATTAGCAGTAAACTTACATATAAATATATATACTGACAAAGAATGCCGTCACACACTCTGTTCGAATGGAATTTTCGTCGTTTTATGACCCTTTTAAGAATTCAACGAAACTACTTTGCCTTAAAAGAATTTTCATGCGTTTTCAAGTGGATAGTTGCTTATAAAGGGTGTTGTAGAACTTTAAGTTGGCATTACTTTTCAAGATTGCGACCGATTTAACAGCTGTCAAGTGATTTATTCTCAGTTTGGTTTGACAATTTATCATAAATATACTCACGCCTGAACAACGCTTGCAAATAGTGCAATTTTATTTCGAAAATAATGGTTCTGTGCGGAAAGCGTATCGCGCACTACGTCCATTTTAGCGATGTTTAGCGATGAAGCGCACTTCTGGTTGAATGGCTACGTCAACAAACAAAACTGCCGCATTTTGAGTGAAGGTAATCCTCAAGTGTATGTTGAAACACCGTTACATCCATAAAAACTGACTGTTTGGTGCTATGGGCTGGTGGAATCATTGGTCCGTACTTTTTCAAAAACGATGGTTGCCAGAACGTTACAATGTCAATGGTGATCGGTATAGAGCCATGATTACTAACTTTCTCATTCCTGAATTGAATAATCATCCAGGAGGTGTGGTTTCAACAAGACGGCGCAACATGACCGCCTAATTTCACGTTTTGGACCTGTGAATTGGCCTCCAAGATCTTGTGATATAACACCGCTACACTACTTTCTGTGGGGCTATGTAAAGTCATTGGTCTATGCGGATAAGCCACAAACGCTTGACCATTTGGAAGACAACATTCGCCGTGTTGTTGCCGATATACGGCCACAAATGTTGGAAAAAGCCATCGAAAATTGGATGTCCAGATTGGACTACATCCGCACCAGTCGTGGCGGTCATATGCCAGAAATCATATTTAAAATGTAATGCCACAAGATTATCTTTCGGATAAATAAAATTCATGTCAATCGAATAATCCATCGTTGTTTTATTGCAACTTAAAATTCTATATATATCTATATATACTTGGCGCTTTGTAACCGCTGAAGCGATTTTCGGCCGAGCTCCTCCTCCAATTTGTGGTTTTGCATCTTGATGTTTTTACCAACAAATGGAGGGACCTACAGTTTATTCTAAGCCGCCTCCGAACGGCTGATGGATTTTTATGAGGAGCTTTATTTCATGCCAGAAATACACTCGGAGGGCTTGACATTCCCTGCCGAGGGGCGACCGCAATTAGAAAAATTTTTTTTTTCTATCATCTTGGATGTTGCTCGAACCTGGGCTCGAACCTAGGCCTTCCGAATGTCAGTACGTTAAAGTTCTATACCTCTATAAAAACACCCTTTATAATATATGTATGTATGTATGTATGTGCGGGTATATATGTATTTTCAAGACATCTGCAGCGCATGTTGGCAAAGTACGAGTAAAGACAATATATTTTTATGACAAATTACTGTAAGCATTCATTTATGAGAAGAGTATTAAAAAATTTTGTTGATCAGACTTGTGAGAACTGGCATTTAAGAGTAAGTTTGTATGTAAGTACGGTATGTGTGTAAGTAATTGTAATGGCGTTTGCATAAAAAATTATGATCTATACGACTGTGTAAGTGCGTTCGAAGCTACCATATGTGTAATAATTTTAAGTGCATTTGCACATATACATACATACATGTATGCTTACAATATGGCGCATTCAGCAGCTGCCATATACGCATTGGTAAATTCATATATTATTTACAAAGGACACTCCCGTAGTTAATGCAAACGGCGTATGCCCCTTTACATCAATTAACTTTGACTTTTTTATGACGCTCATATTTTCTGTTTAGTTGCCTCTATAAAGAAGATTTAAAATTTTAAAATATCCATGCATATGTATAAATGAATGCAATTGCGTTTTTATGGTACCGATTCAGGCTTTGGAGCATAACGTCACGCATGTTATTCGCCAGTTACCAGTCGAAATGCTCGAACGAGTCATCGAAAGCTGGACTCAACGGAATGATCATCTGAAGCGTAGCCGCGGCCAACACTTGAATGAGATAATCTTCAAAAAATAAATGCCAAAGAATGTGTGTAGTATACCAAATTTAACAGTCTTAGGTACTTTTTGGACGAACTTATATACCGAAATTAGAAATCTGAAAATTCGGTCATATATATACTGTAGTGGTCCGATCTGACCGGTTCCAATAAATGATCGTTTAAACGTATAGGTGCATCTGCCTAGATTGGTAGGAATAGCTCAAAAATTGAGGGATTAGCTTACGTTATAACAAACAGTCGAACAGACGGACTCAGCTCGGCATTCTGATACGTTCGGTATAATTTTTGGTGAGTCTATCTCTTCTTCTTCTGATACTTACATACTTCCGACCAAAGTTAATATACCATTTTATGTGCATGAAAGTCATAAGAAAGAGAAAAATATTTTGTAGGAATTCTAGCAATTTCAGCATTCAATTTGTTTGTAGGAATGAGACAAACATATACTCCGCTTTATGGGGTTATCAGGCTAACGCAATTTTTTGCCTGCCTCATTGGCATAGTAAAAGTCTGTCAATATTTTGAGCAAGCTCAGAAAGTAAAGAGAAGGAAAACAAACAAAAAAGAATTAGAAATTCTATTTGCTTGCATTTCAGTTTCTTTGCCTCAAATATAAAAAATACTTATTTCAGCATTTTAAAGAATTTCGTTTATTTTTTCAAAATTCTCTTTTTCCTTCAAACTGCTTTTATTGCACTGTCCACAGCTGTCATATTCATTTCTGCATCAGCAACATTTTGCCTGACAGACTGCAATGCACTTTTGAAATTTTTGCTTATACATATGTTGTAGTTGTTTAATATGAAATATGAGCAATCGAGTTAAGCTAGTTTTTGATGGTAGAATAATATAAATAAATAAAAATTTCTTTTAAATTTCGAAGTTTTTCGTGTGCTTTCGTGAGTCTAATAGGATATAAAGTAAATCTTATTTTTGAGATGAGTTCGCAGGTTTTTTTTAAACTATAATTTAAAAAAATCTATGAAAAAATACGTAGAAGGATCATACTGATATAAGACTCAAAAAGGAGATCTAATAAATGATGCTCAGATTATCTTGAATTTATGGATAAAACACTTCTGCAGTCTGCAGAAAGTCAGAGAAAATGAAACACCAAGGGATGGAGAGTCAAAATCTTCAGTCCTTGACGATGAAACAAATGTTCCATTACTCGATGAAAAAGTCTGAATAGCATATTACCTTAAGAACAGCAAAGCTTCGGGAATCGGCTGAACTATTCAAATATGGCGGCGAAGAACAAACAAACGCAAGATGCTCTGCCCAATCCGCAAAAAAGTGGACCCAACCTTGTGCATAATATCATACATAACGTCTTATTTAGCGTAGAATAGGGCCCACCGTCAAAATGCTGATTGAACATTACCAGTGCGGCTCTAGACCTGTCGAAGCTACAACTGATCAGATATTCTCCATGCGCAAAATCTTGGGATAGAATAAACAAGAAAAAACTCAACCCTCACCTACGCTGTCTCTAAGCCGCTCTGTCTTGATTTGGTATCCCCAAAAACCTTATGCGACTAAATAAACTGACGCAAAGTAACGCCAAAAGCATCGTCAGGTTCGGGTGAGAATACTGTTCGATGTCAAATGAGGTTGCAGAGAAGGTGACTTTTCATAGTGTCTTCTCTAATTAACTGCTGTAGCAAAAAATACGAGTTGCCGTGGCAACTAGACCAGGTGCAAGACTTTACTGCTAGCCTATTTCGCCGATATTGATATCATTGGTCTCAACAATCGAGCCGTTGGTGCTCCTTTTTTAGGCTGAGAATCGAGGCAATTGGTTTGATAAAGAGGAAGAACAAAACGAAATATATCCTAACTTCGAACCAGCATTAACACCAACAACAATGTCAGAAAATCCAACGCAGAATCACTTTTGCCAAAGGGTGCTACTAAGCAAATGAAAAATAAAGTCCCTTCTCGACAAACAAAATTCAAACTCTGCTAGTCGCTTATCATTCCTCCTTGCCATATGGTGCAGAAAAACAAATGCTATCGACAGTAATTGAATCGGTACTGGAAGTTTTCGAGGAAAAAGTTTTGCGGAAGATGGCTAGGCTATGTCCTCCAATTGGATGTAAGCACTACGGCTTTAAAAATCATCGATACATTACCCGCTGGTGGAGACAGTGGAAGAGGAAGACCACTCACTCCGTTGGAAAGGTCAGGTAGAAAAGGAACTGACTTCACTTGATATTTCCAAGAGCGCGGTTCAGTTATCTCGGCTGTAATCTCGTAAGCGTTGCCCATATCAATAAATAATATTAAAAATATAAAAGAAGAATTATTGGAACAGATTATTTAATTATTAACATGTTTCTTTTTTGAGCGAAATATAAAATTTCTGTTTTTACAGACAACTGGCAGACTCGGCTACACCTTGTTGTGGCTATCTATATATTATTTTTCAAATTTTATACTAATTGGTATGGCAAAGAATGATAAGATGTCCTAATTAAGCATCATCTAATGCAAAAAAAATTTTTCTTTTATTGTGTTACTGACATTAGATCTAAATCATACAAAATTTTGTCAATTTGTCCCGGTCCCTGGTTCATGTCCGGGAAACAAAAGTATTTCATTTAGGCATATCGTCATATATCGGCATATCGTATATATATATATTTTTTTTTTCAAATAGGTGGGTATACTTCTTAGAAAAAAATTATTTCAAGTAAAAAAATTATAAATAGGATTTTTTTCGTGACCGTGTCATGAGAATTTTATATTTTAGACCTACAAAAACAAATCTAAATCACTTTTACAATGAAAAATTTCAATGTTTCGTATACACAATGTTGTGATAACAATGTGTTTTTACTATAAAATTTTAATTTAAAACTTACTCACATTGACTTAATTTGCAAAAATTCGTTGAAAGGGCATTTCGAGTTTCCCTATTTTTCCAAAGAAAAAAAAAACACAGAAAATTCAAATTAAATGGGGAATGTTTATTATCATTCGAAAGAACATTCTCAGATGGTGCGTGTAGACCTTAGGCTTTAAATATGCCCACAGGAAAAAGTCTAACGGTGTGATATCACACGATCTTGGTGGCCAATCGACCAAAGTGTCCAAAGTGTGAAATTATCTGCTCACCGAAGTTTTCTCTCAATAAATCCATTGCTTGCAGTCTTGTTGAAACCAAATATCGCGGAGCTCACGAGCTTCAATTTCAGGCATCAAATAGTCGGTTATCATGGCGCGATAACGGTCGTCATTGACGGTTACGTTCTCATCGGCATCATTTTTGAAGAAATATGGATCGATGATTCCAGCGGCCCACAAACCACACCAAACCGTTGTTTTTTCTGGATGAAATGGCAACTCTTGAATCTCTTCAGGTTGCTCTTCGTCCCAAACGTGGCAATTTTGCTTGTTTACATACCTATTGAGCCGGAAATGGGTCTCGTCGCTGAACAAAATTTGGCTCGAAAACGTCGAATCTTCTTGGAACTTTTCAAGAGCCCATAGAGCGAAGCGATGTCGCCTGGGAAGGTCGAGTGGTTTCAGTTCGTACACAAGCTGTATTTTGTACGATTTCAATTTAAGATCTCGACGTAAAATGCGCGAAGTCGTTGCATACGTCAATCCGAGTTGCTGCGAACGGCGCCGAAGCGACTCTCCACGGTCTTTGTGTACACTCTCAGCTACGGCCGCTATATTTTCTGCGTGCTGCGTCTATTCGCTCGAATGTTATCAAATATGTAATGCTGGATCTCAAGGTGGGTGATGGTGTTGCGAATCGTACGCTCAGTAGGCCGATTATGTTGACCATAAGATGTGCGAAACACATTCTTTACAGAACGTGAATTTTCGTAATAAATTTGAATGATTTGTGAACGTTGTTTAGGCGAAAGACTTTCCATGATGAAATGCCAAACAATACTGAACAAAAGTAGAATTAGAGTTTGACACGACTCACGCGTGATCTGTCAAAAAAAGGCTATTGAAAGAAGTACCTCTACTTGTATCAACCTTTATACATATATTAAATAGATCGGTCTACTTTCTAGAAAAAGTAATTTCAAATAAAAAAACTATAAAATTTTTTCGTGACCACGTCATGAGAATTTTATACGTTAGACCTACAAAAAATAATTTGACAACATTATTAATTAATTTATGTTTTTCAGGATTATTCCAACTTAAATCCTTTTAACTATAAAATATTAGTTTCAAACTTCCTCACATTGACCACACTTTTAAAAATTCTCTGAAAGTGCATATACAAGTAGAAGGGTTGCTTTACACATGCCTTCTAATGAAAAGTAATATTAATCTCTTTTAAATATTTTCTTTTATCATAAATATTTATGAACTTATTATCACATTTATGCGCCACAAAATTTACCCAAAATCCATTGATTTGATAATTTTCATTTTAACCACTTACCCACGGGCCTCCATTAGAAAATCAAAGTGCTCCATCAAAATTATGACATAAATTTATGGCAAAATAATTCATCTCAACACAGGTGAGTTACAAAAATAAAAGTGCTTTTCTGACAACCATAAGGTGACTCCAGTGACTCGCATAAATTCTGCACAGAATATTTCTATTGCCTTATGGAAAATGAAGATGTGTTGAAAACTGCCTTATGTTAAAAAGGTAAAGGTAAAATGGTAGAGAGAAAGAGAGAGAGAGGAAAATTTCATAAAAGTGAAAATTACGGTTTAAATAAATATTCGTGTGTGTGTGTGTTTGTGACATATTTCTGTGCTCTCTATAATTTATTATGAATATATTAAATGATTGATGAGTGAAGTCATAAATATTTCATGGGTAAATTTATAGCTATCACAGGAAATGCATATATAAATACTTATGTATAGAGATAAGTTATTAGAATTTTTAAGCTTATATTTAATAATATTACATATCCTCTATACATATGTATGCTCTTAACCTAATAAATATAAAGCTTTCAAGCTGACCTAAAAGTATAACTTCCTTCAGAGTTTTTCTTAGCCGAATAGTATTCAGCGACATACTTATGTGACATATAAATACATTTGTTTGCTCAAAAAACTATTTTTTTCATTAGATTTAAGTCATTATATGTATATTTTTTAAATTTGCGAAATTTGCACTCACGATAAAAATTTGAAAAACCATTTTTTTCCATTTCAATCGTCATTTACTCTCGAAAATCATATATTTACAGTAAAATGCATGCCCTTGCGAGCACCAGGCAATTGTAGCTAAAGTGACAAGCTCAACAAATATTTTATCTTTTTACAGATCTCCCCATACAGACACATTTGTCTTTTCCCCTTAGACCGTTTTATTGTTATTTCTTTCATACACTTGAGCCCCCACCCCCCAATTATAGGCAATGTGTTGCCACTTTGCAGCGAAACACATGTCAGCTAATGAATATTCATGTAATGTGAGTTTTTCTGCACTTCGACAGCAAATATCCCAGCGCAAATGTTGCACTTTTTCCATTTTCATATCGCATTATGACTTGCAATAGTCCACTAGTCCACTGAGGTTATAATAATAATAGCATTTGCCAACAATTGTTATTTTTATTGCTGTAGAGAGAATACATACATATGTAGATAAGTATATACGAGTATGTTTGTATGCAAAATATGCTTGCATGTGATTTGGCTGTTACTATCTCAATAATGTCGGTGATAATCGGTGAGGTTATCTTACTGTTAATTTGCACCAAAATGGGCTTGCTCAGTTGGCAATTTGCGACAGCCAGCTTACTAGTGTGGGTGAGCGAGTGTTGGTGTGCGTTTGCGTGTTCACCCTATCCTACAAAGTATTTTGCATACAAATTAAATGCTGTCGGCCACAAAATTGAAGGCAATACGTCTATCAACTAGTTATTGCATGCAAATGTGACATTTTCTTAAATGTAATTTTATATATATATTTTTTTTTTTTGAAAAATTGAAAATTGCATGAGTTTCAGGTTCATATATATTTAAATTAAAACCTTTATAAATTATAATTATACATAAGGAAATATACAATGAAGTTAAATATAACAATATTAAAGTAAAAAAAACAAAAATAAATAAAAAATAAATTAAAAATAAACTTAAAAAAAAGCAAATAAAAAAAATATATAAAATAAAATATAAACAAAATGAAATAAAATAATTTAAATAAAATAAACTAAAACAAAATCATACAAAATAAAATAAAAATAAAAATAAAAAGTAAAAAAATAAAAAAATAAATAAAAATATTAAATGAAGGAAAATAAAATAAAATAAAAAAGTAAAACAAAATAAAATAAAAAAATTAAATTAAATAATTAAATAAAATAAAATAAAATAAAATAAAATAACAGGAAAAAAATAAAACAAAGGAAAATAAATTAAAATAAAGGAAATAAAAAAAATAAAAAATAAAATAAAATAAAATAAAATAAAAAATAAAATAATTAAATAAAATAAAATAAAATAAAATAAAATAACAGAAAAAAAAGATAAAATAAAATATAATAAAATAAAATAAAATAACATAAAAAAATAAACAAAGGAAAATAAATTAAAATAAAGGAAATAAAAAAATTAAAAATAAAATAAAATAAAATAAAATTTTAAAATAATAATAAAATAAAAAAATAAAATAAAATAAAATATAATAAAATAAAAAATATGAAGTAAAATAAATTAAAATTAAAAAGATTATTATATATAATATAATATTTAAAGTAATATACAATAAAATAAAATAAAGTAAAACAAAAGAAACCAAAAAAAAAAAATTAAAACAAAAATTAATAAAATGAAAAAAATAAAATAAAAAACATAAAATAAAATAAATTAAAATGAAATAAAATAAAATAATATAAAATAAAATAAAATAAAATAAAATAAAATAAAATAAAACATATGAAGTAAAATAAATTTAAATTAAAAAGATTATTAAATACAATATAATATTTAAAGCAATATACAATGAAATAAAATAAAGTAAAACCAAAGAAACCAAAAAAAAAATAAAAAAAAATTAATAAAATAAAATAAAATAAAATAAAATAAAATAACAGAAAGTAAAATAAAATAAAATGAAATAGAGGAAAAATAAAAATAAAATAAAAATAAAAAAAATAAATAAATTAACTTTTAAATAAAATATAATGAAATAAAATAAATTTAAATAAAAAAGGTAAATATTATAAAATAAAATAAATTAAAATAAAATGAAATAAAATAAATTCAAATAAAATAAATTATTCAAAAATAATAAAATAAAATTAAAAAAAATAAAATAAAATAATATAAAATAAAATAAAAATATGTAAAAAAAAATAAATAAAATGAAATAAGATAAAATAAAATGAAGCAAAATAAAGTAAAATAAAAATTTAAAAAAAATCCTAAAAAAGGATAAAATAAGATATAAAAAAATGAGTAAAGAAAAAAGTTATATAAAAGAAATTCCAAAAAAACCTCATAAAAAGATTAAATAAAATAAGATTAAATAAATAAAACAAAATTAAATAAAATATCATAATATTATATAAATTGTATTAATTGAAGTAAAAAAAATAAAATAGGGTAATATTAATATTTTATTCATATATTTTTTTATATTTATTTATTTTTTTATTTTTAATCTTGTTTTATGTTATTTAAATTTTGGATATTTTATTTTATATTAAATTTATTTTAATTCATTTCTTACGTTATGAGTTAATGAGCTTTACATCAAAGGACTATTTTCGGATTTGATTCCAAGATTTTTTACAGCTGTTTCAGAGAGCACTAAATCTCCTTTTCGGTTCCTGAATTCACAAGCGAGTGATCTAATGTAATCTGTTATATATGTTATTTAGAAAAAATCTCATTAACTTATACCCTATAATAGTTACAGGCAAATAACAATTAATTTTTAATTTTAATTAATTTTTTATTTTATTTAATTTTATTTAATTTAATTTTATTTTATTTTATTTCATTTTATTTTAGTTAAGTAGTAAATTAAAATTAAATAAACTACGATTTTGACCTCGGTAAGTTCATTCTAGATGTTGCTGGGAAAATTTTGTGCACGTTGTCCTTCCCTTAAAGGTTTGGCATTAATACTCGGATCGTGTTTGTGTAAAGGTGCACTTATTGGTGACGTCTTTCCTGCATTCAGTGGATCGCACTATCATAATTACACTAGAAACTTTTTAGTTATAAGGTCAGCTATTTTGAAAAGTGGAAGCCACGAGATAGGAGTGGCCTTCCCCTCTTTAAGTCCTATTGTGCCGCTTATTTTATTGCAGATATATTCTTTCTTTACGACCTTAAGTATTATAATTTTCTCCTTGGTCTTTTATAGTTAAATTTAAAATACATATTATAATCAACTATTAACAGCTATATCTATGCTTTAACACTAGAGCACGCGGTCAGACCGTCCGATAGGCACGAGGCATAAGCCATAATGTGTGGAATGGTATTCTGCTCATAGACGCCAGTGAACAGATGAGACCAAGGCCCTGAAGCGAATACAGCAACATCGTCGGCACCATGAGTCTCCGAGTCCAGTGGTGCAGCAGCGGGGAACTCATCATAGATGCTACCCGTTATAATGGTGGTGGGATCACGACGAGATTTATTGACTGTATCGTAGAATTTCTCATAACTTGGACCGTTTGCATAGCTGAGGGTCATGTATGGCTTACGATCATGGGGTGTGGCGGGAGCGCGACCAAAAATGTCATTGCCACGGTACTGCGGAAGCAGAAAGAAAAATATTTTATTTATACATTTTATATGTATGTATGTACAAAAATATATATATGTGAATTGAGTTATAAACCTAAATACACTTACTGCATAACCTGAGTAGCTGAAAGTGTGCGAGTGATCCGCAGTGACCACAATCAGCGTATCATCTTCACTCGTCAGTTCACGCGCGGCTTGGATGGCCTTGGCGAACTCGACTGTCTCATCCAATGCAAGACGTGCGTGCGTATCATGATGCGCAGTGTCTATGCGCCCACCTTCGATAAAGATAAAGTAACCCTGCTCGTTGCGACTCAAGAACTCAATTGCCTTGCGTGTCATCTCCTCGAGTGTGGGCTGACGTGAGTTTGTGTCAGTCTCCAGATGATATTGCAAGTGATTGTCGCTAAAAATGCCCAAAACGCGTTCAACTTCATTCAAGTTCAAATTGTTCAATTCGGTGCGTGACTCCACAAAGGCATTCTTAGCGTTGAGCTTCTGATATTCTTCGATCAAATTGCGGCCATCACTTCGCGTGCCATTCACATACAATTTAGTGTCCACAAAATGTCTCTTGCCGCCGCCCATCATTAACGATAACTTGCTGCCGACTTCGCCGTGTATCAGCTGATATGCGATATCCTTTACTTTGGTCTCAGCGCCACAAGACGTCTTCACTTCACTGTCATCCTCCCAATCACGTTCTGCGATATGCGCGTAAACGCCCGCTGGCGAGGCGTGTGTTATTCTTGTAGTGGTAACAACACCAGCCGACTTGCCGGCATCCATGGCCCACTTGGCGATAGAAAACACATGGTTCTCAGTATTCAACATAGCGTCACAGTCTTCACGCTCAACTGCTCCGCTTACACCGATCGTGCCATACATGGCTTTCACGCCACACAGATACGCAGTAGCGGTGTTGGCGGAGTCGGGTACAGTACGATCCACGGAGTAGGTCTTCGATAAACCTGTGTGGGGAAATCTCTCAAAGGAGAAATATTTCTCCTCACCGCCAATGAGATTACGTGCCGCGGTGTGAGTGCTGATGCCCATGCCATCACCAAGGAAGAGTATAACGTTTTTCGCTTTTTTGGTATTGATTTTTTCCGCGAACTTCGTCTTGATGAACTCCTTGCCTTGTTTGCGCCAATAGTCGATGGTGTCCTCACCAACGTATTTTCTTTGCTGAGCTCGGCCTTGCGGCGGTGCAGGTAGATCGGGATGCATACGACTGTCGCGACATTCTTCGTCCTCGCGGTCACAAGCCGGCAACGCCAATACGGCAGACAGTAGACAGACCAAGGTGGCCAAGAGTAATACACGTCGCGTATACGACATCATTTTGAGTCAAAATTCAACTGAAGTGAAATGACCAAACTGCGTTGGTAATATGAATGAACTGGACTTTGGCGAGTATTGTGTTGAAGATAATCATAAATAATAAAATTTATTATGGCCAAATGCTCGAGATATCATCAGTAAATTATCAAAGCTGATTAGTTTATAGCAGCGAAAGCGATAAATAAACATTGAAAAGGGAATACTACATTTCTGCAAAGCTTCATTCCTTTTTTGTTTGTAAAAAAATTTTCGATTCTTTATTTCGATTTTAGTAAGCGCAAGTGATTTTTTTGTTGAATTTCATATTTCAGAGGTAATTTATCAGAATTATCATCACGTGCGCAGAATTTGAAAACAGTTCTCTTTTTTGACTCAGACGCTATTTAACTATTAATAGCCTTGACAAATACTCTCATTAATAAGAAATTATACAGGGCTATCCATTTTGTGGTTTCCAAAACAAACATAAATATTTTAAATATTTTTTTTCCATGAATTTCTTTTATTATTATAAACTTTGATCAGTTTAAAGTAGGTTTTCAAGTGCTCAAGAGTTAATGGTTTATGCTTATAAATATGGTAAGTGCACCGATGTCAAATCACACGATCACGGTGGCAAATTGACATCGCCAAGGCGAGATATTAAGCAACCGAGATATTTTTCTCGCAATAAAGTCATACTCGCTCGCGTTGTGTGGCATGTGGCATCATCTTGTTGGAACAAAAAAAGGTAAAAAAAAAGAAGTCGGGTATCATACGACCATAACGCTCCGAATTGCCAAATTGGCAGTGACAGTCCTGCCGTTATCGTTTTCAAAAACGAAAGGTGCAGTCCAATCAAATCTTCAGACTAAAGAACGCACGTATGTTTTTTGGGGTTATGGCCTCTCTTCAATTATTTGCGGATTTTCGGAGCACCGTATGCCACAATTTTGCTTATTTACGTATCCAACTAGTGAGAAATGTGCCTCGTCGCTAAAGACAATTTTGCTGGAAAACCCAAGGTCTCGTCGCTGAAGAAAAGTTCGTTGGAAAAATCTGGGTCCACTGCTTGTTATTCAAGCTCCCAAGCAGGTAACTAAGGCTCTATGGTCAGATTGCTTCAGCTGTTGTGTCAGATAGACTTTATATGGATGAAGGTGTAAGGCCATGCGAAAGTTACACTATAATGTGCCGTAAGAACGTCACAGCAGCTCTTGAGAACGTGAAGAAATAGACACTTTCGGGTCTTCGGCAACATTTTCACTCACAGCAGCGATATTTGAGGTGGAGCGAGCAAACGGTGATGCACACGTCTTACAATAACTGTAAGCAATCCAGCCTCTTAAAATTTCCATAAAATTTTACCAATCGATTGAGTAGTTGGACGATTGTGTGCACCATAATCTCTCCTCTTTAAGCACGAAACGTGGCCTTGTTTGAATCATCATTTTTGAGTTAGGTTTCAACAATTTTAACGAGTGGTGCGGTTGTTAAGCGATCCATTTTCACAAATTCCTGACTTTTAACTAGAACAAAACATGTTTGGTTTGATAGTTAAGTTTGACATATGTCAAAATACATTCCTGCACTACCGAAATCACTAAATGGATAACCCTTTGTAATAGGTATTATAAAATTTTGCATTAGTTGATAATTAAATATGACTTTCCTTTATTTTTTTTTTATTCTTTATCTAACACGTGCTCTAAAATACCAATTGTAAAACCGAAATTGATCAAAATACAGAAAGCTACAACAACGTGGAGCCCAATCTTCTAGTTCTACATAAATTACAGCGCAATTACGAACATTTGTTCTGCGGAAAATTGAGTAGTTAATATTTATGAGCTTTTAAAAATTGTTTTAATATTTTTTATGGCTACAATTAATCGCTTGTTTTTTACAGCAATTATTATCGGCCGTTCATCGTCTAAAACGTTTTTAATCGTTGATTATTTACGTTATTATAAACGGTACATGCTCTATTGATAAACGCAGCAAAACATATTGATGACCATTTCATTTAAAAAATGCTTACACTTTATTTGGTCTAAATTTTTTTTTTTAGAAATTATCAAGATGTGTGAAAAAATTTAACGTTTTTCGCATTTTTAACCGCTGAATTAGAAGGTTCTTAATTTGCTTTATCTTTTTAGAGAATGATCGGATTTTACTAGTTGGTTTTGTGTTGGATTGGAAAAACGTTGAAGTTGGTTGCCCAGTGTGATGAAAAGAAGTTTTAAGGTTTAGGCAGAATTATGGGGAATTCATTGATTTTAATGTTAATTCCACATACCACATAGTTTGAATGGGATAATTTTTCATTTAAATACTCTGAAGATTGGTTTCACATAAAATTTAAAACTTCCTACCGGAAAAACTAAAAAGGAATTAAAAATGTTTTAATTAGTAAAGTAGCAGCCAAAATATAAAAATAATAATCTAAAATAAATAGTTAAAAAACTTAGGCCGCCAAAAAACTAAAAAGAAAAAAATATTTTTTCTTTATTTAGACTTAATTTAGGTAGACTTTGTAAATTTTAGAGATCACTAAAACTTCATAAAATTTAAAGAAATTACCAAATCAAATCATTATTAATGAATTGTTAATTGGGCGCTGACCCAATGTGAACTGGCTTGCCTGGCTTTCTGGCTTGACTTGTCTTACTTTGAATGCGTGTATGACAAAATGAGCGCTTTAAACTCTGTGAAAATTTCAGCCAAAGCGGTAGCCGTGGTTACAATATACATATAATATACAGAAACTATTATTTTTGTTTATCACAAATGTGAAGTAAATGATTTTCGGAATCATATTTGGTACTAAATTACCATAGGAATGCAACACAAATTGCAATGTGAGTTTGGTGGCTCATTTATATGAATTCTATCTGAATGATTTCGAGTTAAATTTTTTTTTCGAAAACAATATTCCTTACGGTATACAAATACTCTATAAATCTTAGAGCTCTCAGAGGAATGCTTCCCATTCCTATAATCCCCAAGTGGACCGCACCTACCTCACGTGTGCCTCTTCGGGTTCTTAACTTCGTCAATGCTCGAAATTTGCAGGTCAAGCGTCGTGTCGCTCTGGGTCGACCCTCGCACCATGCTTTGTTTTTTTTTACGTTTTTATATATCACCCATAGAAAAGAATTATCTTTCGAAAAAAAATTTCGCTTCCATCCTCAATTTAAAAAAGAATATTTGCAGGAGATGATTTTGGTAAAGAAATTTTTTGGCTTCAAATACTCCATTATGGCATTTATGCATCAAACTTCAGTTACTTTCACTCTAAGGTGCTATTGCTAATGCCGGTAAAGAAATGGTCGGCAAAAACCAGTTCTTTGTAGGTACTCATTTCTTCAGCAAAACGTTTGACTCAAAAATTTCAAATGTCGCTTCTGCGAAATCTTTGAACGACCAACATTCTGTGTCATATAACAGAAATGATGAGCGCTCTGTAGCCAGTTTGTTCAGCGAGAGCGTAATTTCCAATTGTCTTCTTTAGTCCAAAGTAGCGTCGGTGTCTTGCGTTGGATTCCCAGGCTGACATTGTTGTTGGTGTTGATGCTGGCTCTAGATGGATAGACAGAATTATCTACCACTTCGAACTGTACATTGACGTGGAAGCCAAGATACGCAAACGCGGACTGTTTGTTTGCTGACAGAATACATTTCATGTTGCCCTCGTGTTGCACTACCAGATATCTTCACCGCCTTTTCCAGTTTGGAGGAAACAGCAGTAACAGCGCGGTTGCTGAGGTCAATGGTAAAAATATTATCGGTGTACGTCAGCAGTTGCATATTCTTATAGAAGATTGCATCTTCGCTGTTTAGCTTTGCAGCATGCAGCACATATTATCCATAGTCACATATTGACACAAAAATTTCGGTTTGTTACGTTTGAACATGGCCAAACACTGCTCTAAATCAACAACACGTTCTTTTTTGGGTGAACAATGGACACTCGTTTTAAACGCAGATTTCTAATAACCAAGTGCTGTGCTCATATTCAACACGCCCTCTTGATATTTTTAAGATTTCAACTAACTTACGCAATTTCACTTCTCGATCACTCAAAATGATTTAAGATTTTTTTTCTGTTGTTACCTACAACCTCAATAAGACGTCCACTGCGTTCTGTATTACCGATGTCTCTACGACTAAGTTTGAAATCTGAAAAATAAAAGCCTTTATAACAATTTTTATGTATCAAGAAGTAGTGCAAAACTAAAACCACGAATTCGATTTGGTCTATTGTTTTGAAAAGAACAAAAAAAAAAGGAAAAGAAACTTTTCTTAATTTTAGTATAAAGAAACATTAGTTTTCAGGAAGTCAAAAATTTGCTAGTATAAGCAAGTAGAAAATGATGATTGGAGGGTCCAGAACGGGTAAAATGACTTTCAAAACTTGGACGGGGATTTTCTCACTTATTTTATTTTTCTTCTTTTATAACTAGAGTAATTTGAATTAATTTTGTGATCCCTGCTACATTGATATTCTTTTTGGATCTTTAACGCTATCCAGACACGACTGAATTCAAATCGGACATATTCCAGGCACGATTAAATCTCGACAAAACTTAATCCAGACACGACACAATGCAGACAAATAAATTCCGAAAAAAAACCCAAAAAGTATAAAAATAATTAAAAAATTTGTTTGAAAGAGATGAAAATCAGAGGACGAGCTATCAAGAGCTGTCAAAAATCGATTCAGCGGTTATTAAGCGGCAATTATATACTTGTATACTGTTGTTACATTAATTTCCAAGTATACCTTTTTTTTTATGTTTGTATATTGAAAGCTTACTTTTGACTCTTTCTGTAAATTAATGGAAAAATTTTAATAAATTCGAAAATTAACCTATTTGGTGTTGCCGAAATAGAGAATTGTCTGGATTTTGGCCTGTATGGATATTGTGCTATCTGTATTTTGTAGGGTGTGATTTCGTTATGTTTGTTTGCTTCCATTTTCTTTACTAAATTTCTACGTGAATTTTATAAAATCTTTGACCGTCGGCATTCATAATTATAAATCACTTTAATTTTATATTTGCAGAAATATGTCAGCGAACTATCTACAGTACGAGATTGTGCCACTGAATGTGCTGAGAAAGGTGAGATGAAGAAACAAAATTTTACAATTTTATAATTTTATTTTTAAAAACTGACATTGCAGTAAGTTAAATTTCATATTTATTCATATTTTGACTAATTAAAAAAAATACAATACTTTTAATAAAATTCCAACTCTGTTCTGCACATTTTTCCATGCACAGAAATCTGGGAGACACAAACCTACTGCTGCAATACCGATGGCTGCAATGGATCTAATAATTTGCAAATCTCTAAACCACTGCTCCTATTACCGTTAATATATTACATCTATAAATCGCTATTTGCAGTTTACAACGAGCGGCATTAAGTTGCAGCTTTAGAGAGTAAGAGAGAGAGAGAGAGTGTGAGAGAGAAAGAGAAATAGTTAAAGAGGATATACTGCTAATTAAAAGTAACGGTAATATGAATAAAAAATTCAAAATTTTTGAGCAAACCATAAATAAAAAATACTACATTAATTTTGTACCTAAAAAAATTTCACAATTGTAGCCAATTTTTAATTAAGAAAATATTTAAATTCAGAAAATGAGAAAATTATTTATTTTTTTAAATTTTCTCAAACAGTTTCAAATTAGATACACAGGTGAACTTTAATATTTCAATTAATATTTTTTCAACATTTTTTTAACATTTAACATTTAGTACTTTGCTTTGCCATTTCTGCTCTGTAAGGCCTGCATATTTAATCGTCTTCCCGTATAGAACAAAAGTAAATAACAAACATTTTAGTAGAAAATTTCGAGAAGCGAAAGTTTACAAATGCTTAGCGAAAATCGGTAATAATTATTGAAAAAAAAGAGTAGTTGAAATTTTGAAGAAGAAGAAGAAACAAAAAAGTTAAATAATCTAAATCCGATTGTTAAAAATCTTACGATTTGCGTAACCAACAAGCATATTAGAACAAATTCTAAATATAATAATGCAAAAAGATACAATACATATATACATACTATATAGTTACATAACATAAATATGTAAAGCAATTTCAGCTAGAAAAAAAAAAAAAAAATAATAAAAATAAAAAATTCTTTATAAATGCATAAGTGATGACGAAGACGTATAAATAATAAAAGCCGATAAATGACACAAATGAAGTAGTTGAATTTAGAAAATACGCATTTTTATGTTGCAAAAAAGTTTTTTTAAAGTTATATTTTTAAAAATTCCATTAAAAAGTACCTTGCGCCTTAAAAGAGATCAAGAGAATATTTAAATATTTATTCATAAAATTAAAAATTATTTTGGAAATATGCCTAATTTTTGGTGAATACAGCAGCTAAGCGTTGTTTGAATTTCACTACATTTTAACGTATTTTGTTGCTTTTCAAGTTAATAAAAGCGACAGTTTACATATTGCGCAATCAAACGTCTCCGCCTGGTTATAATTTGGGGCTGGCAGAGGCGCTTGCTTCCATGCAATATGTACCATTTGTTTTTGTAGTCCTTAAATTAAGAAATTCTCAAAACTTCTTCTATGAAAAATCTGCAAAATATTTATTTTTTCCTTAAAAAAATTTTATTTTAATTTGTACAAAAAAAAAAAAATCTTCAAAAACTTTCTTCTAATCCTAAATCGAAACCAAAAATATATATTCTAAAATTGTGCAATTTGTAAAAAAAATACGACGAAGAAACTAATTCTTTAAACAAAAAATATCGCTTTCCTTTAAGGAGGAAATTGAAAATTTCAAAACGCCTGTCGAAACACTTTACGATTGAATTTTAAGTGAAACATTTTGGAATTTCAGCAGTAATACAAACACATACATATATACATATATAAAACTTTATAAGCTAAAATACAATATTTGAAAAAAAAAATAAAAATAAAAAAAATTGTAGTGATTTAGAAAGAAATTAAATTAAATAAAATAGAAGCGATAAAAAATAATTAAAAAAAATTATAATAAATAAAAATAGGCAACGAACTACCAGTAAATCTCTGACAAATTAAACAGTTTCGAAGAAAAGCTCTTATAAAAGCTCCATAAGAGATCTTTGTAGCAGGTTTCGATTGAAGTGGAAAGTGAGAGCGACAGCTGAGGTGAAGAGAAAATGCTGAAAATTTGAGTTTTAAAAATTAAAATTAAAATTATAAGAGTTATTTGAAACCAAAAAAAAAAAAAAAAAAAAATATTGTTTAAAGCACTGTTATTTTAAGCTATCCATATTATAGGCAGGTTATTTCGGTTACATAAACAGAGATTTCGGGATACATTTTTCTTGTAACTATTGTTCTCTCATTTTTTCTTTGCAAAACCAAATAAAACACCTCAGTAGGCTTGAAAGAGAATGCTTGAAGAATGATTTCACTCTAAAAGCAATGCAATGAAACTGTACAAGAAATTCTAAATTATCATTTAACTAAATTAAAGAAGAAGAAAGTGTATATTGAAAAACATTAAAAACAATTAGAATTATCTAAGTAATGAAAAAGCGAGAACCAATTTAAAAATGTAGCAAAAAAAAACAAAACAAAAAAAAAACAAATGCGATGCTAATTGCAATTCGCCAAAAATATTTAATGAAAATAAAGCGAAAAACCTAGCGAGCTATAGAAGGGTAAGAGAAAATACATATAAAAATCATATTTAATAAAACTCAACAAAAACAAAAAACTCACACAAAAAGTGCATCAAAACATTTTAACATATTTAAAATTGCATTAAAAAAACCTAATCTATAAAATTCAAAAATAATGAAAGCACACTTTCTCTTTTTTTAATTAGCTATAGCAATTAAGGCTTTCACAGATTCTTTATATAAAAAATTAAGTGCTAATGAAATTGATTCATAAAAGTAGGTGAAATCATCAAAAAAAAAGAAAGACGTAATCATTTGCGAAAAAAAATTTAAAATAGTATTTCACAATAAAACACACACACATATATATGCATACACACATACGAACTGTAAGGCAGAATCATCATAAAAAAATGCGTTGCTAAAGAGAATAATTGAAAATTATCATAAAAACAGCAAATATTGAATATATTAGTTCCTTACAAAAATAAATAAAACAGCAAAGAGTTGGTGTAAAACGAAAAATATGGAAAGTTGATAAAATAAAAATTTATGCAAACCATTCAGAGGAAAAAAAAATTTAAATACACCAAAGAGGACAACAATATTATTGAAGCATTAGTAAAAATAAGTAAATTAACAGACGCAAATAAATTTTTAAAATTATAAATTATTTATTATTTTTTATTGGTAATATATTATAGGTAATCTAAATTTGAAAGGAAAAAAAAATATTGTTTTCATACAAAAGTCAGTTAATTTAAAAAAGTTTTTTTCATTTGTGAAATAGCATTAAAAATAGTTTAATGAAAGGTCACTAAATAATATATTAAATATTGAAAATATTACATTTATCGTTTTGCAGATTTTGTGCTAAAAATTTTTTCCTTTAATTTTAAAAATAATTTTTGAATTATTAAATTAACGTTTTAGTGTTTTTTAATACTAAGAATTATATATTACAAAAGCATATCATTTGTTATTCTAGCAATATTTTATTGTTTAATATTTCCTTTTCAAAATATTGTTATATATTTTCAATTCATAAAGTTTATTCATATAATTTTTCATATACAAGGTTTAAAGTAATTATTAAAAACATATTTCATTTAAATTTTTTAAGCTTCAAAATTTTTACTACTTTTCATACATATAAAATTACGAAATCTTTATTTAAAAATATTCAACACAGTTCTGCATTTCGATTACATTCCCGCTCTCCGCTCCGTCACAATCGTAGATAGGTACACTGTGTTACGATCGAAGCGAAAGAAGAAGCGGAAGGGAGAATACATTTTCGAAGTCAGCTGTTTGCATGCGAATGTATGAAATTGAAGTGAAGCAAATAAATTCAAACTATTTTTCCGTTACTCAATTAATTAATCAATTAATACAAATAAAATCGAGTTTTTAACGTTAAATTGAATCAATAGACGCGGCTTATTTCATGAGGATGCGAGACAAGTGTATCCATTTCACATGAATGATGAATTTCAAAAAAAGAAAAAAAATAATAATAATTAGCATGTAATTGGTAATATTTTATATAATAAAATTACTTATTTAAATTCAAATAAACTTAATACAAATGATTTCAATTATGTTATGGATATTTTTACGCAAGAAACTCAATCAAATACTCTGACATGGTTCTCCACCTAATCGGCTAGTAGCTGATTTGCGATTTTTTACGGAAGGCAGCTACCAAAATCGAGGTGGTGCAGATTATAATGTTGGAATATGTGAATCAACAGTGCTAATATCACTGCATAATTTTCACAAAATCACGGAATCTTTTACTGGTGCATCAAATGTATTTGGGCAACTCTGTTTCAAAACTTCTTAATTTTTCATTTTGCTCTTGTGTTGAATCAAAAAGCATATCTAAGCTCATGAAACTGAAGAAAGACGTCGTTATGACTTTTCTAATTATCAAAATCATTTCTTACTTACATTTTTGCTAAAATTACATTCTTTAAGTACATAAAAATATACAATTTGACTGTTCTCCGCAAACCAAATTACAACGTACAAAAACGTAACTACGATCGAAATGCAGAATGCATAGAATTGGATAGAATCGAAAGTTTCGACGATTGATCGAAACGGAACGTAATGCAGAATAACAAATCCGTCGAACGGAGAAAATTTCGATTCGAGTCTAAATGCAGAATAGGGCTGATTATATTTTATATTATTTAGAAGTGTTTTTTTTTTCAATATTTTGTTATTAATTTTTTTATGTATATTTTTTATTGTCAATAATAATATTTCTTTGTTAATTTAAAATTTTATTTTTAGTTTTCACAAATAATTAAAATTTAATAAATAAATAAAAACATTATTCTTTTTGTAAATTTAAATTTACGATAAATTTTCCAAATTTAAAATTTTTTATACTTTATTTTTTTATTGCAATTTTTTAACCACTTATTATGCAAAAAAATATAATAATAACATATTTCATCATATTTATTTATTTTTGAGATGCTTTTTCAATATTCCTTTATGCATTTTAAAATTCTTATTACTTTTCATAAAAAAAAATTATATAATTTTTTGGAGTAAAATATTATATTTTAATTTTTTAATTTTTTCCCATATTTTCCCATTCCATTTCATTACTTCATTAATTGTAAAGTCCATGCAGGCACAGATAGTAAGCTCCTCACAGCGCAACCTCTGTAATAAAAAATCGAAAAAAAACACAAAACCGTAAATGTTGGAACAAAACAAAATTTTTTTCTAAATCCAATAAATTTTTAATAGAAATATTAAATTCCATTTTACTAAAACCACTTAAGATTGCATTTTAAATGATTGTTTTTTGTAGCTTTTTTTTCTTTGCTGAATAAATGCAGTATTAAAGAAAGAGAAACTGTAAAGTTAACCATTATAACAAGAGAAATAAAAATAACGAAATATAAAAAAAGATAAAAAAATTTCTAAAAAATAAATAAAAAAATAATATATATAAATATAGCTCAAAGTAAACAAGTAAAATTATTTTATTACCATTACGTGTAAATTTTCACGTATTTATATATTGCGTACAAATGTAGTTGCATATGTACATATATACTTATACATATATCCTTCTATAATATTATGTATGAATATTATTATTACAACTATTATTGCTATTATTATTAAATTGTTGTATTGTATTAAATAATAATTAAATTTATATATAAATACATATATATATATATATATATATATATATATATATATACATATATATATATATATATTATAAATACATATGGGAGCATTAACAGTAAACAGAAAATATGCTAAATATTTATACAAAATTCTAATTCTAATTTAAATGCAAAAATAAAATAAATAAATGCAGCAAATATTTAGTAGAACACCAGAAAAAAAAACAAACAAAAAATATAAAAAATTTAACACAAAAACGCCAGAATATTTAAAATCCATTACCATTTCCTTTTCCGCTTAAAAGCTAAATCAATAATGAATAAATTCATTTTTAACGGCACATAAATGTCTAAACCATAATGAGAGTGTTTCCAATGAAGTGCACAGCTTAGTTTAAAAAAAAAAAAAACAACAACAATTTATTTTAAAATTAATGCAAATAGATGCAATTATTTACATACGTACACAAACTCATACATACAAAAGCATTAAGTGTGACCACATAATTTGGATATTACAAACAGTTATGTAACCGTAATTGCATGCAAATCACAAACATTTAGTAGTAAATGAATAAATAGCAAAAAAATAAATAAATAAATAAATAAATAAATAATAAGCAAATAAATTTGTTGCTTATACAACAATAAAAAACATATAAAAGAGAGGGCAGAGAAAAGTAAAGAGAGTCGCGTTAGTGAACACAATTAAAGTTCATCCAAACACAAATTCACACAAATCAACCTCTAACAAACACGCTCACACGCCGTTCATGTACACCTTCAGCAAAAAAAAAAAATTATTAAACTGAACTATAAATATAAAATAACTGTAAAAAATTTCATGTAAAATGTTTAATTTTAATTTTAGTAAAAATAAACTTCAATAAAAACGATAAAAAAATTAATCGATTTTTTTTTTAAATAAATGTCTCATGGTACAAAAGTTGAGTATCTATGTAATGTTTGGAGCCACAAAAAAAAAAACGCTAAAGCAAACAAAGTGGTAGAATTCAAAAATATCCAAATTGTCGTGTAAACTGAAGAGTAGGAAATTATAAATTCTCATTGTAGCTATAAAAATCGGAGATGAACTCGAAAACATCAATGTCGTCGTTCAAGCCATCAAAGTCAGTTATTACAATAGATTAATACCTTCAACAGATGGTAGCGTTTAACCCTATAACCCTAGGAGTTACTACAGCTAATGCCATTGCTAACTCCATGCATAACTCTCAAAAATATATAGAGAGTTGATGTCATTTTCGTAGGCAATATTGTTGCGAAATTGAGAGCTTTAAGCTATTCGAGTAAATCTGCCATTAGATGTGTATCTATAGATATATACCGGCTAGGAGCTTGTTCATTGTAGTAGATCTGATGAAGACGCCGATGTATTAGGTGATATTTGAAATATATATCGAAGCTTCCACGGATGCCCATGATAAGACATATTATTTCAGGTTGAGCTATGCAAACATTCTAATTCGATTTGTACTTTTTTGGCCTGCAGAATTATAAAATATATTTGCAAACAAAAAAAAATTTTGCTTCTCTTTAAAATATTCAGTTTCCATACGCAGCCGTTCTTCATTTAATGCACATAATCTTCCGACATTTGATTCGTAACTTCAATACACTTCAATAGAATACCAAATTTCACGGTCTTTGATACATATTGTCGGATCTTTAACCCAAAATTTCATATCTGAACAAAACCCTCATATATCTATTATATTGCTCCTCACCGTTATGACAAATGATCGTTTAAAAGTCAAAGTACAACTACGTATCAAGTTTGGTTGGAATATCTCAAAAATAGAGAGGTAAGTTTGCGTTCAAACCGAAGGACAGACTGGCATTGCTAGCTTGTGGTTCTGATTCGATCGGTATAAATTATGATATATAAATCGGTATATAACATATCTTTGTATTAATTTAGGCTGACATGAGAGGGAGAAAAATATGTAAAACAAAAAATCATAAAGAAAAGCAGTGAAAGCTTCGGCCGGTTTAACAAATACGATTGAAAGTACCCTTTTTGGGAGAATAGTAATATTCTCATTCGCAAAAGGTAAATTTCAAAAGTTTCTCTCAGTGAAACGATTCATAAGGCATAACATACGTTGTGGTTTGGAGCGCCATCTAGGCTCAAGTTGTGATAACAGAAAATTTCACATCTGTGGTTTAATTTTCTTTCACTCAGTCATTTTAGGTGTATGAATTCAGCTTTCTTCCATTTGTAATTTCTTTTAGAGCAAACAATGTTCCACAGTAAACAAAATAGAATCAGGAAAGAGATTAGATTATTAAAAAAAAAAATACTAAAACTCTAAGTTGTTAAAAATTATAAGACTTTGCTCTCTCTCTTATCCAATCTAATGAAGTAGTTTTTTAAGTACAATAAAAAATCAATAAGTGCTTCTTTAAGTTCAAAAAAAAAAAAAAAAAAAAAAAAATTATGATAATAATAATGACAAGAAACATAAAAAAAACCTTTTCAAAAAAGTACGTCATTAATAAATAAGATTTGTAATTAAAATTTCCTCTCACATATATTTTTTTTTTCGTTGAGGAAACCAAGAGGAAAACATTTCTCCTGATAGTATTATCTAGGAACCAGTTCATTTTAAATATTGAAAAAGATCAATCAATCAAGTTGCTAGGGGTGTTTTTATTAACAGATATATGTCATCAGTAAGCAAATTCACTTTTTGCATACATTAATCAAGTGTACGCAAGCTGATAATGCTTCAATTCGTACTTTTAGTGACTATCAACGAGAAATCGATTGCTTTGAACGTTGATAATATTATAGATAATTATTAATTACATTTTTTATATGTGTACATTGTGAACAACTGTCGGTACTATAGATAACTGTAGATACCGTACTTGAAGCCTTAGAATCTATAAATTAGTAATTTTTAGTAATATAATTCTTGGAAAGTGCTAACATATTCAGAGAATCTGAGCTATCACTTTATACTCTTCGATTAATGTATAAATTAAATTGGTTTATAATAGAGAGTGCACTGAGTGTATGTACGTAGTTTACTTTATTATTCTTAACCGCTGTATGAAAGATGTTTTTGTGGACAATTTCATTGCATTTTGCATAGTTTTTAGTAAACATGCTATTGATGATAATGATTTCATAGTATAAATTGTAATAAACTACTATTGTGGAATAACATAGTAAATTACTATTATTTGTTCATTTAATTATTCGATTGATGTATAGAAGCGACCTTTCAACTTAAAAGCTTTATCCCCTTAGTCAAAATTTCATTTAATAAAATTCTCCATTCAAAAAAAATTAAATCTTTATTTCCATAATTAATTTTTATACAACCCAGAGCTCTAAGCTTATGCAAAATTTGACAAAAAAACAAGTGTTGTAATCGTATTGTATTTACAAATCCGTGTAAGTGCTATTTACAAATAAATGAAATGCAAGACTGCTCTTTAACATTTGAAAACTCTATGAATATGTAACGTTGTATTAGGAAATATGACAATATTCCGAAAGAAATTTGAATGGGACAGAAATATTTGTTGGAATTGCCCTTAAGCTGACTACAACAATATACGGAGATTACAATTGTTGTCAACAATGTACTAACAATATTTTTAATAATGTTGTTGATGTAATTGAAGCAAGCGTTTGACTTTGAAAACACATCTCAGGCGTTAGTACATATATAGATGCAGTTTTATATAGGAGTAAATGTACTTACAAACATTATATCTTTATTATCTTTATTAGTATAAATAGGGTGATATAAAAGCGGAAATTTGCTAAAGCTGAACATTGAAATTTTTTTCATTTGTTAAGAAGTTGGCAACAAATAAATCAATGAGTTCAAATTTTATCTTAAAATCATATAAAAATTAGTTAAATTAAGATATTTAAACTATTGAATTTTATTTAGTATAATTTAATTAATTTAATTTTATATAGTTAAATTTTTTTATACTTTAATTTATTTATTTTTATTTTATGTCAGTATGTTCAACTTAATTAAATATTTTTCAATTTTTTTTTTTAAATAAATATTATTTTAATCTAATTCAATAAAATTTAATATACTTAATTTTATTTCATATTTGTTTATTTTATTTAAATATTTTTTTTAATTTGGTTTTATTTAACTTAATTGAATTGAATTTATTTAATTTTTTTTAATATGACTTAATTTAATCTAATTTAATTTCTTTTCAATTAAAAAAATGATAATTTATTTTAATTTACATTTTTCATTCTATTTCGCCTTGTTTTCTTTATTTAATTTAATTCAAATTTGTTTATTAAATTTTTATTTCCTTACTTTATTTAAAACATTTTAAATTTATAATAATTTGTTATTTTTAAATTAGAGATTTTTCAATTTTACTTTGTTTAAACTATTATATACTATATTTTTATTTTTATTTAGTTTTATATTATATAATTTTTTTTTAAATTTTTTAATTTTGAATATCATTTTGTTTTATTTAACTTATTTTAATAAATTTTTTTTTAAGTAGTTAAATTTAGTTTACTTTTTTATTTTATCTAGCTTTTATATGCTATTTTACTTCATTTCAAATTTAATAATTTAATTTAAATTCCTCTAATTGTATTTTAATTGTATTTTAATTTTATTTTATTTGATTTTGATTATTTTAAATTATAATATTTCACCTGATTTACTTGATTTATTTTAATTTATATCCACATACTTTTTTTAATTAAATTCAATTTAGTTTTAGTTTATTCCAATTTATTTTATTTTTTATTTTATCTCATATTAGGTTGTTTTATTCTTATTTTTTGGTTTTTATTTAATTTTTTTAGTTTTAAGTAATTTAATGAAATGGAATTTATTAAATTTTTTGAATATAATTTAGTTTTATCTAATTTTATTTTAGGTTATGATACTTTATTTAATGATATTTTATTCTTTAATTTTTTAATTTTAAATAATGATATTTTATTTTAATTACAAAAAAATTTTTATTTTAATTTGTTTTATTTTCCTTTATTTAATTTAATACAAATTAAATATATTAAATTTTTTCCTCACTTTATTTAATATAATTTAAATTAATACTAATTTTATTTATTTGATTTTGATTTTTATTAATTTAATTTAATTTAATTTATTTTATATATTTTTTTTATTTTGATTTAATTTTATGTTATTTTATTTTTGTATTTAAATTTTTATTTTATTTTATTTAATATAATTTTATTTTTAGGTGTTTATTTTATTTTTTCATTTTATGTAATTTTATTATATTTTCGTTTCTTTTAGGTTATTTATTTTTCGTTTTAATTTTAATAATATAATTTAAATTCATTTGATTTTTTAAATTTGCTTTTATTTGACTTTAATTATATTTATTATTTTGAATTTATTTATTTTATTCATTTTAATATTTTTTTTTAATTTTATTGGATTTCATTTTAATTAGTTTTTTTTTCAAATTTTTTTATTTTAATTTAGTGAATTTAATCTGTTTATTTTCCCCGAACACCCTTTATACTGACACGCCAATGTGAATAGCAACGATATGCTGCAACATTTTTTTTTCGCTTATGCTGATGCAGCATCAATGTTGTTATCGCTGCTGTTTTGCATTGTTAACACTCTATTCGTTGGATATTGTTGTAATTATTTTTGTTGTTGTTGTTGTTAGCAAACACTTCATGCACGAGCACGCTGCTGCTTGCTTCAGGCAAATGCATTTCGCTTGTTGTTATTAACGTGTTTGTTGTGTTTTTTTGTTTTTGTGTGTTTGATTGTAAAGGTTCTTACGTTTAAATGCATAATCCGGATAATCCGTGAGAGGAATTCATTGTTTGTAGCTTTATGTTGTTGTGACGCGAATCAGCAGAGAGAGAGCGCCAGAATGGTGGGAGCTAACAGGAAATTTAAATTTTAAATTAATATAAAATTTTATATTTTTAATGTATTAGTGCAACATTTTTAAATGTAAAATATTGAAATAAAATATTTTATAAATATACTTGTGGTGTTGGACATGAAACTTGGGGTGGTCCTCAAAGGCTTGCGTAACCGGATAAATCGATATTTTAACTAATGCTGTTGAGTTGTGTTTTGCTATAACTGAATATTGCATTTTCTTTTGGAATAAAAATCGCAAACAGCACTGGTTTCACACTTATTTCCTTTATGTTCTGTTTGCGCAAATTTGTTGCGCAAATATTGTGATTACCAACCAACTATCACCAAGGTGTAGCCTAAAAGTATGCTATAGAAATTATGACAGGTTAAATAAAGAGTAATGAATGTGTTGCCTTGTCGAGGGCTTTGCTTTCATTTTCATTTTCGCCTACATAAAACCAACAAACACACACATAAACACAGAGTAGCCTACTCATCAACACAGCCACTTAGCAGCTTACCACTAAAACTGGGCAAGTAACTAATGGTCACGTTAAATGCCAAATTAGCCTCAAGAGGCCTCTGGCTAAGAACCACAACCAACTAAAGCCGACCAACAAAAAAAGAAAGAAAGAATGAAAACCAAAGCAATGCAAAGCAAAGCAAATATTTATAATAGAAAAATAGTTGACTACAAGGAGAAAAACCAGAAATAGGTTTGAATGCAGCAATGCTTGTTTGTGCTTATTTGCGCTTATTTCTATAGTTTATAGCGGCCGTAAAAGAGAGTGAAACCGAAGAAATAAAAAAATTTATAAAAATAAATAAAAAATCCTTTAAGTAAGCAAATGATGTGGAGGAACTTTGAAGTGTTGTTAATGATGTCTCAAGAGTACGAATCTTCTTCAATCTCTTTTTGAGCGCAAGTAGTTTGTTGCTTGTGGTTTTCTGCTAACTTGCAAGGCAAACAGAAGATTATATCTATGTAAGTGAGAAATAGAGAAAGAAATTTATTGTAGCACAATAAATTCAAAATTTCTTCGAATCGTTCTTTTCTTTTCTCACTAGAATAGCACCAAAGGGAAAGTAATTCAAATAGAAATGAAAATGAGATTGAAAAAAATAATATCACAAATTATATGGAAGGACACTTTCAGTGGCAGTGAGGCGTAAAAAAGCTGCAAGAAAGCTTTGTTAGGCGGCTAGATTAATATACGAGTATATATTTTTGAGTAGTTATAGTTGAGGGCATGAAATTCCATTTTCTGGTACGGGTACTTTAAAGCAAATCTGTTTGAACGGGTCATTCATTTCGACAACAACAACCTACTGTTTTAAAGAAAAGAAAAAAACAAGAAAAGAGAAAATTTAAATTTATTGGGGAATGTTTATTATCATTCGCAAGAACATTCTTTGGCATTTATGTTTTGAAGATTATCTCTTTCAAATATTGGCCGCGACTACGTCTCAGATGGTCGATCCGTTGAGGCCAATATTCTATGGCTCGTTCGAACATTTCGACTGGTAACTGGCGAATGATACACGTGATGTTTTGTTCCAAGGCCTGAATCGACTGTTCGCATAGTCTTTAGACTTTACATATCCCTACAGGAAAAAGTCTAACTGTGTAATATCACACGATCTTGGTGGCCAAAACGTTAAATTATCTGCTCACCGAAGTGTTCTCTCAATAAATCCATTGATTGATGCGATGTGTGGGAGGTGGCGCCGTCTTGTTGAAACCAAATGTCGCGGAGATCACGAGCTTCAATTTCAGGCATCAAATAGTCGGTTATCATAGCGCGATAACGGTCCCCATTGACGGTTACATTCTCACCGGCATCATTTTTGAAGAAATATGGACCGATGATTCCACCGGCCCACAAACCACATCAAACCGTTGTTTTTTCTGGATGAAATGACAGCTCACGAACCTCTTCATGTTGCTCTTCGTCCCAAATGCGGCACTTTTGCTTGTTTACATACCCATTAAGCCAGAAATGGATCTCGTCGCAGAACCAAATTTGGCTCGAAAACGTCGGATCCTTTTGCAACTTTTGAAGAGCCCATGGAGCGAAGCGATGTCGCTTGCGAAGGTCGAGCGGCTTCAGTTCTTGCACAAACTGTATTTCATGTCAGTCATGTTGCTGCAAACGCGATCCATTTGGTCGAATATTATCCAGTAATGAATGCTGGGTCTTAAGGTGGGTGATGGTGTTGCGAGTGGTACGCTCAGTAGGCCGATTATGTTGACCATAAGTTGAGCGAAGCGCTCGGAACACATTTTTAATATATAATTTTTCGATTTTGATGATTTTCAGTTTTCATATATATTGTGGGGTACCAAATTTCACGATTTTAGAAGCCTTTTGGCGGATCTTTGGACACAAAACTTCATACCTGAACAAATCGGTTGTATGAGGGCTATAAGTTGTAGTGGCCAAGCTAGCCGGTTCCGAGAAAAATTGCTACAATATGAAGTTTGGTTGAAATATTTCAAAAAATTCAAAGAGACCGACAGACGGACGTGGGTAAATCAACTCAGAACGTCATTCTGGTCATTTACGATCGAAATAAATATTGATTGCTCTATCTTTTTTCCTTCAGGTACTCACATACCAATGGTAATATACCATGTTCATGTACATGAAAGATATAAAACCAAAAAAATTATTTGGGATCATTTCCATACAAAAAATACAAGTTATTGATATTTTTAATGTTTATATTTAAAAAATACTGCAAAATTTTGCTCGTTTCACTAAATTAATAGTGAATTGGATACTTCTTGATTTAAAAATGAAAAATATTTTTACCACATAATTCGTTGGCTTTTCCTATGTCTTGAGAAAATTTGAGAGGGGCAATTTTTTTTTTAAAACACCTTCTCGTATATTCTCAAATTTTTTTCAAAGCATATTTTTAATCAAGCCAAATTCCTCTTGTAATTCGTGCAATTCATGAATTGAACTGCACATTAAATCATTTCACATTTGCGGCGACATAAAACAATATTACTGGCAGCCATGCATCTTGACCACAGCCATAAGAATAAATTACTTACAAAACTGCATATAAAATTATGTTCATCATGATGACAAAGAAGTTATGACTGCTGTCACTGACAAACAATTCTCATGAGAAAATGCTACACTTTGATTGAGAGCAGTCACGTTCTCGTACAGGCCACGTCGCTGCTAACACGACATTTAGAAAAAATGTGCAAAGTCACACACTAACACACTCGTATATGTAAATAACCGCATTTACAGTAGTGTTTTCTGCTATCCTCCCCCTCCATCAACATACGTTTTTTACTGTTGTTTTTGTTGTTGCAGGGATTGTACGTGGTTTATCGCGTGTCACATGCAAATCGTCAGGACTTTGTTTCGCTTAGAACCGTTTTAGTTGCTTTTAGGTGCTTAAATATTAACGGTTGTTAATGGGTGTGTTGTATGTGCTCACGAACTGACAGAGATTTGGCGCGCTGTGTCATTTACTTTAGAGCTCAACACTTTTGGTGAATATTCAAACAGAAAAAGTTTTGCGCCAGTACGACCCATCAGCTGTCGACTCGTGATATGTTTACAAAACCTGCCGGATCGCGTGTCAGCTTCACACTTAAGCTCACTAGCGTTTGGGCTTACGGTGTTGATGTATCGAATACTTTCGGAATATCCCACGCTCATTATACTACTTATATACAATATATATGTACATACATGCTGCAGAGCAGACAATTGTGCGGCTGTGATTCGTCGTAGTGTGTACACTCGTTTTTTTGGATTTCCTGCAATCAGAGCTACAATGGGCTACCAGAAAACAGCGATGTACTTAAAATGTCTGTCCGTTATTGTTTACCGTTAGCTTCACTTTGTAAATGCTTCAGACCCACACAATTCGTGTCTTCATATTTTAATTTAATTTGCTCCTTTACTTGCCTTTTCGCTTAACATTGCATTCTCCTTTCGGAACATTGAATACGAAGGCTCTTCATTGCGGTGGGTCACCTTTTCCTCTTTTTTTTGCGCCAGAGTTATTTGGCTAGGCATTGTTTCACTGTTATTCTCAACTTTCTTCGCTCACTTTCGTCTGCTTTTAATTCCCATCAACGAGCCCGTAACAGTGGCGTGCGAGGGGGAGCGTAGAATAACTCATTGCGCTACATTATCCTTGAAGCCTGCTCAGTAGTTAACGTTTGCTCATTCTTTTCCATTTTTCTTGTACTGCAGTAATCTTTTGCATTCCTTGTTTGTTGTTGTTGACTTTGTTGTTGCTCTGTATAGTCAATGCATTGCCGGCGTCGAGCTGTTGAATGTGAAAAATGAGCACATGTCAGGAGTGATTTTCGTTGGACTTTTATTAAAAACGCTGTTAATTTTAAGCGGGTTGTGAAAATCTTCCCCTCAACTACTTTTCTTTTCATCGTTTCCCCGCACATAAGTGGGATTTGAGTTGCGCGTCTTCTTTTTGCCTGCCTGCAGTTGGTGGGCTGTCGCATAATGCGACATCAAAAGCATTTTCGTAATTAAAATTTCGGTGGGATTTTCTGCCAAGACACTTAACTATTTTCTTCCTCTTCTTTTCCACCGCATTTGCTGGGGATTTTTTGTTTATGTTCTTTTGTGACATTATTGTTCTTGTAAGACATATTGACAGGAGTTCGTTTGTAATTACCTACTTGGGAAGCGCTTTATTTACTCGCCTCTCATAAAAATAACGATAGTGATCATCCCAATGTCAAGTGTATCATTTTATAACTATCTGCAATGTCCAAGCAAAAAATCCGCATGTGTTAAGTTCAACTACATGCAAGAATTACAAATTGCCAGTTGGTTTGGATTCTTTTGTGACTTTTTAAAGGAGTCCAGAAAATATCTGCAATACTTTGCCCAATGCGGGTTTTAGCTCACTTAGTCCACCAAAGGCGTCCGTTGCAATACCACTGGGTTAGCGTTACCTGGTAAGTTTCTGTGTCCTGGCACCTATACTACTTTCAACGAAAGCTTAGCCATACCGCTTATTGATTTAGAACTCAGTTTTTGAGTTTTTGCTATTCCTACTTATTCATTAGAGTGCCAATCTCCTTGTTTCGTGCAGTATTGGTTGTTGTTTTATCTGTGTTAACCCGAGCAGAGATCCACAGTAGTAGAGTAAAGCCTTGAATACATTCTTGGGGCGGTCTGGTTCTAAGAGGCTCCGCTCAAGACTAGACTATTTAAGTTCCCCCAACGCCAGACTGATCCTCTGTGACACCTTGAACCTTGAACCAACACCACCCCAAAACCCCGAGCAATAGCCATTTTCATACAAAAGAGCTGTCGAAAAGCGAAAACTTATGTGGGATTCCACTGATTCCTAATCTTAGCTGGATATTCTCCCGGTAATAAACATTTTTCTCATGTAGTATCCATAACCAGTCGGTACCCTTGTGAAGGTATTGGTTTAAGAAGTTTCACCGACCCAAATGTAGAATGTAACTGATGCATAGACAGCAGTCGGGATGTAAGTACTTTAAAAACAAGTCCTCTGTATACAAATTCCTAAATAAAGTTTTAGGTGGCAAATTTACCTGAAAGACAAATAAAAAAGTGTGGAAAAGTTATGTCTTCAAGGTACGCTTTCGGCCATTGATGATACAAAGCTTTACTGGATGGCTGGAAGGGAAACCATCCTAAAGACAGTAAACCATCCACACGACGGAAACAAACTTTTTTTCTATACAAACCTGTGACATTTACCAGCAGGCTTAATAGTAGGTGGTACGTTAAAACTACATGAAGTGTGGTCGGACAGATCTGCATTGGAGAGAGAAAAATGAAATCTGGCCCACCTACTATCGCTTCTCTATTACACTTGCAACTGGCATAACAGCAGGACACCGTCTGATGGTCCTTGACGATAGAAGGATCTATTATTTTTAAAATTACTTTAAAAACATTACCTCGGCCGCTTATCTAGCGCCAGACCGGCTAGCAGATTCGGCGAATGTCATTAATCTCTTGTATTCTACAGCATAAAATTTGAACATCTTAAAGGATGAGAAAGATTTAATACATGCACAGTAACATCCTCTCTGAGAGCACTAATCAGCAACTCAATATAAGGCTCCTATGGAACGGAATATTGAACTGCATACTTAACGTCCCTACGGAAAAAATTGGTTGTCAGAAAAAGAGCTGCTGCGATGAGGACTGTCGAACCGGAGTGGATAGCAAATGGAATGTCTACCTCGCAACGCTGCGGCCGACCACAACACATGGTGGGTGGGAGAGATACCGAGAGCTGAAGAGGGAAGTGAAGCACTTTTGGAGAAGAAAAAAGAAAGATGCCGAAATGAGTGAGTATGAAGACTATGAAAAGATGCGACGGCTTAAAAAAGGTTTCAAGATCGGATACTCATGTAGGCACCAAGGACGTAATCTGGTTGCAGATGTCCAGAGCATAATTAGTGTATGGAGAGAAACGTTTTCAGACTGCTGAGCGGCAGTGAAAGTGAAAGCACGGAGATGGCGAACCCTAAACCCCAATCGATACCACTGGTATAGACGTTCTATCACCCAAGTATGATGTGGTTGGAAAAGTGATTGCCCGCTTAAGGGAACATAATTGTGCTCTAAATAATCCAAAAAAAAAAAAAAAAAAAAGGACCGCACGGCCTGAGGCAATTGTTGTGGGATAATTCTCCTCAATATGGCCTATTAGATCATATACTCGTATAGCGTATTCTTTGATAGATTAAGCCCCAGACAGGGTAACTCTTTCTGCAGTTTGATAATGGAGAAAGTAATATGATTATTCAGAGCTAAATAGGCAAGGTACAATCTTTTACAAAAGTATATTATCGCTGGCGTAGGTTGAATGGATGAAAACACTCAAGTATTCGATGGAACACCCGATGCTCGAAGCAGAGAAAGAGGAAGACATCAACTTCGTTATAAGAATTATGTTGAGATAGACTTGATTTCTTCTTCTTCATAAACTATATTGCCTTTTAACCAGAACAACTGAAAACAGTCACAGTATCAGAAGGACTGGGGGGAAAATATATTTTTGGTAGTTTATTGGGAATGTTCTGATTGATATCAAAATCGAGATCACTTTGTTGGAGCCTTTTGGGGTTATTAATCTATATTAATTCAGGGAGAATGACGCTAGAACTGTTTCTTGTCTCGTTTGTGTCGTTCATTTATCGTTTTATGGGCATCTAAAAAAATTTCAAATACCAATTTTGTATCAGAATCACTTTCCTTAGCTAATCAGTCTTTCTTCTTCTAACTTCTAATATTTAGCTGACATTTACTTGAAAATTCAACTACCATTTCGCTACTGTCTCCCCCTCTTTAAACAATTATGTATGCTTTTGATGTTATTTGATTTGCTTTTCGCTTAATAATTCCGAAGTTCCAAATATTGAGAAGATACTTAACAGAGCAAATGTAATATGAATAAATATCATTCAGCTGCAGAGCAATATTATTTGATCTAGACTCATTTGTCAGTTAAGATTTACCAAAAAAATCACTTATTTCATGCAGCTCTTGAGATGTGCTGTGGTGTGAGTGTGAAAGAAAGCAATTCTTAACGTCTGTTGGCACACATATAAAAATACACTTATACACACACATACACATTCAAAGCAAGTGAGAGCAAATAAAGTCTTTTGTGTAAATAAAGCATTACCAAAAGCAAAACTATAATAAAATACAGCTAAAAGAAAGAAAGAAAGAACCATAATATACAGGGATTGAAACACAAAGGCTGGACGGGATGTGAAGGAGGTGAAAAGGAAGGGAAAAGAAGCAAAAAGCTTGTGCGCTTGGACGCAGTCGAATTTGCATAAGTAGAAATCACACTCATCATGGTCATTATCACACTCAGCTGCAGGCGGTAATGTTTGTGTTACTGTTGCTGTGTTGTACATACGCCCCGCTCGTTGTATATACATATATGCAATGGTACTGAAATATATGTATATTTTTACATACACGCATTAATGCAGATAGTCACATATGCGAAAAACATTAATTTTACCACTGCTTTGCTACTTGCCTTGCAGTAAGCATTTATTTTAATCCTAGAAAATCCTTCTTTGAATTTTTAACTACTTTTGAGCTTGAGTTTGATAGTGATATACATACGTTCAGCTACATAACTTTATTAGGATGATCCAAGAAAATAAAAATTAATTTCCACACACAGAACAGTTACATTCTTGTAAAAAATTGGATTGGCCGGATTATTTTATAAATATAAATGAAAAATAGTTTTTTTTTAATGAGGATTGTAGTATCAAAACCAAAGAATCTACTTTTGTTGTAGAAATATTAGATTTTCAAAAAAACTCATGAAGCTACCTCTTTTGCGGAACAAGCGTTAAAAATTATTGAAATGGTCAGAATCCCAATTTCCCGTTTCGCGGTTCCCTACATTTTAAAGCGAAAAAATCACAGAAAATTCAAATTTAATTGAGAATCTTTATTATCGTTCGAAAGAACATTCTTTGGCATTTATAGAAGATGATCTCTTTCTAATGTTGGCTAGGCTACGTCTCAGTTGGTCCATCCGATGAGTCCAATTTTCGATGACTCGTTCGAGTATTTCGAATGGTAACTGACGAATGACACGCGTGATGTTTTGCTCCAATGCCTGAATCGAAGCGGAATTGTCTGTATAGGCTTTAGATTTTAAATATCCCCACAGGAAAAGTCTAAAGATGTGATATAACACGATCTTGGTGCTCAATCGACCGCCCCAAAACGTAAAATTATCTGCTCACCGAAGTGTTCTCTCAATAAATCCATTGATTGATGCGATGTGTAGGAAGTGGCGCCGTCTTGTTGAAACCAAATGTCGCGGAGATCACGAGCTTCAATTTCAGGCATCAAATAGTCAGTTATCATGGCGTGATAACGGTCGCCATTGCCAGTTACGTTCTCACCGGCATCACTTTTGAAGAAATATGGACTGATGATTCCACAGGCTCACAAATCACACCAAACCGTTGTTTTCTCTGGATAAAATGACCGTTCTTGAATCTCTTCAGGTTGCTTTTCGTCCCAAATGCGGCAATTTTGCTTGTTTACATTCTAATTGAGATGTCGCTGAACTGAACTGCAAATTTGGCTCGAACACGTCGGATCTTCTTGGAACTTTTCAAGAACGCATAGAGCAAAGCGATGTGGCTTGGGAAGATCGAGCGGCTTCAGTTCTTGCACAAGCTGAATTTTATATGCTTTCAATTTAAGATCTCGACGTAAATGCGCCAAGTCGTTCCATACGTCAGTCCGAGTCTTCGTGTACACCTTCAGTTACGGCCGCTATATTTTCTTCACTGCGTGCTGGACGTTGTCTATTCCGTCGATTATTATCCAATAATGAATGTTGGGTCTCGAGATGGGTGACGGTGTTGCGAATAGTATGCTCTGTAGGCCGATCATGTTGACCATAACTTGAGCGAAGTGCGCGAAACACATTCGTGAATTCGTGAACGTGAATTTTCGTAATAAATTTGATTTATTTGTAGACGTTGTTCAGGCGTAAGTATTTCCAAGATGAAATGCCAAACAATATCAAACAAAAATAACATGACAGCTTAACACGACTCACGCGTGATCTATTGAAAAAAGTACTTCTACTTGGATCACCCTTTACATACATTCAGCTACATAACTTTATTAGGGTGAGCCAAGAGCAGAAGAAAAGGAATTTCTGCTCGCACAGTTCATAGTTAAATTCTTATAAAAAATTTAGTCTTAGCTCTGGCTGGATTATTTTATAAATATAAATAATTAATTTTGGTTTTAATGAAGTTTGTAATATCAAAACCAAAGGATGTACTTTGATGTAAAAATATTAGCTAAAGTGTCAAAATACTCCTCAAAACTCGGAGGAAAAATTCGGCAAAAAATTATTGAAATAGTCGGAATTTAAAAAGAAAAAAAAAGAAAATATTTAAATGGTCAGAATTTCAAATATATACTATATTTACATTTCTACATACATTTTCTCTGCGATCTTATATAAAATCCTCTGTATATATACATTTGATTTTATTTTTAATATGTGTCGTGTCTAGTGACCATCACAATGCTGGGAAAGCGTATACAGTTTCAAACAAATGCTACTAGTCTAAAACTACTTTGAGACTGGTAAGCCAAGCATGCCAAATTATTTGAGTTGAGTTGTTATTGTTGCTTCCAAGTTACAGCTCTGCGATCAACTGCTCCAAAGCATACACTAAGCCCTCCCGAGGAAGCGACGTCCAATCGTACTGAGGGCTCCTCTAAACGCCTGCAGCTGCGACAAAAATCATCGTTATGACAATTGTAATGCTAGTGTTTGATTTGTTCTTTGCTTTTTAAAAAATTACCAGATTTGTCTGGCCATATTGCAGGTGATATCCTTTGTCTATTGGTGGAAGCCGAACTTATCAAATATTTTGTGGGCAGTGGGCGAAAACTTCTACCGAAGGTAGCATAAAAAAATTTTTTTTTTCAAAATTTTATAAAAATATGAAAACTAATATAAAAAAAATACTGGTCATACCGGAGTATTTCGAAAACCTTACTTCAGTACCTACCGTAGTAAAATATGTCGTATGGCATTTGTATTTAGGATAACATTACTGTGTACTATGTACATACTAGGGTCTTCTCATATATATATAGGGATTTAGTAACCCTACTGTTGCAATCTCCAGCTGACAACTTTTCGATTTGACAACTTTTCGGAAAGTTTGACATCTTTGATGTTATACATACTCCGATCGATGAACTTAATTTAATTTATGGCGCCGAAGCTCCATCTAGGACCAAAATTTATCGATGGTATGGTGAACTCAAATAAGAGGTCGTAGACCAAGGTGAATTGCGTCAAGGTCGTCAAAAAAAAAACAGTTTTTGTTCCGGAAAGTATTGAGGCTGTGTGCAAATTGATATAGCAATGTCGGCATGCGACCTATTGTTACATTGGGACAACTATAGGACATACATTTAATATTTCATGAAAATTTGATTGTAAAAAAATTTGTTCACGTTGGAACTCACACAAATTGTCAATCGCTAAAAAAATCTGAATGGCACACAACCTTTTGTTTGCCAGTTGTCTTTCAAGAAATTAGGAAAACCAACAGTCGAAGATGGATGACTCTTCACCACGACAATTCCAGCTCTCACACATCGACTGAAGCAATCGCATTTTTGAGTAGTCAAAACATCAATTTGATGAGTTATCCACCGTATAGTCCTGAGTTGGCATCGAAGGACTTGTTTTTATTCCGGTACATTAGAAATAAACTGAGAAGTCAACGGTTGTCGACACTTCAAGAGGAGGTTGATGCGTTCAGAATGCATGTTTTGGAGAAACCTCAATGAGAGTGGTAAAAGTGCTACGGCAATGGCTTCTAATGCATGCAAAAGGGTATAGATCTTAATAGAGAATATTATGTATTTCTGACATAAAATAAAAGCTTCCCATAAAATCCATTGGTCGTTCGGAGGCGGCTTAGAATAAGCATTAGGTTTCTCTCTTTATTGGAAGAACGTTAAGACGTACAACGCGAATTGGAGGCGAAAGCTAATACCATAAACAAGTCAGCGTAATTGAAAAACTCTCGCCGTATCTTCATCACTTGATATTCCACTTCCACCACATTTCGGTTTGTCGACTTTTAGTCGGAGTCGAATTTTTGTTTGAGTACTCTTTATTCATTTCCATAGGCTGCAGGTTTTCTGGCGTTTCTTCGAGGGATATAATTTGCAACACTTGTAAATCAAGTTTATATGAAAAGATATTGAAAATACCATATGTAGGCATGAAGTGGTGACAACCTGAATTCAGATCGATCCTTTTGTACTTCCCTTTGCATACCACTTATTTGAGTAGGTTTCACATTACATATGAGCTCAGTGAACACATCGATTAACTCCATAAAACGAAAAGTTGAGAAATGTATATTGCTTTTTAAAATTCCTCTGATAATATGAATTCAAATATACAATGTAGAATGCATAATTGCAGATATAGCTTTCATCTAACGTTATATAAAATTAATAAGAAAGAATAGCCAACAAACAATCGTCAGTAATGTTACAGTTTTTATGTGACTGGTGGAGTTAATCGATTTGGCAAGTGAAAAAATTAATAAAGTTAAATTTAGTCTTTACATTTTTAAGTTTTTTATTACAGAAAAAGTTAGTTGTTATACATTTTTATCACAGCTTTTCCATAAAAATGGATGTTGGCGGTTCTGTTAGAATATAATATTTGTAAATAATCCATAGCAGCTTTATATTAGCGGCTTTATTCTTTGGGATGATTCAGCAATATTATAAATAATGTCTTCTTCATCAGCTGTATGCAAGGATTCGTAATTTCGATTTGTTGACAAGTTCTTATAGTCACCGTGTTTAACAGGAGGAATGAATTTTAGCAGGTCCATCATGTCTCTCCATTTTTCCTTTGTCACAGTTCTACCTTTAGGATATAATAAAGACTGATCTATATTTTCCATAATAATAAATAATTGTTGATTGCAATTTTGACGGCATCTGCATTGTACATCGGCAAATGTTTTTGCAGGTATTAATTTTCCTCCCCTATTCCTGTATGCCAAACTTTTTATCTTGTTATGCTTTTGTAAATTTCGTATCCATTTAACAGGATTACGACTTTTTTTCCCTCCCAATCAATGTGTTTATTGGGTTTGTACTGTTGCAATCCGATGAATCCGAGGAAAGCGATAAACGTCTTCTTGTACCAGACTTTCTGTTGATAAATCGTATTGAAGAATTATCACGGCTTTCCTCACTCACATTATTAGTCTCACTCAGCTTGATTATAACGGTATAATATTTATTTCTTTAAAAATAATGTGGGAGTAATGTTGAAAATACTAAGAAGTACACATTAACATTCAGCGTGCGAGATCACTGCTATACTAACTACCGTTTGCATTGCCCTTCTTTTTATCCGTTTACCAATGCGATTTTGTTACGAATATTCTTGAGAGGGATAGAGCATCTTCGGCTGTTTAAAAACAAATAAGCGTCGATGCACGGCCAGAATAGATACAGCGTTACTGAAGCGATTTACATTAGAGTATGGAGTCGAAATCGAAATGGCTTCTGAAATAAATTACTTATTATTCATTGGCCAAAAAAAATTTTGCTATTTAACGGTTCTAATCTTTATTATTCAGGAAAGTTATTATAAATATAAAAAGTTATGACTATACCAAGGGCTTTGACACTTAAATTTAAGAGATTTCAAAAAGTGGAGTTAATCGATGTGTGCACTGAGCGGCTCATATATAAGACTTCTGGAAATGAAGTCTGGGATAAGGAATTAAATTTTTTTTCCAGCCATCACCCATAATATCACTCTACAGAAGTCCACAATTTTGCTACATATCCTTTACAGCAACAGCACAAAAAGGCACAGTTTTGCACAAAAACACAAAGAACGAAAATGGTTTAGTCTGTGCGGTATGGTAATTGATCTGTATATCTTGAAACACATTTTGAAAGTTACTTCATTGTCATTTTTAAATAATTTCACAACCAAAAGTCGAAGTGAAATTTAAGGTTAAACACGAATCGGTACTAATATATATACAAATATTACATCATAACATTAACACTTTTTTCCTTTCACTGCAGGCATGTCCCATGACATTTTTTGTGGAATTAGTGGCACTTCTCATTATGTCATTTGAGGCTTAGCCAACAAAAACAAATGTAGCAATAACATGCGAGTAGAAGGGATGTGTGAGATGAATTTTTGTTACTTATTCCTCCACAAAAATTCTACATGTGTATGTGTGTGTGTGTGCGTTAAAAGCTCAACACTAACGCTTACATTTTGTACTTAGACTAAAGTGTAAATAAATTTCTATATATGTAAATGTGTGTATATATTTATTAATATAAAGGCTTATCTTTATAAGCAAAAAACTTCATATGTATGCCCATGTATGTGTGTTCGTTTGTATGCACATAACTGTAACCTGTAGCCTAATTGTGATGCATACAAGTATCATTTGTGGTTTAGTTATTTCGTGTTATGTTCGTGTTCATTTTGGTAAAATGACAAACACATCCGTCCGACAGAAGCTAGCATATACATAACCGTATGCATGTACATACTTATACATATGTGAACATGTTTCAAGGACATTCTATTTTTGTATGCCACCTTTTTGTACATAACGGGTGAATGAAGAGAATGTTCATATGAATAATGCAGCCACGCCAACCCTACTGGAAGATATTCTATTCGATTTCGTAATATTTTAATTAAGAAGTTCATTGCTACAGTTATACCCAGAGCTCTACTGAATTCAATCAACAGAAAAAAAATTAAAATTAAATTTTTATCAAAAATTTATAGGAAAGTTTCACAAAACATCATTTATCAGAAATTTGTAATTTATTTAAAAATAAAAAAGGAGGCGGCCTTCGGTCACGCCAAAGTCTTTATACCTTTCATAAATATATTAAATTTATTGCGATTTGTAAAACTCGATTTCATTAATATGCAATAGTCAATACTAACTGCTCTTAGTGCTCTTAGTTACTTTTTTGACAGATTTATGTTCCAATGCTGACAAATCAGTCGTATATATGTTATAATGGCTTGATCTAGTCGGTCCTGAAAAATGTACGTATAAATGTACCTGTACATCTGCTTGCCAAGTTTGGTTGAAATATCCCAAAAAATGAGGGACTAGCTAAATCAACTCTGCTCGTCATTCCGATATGCGATTGGTATAAATCTTAATGCTCCTATCTTTTCTCCTTCTGGTACTTACATACATATAAAAAATTCCCGTTATAGTCTAAGAGTCCTTTTCAGCCAGACGCACATCATTTTTTAAAACCTGAAAGTTTGTCTGTACACGTTACCAACATAGGTAAGCACGATGACCCGACTAATAATCTTAGGTAATGGTTACTTACTTCGACAGATAACAGCTAACAAAGAGGCAAAAAATACCAACTAAAATACATTAAAGTAAAAAGGTTAGATTTTCGATATACTCTTTATATTAATATCGAAAATGACAACACTCCTTCTCAGACAAGCACTATGGTTTCAACCTCCTACCGGACACACTCAAACTCTGAAAAATTTTCCTCATACATACTTATGTTACTTGGGGGACAGCCAAAAAAGTTAACCCAAAGCCGAACAAATTTTAAAGCCGAACAAATTTTCATGGTTTGTTTATCTTGCCAGAGAGCTTGATAAGCCGGTATAAATGCAAACGCGAGAAGATGGCTTTGAAAGTGCAGGGCTGTATTTTGACACCTGTCAGACTTAATTGTCAAACCAACATGTTTTGTTTCAGTTGAAAGTCAGTCCACGATGGAAAATGAATCGCTTCACAACCGCACAACGCGTTAAAACTGTTGAAACCTACTACAAAAATGATGATTAAAATCTGCACATAATCGTCCAACTACTGAAACAATTGGTAAAATAAAATAAAAAAAATAAAAAATAAAAAATATGTGATGAGATTGGATCGATTACAGATATTGCAAGACCTGTGCCTCATCGTTTTGCTCGTTCCACCTCAAATATCGTTGCTGTAAGTGATAGTGTAGCCGAGATCCGAATGTGTCTATTTGTTGACGTTCTCAAGAACTTTCTTAATGCACATTATAGAGTATTTTGCACAAGGACTTACATCTGTATCCATATCAAACTACAGCTCATACAGCAACTGAAGCCAGCTAACCAACAAGCAGTGGACCGCAACTTTCTTAACAAAATTTTTTTCAGCGAAGAGGCACATTTCTCTCTCGGTGGATCCGTAACTAAGCAAAATTGTCGCATTTGGGGAGAATTTTCAAATAATGTAGAGAGGTTATCGCACCCAAAAAAACTTACGGTCTGTCATCGTTGGATTGTTTTTGTGTGGCTACATGAAGGTTTGTATTTATGCGAATAAACTTCTAACTCTTCAGCACTTAAAAACCAACTTTCGTCAAGTTATGGTTGAGACACCATCAAAATGTGGTCGAAAATTACATTAAACGGATCGAGGTTTGCAAAAATCTCGTTGCGGTCATGTGAATGATGCAGTGTTTCACATATTCGAATTTTATAATAAAAAAGTATTTTGAATGTTACTTTACGTTTGTCTTGGAAACCACAAAATGAATAACCCTGTATATATGTATGTTCACCTCTATCTCGAAAGCTCTAATATACTATATGCACATAGCACAGCGGAGTACAAAAAATTAAACCCAAAATTTTTTAGTTTTATTAACATTTTTAGATATTATAGTATTACTAAATGAGTAAAATATTCTTATTTTTAGTAAGAAATCCAATAAAATAATATTTTTGTTATTATGTTCATGGCCATTTTGCATAAAATTAAAACACTTAATATTTTTACGAATGTAATCAATAATTCTCAGAACTACTACACTAAAAGCCTTACTGAAATCTTAGACTGATATTGGGACTGAAAACATTGATTTTATACTGAAATATGCAAAGATAGCGCAATAATGGGGTACTTTCTCCCTGACTTCGCAAATTGGAAATTACATAGGAGCGAGTATTTCAGCTCAACCAAAACTTTAGAGCGCTGCGCTTCTTTGAAGTCTCGTTAGCAGAACTTATGGCTTAAACAAATAAGATAAACTGTGCAGCAGCCAACTGTATCAGATAAACGCGAATAGCTTTATACAATAAGCGGTCATGACGGCCTTAGCGGCACTTAAACGTGAGTAGTTAAAGTCGCTCACTTTCTTCTATGTAATTTAAATATAATTTCCTGCATGAGATTTCGAGGGCAACAGTCCACCAGGTGATAGCCTTGGCACGATTCACCTTTTACGCCCTCGCCTCTACAATGAGCTTACACCTCAGCCTGCTTTCCAAAATACACGACGTGGGGTCAGGTGTCGAAGTTCACGCAAGTGATGAAATTTGACTGTCATTCATCTTGGAGTGGTCAGAAACGATTATTTTACATATGATTCAAGCAGCTCAGGACTTCCGGTCTTAAAAAATAGCCTCTGTATAGCCAACAAACATCTGTTTGGAGGCGAGCAAAAATGAAGAGCTAAAACCCCGGTAGCTGTGCGTAGGATTTGGGACCTACCAGATGAAAATACCCGGTAAGGAGCTGCCTCTAAGCCGCTACGTTTGCATTAGGTATTACTGCAAAACTCTTACGGCTATATAAACTGACCCTTGATAATAACGGAAGCGCAGTGAAAATTGGGAAAGACAGACCTCTCCGAGCCGTATCTCATAAAACAAGGTGTCGTATGACTTCTTCAATCTTCTTTAATAGCGTTGTCCTGCTTTTGGTTGCGGATTATATTGACATAGTCATGGAAATTCCAAGGACGACAGCAGCATACTAGATAAGGAAGAGAGGCGTATGAGTCTAGTAGTGAACGAAGGCAAGACAATACAACTCCTGTCACTAAATACAAAGTCAGATTATTCGTTTCTTGGCTCCGACATCTCTTTTGACAGTCATAACATTACATAACACTAGCAATATCAGACTTGAAATTCAACACGGTACCACTCTTTCCAACAGGTGCCATTTTGGATCGAGTAAGCAATTGAAACGAATGATCAACCAAAACCAGTGTCTACAAGTCGCTCCGCATTCCCCTTCTGTTATATGTTGCAGAAAATTAGATGATGTAGACAACGAATAAATTTGCTTTAGAAATTTTCCAGAGAAAAGTTTTGAGGAAGATTTATGGTCCTTTGCGCGTTGGCAACGGCGAATACCGCAGACGATGGAATGATGAGCTATAGGAGCTATACGACGACATTGACAAAGTTCAGCGAATCAAGAGACAGCGGCTATACCAGCTAGGTCATGTCGTCCGAATGAATGAAAGCACTCCAGGTTTGAAAGTATTCGATTGAGTACCCACCGGTGGTAGTTGAGGAAGAGAAAGACCTCCACTCCTTTGGGGAAATTACAGGTAGAGAGCTGGTTTTAACTGGTGTTCCCACTGGCGCCAAACAGTGAAGAGAAGGAACGAGGAGAGTACCTTATCCATTTTATCCGCACTTACCACTGAGCTGGGCAATGTCGTCTTTAGAGTGTTTTCCATTTCGTTACTTGTAGTGTCTGGCAACTTGCCCATCGCTAATAAAGCCATACTATCTGCATAGGCAATTATTTTAGGTGTCTTCCAACCAATGTTTTTCACTATTCGGCGTCATTCCATTCCATGTTAATCTTCCTGTTGCTCAGTTGACGTTTTAACAATAAAAGGGTATCAGACTACACCTAGCAGACTCCAGTATCAATGAATCTCCTCTTCGTTTAAGTGTGGTGAGATTGAATGTGATAGATTTCTATGATATAAATTTGAAAATTAAATATTCTTCAAGCGGTGAATTTAATGAGGAGTAATTTTGGTGAAAAGGAGTTGGTTGTGACGATTTTCTAACACATTAATTTTGAACACAGGAGTGGGAGGATTTTATTGTGATAACTTTAGGTATGAATTCAGATGTGGTTAATTTGAACGTCTTATGCTCATGCTATTTCAGTTTAATAATGATTTCTTCAAATTTTTTAAGCATCTCATAATCACACTTTTTCTTCTAGGATATTATTCTAGAAAATTATTTACCACTATACTTGTATATTGAAGCAAATTCACCTTAATATATGATAGATTGCTTTATGAATTTTTATTTACCATTTTTGTGCTTTTCTTGAGGGTTTACATTTACATCGAAGTAAAATAAACAGAAAACTTTTTCAATTCTTCGCCGTGAATTCTTAAATTTTCCTGCAGGGTCAGCCCTCCGCACGCTTGAATAGTTACAATATGTGAATAAGTCTAATATCTTCTTGATGTCAGTTATGATGGATAATATTCGTTGCTGCGGTTGAGTGGTAGAAACAATTTTTTATTTATTTCAACCACAACATAAAACATCCACACACACACACTCCTTGCATTTACATATATATATAAACTGCATAATATTGGTTTATTGCCAGCTTGCATATGTTTTAAGGCATTTATGAGTGATTTACTACTATACAAGTAGTATGCAAAAACATATACATACATATTTCAATATATACACATACCATAAGAGTATATGAACGTACTTATTTGCTATTTGTGTAATGCAGTGTTTTTGGCGTCAGCACGAAAATTGATTGCAGTTGTGATATATTTATCATTTTATATTTTTTTATTTTTCATATTTCTATATATTTTTCTCTTTTCTTTCGCAAATTACACTATGAAAAAGTTTGCGCGTTGCTTTCATAAGTTTTTGGCGCTGATAGCTATGCATTTGCAGTAAATACGTGCGATTATAGTGAAATTGATATGCAAATAATGAAGAGAGAGAGAGTTGACAAAGGGAATAATAAATTACACAATATTGTCATATTAAGCGAGGGGAAAAAAACAAGAAAAAATTGACAAAACAATAAAAAACACGAACTAACGAAATGATCAAAACTGGCATTTTATTTATTATTTATTATTATTTATTTAAAATTTTATTCAAGCTATACTTATTTCAAGGATACTTTATTTTAATACAATAGAAAAGAACTAATAAAATTATTTTAATAAAAATACTTTCTATAATATGCAATATTTTACTTATATCTAATATTTTTACAGCTATCCAGCATGGCGTATGCGCAACTTATTAAATTTTTAAATTTTTTTCTAATGAAATAAGGCCAATGCACCTATGCGAGTTAATCCACATACTCGGTCATTTTTATTAAATAATTTTTAACTAAAAAAAATAAGACAATGACAGGTTTTGATCTGTAAAAATTATTTTGAAATAGGAAATTACATATTTAAAGGTTTTAAAGGCGAGAAAAACGCATATTTTTATGATTTTTTTTCGGCGACATCAATAATATAATTTTATTAAATTTTATTACATATTATTGTACAACTTTTGGAGTATGCCACAAAAAACTTTCAAAGAAATATATTAATAAATAAGCCGGTGACGGTGAATCTCCAGAGGTGCCTGGAAAAAAAGTGGTTTTGCGGTGTACATTATAACTCGTTACCGGATTGTCTGAACAAAAAATTGATATGCATTTTAGGGGTGATGTATTTCTCTAGTTTATTTTTTTATTTTTTACAGCACTTCGAGAAAAATCGCGGTTAATTTGTTATTAAAAAATAGAAAAAGATGAAAAAAAAACTCTTGCTGATTACCTGTTGATTTATGTGAAGAAGTAATGTTCAAATTTTCAAAAGGATCGGTTCAGTAGATTTTGAGTTGTGATGTTCACGAACTTCAAAAAAGACGTTTTCGGGAAAATCGATTTAAAGTTTTTCATACGTGAAAATCAGGTAGCACGGCCGGTCGTTTGAAATGCTGTAACTCCGTTAGTATTACTCGGATTGACTTAAAATTTGTACATAATATTCTCGACATAGTGTTCATTCAGAAAAAAGGAAAAAACAATAATTTTAAAACCCTACCCCCCGTAAATGAAGTCATATTGATAATTTTATTAAAATTTCAATGTCATCGAGAAGAATTTTAGTTGAAATACATATTCAAATCGAAAATCTGTAAATCTAAGTTTAAGATATCTAAAATTACCATATTACATAAGTATCTATTTGCAGATGCTTTTTTCACAAATTTCACTTAAATATGCCGAAATATATTAAGGAATTTTTGAGATTAGCCCTTGAGGCGGTCAAATCATTAACTCATTAAAACTATACAATATTTCTTATCTTATTCTTTTCGATAAAAAAAAATCGCCAAGGATGCAAAATCCTCTGCCGAACGTCCAACAGTATTGCCGAAAGAAGAGGGTTTGATAGTTAAATGGGTAGAGGGTTATCCATTTCCAAAATAAATGCAATAAAATGCATTTAAAATAATATTTTTTGTGGAATTATTTTTTTATTGTAAAGTTTGAACCTTGGCATTTTATGTGAGACAACAAATCATTCATATGACAGCCCCGTGAAATGTTGCAAAATTGAATCCTTTTGACGTTCGACCACTTTGTATCACTTGTTGGCGGTATCTCAGCCATAACTCGACGAATGTTGGTTTTCAAGTGCTCAAGAGTTAAAAATTTATTCGCATAAAAAACTAACCACCAAAAAAGTCCAACGCTGACAGACAGTAAGTTTTTTTTTCTGGGTGTAAAAGCCTCTTTACAATTATTTGAAGATTCTCGGAGCCCAAATGCGACAATTTTGCCTATTTACATATTCATCGAGTGAGAAATGTGTCTCGTCGATGAAGAAAAATTTGAAAAATCGCGGTCCACTACTTGTTATTCAAGTACCCCATCGACGTAATTCCCGCATATACGCAGAGTGGTCAGCTTCAGCTTCAGTTACTTGTGAGCTGGACTTAATATGAATTTAGGTGTAAGTCCAAAAGCAAAGTACACCATAATATAACGTAAGAAAGTTCCAGCTCTTGAGAACGTCAAAAAAATAGATACATACGGGATACTACGGGCTACACTTTCACTTATAGCAAAGATATTTGCGGTAAAACGAGCAAAACGATGATGCATAGATAGATCTTACAATATCTGCAACCGATCCATTCTCTTCAAATATCTTTAAAATTTTACCAATTGATCTTAAAGCACGAAACGTGGCCACATTTGAATCACCCATTTCTATTTAAAAATAAATATGTCAATAAGTCAACAAGTTTTAGAATGTCTGACTGTCTCTCGCGCTTCTGTAACAGAAAAAATTTATTCTGGATAATGACTGTGCTGAAAGCTGAATTTTAACTGTGACGAGACTGTAAATTCCCTTTGCTCCAAAGTACAAGTTGTTTTGAATTAAAAAAAAAAATAATATTTATTTCAGAGCAGACATCTACTCATGGCACTCCTTCCCAAATTTATCCATTTGCTGCAGCCAATGGATGTGGTAGCGTTTCTTTCTTTTAAAAATCAAAAATTTAGAATCTATAACACTAGACAACGATTGAAACGAAATGATTTTGCCTACATTATTGAAAAATGTGTAAATATGGCAGAGACTACGGAAATCACGATTTTAAAGCATGTAGCTTCCATTCTTTTAATCCAGATGCGGTGCTTTATGAATATATATTAAAAGTTTCCGTCGATAAAACATTCCAAAAAAAAAAAAAAAAAAAAACAATTATAAATAACTTTAAAAATAATACTGACGATGTACGAAATATTCGAACTGATAAACAACAGTTGATTAAGCTTTTTGAAGCAAAGCTTTCACCAGAAAATGTTAATCATTCATTTACTGAGTGTCATGGAGAGAGGAATGGAGATGCCAGTCATGAAAATTTTTATGATTTTTAGAAAAGTCTCAACAAAGATCAATACTATTAGTGTAGCTTACATATAAGCGATCTCAATATCACAAATCTATTAGCCGAGAAGAATATAATGGGACCACTGTGATGTCAGTATCTCTTAAAGTAGCCGTCATGAACACCTCGACTACTGCTACCAGTAAGCAACTTAATCATTACAATCCACACATATTGAAGTTTTTATCAAATGCCAAAATATTGTATTATATGCCTCTCGGATTATGAACGAAATTCCAAGAAGTTTTAAAGCTCATATTTTGGCAACAGTTGAAGCACGAAAGAAGAAACAAAATCATTGATTTTACTACTACTTCTTAAAAAAGACATTTACAAAATCGATTTTTAAGCAAGGAGATTATGTGGTGATTCCATATGAAGGAGAAAAGCCTCCGAGTTTAATGGCGATCTTGTTAAGTTCCAAATTAAAATGATGAGTAGCCTCAATTGGCGTTGGCCAGAACGAGACGATATTCCGAATTATGGAGCTGGAAAAGTTTAAAAAAAAATAAACACATCGCGGTATTTAAACCAATATGAAATTTTCCAGTATTAAAAAAATTAAAATAAAAATTTTACCACCAAATCAGATATCAATATTAGACTAAGAAAATCTTATTCTAAAAATAATCATTATTTTTTGGTGTTATTTTTCTCAGAAATCTTAGAAAAAAGGTATATACACAATTTTTGTCTGATTTACTGATCTTAAGCTGAGGCAATTTCATCATTAAACTAAACGTTTAGCCAAAATATCCAAAAAATATTTATTTTTATTTTTAACTTTTCAGTATTTCATTAAAGTGGTATCCCTTGCGTGCTTGTAAGTTTTCAGCTTCTTGTGAGTAAACTTCTTGTGAGTAAGGTACGCCTATTTTTTGAGCAAATTGACTGGGCCACATAATTTGATTTGAGGTTGATAAATGTATTAATGAACTCGATTATCCTTCAAGAATTAATTTTTGAATATTCGACTCAAAGGAATTCCATAATAAATGACATAAAGTCAACTTGAATAGTTGACACCTACCACAGTAAACAACGATAATTTGTGGTTAAAGGTAATTATTAGAAACAAAACACTGAAGTCAGTGTACTTTACGTACAGTATGCAATCATAAACACCATAAACACACTCAGCTATACAACCAATAAACATAAACACATAAATCGCATACACAATGGTATATTTAGCCACAAATCTTATCAGCGCAATTCACCTTAAGTTATTACTATAAATTTTTAAAGCTCTTACCTTGAGCGAATTTACACGAATAAACCTTCACTTATTGACGCCATACGATTGAATTGCTGACTTAATCAAACATTCATATGTAATTATTATTATATATTCTCATATATCAATTGTGTACTGCTGAAAGCTGGTAATTTCGTTTGACTGTGCTGGCAGGCAGTGAGATTAACAATGCAGTTGAGCAGTGTAAATTACAGACTTAACAGTTTCGTATAGTGATTACAGGCGTTGAGGGAATTACGTTTGGAGTGATTTATGCGTTTATATGCATGACCGTGTGCATACAAAATGTCTCAAAGTAGAGTGTCTATTTATTATGGAGTAGAATTACTTCACTGTTTAAAATTAATAGATATGATCTGTGAAAGTGTGAAAATTTTCTTTGCGAAAAATTCAATACATTTGTTATAGAAAACAAATGTTAACTATTTCCCAAAAATATGTCTGAATAATCATATATATCTCAACGGATATCAACATTAAATTAGTTTATTTAATCTGTAAATAATTCCATGTAACATATACCGATGACGAACCTCCACAGATAATGCAAGGAGCAAGGCACAAGAGGACGCGGTAAACCGGCCTCTTAAACAGAGTAGCTACAGATTTTACCACATCAGCTATTATAAATGAGTTCTAAATAAGTATATAAAAAATACACTCGCATTTTATATATACAATTTCTAGACCTCTTAAGATTCCATCTAAGAAAATTTTTAATTTAAAGTGAATTTTGTTAAAAAATGTTTGTTCAAAAATATTTTTGGGAATATAAAATATAATATTTGAATATACAAAATAATATATATAGGGTTTTCCAATAAAAATACACCACAATAAATTTGTGGATTTTCTTTGCACCAGAATCGGCAGTTTTGTTTATTTACTCAGATGAAAGTGAGCCTCATCGGAAAAGATGATTTCCTTAAAAATAATCGTTATCGTTTTCAAGTTGTTCGAAGGCAAAATCAGCAAATGAAAAAAGACAGATCATGATATATAAGAAATGGCCTAAACGACACTTAGAAATCATATCACTCTTATTGGAAAACCCTATATAATATTTGAATAAACAAAATAATGTATGTACAAAAGAAGTGCTGTCATCGGTCATGTCCAAAACCTAGCATGACTTTCATGGACATATAAAATTTATTGACGATTTTATATCATATGTGCTTTGCAGTTTTAATATTTATTTGAATTTAATTTCTTAAAATACCAAATTTCACATTTTCTATACCTTTTTCATGGATTTTTTACCCACGACCTCATATCTGAAGAAATCGGTTGTATAGGGGCTATATGTTGTAGTGAGCCGGTCTAACCGGTTTCGATAAATGATCGATTAAATAAATAAAAATAGAACTGTGTACCACGGTTGGTTAAAATAACTCGAAAACTGACGTACAGAAGACAGACGGACAGATGGACATTGGTAAATTAACCCAGCTCGTCCTTCTCAACCGATCAGCATAAATATTCCTCTCGGAGTATGGACGAAATTCCAAGAAGTTCTCAAACTTATATTATGGGTCCAGCTGAAGCACAAAAGAAGGAACAAAATATCGAATTTACTACTTCTTACTATTTCTTTAAAATCGTTCTTCTCATCGGAACAGCATAAATTTTGGTAAGCCTATCTCCTTTTCTTAATTTATAAAATTAAACACACAACTAACGGTCTATTTACAGTGTATGATCTATCATCTAAGACTTAACGATAAGATGAAAATTAATAAAAAAATAGAACTTTATTTGAAGGGTTGAAATATAGGGAATAGATGTTTCTGAGTAAAGCAATATTAGAGAAACATATGCATACACATATACTAAAGGCATAGCAGGAAAAATATCGTTGGAATTCATTTTTGAAGCCCAAAGTATTTTGAATGGTTTTTGATCTAGTGAAACAGAGCGTTCCAAAGGCGCACGGCAAAAACAAAAAACTGACGTTAAGATACAAGGCAAGTATATTTCAAACTAAGCAAATTACATGTTCGGACCAATTTAGTGAATTCGATTCGATCCAAAAGTTATTTATGCTCTTGAAAGTTAAACTTCTTGTGAAGCATATTATGCAAAATATTTTTAATGCAAAGCCGGTGTTGTCATGGGGGGCATTAAGTTTAGCATGACAAGCAGCTTACAGCGGATTTTTACGAATATACTTTGCATATCACGACTGTTTCACTACGCAGTTCTACTGAAATTATTATTAAAGCTTTAGCAGTGGTTGTAAGGTATTTTTATAAATGACCAATGCATTGAAATATACTTGGGCTCAGCAGTAATCTGTTCGGTGCCAATGCCCACTTGCTAATAGTATCTAAATTAGCATTGAAATTATTAAAACAATTATTGATGGAGGCTAAAGAGCAGATGATATAAGGGGTTATCCATTTAGTGGATTCGAAAGTGCAGGGTTGTATTTCGACATCTGTTAGGCTTAACTGTCAAACCAAACATGCTTTGTTCCAGTTAAAACTCAGAACTTTTAAGAAAATGGATCGCTGAACGACCGCACAACGCGTTAAAACTGTTGAAACCAACTACAAAAAAGGTGAAACAAACATGGCCACATTTCGTGCCTCAAGAGGAGATAATGGTACACATAATAGTCCAACTGTTCAAGCAATTGGTAAATTTTTAAAGAAATTTGAAGAGAATAGATCGGTTACAGTTGTTGTACGTGACCTGTGCATCAACGCTTTGCTTATTCGACCTCAAATATCGCTGCTGTAAGTGGAAGCCAGTTGATCACTCGCGGCGCCGTAGTTACGTCGGTTGGGTGTTTGAATAACAAGCAGTGGACCGACAATAATCAAAATTATCGCATTTGGGGCTCCGAGAATCTTCGAATTCTTCAAATTCACAAAAAAAAAAAATGTACTGTCTGGTGCGTTCTTTGGTCCGAAGGTATGATTAGAACTTACTTCTTTGAAAACGATAAAGGCGACACTGTCACTGTCAATTCCAAGTGTTGTGGTCGAATGATAACCGACTTTTTTTTTGGTCTACAATTGAAGAACACCACTTGGACAATATGTGGTTCCAACAAAATGGTGTCACATGTCACACAACACGAGCGAATTTGACTTTATTGCGAGAAAAATATCTTTTAATTTCTCGTCTTGGCGATGTCAATTGGTCACCTAGATCTTGTGATTTGACACCGGTGCACTTTCTTGTGGGGCTACGCGAAAGGACGTATTTATGCGATTTAAATCTTCAAATCTTCAGCACTTGAAAACCAACCTTCGTCAAGTTATGGCTAAGATACCGCATAATATGTGCTGAAAAGTGGTCGAAAATTACTTCAAACGCAACGAAAATTCTTAAGGCTGTCATTAGAATAATGTAGTGTTTCACACATAATGCCAAGGTTCAAGCTTTATAATTAAGAGAAGTTTCATAAAACAAAATTATTTTAAATGCATTCTATTTACGTTTATTTTAAAACACGCTTGAATGTCATCGGAGTATTCGTATAAGTGAAAATCACAATATTTGAGGATACTTTGAAGATCGTTTACGTATAATACAAACAACAGAGAAACGAGAGTGAAACCTTGAGGAAGATGTTTTTTTTACTAGAAGGTAAAGCTATAATATCTTCATTAGATTCAGCCTGCGAGTGGTTACTGAGATACGATTTTTATCAAGTGTAATGCTGAAAATTCAAACAAGTTGGTGAGTTTTTAGACCAAAATTTCCTTAAAATTATTTTTATTATATTTATATATTATTATTATAAATTTATTGAAAGCTTTAGAATATTCAAGAGTGTCGGCAAAGTTCACATTTATTGTCAATATCCATTATATATATTTATGCGATTGTCGATTATGCTGATGTCGTCCAATAGTTTAATAAATAATAAATTATACAGCTTCGTTTGGAACTGAAATCAGTTTGAAACTGATTCACAAACTGGTTACGATTTAAAAAAGAGTTTATATGACCATTAATTATATTTTCGAGAATTATACAACATATTACGATGGGTCTGTAGACTACATTTGTTTTTTATTTATTTTGCAATGATTTTAGCCGCCTTCAACAATGAGAAAAAATTGATGTTCTCAAAATGTTAATTATGCCTTCAATGCATAAGTAACATATGGAAATATTTTTCTCACTAATTTCTTATATCTGTCAAGGCTATTCATATGCTTCGGTGGAAATTAAAAATACAATTTCATGTTCATGAAAGGTATAAAAACCATTTTTGAATAAAAACTTTTAAATATATACAATTAGTATTCAGTTTAAGACATTAGGTTTCTACTGATGACTTTTCTGAAAGTCACACTCATTACTTTTGTTTTACGACGTTTTCTGATGATATTGGAAAAAAATGTTGATCAATTTCGGTTAGTTTTAGCATTTAAAATAATCTATATTCCGAATTTCAGCCAAATCGAAGACCATCACACACAAGAGCATATCACGTTCAATATGCAATGATTCTATATATGAGTGGTTAGAAAACTTTTTATATAATTATTATAAGATTTTATTTTTGTCATCAGCAAACTCGTTAAAAAAATCCACTTAATTGATTTTGAAAGCAGAAGCAGGATAATATGAAATAATTCTACCATAAATGCATTCTTATTTTAATTCTATGGTTTAACACTCAATTACATTTTATAACAACGCCGTTGGCATCAAAATTAACTTTCAACTTGTCAGTCTGCCAATAACTGTGCTTGCTGATTGGTGGTAATCGTGTAAGAAATCTGGTCTCGCATAACAATTCATAGAGGCGAGAGCCAAGTAATATTTCCTCATTTTCCGCACTATAAACTATTTATGTATGCAACATATGAACGTGTATGAATATACATTTCGCCAATGGCAAATACTCCCAAATGCTGCAGTGAGTCAGTGAGCTCAACGCTACGCAATGCAGTTGCCAAAAAGTTGCGAATCAAGAAAAATGTGCAGAACGCGTGCCACACTCAAAGGAAATATCAAGCAATATGAGTGAAGTTGAGAGACATGAAAAGATTTTTGAAATAAAATACGGGCATCAAAAGAAAATATAAAATTAAACAAAATAAAAACTAGTTAAAGCTATGCTACGTACATTGGTATGTGTGCTTGGGTGTATTGCAAGTAAAAATGCTTATTTCACCCTTTCAAATTCATACATACCGAGTACAAAACTCCAAATAATTTTGCTTCATTTGCTGCCGTTGTTCTCCATTACAAATGCCATTGGTCATCGCTGCAGCAACAATTTGGAACAAAGAACTGAATAAATTTCATAACTGCTTTACCATAGGGATATGCTACTTTCAAGTGAAACAAAGGAAAATTGTAAGAAATATATTCGAGATTAAATATTTATGTATTCTCAAGTGGATTAAGCTGAAGTTAAGGAAGGCTGGATATTTTCAACATCCCCTTTCGAGAAAATTAATTCTCAATGGAAAACTAAATTATAATGTTTTTATTATTAATTTTTGCCATTTTTTAAATTTAATTTTTTCTTTATTTAATAATTTTTTTTATTAATATTTTTTTTTTGAAAGTTCTGTAGACATGCACTTTACCCCCTCCCCCCCTCCCCCCCGCAAATGATGAATTATAAATCTACTCGGAACAGCATTGATAATACTACTTTGACGTGAGAAAGACTGCACTTATAAGTGAGGCTCAAGAGTTTTTATGTATAGGGCGCTTAGAACCAAAACGAATGAAATTCTGAAAGCAAAACTCTCCATACTTCGATGTAACGGGGTTTTCCTATAGGGATGATATGATTTTTAAGTGTCGCTTTGGCCATTTTTTATATGTCATGATCTGCCATTTTTTCATTGTATTCAGTAATGTTTACAATTTCATCCATGGACCACCGTAAACGTCGTGAATTTGCTAATTTTGTCTTGGAACAAATTGAAAATGATAACGATTTTTTCAAGAAAATCATCTTCTCCGATGAGGTTCACTTTCATCTGAGTGGTGCGGTAAATAAACAAAACTAAACTGTCGATTCTGGTGCGAAGAAAATCCACAAATTCTTCAGGAACAACCATTACATTCACCTAAATTGACAGTTTGGTGTGGTTTTTGATCTGGTGGAATCATCGGTCCGTACTTCTTTCGAAATGAACACAATTGGAAGAAGTTGATCTTAACAACATCTGGTTTCAACAAAATGGGGCTATGTGTCACAGAGCACCGAACTATTGTGAGAAAGGTTTGAAGATTCGACTATTTTAAAAAATTGTGTTATTGAATAGTCTCCAAGAAGTTGTGATTTAACATCATTAGACTACTTCTTGTGAGATTTTTTGAAGTCTTTGGTCTTTAGCAATAAAACAGACTTTCTTCAAGCTTTAAAAGTCAATATTGAAAGTGCTATTCATGTTGCATGACTTGATTTAGTGGAAAACGTGCTCAAAAATTGGGTTTATCGAATTCGTTCCTGCAAAGGAGGTCGTGGAGGCTATTTGAATGATATTATATTCAGAACTTGTATCGATTGTACTTTACATTAAATTAAATAAATTTGAATTTCCTTAACGATTTGTGTGTGTGTGCTTTTATTTTTAAAGAAATCATATCACTCTTATTGGAAAACCCTATATATAGCAACATTCTGTGCCCCCTCGTAGTTATTCTCCGCTTGGAAAACGCTTGCCGAGTTTGGTAGATGTAAGTAACGGGGTATTTTAAGATCTTCGGAATATACGCCTGCCTTCACTCTGTATTCCATTTTGGACCCGCCGGTGTAGATTCATATGATATCCTGCTCTTTTACATAACTCCACCTCCATTCACGTCTTGAGGAGATCCTAGCCTGAAAGCAGCTATTAGAGTTTAACCTTTGGAGAATAAACATAGTCCGATTTAGCTAATGGTGTTATGAGCTGGTTTAACATAACGCTGTGTCCAAATACAAGAATACACGTGCTAATAAAATATTAAACTTTTTCAAAATATAATAGCCTTGAACATATCCCAAAACAACGATGAATAGCGAACGAGCAAACATTTAGTCAAATTATTTGTTAAAGCAGGAAAGAGAAAAAACAGAAAATTTCACGCAAAAGTTTTAAAAATTCCAATAACTTTGAAATATTTCCACAGAGTGACTGAGAGAAAGACGGAAAGAGAGAGAGAACGTGTGAAAATAAAATGAAAGTGACACACTTGCACGGTTGTATGAAATTGTACGAGGCGGGTGTGTGAGCTGTGATGTGCTGAATACTAATTGAGATGCCACGGAAATGAAATCACTTAAGGTGCTGCCGGACAAGGGCGCTTGGGGAGTGAGAAAACACAAAACAGTACTGAAGAGCATCAGAAGCGGACTGCAGAGTTGGTTTTAATGGTCGAGTGCTTTGGCTTGCGTGGTATCGTTGGTTAGTTTGATGCTTCACTAGTTGCCTCTTGAGCGTTCCGCTATTCATGGGCTATGCAAGAATGTAAGGTAGATAAAAGATAGAAGGCTTTATGTGGGGCTAATAAAATAAACACATTTATTATGGAGTGCGTGGGTGTGTAAGCTTTTAGTTATGTTGTTGGACATTAAACCAATAAGTAACTCTCACTTCACACATTCCCCCCCCCCCCCCCCCCTATCAACTTGATCACTTGACTTGGCTGCTGCGGTGACTAGTTTCACATTTAGCCCTCTCTATTTGAGACTCCAACGACTGATTTCGACAGCGCAAAATAACTCACTCAAAAGCTAATTTAATTTATTGTCAAATACTTGTCGGTCAGAGGTTGAACGAGGAACGAGGTCAGTTAAGTGAGAATTTCAATTCTTATAAATCGATTTTGCACGGAAATAAATGTGTTGAGCCTACAAAGCGAAAGCAAAAGCCTTCAACGAAAGACTGCCAACAACAATGAAAGACTGACAGTGTGGCTGCAATGTCAATGGCAAAGTTGACTTTGAAAGTGGAATGCCATACCATGGAATACCTACACATATATATACATACGCACAGCAACGTATGTGTCAATGGTCAACTTACTGTGACAGTAAAAAGAAATTAATTCCAATTGCTGGCGGTAGATGGAATATGAAGAAAGGAAGACGGGTTTTGAGTCATTTTAAAAGGTTCGATTGTGGAATGTATTTTTCTATGTGTGTGCGCCGAAGAGAAAACTTTTCCTTTCTTGATTTGATGCTCTGCCACAAGTGAGGCAGTTAAATTTGGTTATGGCGACAAAAAGAAAAATGCAAATATGCCTATACCAATGTATGTGCGTGCGTTTGAGGGAGATTTATGCGCCATCTGTGAGTAGGGATTTATAGTTTGGAATTTGGTGGCGAAGAGAAAAAATTTTATTGCTTGCTATGATTTGAATTACAAAATCGAAAAGCTGGCCACCAAAGTGCCAATTAAAGCACATACTAACTCACAATAACCCTACGAATATTCAAAATAAAATGTGGAATTTAAATTTAATTTGATTTACTGCCTTGCAACTAGTGGCTTGCTGACGTCAAAGGCGTTCGTAGGGTTACAATGATGTCAGCTTCAATGATAATTTGTCAAGAAGAAAATTTGAACTAACACAAAATGGATTTTTCGGGTGTTTCTATGAACTGCAATGGCAATACAAGTGGAAACTTATTTCTAAAAATTAAAATTTATTTGTCGTTTAGTTTAATTTAATCGATTAATTTTATTTAAACTTTCTATCTGGTTTTCTAATCTATTTCTGTAATATAATTTAATTTAGCTTTGTTTCATTGTAATTTATTTTTGACTAAATTTTTTTAAATTAATTTAAATTTTTTTCGTTGCTTTGTAGTTTTATTCAACTTACTTTTATATTACTTTCTTTCTTTATTTTATTTCATGCTTTTTTATTCATTATTAATTTTTTATTTATTTTAATTTCTTTTTGTTTTATATTATTTTGTTTTATTTATTTGATAATTTATATTTAATTAAAATTATTTATATTTATTTTAAATTAATTTAATTAATTTAATTTAATTTAAATTCGTTTAGTTTAATGCATTTTCATTCAACTATAATTTTTTTATTTTGTATTATTTTTCTTTTATATTATTAAATATAGGAAGCCTCTTTATTTTACTTTCTTTATTTTAGTTTATTTTATTTTATTTTATTTTATTTTATTTTGCTTTATTTTATCTTATTTTGTTTTATTGAATTTTTTTGAAATTTTTTATATTTAATTTAATTTCAATTCCTTAATTTTGTTCTTGTTCTATTTTTATTCCTATTTAACCGTCATTAGAAGACCACATTATCTTATGTCATGTATTTTGTTATATTTTATTTCATTTTATTTTTTTTATTTTTATTTTTGATTTATTTTGATTTAATTTAATTTCTTAAATTTTTTTTATATTTAATTTAATTTTATTTTATTTTTGTTTTATATTATTTTACTTTATTTTTGATTTGAATTTAATTTAATTTAATTTAATTTCAATTAATTTAATTAAGTTTAACTAAATTTTTTATTCAAAATTCTTCTTTTTAATTTTTTATTTTTTTAAATTATTTGTTTTATATTTGAATTAATTGTTTATTTCATTGATTTTAATTTTTATTTTATTTTATAATGAATTTTTTTACCAGTCCGTTAATTTTTTATATTTAATAACAAATTTTTTATTATATATTATTCTATTTTATTATATTATATTTTAAATTATTATATTTTATTTCTTTATGTATTTCTTCAAACATTGTTACATAATTTAACGAGATTAGTATGCCAATTATGTCAATATGTAAAAAGAAAATAATTGACGTAATAATGAGCCGCTCAATATAATACTGCCTCTTAAACTAAATTAATTGTTTCTTCCCAAATGCTCATAGTGGGCTTCGGTACGATTACTGCACTTATAGCAAATATAATTCATGGGCTTAGATAATGCGACTGAAGAGAATGATTTATGTGCCCTGAAGATTTATTGGCAGTTTATTGTTACGAGAAGTCTGCTGACGGGGCGTATGAGTAATATTTAATTTTTTTGGGACAATTGACATAACCAGTTTGGGTGTGTGTATGAGTTGGTGGCAAACGAAAACAGCAATGTAGCTTTATGCTAATATTATGCTCTCTCTTAATTTGGTTAAATGATATTGACATATTTTTGGACATTTCTGCACACATACATATTTATGATATGTACAGTTTATTGAAGAGACTGCCAGGAGACTGTCAATTGTTATTGTGTATTAACTTACTTAAGGAGTTACTTAACAAAGTCCACATGCAATTTACGCCCTACAATATTGTCGGGTATAAATTTCAGGTTTTTTTTTTATATGAGACCCGAAAGTATTTTTGGAGTTAAGAAGCAAATAAGGAAGGTGGGGAAGAGCTACACGTTTTGTCAGGCGAAATAAAGATTTTTTTTTTAAAGGAGTTTAACACATTGGTAAAGAATTAACGAGCTTTGTTGATGTCAGGGAAGCAAGTTTTATTAAATTTGAATAGTGTAGCCGATTTTCAAAAACTAAGGAACTAACTGAAACTAAAAAATAAATAAAAAATGTGTACACATTAAGTGATATTTTTACATTTTTGATACAGTGGGCAATAGTATTCTTAAACAAAATCTCTCTCATCATTTTCAATTGTCAACATACCAAACTACTTAAACTTTTATAATATTTTTTTTTTAAATTTATTATATTTTTTTCACAAGTTGCGCTACTCCCTTTTGCATATTACACCAGCATGAATAATTCAAGGTGGCATTGCTTTGTATGCAACACGCTTTATGCTCCATCAAGCAAAAGTACAAAGCAAAAGCGTACTTAATATTATCGCTACGTGCTATTACCGTTAGTGTTGCTGCTTATGCAACTAAATTTTCATACGCACACAAGTATACATGCAGATATGCTTATATATATATATATATATATATATATATATATATATATATATATGTAAATGAAGTGGTAAAATGTTCTTGCGGTTAGCGGCCGAGTTGCTAGTTTCTGCATAGTTCATAAGCGTTCGGGCGTTGAAAGGAGAAATATAAAAATGCAACCGAGGAAACCAGCGTGCAATTGCACTTTGGTTACTTACATACATACAGACATACAAACATACTTAAATACATGCATAAAATGCTGCCAAGAATATCCACTCGATTGCATGATTTTATAAATATATATATTTTTGCGTATATACATTTATAACATATTTCTTTGATTTCCATCGCTATTCTGCCTTACATTGATAGAGAGCAGGAGAGGCTAAGACGTCATTGGTAGACTCGGATATATAAAATGATTGCTTATGTTCTTACAAATACATACATACATATATACATATACATTACTATTACCATTTTCGTTTCCATTGTTGAAGCGAGTACATTTGCCGCATTTCAATTTGACTTTCAAGTGGGGAAAACATGAATTCCTGTAATGCCAAAAAAAAAAAAAAAAAAAAAAATAAATAAAAAATAGCAGAGAAAAATAGCGCGTGTGTTCGTTGTGAAAGCTTCCGTGGTATGCTGATGATTACCATTAGTGCACTTCGTAATGCCTTTGCCTGCCATCGATGAATGCCTAGAAATATGCTAACTATTTTTGCGAAATCTTTTACTTTCGATTCAAAATAATTGCGTAGCCTTCTTACGTTAAACCAAACAATCAGTGGCAGTCAGTGCGAGAAAATATTTCGTTTCTCACTACACATTTGGTTTTTTCTACCGAAATGTTATTACAATTGAACAATTTTCTAGTATGTAAATATTTTTGTAGAACACACCCGTTCCCGAAAACATTTTACATTGCTTTAATTGAAATTTATATGTGCGCCTTCTGACAGTTAAAGCCAACTGGACTTTTGTGTCAAAGTTTTATTATAAAATATTGCTATGTAAATGATTTATCTGAAATTGTAAACAGTTAAAAATGGTTAGTATAGAAATTGCAGTCCATGGCGTATACGTAATTCTTTTGGTGAAGGAAATTAAATAAATAAATTTAAATATTTGAAAGCAATTTTAAGGGTTTAAGCTTTATTTCAGTGTCCTGAAAATTTTTTGTTTGGAATGAAAAATTTGTATATAGAGAATTCATATTCATTGGGCTTGGAGCGTTAAAAACGCATATGAAGAGAAAAAAATGTTGTCTTCGGCCATGACCAAGTTTCTTAAAATTTCAAGAATGCAGTATTTTAGAATCAAATATTAACACCTTAATTATTGGATATATGTGCAGCATATTCGTGATATATATCTATAAAAACAACTTTCTGAGGGTGGCGGAAACGTTAGCAGAGTGATTGCCAGTAAGTCAGTTAAACTATTTATTAAAATTATAGAAAACTACGAGTAACCACGTAAATGCCCGGCCACAGTTTGCTGTAGTTTTTGTCCCCTTTTTGTTGAATTCAGATGTTCTAATTGGCTTTACAATGTCAGTTAATCCAAAATATTCAACTTCATATTATATTTTTAACATATTTACGCGTTTTTTATATCTTTTGCTTACAATATTTGATATTTGCATATTGCAGTGGCTGATTTATTACCAGCGCCAGTCAAAGATTATTCACCACTCAAAGCCTTCGACGAAAATGTTACTATGTTCCGCGTAAACCGCGTCGTCAAACTCAAAATAGGATGTATACTAATATGACACAGCGATCTACGAACGATCATTATCATTATCTAAATCACGCCCGTTTTCATTGATCTGTTAAACTGTGATTCCCTTAACGGAACAAAGTGATGTAGATGTTAACCTAAACGAAAAAATACTAATATACTTAAGAACATCGAGCTTGCTCCCAGGTTAATTTCTGTCATTTGTTTGACTAGACAATATGATATTTTCGTATAACAGTTCAACAAAATCCGATAATCCATAGTAATATACGAGGTGTGTTCAAAGGAAGAGATGAATTTTGTATTTTTTTAAAAAGTACTTATTTATTCATCAATATCTATTTTGTCTCCTTCAAAGTAGTCCCCCTCGGATATAATACAGTCCTCGAAGCACTTCCGAAATGCACTTTTCGGTATGGCCCTCTTCGCTCTTTCTTCGATTCTGACTTGATCTCATCAATTGTGGCAAAAAGTGTTCCTTTCATTTCTTTCTTCAGTTTTGGGAATAGGAAAAAGTCGCAGGGAGTCAAATCTGGTGAATACGATGGTTGAGGCATGATTACGGTTTGGTTTTTGGCCAAAAAAATCACGACTAAGCATTCATGTGAGAGCTGATGCAATCACGGTGAGCAAAACCTTCATATTTTCCTTTGAACATATCTCGTACGTCTCAATAAGAGCGATATCTGGTCCACTTTCTGAAAATTTTATTTCAAGCAATAGCCATAAACTCGATATTTTGAATATGCTCTGGACCCACTTCCTGGAAGAAACAGTATTCCCTATATTAATTTAGGCAAAAAGCTAAATATATAACAAATTTGGAGTAAATCGAACAAAAATTAGAATTTTTTGGGACTGATCGGTGCCAGGTTCACTGGTCGGAGAATACATCATAGACACACTCTCCGAGCTCTATGTAGCTATTATGAATATTTGAGTAAAATATGAGGTAGTTGTCTATAAGCTACATAAGGACATACATTCTCTTTTATATATATAAATATATAGACTAGTATAAAAAATATATATATATTTTTTTAATTGTGGTCGACATCATCAGGGAATGGCAATCCCTCTGAGAGTCTTTTTTTCGTCTCTGCATTTGTTATAAAATCATGAAGATGTACTGCGGCAATTGGATGAAGTGCTCGAAGTGGGTTTTAGGGGGTTCGGTTTTAGGGGTTAAAAAAGGAACTGTCACTATTTTTTATATATGGAATCATATATCTTATCCAAAGAACCTCCCATATCAAAGATACATGTTCAAACAGTATTTTGTGAAATTTTTATTCAAAAATTCAGAAAACTCAGTCGTTGGTACCTCATCTCCTTTGACGTCTCAAAAGAAAATGCTCTCGCTGTGGAGAGGATAACTCAGTTTTGGTTAATCTAAAATCAAAAAACTAAAAATATTTCGCTAGTAAATGGATAAATCTCGTTATTGGATGAAGGAAAAAACAAAAAATTAAATTTGAATTTTTTACAGACTTTGAACAAAAAAAAAACACATTTTTTTGATCAAATTTTCGCCATGCATTGGCTCGAAAAAATTAGTTGTAATGAAAAACAGACCTTCGTTGAACGATTAGATAATATTATTATGAGATGTGTGCCAAATTTGAATAAAACCGCTTTATAACTTTTCTGTGCCATATCTTTCTTCCAAGTAAAGGGTGTTTTTTTATAGAGGTATAGAACTTTAAGTTGGCATTACTTTTCAAGATGGCGACCGATTTAACAGCTGTCAAGTGATTTATTCTCAGTTTGGTTTGGCAATTCATCATGAATGAATAGACTCACGCCTGAACAACGCTTGCAAATAGTGCAATTACGAGATTACCGTTGTTCCCGATTTTCATAAGCGAATTTTGTTTAGCGATGAAGCGCACTTCTGGTTGAATGGCTACGTCAACAAACAAAACTGCCGCATTTGGAGTGAAGGTAATCCTCAAGTGAATGTTGAAACATCTTTACATCCAGAAAAACTGACCAGAACGTTACAGTCAATGGTGATCGGTATAGAGCCATCATTACTAACTTTTTCATTCCTGAATTGAATAACCATGATGTCCAGGAGATGTGATTTCAACAAGGCGGCGCAACATGTCACACAGCTCGTGACACAATAGATTTATTGAAAGCCACGTTTGGTGATCGCCTAATTTCAAGTTTTGGACCTGTGAATTGGCCTCCAAGATCTTGTGATTTAACACCGCTAGACTACTATCTGTGGGGCTATGTAAAGTCATTGGTCTATGCGGATAAGCCACAAACGCTTGCCCATTTGGAAGACAACATTCGCCGTGTTATTGCCGATATATGGCCACAAATGTTGGAAAAAGTCATCGAAAATTGGAAGTCCAGATTGGACTACATCCACGCCAGCCGTGGCGGTCATATGCCAGAAATCATATTTAAAATGTAATGCCACAAGATTATCTTTCGGATATATAAAATTCATGTCAATCGAATAATCCATCGTTGTTTTATTGCAACTTAAAGTTCTATACCTCTATAAAAAACACCCTTTATAAACCCTGTGTGCTGATTGTATTATTTGCGTAAATTTTACATTTTAAAATTAGCCCTTGAAATATATCTTTAAAAACTAGTAAATAATTTGATAAGAAATTGGTAGATTTTGGTAATGTAGTTTTTTCTGTTTGTGTTATATTGAGAATTTATTACTTTTTTTTAATGACGAACAGGAAGTGTTGCTACATCAAGAAATGAAAAAAATGATTTTCATTGTCGCTTATATTTGCTTTGATTCACTTCACATGTTTTGAGTTTTTTTCTTAATTATGAGACTTTTATAAGCACTAAATAAAAAAACACCATGCTTTCTTCTATTTTTCGAATATTCATAATTTAATTTTTAGTATAAGTTTGAATAATAAACGCTCAAAGTTTCCAAAAATAATTAAAATTCAAAATCTGTGTCTACACAGAATTTCCTAATTGAAACTGAAAAACTTTTTCCCCAACACAAAAATTTGAATTTTCGGCTTACTTAAATTGATTTTAATGCAGAAAGCAGCATATGTGCGCCCAAAAAATTATACGGACATAAGTTCTGATGCGGATGCGTGTATAAAGGCATATACGAGTACACATATATGCTACAGTGCATGCATATATTCATTTTTAATCGAAAGTAAATGTGTAAGTGTTTTCTGAATGAGTATTTCGCAAATTTTAAGTTTTTCCTAAGACCAAATATTACCCTCCGAGAAATATCTTTCAATTAAAATACATATATGTGTATTCATATATAGTTTTAAATGATTATAGATTAAGTTTTTATTTTTTTAATGAAAAATTTGTTTAAACGTTTTTTCTGTTCTTAATTTTTCGTAATATTTCTTAGAAAAATATGTAAAAATCATTTTCTTCGTGATTTGAAATGATCTTCCGGTTGCTTTTTGCACTCCGGCTACGGATATTGCAAGAAAATAATTAAATAATAATAAATTCGTATGAAATAATACACCTTCGAACCAAATTGTGGATCAATTTGTACATCGAGTTCGCCAAACCGGTACTTTACCGACAAAACAATTCGCATGCGTACTCGTTCAGTGCTCATCATCGTTCAATCAACGCCGTTATCAACGCGCAAGGGACCATAAATATTCGAAAAAAAAATTCTATCGAAAACTTCTAAAGTCGATTCATCGGATATCGAGCAGGACCGCAATAATTAGCAACTTCCAAAGTTTGGTTTTGCTTCGTCAAAAGAGGACTTCACTTTTCATTTCAATAAAGTAAAAGAAAATATTTCTCGCTCGATATGGTTAATTTGGATTTAGAAATATATATATAATATAATAAGTTCAGGGAAGGTTTGAACGCTTAATTGGGGCTATATAACCGCTGAAGCGATTTTCGGCCGAGCTTCTTCTCCAATTGGGTAGATAGATTTCTATAAGAAGCCTTTATTTCTTGTTTGAAATACAGTCGGATAACATTACCTGCCGAAGGGTGACCGCACTTAGTAGGATCAGAAACAGCAGCGCTAGATGCTCTTCGCCTGAGAGTATTAAATCAGTGGAATAATCAACAATTTGGACACACGACAGCCCTTGAAAGATATAATTTCAATTACAATTAACAAGTAACAATTATATAACGCATATCCTTAAAAGGGAAGAATGAGAATTTCGATACTGCAGTCGATATTATTGAAATATATTCGGATGAATCGAAACTTGATGGAAGAATTGGCGAATTTATTTTCTCACAAAACCTCTTGAGATCTTCTTCACGCTACCTCATCATTGCCGTGTATTCCAAGCTGAAATTTCAGCGATTATGAAGGTATCAGACTACATTGGAACTGAACTTACGAGCAAGCATTATTTTTTTTTCAGCGACAGCAGTGATTAATCGCTTGGCTGGCTTACAATAAACTCAAAACTTTGGATTGTCGCTGACCTTTGCAACAGATGGTTAAATGGAAGAGATTATATCTCATTTCGATTCTTTCTCACGGGAATAAAGAGAGAAATTGCATGGCAAATGAACTTACCAAGCAAAGCACGATCAAGCATATTCTTCCATTTAAACTGCTACTCAACGAATTCTCTTATAAGCAGACCGAAATAAGATGGAAACATTATGCTAATTGCAGGATATCTGGAAAAACTTGGCCGAAGAGTGATTGGAAAAGGTCACGCGATATATATTCTCTTAATATAGAGAACATTACAACAAATGGTTACTCTTAAACAGACCCCTGCTTGATAGGACGACATGCAGCCATGCTGGTGGTTCCTTGAAGAAGATGCTACAGAACTTGCAATAATTATGAGCAGGAAGAAATGGTCGTGACATGAATCGGCTTTACAAATATTCGAGAGAAAAGCTTTGCTCAAGATTACCCGCTGGCGGAAGTAGAGGAAGAGGAAGACGTCCACTCCGGTGGAAGAATCAGGTGGAGACCAACTGGTAATTCCAACTGACGCCAAACAGCAAAAAGAAGAAACGTTTAGCGCGATATTAATCGCATAAGCGGTGCCTACGCCAAAGAATAATAAGAAGAAGACTAATCTTCATTACGCAGAGGTTCTGATATCACGGAGCTGCTTTCTTCGATGATTGATCAAGATAGCAGACATCAAGATAAGTAATTTAATGAAACTTATAAGGGAATCTGAGTGAATGGATAGTGAAACTAAGTTAAAGGATAAAATCTTGCTATCACAATAGGCCTACTATGGCCTAAGTGTATTTATGGTCCTACACTGATAGCCACTCTAACCTAATCTAACCTAAATGAGAACGATCTTTTCGAAAAAAAATCGTTTTTATTATTAAGCCCATCTGAAGCAGACATGATGGCTCAATTGAAATTAAATGCGATATTTATCAACTTTGAAAGTTTTTCAGAAAATAGATTTGGGTTTAAAAAGTGATGTTGCGTGCATTCATTGTGAAACGTTCAATCCGTAATTTTTTTTATATATATATTTTTTAAAGCATTGCCTACTGAAGAGGATTAGCTCTCGACTCATTTTGATTCCATTCAAATAAATAAAATTTAATCTTTCTGTATTTCGTTAACACTCTGGTATTTGTCTGAAGGCGTTCAATTGAAGTTAAAATGAGTTCAATTTTTTTAAATACATTTCAATTTATCAGAACTAAATATTAAACATTTGAAATTGCTTTCCTTTTGTTGCTTTTAAAAAACTCCTTCCCTTTTATCTAAGAACCTACGAAGCGTTGGTAACGATATTATTGCCTGAATATTGGTGTACGTATTTATGTTTACATGTGCGTAAACATGTTTACATATGCGCCTACATGTGCTAGCTTCCTTTAGTTACATTCATTAATTTTTTTTTGAGCACACGACATTTGATTTTGAGGTTTTTTGGTTTTTGGTTTTTTTTTTTGGTTTTGCCTGCCTCCATCGGACTGAGATTTTGGCCTCTTGTGAATATGATAAATTATGGTTGCCACTACTGCTAGAACCACAAATATGCTGTGTAGGTATCCCCTGTACCTAAGGATACAAATACTTATAAACAAATACTTATATATATATATATATATATGTATATAAATAACATAGCTTCAGCTGTTAAGCGTTATAGTATTAAAGTTGCGCGCAATAATTACACACAAAATTTTTTTATATAAAAAATAAAATATTTTACTTGTATATATGTGTTTGACATATAATTTATTCTGATTGTTTATTTTTTCTACTGCTGAGTTAAATTTCATTCTGTTTTGTTTTTGTTTACCTATTTATGTAACACAAGATAGACAAGTGACATATTTAAGATTAGCAGTTTTTTTCAACTCCCCTCCTTATGTATGTTGATTCCGTCGATTTTTTTTGTTTGTCTGTCAATATTTGAGTTAATCTACAATACATTAAAGTTTCGAAGAATTCATTTGTCTATTTGGTGTGGGTGTTTGCGGTTATGGTGTTGGTCATAACGAAAAATACATATATATCTTTAACTGCACATTGGTACTCGATATGCATAAATATGTGCAAAAAATCAGTATGAAAACTTTTTCCATCAATTCGGTTGTACTTTGATAAAGTCTTACTTATCACTTTGTGGTTTTTTTCAAGAAACTCTTACAACTCCTTTGAATTTTCATCAAAAATGTTAGACTTTTATATGAAATTACAAACTATACAAATGCTTGTTGCTGACCGACTGTGTCTTCTTGATGAGTACCGTATTCAAAGTGACAACAGTTTTAACTGTCTAAAAAGTGAAGAAATTTATTATGAAAAAATCCAACAGCAGATTTTCGGTTTTAGTGTTGATAGATAACAGTATGGACGCATAACTTCCAGTGGTTCTGAAATATTGAAGATCTTTGGCTTACACGTTGTACGTCTTGATATTTTTCTAGTGCCTTTCTTGTATATGAAGTGGTATTTTAACTTAGGTCCGTAGTATCAAAAGGAGAGCAAATAGATGAACCAAAATTTGTATCATCAGTTTGAATGAAACTAGTCTCTCAGTTTTTATTTATTTCTGATATAACATATAGTACTTTTAGCCATAGATTTTTTTGGAACCAACTAGATCGAAGCACTGTAACATATATACGAACGATTTTTCAGATTAGAAATTTTGGGTCATAAATATTTCAAAAAGGCATCGAAGAGCGTGAAATTCGGTATTCTAGATAAATATAGGTCCAACTTTGTCAAGCCGGTACGATCTAGGTGGCAAATTGCCACCGCCAAGACTAGAGATTACGCGGCCGGGAAATTTCTCTCGCAAAAAAGCCATATTCGCTCATGCTGTGTGGCACCATCTTCTTGGAACCATATTGGGTAATATATGGTGGTGTCGTGTTCTTCAATTGTAGGACAAAAAATTTGGTTATCATTCGACCATTACCCTCCGAATTGACAGCGACAGTCTTGCCGGTATCGTTTTTAAAGAAATAAGGTCTAATCAAACCTCTTTACTAAAGATCGCACCATACAGTGAGTTTTTTTTTTTTTTTGGTGTAATGGCCTCTCTTGAATTATTTGAAGGTTCTCGAAGACTTCATTTTGCTTATTTACGTATCCACCAAGGGAAAAATGTGCTTCGTCTCTGAAGAAAATTTGTTGGAAAAATCGCGGTCCACTGCTTGTTGTTCAAGCCCCCAATTGACGTAACTATGGCATTGTGAATGATCATCTGGCTTCAGTTTTTGTAATTTATATTCATTTAGGTGTAAGACCAAGTGCAAAAGCCACCACAATGTGCCGTAAGAAAGTCCCAGCTCTGAGAATGTAGGGAAATAGACATATTCGGGTCTTCAGCTCTACTTTCATTTACAGCAGCGATTTTTGAGGTGGAATAAGCAAAACGATGAAACACTGGTCTTACAATATCAGCAGCCGAACTAGCTTCTTCAAATTAAAATTTTACCAATTGCTTGAGTAGTTGTACGATCATGTGCACCATAATCTTTTCTTAAAGCACGAAGCATGACCTCGTCTGAATCACTATTTATGAAGTGTTTTTCATAAATTTTAACGCGTTGTGCGGCTGCTAAGCGATCGATTTTCATAAATGCCTCACTTTAAGCTAAGCCAGAATATGTTCGGTGTGACAACCAAGTTTGCCAGATGCTAAAATACAGACCTTCACTTTCGAAACCACTAAATGTGGGTACTGAAAATGATCGAAATCGGACGACTATATCATATAATCGCCTTACAATCGGTTTGTTCAGATATGTGGTTCTGCGTTCAAAATCCGACAGAAAGCATCTAAGAGTATGAAATTAAATTCAAGTTAATTTTGACACTAAAAATCATCGAAATCAAATTTTGCAATTCGCAATAAGTTTTATATGCTTATATAAGGTATTCTCGGCATGACCAAAGATATCCCTTCGTTTTTTTTTTTTTGTCTAAAATTTTACTTAATTTTGCCCAGCGTTCCTTGCGTGCCGTTATGCATATGTAAATATATTTGTGTGTGGAATATATTTGCCAAACTTAGACAACACACAGTGGCGGTCAATGGGCGTGTCATTTTGGTCAATTTAAGCAATAAAGCATTCCTATTAAACACATTAATCACATACAAATACATATATACGCACACATACATATCAACATACACAACAGCTGGTATTTATGCATAACTCGAGTGATTTATGACATTGCGGCAGTCATGGGCTCTCACGCTCTAGAGCTCAAAGCTTTTGTAGTAACACCACGCCAAACAAGTTTATGTATGCGCACTGTAGTGAAATGGTAGACAAGTCGACAAAAATTTTAGTTTAATACTAGTAATTTAAAGACGAATAGAAGTAGAGGTACTTTTTTCAATAGCATTTTTTTGACAGATCACGGGTGAGTCGTGTCAAGTTGTCATGTTATTTTTGTATTGTTTCGCAGTTCATCATGGAAAGACTTACGCCTGAACAACGTTTACAAATTATTCAACTTTATTACGAAAATTCACGTTCTGTAAAGAATGGGTTTTGCGCGCTTCGCTCAACGTGTGGTCAACATAATCGGCCTACTGAGCGTTCTATTCGCAACTCCATCATCCATCTTGAGATCCAGCATTCATTATTAGATAATATTCGACCGACTACACCACGTCCAGCACGCAGTGAAGAAAATATAGCGGCCGTAGCTGAGAGTGTATACGAAGACCGTGGAGAGTCGATTCGGCGTCGTTCGCAGCAGCTCGGACTGACGTATGGAACGACTTGGCGCATTTTACGTTAAGATCTTAAATTTAAAGCGTACAAAATACAGCTTGTGAAAGAAATAGCTCAACCTTCCCAAACGACATCGCCTCCCACATCGGCTCTTGAAAAATTCCAAGAAGATCCGACGTTTTCGAGCCAAATTTTGTTCAGAGATGAGGCCCATTTTTGGCTCAATGGATATGTAAACAAGCAAAATTGCCGCATTTGGGACGAAGAGCAACCTGAAGAGAGAAAAAACAACGGTTTTGTGTGGTTTTGTAGGCCGGTGGAGACATCGGTCCATATTTCTTCAAAAATGATGCCGATGAGAACGTAACCGTCAATGGTGACCGTTATCACGCCATGATAACCGACTATTTGATGTCTGAAATTGAAGCTCGTAATCTCCGCGACATTTGGTTTCAACAAGACGGCGCCACTTTCCACACATCGTATAAATCAATGTATTTATTGAGAGAACACTTCGGGGAGCAGATAATTTCATGTTTTGGGCCGGTCGATTGGCTACAAAGATCGTGTGATACCACACCGTTAGACTTTTTCCTGTGGGGATAATGTAAAGTCTTTGGTCTTGTCATTCGCCAGTTACCAATCGAAATGCTCGAGGAATTGAAAATTGGACTCAACGGATGGACCATCTGAGACGTAACCGCGGCCAACATTTGAAAGAGACAATCTTCGAAAAATAAATGCCAAAGAATGTTCTTTCGAATGATAAAAAATTTTGCCCATTAAATTTGAATTTTCTAAGAAATAGGAAAAAGGGAACCTCGAAATGGATCACCCTATACGTGACAGTTCGTAGGTCATCGCCTTAGTTACTAGTTAGTGTGAAAATGCAAACTAGTTGGCTTCTATGTAGTAGCTAGAATTTTTTCCTGCAGGGCCCGTATATGTGTCATTTCGTGTATAAAAGTACATATGTATGAGTGATTTTGTGAGCTTTCTGCCGCTACTTCATACTTAATTTAGTGACCTCTTACACAAACCCATGACCATACAAACACACACCTTAACCGCTCACCACTAAATTGTGAATTTACTGAACGCATTTAAATCCCGTTAGCACACCTTTTTTTCAACACAATGCTCATTTGCCGACGTCAACAGAAAAATTCCCATTTTGAGTGGCATTCATTTCGATGGGTTTTGGCAATGGCCCAAATAAATAGTCCGTGCAAAATGTGCACACTTACAAGCAAACATGCATGTGTGCATCAGAATATAGCAACAACAACGACAACAATAACAGCGCAGTTGGCATGTGAATTTCGACCAACTGTTTTGCTGGCTCGCGATTGCATGTTATTAAAATGCCAAATAAATGACAATGGAAATAATATTTGAAAAGTGACGCGTCGGCAGGAAAATGAAAAATAAATAACGGCTAATAAAGGGAAAGTGAAAAGCAACAATCAAGGCACGAAATGGCATTTTTTGTGACGAAAAATAAAATGTAAAAATTTAAACCAAAAATTTAAATTTAAAAAATTCAGTTGTATGTTGATATGTGGATATAATGGATTTTGATTATATTTTGTTATTGTAATTAAAGAACGGTTATAGTTTCAATTTCAGTTAACTGCAATTTTGCATGTTCAGTAGGTAAATAATGGGAAAAAAGTTTATAAAAACATAGCAAAATTTATAATCAAAATGCACTTAAGCATATAAAAACATAAATGTGTAACTATGTACATACATTTTTCATACATATTTATGAGTGGATATGGCGTTAATAATTGACTTTGAAAAAAAGATAATAAAATTTTTTTTACCTTTTTTTATCTAAGGACAAATATGATTTATTTATTTTACCATGAAAAATAGTACACAATTTGTTTAAGAGTGAAAAATGTGAATTTTCAGTTTTCAGAAATAAATTTTATAAAACCCTTGAGAGCTTCTTTTTTTCATACAAAAAGGTGAAAATAGATCAATGACAGTACATATACATAATTGAAGGCAACAATTTGAATACAAACTCCAACTTTCTTCTTGATAAAATCTTTATTTACCATATAAAGGGTGATCCATTTTGAGGAATCCAATTTTTAAAAGAAAAAAATCACAGAATCTTCAAATTTAACGGGGAATGTTTATTATCATTCGAAAGAATATTCCTTGGCATTTATTTTTTGAAGATTATCTCCTTCAAGTTGGCCACGGTTACGTCTCAGACGGTCCATCCGTTGAGTCCAATTTTCAATGACTCGTTCGAGCATTTCGACTGGTAACTGGCGAATGACAAGACCAAAGACTTTACATATCCCCACAGGAAAAAGTCTAACGGTGTGATATCGCACGATCTTGGTAGCCAATCGACCGGCCAAAACGTGAAATTATCTGCTCACCGAAGTGTTCTCTCAATAAATACATTGATTGATGCGATCTGTGGAAAGTGGCGCCGTCTTGGTGAAACCAAATGGCACGGAAATCACTAGCTTCAATTTCGGGAATCAAAGAGTCGGTCATCAAATCGCGATAACCCTCGCCATTGGTGGTTACGTTCTCACGGCATCATTTTTGAAGAAATATAGACCGATGGTTCCACCGGCCCACAAACCACGCCAAACCGTTATTTTTTCTGGATGGAATGACAGCTCTTGAATCTCGTCAGGTTCCTCTTCGTACCAAAGGCGGCAATTTTGCTTGTTTACATACCCATTGAGCCAGAAATGAGCCTCATCGCTGAACGAAATTTGACTCGAAAACGTCGGATCTTTTTAAAGAGCGCATAGAGCGCATAGAGCGTAGCGATATCGCTTGGGAAGGTCGAGCGGCTACAACAGAAGCGTTTAGCAACGTTTTTCGATTTTTACTTTTGAAAGAAAGGGATCAAAGTATATGTATAAAATTTTGCATTAAAAATGGAATAAAGAGCTTCAAGGCACTTGAAATTTTGACTGTGGCATTTGGTGAGTTCACTTTGTCTCAAAAAGGTGTTTATAAGTGGTACAAGCGCTTCACAGAAGGCCGAAAATATGTTGGTGACGATAAGCGTCCTGGCGGTACGGCCACCTCAACAAGTGAAGAAAACATCTAAACAGTGAAAAAAAGCTGTTCTTGAAAATTGTCGAATCACTATTTGAGAGGTTGTAGAGGATTTTAGCATATCAATCGGCTCATGCCATTAAACTTTCTCGAATGTTTTGGTCATGAAACCTGTGGCATCGAAGTTTGTTACGAAATTGCTAAATTTTGGGCAAAAGCAATGTCCCATTAATATCGCTCAGGAGTTGTTTAAAGGCATCAATAACGATCCGGGTTTGCTCAAACGGATCATAGCTGGTGACGAAACGTGGGAATATGGCTATGATGTCAAAACCAAGGCCCAATCATCCCAATTGAAGCTGCTAGATGAGCCAAGACCGAAAAATGCATGCCAAGTTCGGTCAAATGTGAGGGTTTTACTCACTGCTCTCTTTGATTACAATGGTGTGGTGCATCATGAGTTCCTGCCAAAAGGTCGTACAGTTAGTAAGGAATACCACAAGGAAGTTATGTAATGTTTGCGTGAAGCAATACGGCTCAAACGATCGGATTTTTGGAAAAACAAATCTTGGACTCTGCATCACTGTAATGCACCAGCTCACACATAAATTCTTATTCCTGGTTTTGTTTTGTCCAAAAACAAAACCGTAATCATGTTTCTACCACCGTATTCACAAGATTTGGCTCTCTGCGCTTGCTTTTATTCCCAAAACTAAAGAAACCAGTGAAAGGAAAGAGTTTTGCCACAATTGATGTGATCAAGTCAGAATCGAAGAAAGAAAAGCGAATCTCAGAAGTGCTTCGAGGATTGTAAAAAGCGTTGGCACAAGTGTTTTATATCCGAGGGGATTACTTTGAAGGGGACGAAATGGATATTGATGAATAAGTAATTACTTTTCAAAAAAATTCAATATAGATTGACCTTATGACCATTGAAGCTTGGTGTGCACCTTGATGTTCTTCCTCAAAAGAGAAACCTAGATTTTTGAAATTAAACTACTGATAATACCGATCCAAAAATTAAGGAATATGCCCTCAAAGTCGCTTTCCGCCCTGTTCTATATTCACAACTACAAGAAAGCATATTATTAAAACTCATCTAGAGGTCTTCCCTTGCAGCTATCGTCTCTCCAAATTAAGTTACGGAAAGATCATGGAACTGCTGATGCACTTAAAGGGTTTAAGTTCGCTATAGCAAAGGTAAGCTCTGGTAAACCATGGCTACATGGAGACAACCATTATTTCTTAGTAGAATTTTTTTTTTTTAGTATTTAAGTACTTTTTGATTTATTATCTAGCCACTTAAGTCATAATGTACTAGAATATAGCAGTGGGAAGTGTGTTGTCAAGCAGAAAGTGCAGTGTGAGTGCCTTTCCTTCTTCTTTATTTGCGTATACGTTTATAGCCGTGTTAATAACAGCGCACCTTTCCTCCCTATTTGAGCTGTTTGGCGCCAATTAGAAATATCAAGTGTATACAGATCCTTTCCTAACTGATAATTTCAACGGAGTGGAAATCTTTCTCGTCCTATGCTTTCACCATTGGGTACTTCATCGGAAACTTTCAAAGCTACAGTGCTTCCATCCGTACGGAGCACATGATCTAGTCAGCACACGATCGTCCACGGTACCACTTTGTGTGGTCAAAATTCATTTTGCAGTCTCTAAAATAGAATACTTTTGCCAACCCATATTGACATAAGAAATTTCAATAACAGGCACCACCTCTAAGCTACAAGCTGATAATAACAGCTGGTAACATTTGCAAAAACGATGACAAATTCACTTTTCCAAAACAAATTCTGAAGGTATGTGTATCTTGAGGCAAAAACACCATCGAAAAATACTGACTAATTTACGAGCTATATTTTTTGGTCAAAAAAGTGGTCTTCTGGACCATAGTGCCACGTAGCCACTGCCTATTGATTGGACAAACTATGTCAATGTCGGCGTATATCATGCTTTAAAATCGATGTTCGACATTTTCGTCGTTAACTAAACCCATATCCGGTGAACTTGTGGTCCATTCAACAGCAGCAAAGACTGAACGAGTTTTATACGTTAACGGTTTTGGTGGATAAAAGTCTCACGGTGACTGTGTTAAATCTTTTGAAAGAAGCTAGCAAAAAAGAGGGTTTTAGCCATACCAGACGGGCTGATTTGTTGTCATTTTTATGTCCAAAATACGCTCGGAGGGATTGATGTTGTCTACTAAGTATGAATAACATAGTTTTAAGCTACTTTTTATATTTTGGTGCTCTGAGTGCTCTGAGAGCTCTGAGAGCTCATAAAGGTCAGATTTTTTCTCTCTCTGTTTTTATTGGCTAAAGCCGAAAATTTTCAAGTTTTAATGAAAAGAAAAAAATAATGAAAAGGAAGAGTATCCTTTTTCACGGTGAAAAAATTTTAAATATTTTTCAACTTAAATACACCATAAATTAAATTCAATTACTTTCAATCAAAAAGTGTTTTACTCAACCCGCCATTCACACCAAAACCATTAACTTCTCAAATCCTTTTAAATTCACACAATGTCAGCACGTCGTCAATATGCATGCCGTTATTTGCGATCGAAATGAAAATTGTGAAATGTGAAAACCATAATTAAACAACAATCGCTCACATGAAAAAGCCATTATACCCGACGCTTTCGGCATTTATCACTGATGTTTCGCTGGAATTCGGTTTTACTTTTAAACCATTGCATTGTTATTGTTTTTGTTACAATTTTTGTGTGTTGGCAGGAGAAAAACCAACAAATACAATAGTTACAGTTTCCTTGTGAATGGCCACAGCAAAGCTATCGGATGCAAGAATCGGAGCAGAGAGTGAAGCGGAACTTTAAGTGGCAGTGCCAACGACAGAATCGTCCATTCAGCGTTTACCATTTACCACTTGCGAACCACTGACCGTGGCATTGGCAGTGGTGGCGGCTATGGCGTTTTAGTAGTGACAATATAATTGTTTTGAGTTCGATGGGAAGAAGTTTGATATGCATGCATGGAGCTGAATTGCAGGCGATTGCGGGAAGGGATTGGTGAAAAACCCAAAAGTTGGTTTTTATATAAATAACTTAACCTAACGGTAAAATGTAGTAAAAGCAAAAAAATCAAACTAATGTGAGTTTTTTGAGCTCATTTCTGTAAAATTTCTTTGAGATTGTTTTGTTAAGAGCCATAAGTTATAAAAATTGTTATGGATAGCTTGTAGACTAACTCAAAATCAACCGGACTTTGTACAGCGAAATCGAGCGTACTCCAGGGCAGAGCCTTGGTCCATCCGCTGTTTAATTTATTTATTTATTTTATTTATTTATTTTTTTCCCTATGCTGATGACTTCAATAATTAATCGATAATTAAAAGTCTTAACGATTGCATTGCGTTTATAAAAATCTTGGTGCATTCGTCAGCTGAAATGACGGATTTAGGTTTTTATTTCCAAATGCGAAATTGAAGTTGTCTACCTACATTATTTATACTTTTGCAAATCTTAATTAGGAAATGTTAGCCTTTACTCGACGTAATAGTCCTTCCTTTTCAAGTGTTTACACATTGAAGAAGGATCGACTATGTTTTTTCATCTAGAGACCGGACCGTTCTTCACTATATGTGCCGCGTAGAACAGGCCCAAAAATTTTCATTTCTTAAAGTTTTCTGAGCCGATTTGTATGAATCGCGCTGTCTACTTTTAGGTATTAAGTTTCTGATTAGTAGGTCACTCTTCGGCAGGGAATGTCAAGCCCTCGGAGTGTATTTCTGACATGAAATAAAAGCTCCCCATAAAAATCCATCGCCCGTTCGGGGGCGGCTATTTGTTGGTCAAAACATCAATCTAACCACAAATTGGAGGAGGAGCTCGGCCGAAAATCGCTTCAGTGGCTACAAAGCGCCATATATATATATATATATATATATATATATTGTAAATGGATCAATCGAATGTTCTAAATTCATCGAAAGATGAAATTTTAATGTCCCAAGTTGAAGCCCAAAGTGTGCAACCCTTTTTTATGTTGGGTTTGCAAAATCTAACTAAGCCCGATACTACCTATTAATGAGAACTCTAACTTTAACTGGCTGGAAACGGTGGCGGTCTCCAGGTTAGCGTGTTGCTTTCGATAGTCCTAGCGGGTCGAAAAATTTGTCTCGGCAACAGTGAAGTGACCTTCACAGTGAACTAACGGCATGTACACCATCGCTCATACGTTGCACACTACATGAGTAGGGTGAGAAACACAAGCGTTGCAGCATTAGACCTTTGTGCCCGGAGAGGTGGAGAGCTAGCCTGCACTGCACTTTCAGACATCACAATGAGCCTGTGAGTGTCTAGCCTAGCTAGAGGAAACGACTAGCTTATACCTAGGAGTACATCTAATCACGCCTCTTATCTAACAAGACTGCCCGGCCTGTGTATGGATTTTTAATACGGATTGAACTATACACTGGTTGAGAATTAGCTGTTGAACTTGAGAGATTTGAACCAATTAGCGTAGGAACAGCTGTGGGTTTCATTAAGTCAGTCAGTTCATCGAAGAAGAGAAAAGTGTTTTAGGCTTCATTTGAGGGTATATGCTCTACCATACCCCTCTTTGGCATTTGTTCAGCCCACGACCACTGTACACTTCTAATTTTGGCTTTTGCTGCTGTTGCTTTCGCAATGTTTTTGTCACGTCTCCCGAACTGACAGCAATGCAATGAAATCAATTCGTATTTAATAACGAATGAAGGTTTTCTCGATTGTATACGAGTATACGAGTATATGTGCAACAGTCATGAGTGTCACGTTGTTGAGAGGGGTGGCGCTGTTACTGGTTTTGCGATATATAAAGCGCCCCCGAATTAGCGCTTATATGACTTGCCGGCCAACAAACTAACCAGCGAGTTAATAGCAAACGACAATTGATGTATCAAAGACGGACTTGGCTACGGGTTGCGTGGAGCTGTGGAGGTGGGTAAATCTCTGTTGCATGTTTGCATAACAATGAGAGTCAAGTCGAACGATGCGTTGGCTGTGTGCGGACAGAAAGGATTTAGTGCAGTGGGTAGGAAGTAAAGCAAGAGAGGAGTGGCGGTGGATTTGTTGAGAAGCTTAGCAGTAACTTTGTTGGTTACTTGGAACTCTGCTTTTTGAGGCGGATTATTTTTCGTGTGGCACGTTGTCAGCGTGGATTTGAATTTCTCTGTTTGCACGTTACGAAGCGCCAAGGTGAAATGCTTCACACACTCACACACACGCGCTCAGGAAGGTATAAGTATATGAAATATAAACTCGCTCAGTAAGGTCATGGATTTGAGGCTAAAGAAAGTGTTGGGAGACCGAGGTTATGCATTTCCAAATGTATTGCGTTACTTAATGCGTTGCGCTCGGCTTGTTCAAAGAGTTTTCGGTGTAATTAGCAAATGACAAACCGAAATGAGAAGACATAGATGACTGGTGTGGCACTGTGTCGTAAACAAAGCAAGGAAATTCTAGCAAAAGCTACCAAGCACACTTGGCTTTGCCTCATTGCTTGACCAACGAGCTGTTTTGTAAGCATTTAGAGGCGTTAAAGCTTTGCTAATTTCAACTCGATGTATTTTTGACATAGCTCTGCCAATGCGTTGCGACAGGAGCCTTGTTACGTCCTATTTCGTACTGCAACTGTGCGCTTTTTATTATCGCGCCTCGTGCAACCCAAAACTGCTTTTAGTCCTCCTCCTCCGGCACCTACTTTCGCAGTTAATGACACTCGCTACATAACAACTTTATTTGTTGTTCGCTTAAAGTTGTTGTTGTTGTTTGTTATTGTAGTTGTTGCTGGTCATCATGTTTGGCTTGCCATCCCACTTCAAATGCTTCAAGGCAACCAACTCAGCCATCAAACGCAAGCATATTTGCGCACACACGCGCACACACATCACCACTTACATGGAAATTCTTCTGTTGATTGTGACCTCTTTTCGACATTTTAACCGAATTGTAGTTCGTCGAGCTGTGACTATGTACAGAGAACTTGTCTCCGCTCTTAATGTCCACTTGTCGCCTGTCAGTTGTTGTTATGTTGTTGCATTTTGTAACTTTTATGAGCCATGCGTTGAGCTGTCACAAATTGATGTTTGGCTCACTGGTAAAACGGCGAATTGCCAAAAGGCGTAACGGCATTTTTGAAGCATGTTTTTGAGCACATTAAGAGTTATGTGGACATCGTTTTCGAGTTGGCACTCTAACATTTAGCTTGAAATGGGATATATTTTAAATATTGAAGGTTTGGGTGAAAAAGTTGTAATTTCGGAAAATTTACTTGGAACAGGCAGACTTCCTTCACCTAGCGTTAGTGGAAATAAAGCGTAAGTAAAATAAAAATACTGTCATTTCCCGACATGGTGGACACTACCAGAAAACTTCATTTAAAAATTGCTTAAGCCGAGATGGTTTTATGCCCGGTAGATCAACACTGGCAACAATAGAGAACGTCATAAAAAGCCTCAAAGAGGCCCAAAAAGACTGTCACAAATTCAAGCGAATAGTTCTATTCGTCCCACTGTAAGTCCGAAATGCTTTTAACAGTGTCCAGTGGAAGGACATGATTGAGGCCTTAGAGCAGAGGAGCTATATAAAGGGCAGAGTCCTACTTTATCAGACCATAGATGGGCCGAGAAAACTCAAGTTAATAGCAAGGGCAGCGCAGAACTCTATCATCGGGCAGAAAATATAGCGGTCGTAGCTGAGAGTTTACACGAAGACCGGGAAGAGTCGATTCGGCGCCGTTCCCAGCAACTCGGACTGACGAATCAACGACTTGGCGTATTTTACGTCGATATCATAAATTGAAAGAGTTACAAAATACAGCTTGTGCAAGAACTGAAGCCGCTCGACCTCCCCAAGCGACATCGCTTTGTTCTATGGGCTCTTAAAAAGTTCCAAGAAGATCCGACGTTTTCGAGCCAAATTTTGTTCAGCGATGAGACCCATTTCTGGCTCAATGGGTATGTAAACAAGCAAAATTGTTGCGTTTGGGACGAAGAGCAACCTGAAGAGATTCAAGAGTTGCCATTTCATCCAGAAAAAAAACAACGGTTTGGTGTGGTTTGTGGGCCGGTGGAATCATCGGTCCATATTTCTTCAAAAATAATGCCGACGAGAACGTACCCGCCAATGGCGACCGTTATCGCGCCATGATAACCAACTATTTGATGCCTCAAATTGAAGCAACAAGACGGCACCACTTCTTACAAATCGCATCGGTCAATAGATTTATTGAGAGAACACTTCAGTGAGCAGATAATTTCACGTTTTTGGTCGGCCAATTGGCCACCAAGATCGTGTGATATCACACCGTTAAACTTTTTCCTGTGGGGATATGTAAAGTCTAGAGTCCATGCGGACAATCCCATTTCGATTCAGGCCTTGAAACAAAACATCACGCATGTCATTCACCAGTTACCAGTCGAAATGCTCGAGCGAGTCATTAAGACGTAGCCGCGACCAACATTTGAAAGAGATAATCTTCCAGAAATAAATGCTAAATAATGTTCTTTCGAATGATACTAAACATTTTCCATTAAATTTGAATTTTTTTTTCTTTTTTTTTTTAAAGTAGGGAACCCTGAAATGGTTCACCCTTTACATATATTTCTGATTCCACTAATTTCGGAAGGAGACTTGTAAATAATATCACTACAGTGAACGCACTTGGCTAGTTTTAATTTAACGACATTGTAAGCCATAAAATATTATGTACTTAAATTAATTCGCCCTTCACTAGGTCGCCAGTATACTTTTACCACAGAAAAACGGCGAGGGAAATTAACTTTATTCAATGCAACCACAAAGAAAATAATGAAAATCTAGAAAGAAAAAAGAGAAGACTATTGAAAGAGTGAAGCCCCTCGAGGAGAAAATAATGGCAAAAACCCAAAAGAATGAAAGCTTTGGCAAATTTCCGCACATAATGATGTCGAAAAACTACCAAAAATTATTTAAAAAGAAAAATATTAAAAAAAAGTACCAAAAAAGTATGAAAAAGTAATAAAGAATCATGGCTTATTCAATGCGCCTGCAATGGCACATAAAGCAAGAAGACCAACCCACAACACTTTACACTTACACACATTAAAATGTCCGTGCGAAAATTTTGAATGCATAGGTATTGTGAGTGTTGAGCGGTGAACGGCGAAAGGTGAGCGGTGAACACTCGAAAAGCCACTAGTAAAGCATGCGAGTCAATGAGGGTGAGCTGGTGGACGACAGTGACGACAGAGCAGGTGAAAATGGTGATGTTAGTCGCTAGTTGAATGGCTAGGCGGGGCATTGAGGCAGCCCAAAGTGTGTAGCGCTGCAAGGCTGTGCTGTCCTCAGAGGTGAGTAAATACTTATACAAACAGACATAAAATTAGCTCGGCCACTGGCGATTTGCACATAATTTTTTACACGATTATTTTGCTGAACAAAGTTTGTTGATGTGTTCGTTTTCTTGTTTCTTGTTGTTGTCGACGATGACGTTACTTGAGTTGGAGTTTCACAAAGAAGCCAACCAAGCGAAATTTCAATTAAAAAATGGCACATGAAAGGCCAGCATATTCACCTTAATAGAAGAAATAATAGTTTTCACCTTTTTTCTATTTATTTCTTTGAATCCTTCGACGTTTCGGTGAACATTTTATTTTCCATAACCAGAATTATGTTTAATTTTTGTTGTAGCTCTTGCAACCTTGTATGTATGTGGGCAGGCGTAAGTGAAAATTGGTCGGTTTAGGTTGAAAATTCAATTCTGGTTAAACCGACCCACAGCAAAAAAAAAAAAAAAAAAAATTGAAAATTTAAAAAAAAAATAATCAAAATTTACTCGCTAACTTGAAAATTCCAACCGAAACGTCGTACCGCAAACGAAAATGTGCGAATTGCTATATGCTCTGACTGCAGAGAGAGGATTGCTGGTGCAGGTGCGCTTGGGGTGAGGTGAGCGACTGGAGTAAAGATGTAACCGCACAATGAGCAAATGGACCATGCAATTATGCTTGAAATGGTAAATGAAATTTCTGTTTTTTTTCTTTTTTTTTTTAATGTGATTGAAGTATGTAATGTAGGGTTTCACTGTATAAGACTTATGATAAATAATTATTTCAGTATTAATGAATTCAGTTCTGAATTGAAAATCGTTTAATTGAAGAAAAATCTAGTTGATAACGGATTAAATTCACAAATGAAAAACATGTTGTAATCCTTCCTTGTATTTTTTTTTATCACGGGAAATGGTTACAATTCTTACAAAATTAGTTTTAAAATTTTCCCTACAAGTTTAGTGTTAGATAGATGTGGCCTGGACCTTGGCCATGGCATTTGTAATTCGATTATCGCACAAATTTTATTATAGCATGACGTCTGCTGCTATCTCAAAAAATGGTCATCGTTCTTGGAGCTGCTAGAACTTAATTTAGAAAGAATTCCTAACCTCTTTGCGTCTTTTACTATCAATCAGGGATTTTTGAGGATTAATACTATTTTTAAGAAGTCATTTGTTGCCAGGAATCCCAATGAGAGACACATGCTGACCATTACTAGGCCATCCATACATATCTAAATGTTATTAATTCCGTTTCGGGTTTTGCGTCGTACAGTCATTTTTACTAGCCATAAATGAACAACAAAGCCGAGTGCTGCTTCGGATGAAGTTGTATGTTTCGAGTGTCCAAATCATTTATTACCACATTTATTAAGTCCAGTCATAGGATGTTGAGGATTACATACTCGTTTAAAGCTTTGTTCGGCGTGATTGTGAGTGCACAACTAATGCTACTCAGTGCAGATCTCTATTTATGAGATAGATACCATATGTGAGGTGTGTTCAAAGGAATAGGTGAATTTTCAATTTTTTAAAAGTAATTATTTATTCATCAATAACTATTTTGTTCCCTTCGAAGTAATTCCCCTCGGATATAATACAGTCCTCGAAGCACTTCTGAAATGCTCTTTTCGGTATGGCCCTCTCCTCTCTTTCTTCGATTCTGACTTGGTCTCATCAATTGTGGCAAAATGCTTTTGGTTTCTTTAGTTTTGGGAAACGGAAAAAGGCGCAGGGAGCCGAATCTGGTGAAAACGGTGACTGAGGCATGATTAGGGTTTTGTTTTTGGCCAAAAAAATCACGAATTAGCACTGATATGTGAGCTGGTGCATTATCGTGATGCAGAGTCCACGATTTGCTTTTCCACAATTCCGATCGTTTGAGCCGTATTGCCGTATCACGAAAACGTTGTATAAATTCTTTGTAGTATTCGTTATTAACTGTACAAACATTTGGCAGGAACTCATTATGCACCACACCATTGTAATCAAAGAAAACAAAATTCACCTTTTCCTTTGAACGCACCTCGTAAAACCACTTCACAGAAGAGTATTGAAACCTACACTGATATGTATGGTGACAGTTCTTGGAACTTCATAGCTATTTTACATGGTATTTCCGTCGTACGGTTTAAGTGAATACTACTAAGAGTTGGACGATTTATTGCTGATATTCGGTATCTCTATCAGAAAAGAACAGGTTAAAAATTATTGAGTTGCTTATTGAAGTTCACATCGATTAGATCAGTTCAATACTTCTCGAAGAGTCCTTTGCTTCAAATCGCACAAGGTCTGTAAGAAATTATCCGTGAAGGCTAAAGCAATGCCATCGGAAAAAGATCCTAGTTTGCTAACCTAAGCCAACTAACTTGCTAACAATTGACTTGCGAAATAGGGTTGATAAAACACTTAACGGTAAAATAAACAAACACTTAACGGTTATAAATGTCTTAGGTTTATGCTTACTGGCTTGAATTTCGACCTATGGTTACAGAAATCACTCTCTCTCTCTCTTATTTGTAAAAAAAAGGTGGTGATTGTTATAAGCTTAAATTCATTTAAGAAACAGTCAGCAAGAGAGTACTTGTTAAAGATTATTAATAAGGGCAACATCCAACGCTTAACAGTTGAGCAAAATAACAGCTCACGAAAAAGCAATCACAGAGAGGTCAATATTTCCAGGTGAATATATATGGCTCTCACGAAAAAAAGAAAAGAGAATCTTTATCACCTAAACCATATAATTGAGAGCTTAAGAGAAAAGGATTCCAAGTCTTCGTTAGGTGCACTTTCCAGTTTATCGCACAAAATTGTTTGCTACGGAAGTCTTATATAACAAAAAAAAAATTTTTTTAAACGTCCGACAGCAGTATGCCCTCACTAGTTCTGAAACTCCTGTCAAAAGTATTTATTTTGAAGTTTGATCCACGCGCCTCAACAGCATCTATGTTATTCAAATCTCTTACCAAATTATTTTGGTTCATCCCGGGCAAAATTTCGGACTTCAGTCAGATTCATATTCAAAACTTGGTTTGTCGGAATTCGGAATATCTTCCAATATAGCATGGGTCGGTCGGTATTATCGTTTCGGAAAGGATGGTGGAGTAACTGATTGCATATTGGAGTATGAAATTGACTAGTTCCGTTATAAAAAAAAAACCTTCCAATTGATTATGCGTTGGATTTCAAGATTTGTCCTTGTTGTTGGTATTAACTCTGGTTCCAAGATAGACGAGTGCAGCAACGACTTCAAAGTTCACAGTGACGTGGGAGCTGATTAGAGAATGCGCTCACTGTTGGTTTGATGACAGGTGATTAGTATTTCGGTTTCACAATCTCCTTGTCTTTCACTGCAATGCATCAGGCTGGATAAGTATTCCCTCCGCTAACTAAGTATGTCCTAGATATCGCTGAACGGATTACCTCCCTGGGTTTGGTCTTCAAAGCTTCTGCCCTCCCTTTCATATTACAGGAACAAATTTAGCAAACATCTGTAGATATTTATGCTCACGCCATACCATAAGAATCGCATATCGGAAAGCCTTTTTCTTGTACTTTAAGAAATTATTACTTTCTAGTTCTGACTTCCATATCACATATTGGCGACAATCGCAATATTTTCATAGTTTTCAGAACACCCAAAAACATATATAAAGGGTTGGAAACATCCTAATAGCCTCCTTGTTGCAGACCTGTCTAATTTCAAGCTTCAGCTAAATGTATTAAAAAAAAAAGCTTATCCATTGTTATGTAGAAGGTTTTCCAATAGAGATGATATGATTCCTAAGTATCGCCTTGGCCAATTTTAATATTTCATGATCTGCCTTATTTTTTTTTCATTTTATTCAGTAATGTTTACAATTTTATCCATGGACCACCATAAACGTCGTGAATTTGCTGATTTTGCCTTGGAACAACTTGAATATGATAATGATTTTTTTTAAGAAAATCATCTTCTCCGATGAGGCTCACTTTCATCTGAGTGGTGCGGTAAATAAACAAAACTGCCGATTCTGTTGCGAAGCAAATCCATAAATAATTCATTCAACAACCATTACATTCACCAAAAATTGACAGTTTGGTGTGGTTTCTGCTCTGGTGGCATCATCGGTCCGTACTTCTTTCGAAAGGAAGCTCCGTTAGCACCGTTACTTTCTGTCAATGGAGAGCGGTATAGATCGATGATAACAAATTTCAAGAAGTTGATTTTAACAACATCTGGTTCTAAAAATACTGGGGCTAAGTGTCAAAAAGCACGTGCAACAACCGAATTATAGCGAGAAAGGTTTGGAGATTCGATTAATTCAAGAAATTGTGACATTGAATGGCCCCCAAGAAGTTGTGATTTAACACCATTAAACTACTTCTTGTGGGATTATTTTGAGTCATTGGTCTTTAGCGCTAAACCAGACTCTCTTCAAGCTTTAAAAGTTAATACTGAACGTGATATTTATGACCTGCGACTTGATTTAGTGGAAAATGTGCTCAAAAATTGGGTTCATCGAATTCGTTCCTGCAAAAGAAGTCGTGGAGACGATTTGAATGATGTTGTAGTAGAATCGATTACTTCACATTAAATAAAAAACAATTGAATTTCCTTAACAATTAGTGATTTTTTTTTTAAGAAATCATGTTACTCTTATTGGAAAGCCTTATAGTTCTGACTTTAATACCATATATTGGCGACAAATATCAGAAGAAACTTTTTTAATTAATTCATGGCCAGTATGCATTTACAACAAAAACTAATCAATATAAAATCGTAACTATTTAGTTATGACCTAAAGTTCGATATAAAAAAACGGTTTTTCAAAATAACCTGACCTTCTGGTCGCGAGTGCTTTCATAATTTTCAGAGCACCTAAAGGCATACGTAAAGGGTTGGGAACATGCCAACAGCCTCCTTTTTGCAGACCTGCCTAATTAAAAGCTTAAGCTAAATGTATTTAAAAAAAAAGCATATCCATTGTTTGTTAGGTGCATATGTGTCGAGTAGCTATGTAAGTAGTTAAAACCTGTAATTCCATCTCGTGTTTTGAATTTTTTATATATTTCAATTGGGGCGTGCAGCTCTCGCCAAGCATATTCTACATCTCATAAACATACAAGCCAAGCACACTTGACCAATTTGAGAACAATGCCGCCTGCGGGTATGCATTCGTATGTATGTATGCATGTGAGTTTATTGATAATTTAAATGTTTTGAAATTAATTTACCAACTAATTTATCGAACAGCACGTAACGTTGTAATTGCTGGCAATTAAAGGAAGTACACACTGTAATTACAAATATGTAAATATATATATATATGTATAAGTGCAACTATAACATATACTGTGTGTATATATATATGAATAAATGAGTTTGGGCAAAAGGGCAAGCGTTGGACGCAATCAATGTTAAGCATTTCTTGTGGACTCTGAGCAATTTTTGGTGGCACTACATGGACAGATGCCGTAATTGGTATTGTGCGTGTGTGTGTGTGTGTGTGCATACCTAAGGCAATGCTAACTAAGTCCATATTTATATTTATGCATAAATATTGATATTGAAAACAGCAATCGAGTTGTTGTGAGCGACTTCCGTTCCATTTTCTGGCAGCTGCAGGAGTAGCTACTGTAAATCGAATATTTTCGGTAGGAAATCGCACACTAATGCAAAATCACAAACATACGTACGTATATACATACGTATAGTGGTGAATGCTTGTAGCACTCTCTTACTCACAACTAATATGAATGTTGTTCTTGTTCATTTAACATATATTAAGTAATTTAATTATGCCTGTGTGTGTGTGTGTGTGTTTTGAACATACACTTGAGCACGAGTATATTTGTGCATATATTATTGTAAATACACACATACATAAATACGAGTATGCGTTCATAAATGATGCAATATATTTTGTGGTAATTGCCAGTTGAGTGTTGTTTGCTGTTATTGTTGTTATTGTTGTTGTTGTCGTTTTTGTCGTTTGCCTGTCGTTGTTGATCAATCATTGCAATGCCACTCTGCTCTCTGCTGTAATGCTTCCTCTTATTCTGCTCTTATTCTGCTGCAGCTGTCAGCTGTTGACTTGTGTGTCGCTTACGAGTAGGTGTTGACGGTTTTGACAGCTGCTGCCGTTAGACACAATTGAAATATGTCACACAAGTGTTACATACACGTACATGCACATACGTATATATTTACTCGTATGTGAGCATATTTGATGATTGGTGGCAAATAGTTTATCATACGCCTCCGCTTCCGTTATGACCCACATAATAATGGACATGAACCAGACACACACACACATACGCATCCTCTTACAAATATTTGTGCTAACCATTTTATCGCTCAATATTCATAAAATATGTATAAATATAATCTATATTTTACAGCACAATTTCCGTTTATTGCCAGGTTCGTTGTGATGATTTTTGTATTTTTGTTGTAATTGCAGGACCTGCTTGCGTGTTTATGACAGCCATTTGGTGGCCTTGTTGGCCCTGCTTTGTTTTTATGCAGTCTATTTTTGCAGCATAATGAATTTTCGCCTAAATTTGTGCTACATTTTATCAGTGGTGTAACCAAATTTACCACAAAATTCAATTTTCACTTAATTTAAATAACAGTGAGGGCATAATGTTGAAGAAAATAATAATAAAAATAAACGTAGGAATGCATAGGTAAGAAATTCACTAGTAACTTTAATGGATTTAAGGTTTCAGGTGAAATAAATAATAAAATAAATAATTAATTTTAATTTTACTAATACAACTAATTACTCGGACATAGTATCTAATTTAATTCTCACTAGTTCTATACATTAACTTTGCAATAATTTCAATCGCTTATCAAATTCAAGATATATGAAAGTGCAAAATTGCTGCAAGCTACATTAAGGATAAATTTTTTTAAAAGTTATTTAAAACTAATTTCTATAAGCTAAGAATCGCAATTATTTTTGGCTGATTTTCCATTCATTTCACGTTTATAATTAAAAAATATATTAAAAAAAATTACTTTAAAAATTTTAATATAAACAAAAAAAAAGATATTTTGAAACTTCTTAAGACCAAAATTGAGTTAAATAGACAGGTAATTTGTATTATTTATATCTGAAACACTACATCATTCAAATGGCCGCCCCCTGCATTTTTGTAAATTTCGATCCATTTGAGGTAATTTTCGTCCACTTTTTGGCACATATTGGACCATAACTTGACGAATGTTGGTTTTCAATTGTTAGCCAAGGAGAGAGATCAAGCGGCCGCGATATTTCTCTCACGATAAAGTCATATTCGCTCGAGTTGTGTGTCATGCGGCACCATCTTATTGGAACCACCACATATTTTCCAAATCGTGTTCTTCAATTGCAGTCCAAAAAGTCAGTTATCATACGACCATAACGCTTCGAATTGCTAAATTCACAGTGACAGTCTCGCCGTTATCGTTTTCAAAAAAGTAAGATAGTAAGAGGGCGTACCAGACAGTAAGTTTTTTTTTGTGTAATGACCTCTCTTGAGGATTGTTGGAGTTCCAAATACGGCTCACTGCTTGTTTTTCAAGCACCAAATCGACGTTACTACGGCTCTGCGAATGATCAGCTGGCTTCAGTTGTTGTGTGAGCTGGACTTTATATGTATGTAAGCGTAAGTTCAAGTGCAAAATGCACTAATGTGCCGTAAGTAAGTTCCAGCTATTGAGAATATCTAGGAAAGAAGACTTATTTGGGTCTTCGGCTACACTTTCACTTAAATCACCGATATTTGAGGTGGAATGAGCAAAGCGTTGATGCGCAGGTCACATACAATATCTGTAACCGATCCAGTCTCTTCAAATTTCTTTAAAATTTTACCAATTGCTTGGACGATTATGTGTACCACAATCTTCTCTTAAAGCATGAAACGTGCCCATATTTGAATCACCATTTTTGCAGTTGGTTTCAACAATTTTATTACGTTGTGTGGTTGCTAAGCAATCCGTTTTCATAAATACCTGAATTTTAGCTAAGATAAAATATTGTGACGGAAATCTCAAATACGAAGAACAGATTGAAATGAGTAGCATTGTGACAAGATTTCCAAATACAAACAGATAAAAGAAGCGGCCGTATGAAGCAAATTACCCGGACCAAGGACAAACAAGAGGGTAGACAGTGTAAAAGAAATTCCACGTCGTTAAGGATAAACGGAGCAGCTGCAGCTACCGCAGGCAAACGAATAAACAGCCTATCCTTAAGCACGTGAATAGAATGTTTGGGTCATCTACAGGTACAAAGAGAGCGGCAGCCGCTATCACAAAGTGAGACGAGTAGGCAACTTAGTGGAGTTAACATTGCTGTGAGCTGTGTGTTTTAGAAACGGATAAGCTGAGCGAAACAGAGAATAATTATGTACCATAAACAATTGTAAAATAAGCCATTGGGTATAGTAAAGAATTGTAATTATCAAAGACTTAATAAACGTTGAGTTAATTCCTGACGGTTAAGAGGCCAAACGAACAAATCTTGGGATTTTTATTTAGCAATCCAGTGATCGGACTCGAAGGATTTGGGAAATCATCGAGGGTAGCAACGAAAAACGTTACAATTTGGTTGGGTGTGACAGTTACATTTGACAGATGTCAAAATACAGCCCTGCATTTTCAGAACCACTAAATGTATAACCTTATATATATATATATATATATATATATATATATATATAACCAGAATGAATTATTATAATTCTTTATTGTCTTCTTGCATGTTTATACCTTAATATACATAAAAGGTATTACAGCTTTGATCTGAAGGATGTGGGTACTAAAGAGAAGAGATAGTTTTGGAAATCAAAGAAATTGGTTTTGTATTTTTGTACTCATGAAATAACATTCAATCTAATCGTTTCATTATTTCCAAGAGATAGACCTAAAAAAATTTATACAGATCATACCGGAATGACGAGCTGAGTAAATTGAGCCGTGCCCGTTTGTTGGAACGAAAAATAGTTCCTCAAGTCTTTTAGGCAGATGTAGTGGACCATTATACGTAAATTTGATGGAACCGGCCTGAGCGTAAAATTTGGTGTTCCACAGCCGTAAATTCAATCATGGAATTTGAATTCTGAATTTTAGTGTAAAGACTTCGACATGACAGTCTTCTTTCTTGCCTTTAAATGGCTTAACTATTCTGCATATTTTTTTGTTATTCGTAACAAAATCTATTCTCCTCACTTAAAGAATTTAGTTTTCAATAAAAATATAAATAAGAATAATAAAAACTAGTCTGAAAAAAAATTGTTTTCGTGCATGAAATTGTCATAAGTGTTCTAAGCACGAAATTTTAAATCCAATACATTACATTAAAAAATAATAATTCCACTATCGGTAGAAGTGCTTAAAAAAAAGTTATGTAAGAGTAAATTTCTTTTTTGTGCAGATCTTCTTATATTACCACTCTTGCACTGAGTTTAACGTTTTGAGTAGATCTATAGATGCAATGTAGAAGCAAGCGAGCCCGTACGTTTTGTTTTTCACTTTCTCTCCACCAATTTGCGATATGTTTCTTCAATGCTTTCTCTCGAATGAGTTTATTCTAAGCCGCCTCCATTTGGCTATTGGATTTTAATGAAGAGCTTTTTATTTCTTATCCAAAATACCCTCAGCGGGGTTGACATTATCCGCAAAGAAGCGAACGCTTTTGAGAAATTAATTTTCCTTTGGATGCAAATGGAACCAAGACTCGAATCTCTTGGTGTTCTTATAGGCAGTACCCACTGTTTACCAGCCGGCCATCGCAACAGCGTTATTATTAAAGTAACAGCATTTTATTAAAGGTAGGTTAGGTGGGTTTCAGAGTTTAAAAAAATGGAAATTCCACTGTTTTTTTTATATATACAATCATATATTTTATTAAAACAATTCATTATATCAAAGATACATATTTAAACAGTATTTTGTGTAGTTTTTATTCAAAAATTCCGAAAACTCAGCCGTTGGTACCTCATCTCCCTTGATGTCTCAAAAGAAAATGCTCTCGCCGTGGAGAGCATAACTCATCATTGGTTCAGCTAAAATCAAAAAGCCAAAAATAATTCACTAGTACATGGATAAATCTCGTTATTAAACAAATGAAAAAAAAAATTAATTTGAAATTTTTACAGACTTTGAACAAAAAAAAAACACATTTTTTTAATAAAATTTTCGCCTTTCAATGGCTCGAAAAAATTAGTTGTAATTAAAAAAAGACCTTCGTTGAACGATTAGATAATATTACTACGAGATGTGTGCCAAATTTGAACATAACTTCTCGAGAAATCGTGTTCACCGACCTAAAAGGTAGAGTTTTGAGATAAATGCGTTTAAAGTTTCAAATTAACACAGATATGGCCTGACGGGGGGCGGAACTTCCAAAGGGCCTATCTCTTAGAATTTTAATCCGATCGATTTGAAATTTTACGAGAGTATTTTAAACATATTTTACAATTTAATTAGTCAAAAAAATGTAATCGATTTTTTACATTTTTAAACCCACCTCAGCCCTTAACAAAAAGTTAAACCCTTCAATTTAATAAATTTCATTTAAGAATTCTATAGCAATGTATATACTGGTATATATGCTCATAAATATCTAAGTTCTAATGTTTTAATGTACCTATTAGCATATATATACACGTACATTCATAAAAATATTTAAATGTACACATGTACACCTTTACGATACACATGCCTCTATGCCATTTAAATGAGTTGGTTTAACCACTGAAACCGCTAAAACCATAAAATTTTGCAAAATTCCATTACCCATAATGCATATATTATGCATTTATAATTAGGATATATATCTGGTGATATGCATTAGATTATTATACATTATGTTAATATTGTTTAAAATAATTGCTGTTAATGGCATTTAATTAAATTTTGTTAATTGAAATATAAAATGTGAAAGAAATTTAAACTGTGGCAATATAAAAAAAAATAACAAAATCAAAAAATTAAAAAAAAAAAAATTAAAAATTAAAAATTTAAATATGAAAAAATAATAGAAATGTAGCTTCATTGCCACGAAAAGTTAAACGAAATAATTTAGCGCTTTCAAGCACAACTTGAGTCTTATAGAACTACAATTTTTTTTCTCAAATCTTCATCTCTCGCTTTAAATCATAATTCCTAGTAAAACTTAAAACATGTTGAAGTCCTTCAGTTACATGTAGCCTAATAATGTTCTTAACTCTACCCCACCTTATCCTTGTCGAGGCATGAAAGCAAAAATCGAAAAAAATTTATGCGACACAAACACACTTGGTAACTAGCACTTAGTACAGGCGAAAAGAACGAAATCATCTCATGTCGAAGCAAATGTTGCGTGTTGTTAATGAATGCCGCATGTGTTGGAGGGGACAAAATGCCATAGAAAAGGTACATTTTGCTTGCTACATACTCACACATACAATAATAAGCGTTCACTTTTGACCACAACAATATTCGCATGCTGGACGTACCAAAAAAAAAAAAATGGTAGGAGAGACCAAGAGGAACTTAAGTAACTTTTTGTTATGTACGCACATATGTGCATACGCATAAGTATACGTAAATGCACACATATGTGTTTACCTTTGTTCAACCACATTTATGTGTTATTGCTGTTTTTTTGTTTTTTTTTTTTTTTTTTTTTTTTTTTGATTGCAAAGCTCCGGCGGCTTTTTGAAAAAAACCTAATATATTCAGTACTCGCTGTTAACTTGACAAAAGGGTGCAGACCAAAAACACATTTTTATTTTCAATCTGCATCTACGCACATAAAAATGGGGCAAATAAACAATGTGTATTGACTACGCAGCTTTATAGACTCCGAAATGGTTTCGCCGAAAGTAGTCTTTCAATCTCCAGGATAGCCTCATTAGAACCCATGGAGCATGCTAGTGAACTTTGGCTTTTGAAAGTGTTGCCACATGTCTATAACATAAAATTTTTTTAAATATGTGAAGTCATTCCCTTACCGTGAGATAACTGATTGCGATTATTTTTGACAACACATAAAAAAAGCTTTTGAAAGAAATGAAACACCAGGAGGGAATAAAAATCCGTTACCTGACTATGAAGAAGTTCGAATAAAAATTACATATACGAGTATATATATAAAGGGTGATCTCAGTAGAGGTATTTTTTTCAATAGTCTTTTTTTGACAGATCACCCGTGAGTCGTGTCAAGCTGTCATGTTGTTTTTGTTCAGTATTGTTTGGAATTCCATCATGGAAAGACTTACGCCTGAACAACGTTTACAAATCATTCAACTTTGTTACGAAAATTCACGTTCTGTAAAGAATGCGTTTCGCGCGCTTCGCTTAACTCCATCACAACATCAACCATCTTAATACCCAGCATTCATTATTGGATAATATTCGACCGAATAGACCACGTCCAGCACACAGTGAAGAAAATATAGCGGCCGTAGCTGAGAATGTACACGAAGACAGTGGAGAGTATATTCGGCGCCGTTCTCAGCAACTCGGATTGAACAACTTGGCGTATTTTACGTCGAGATCGTAAATTGAAAGCGTACAAAATACAGCTTGTGCAAGAACTGAATCCGCTCGACCTTCCCAAGCGACATCGGTTCACTCTATGGGCTCTTGAAAAGTTCCAAAAAGGTCCGACGTTTTCGGTCCAAATTTTGTTCTTTCCCATTTCTGGCTCAATGAGTATGTAAACAAGCAAAATTTCCGCAGTTAGAGCGAAGAGCAACCTGAAGAGATTCCAGAGCTGCTATTTCATCCAGAAAAAACAACGGTTTGGTGTGGTTTGTGGGCCAGTGGAATCATCAGTCCATATTTCTTCAAAACTGATGCCGGTGAGAATGTAATCGTCAATGGCGACCGTTATCACGAAATGATAACCGACTAATTGATGCCTGAAATTGAAACTCGTGATATCAGCGACATTTGGTTTCAAAGAGACGGCACCACTTCCCACACATCGCATCAATCAATTGATTTATTGAGAGAACATTCGGTGAGCAGAAAATTTCACGTTTTGGGTCGGTCGATTGGCCACCAAGATCGTGTGACACTTTTTCCTGTGGGATTATGTAAAGTCTAAAATTTAGGCGGACAATCCCGCTTCGATTCATAGCTTGGAGGCAAAACATCACGCGTGTCATTCGCCAGTTACGATTGGAAGAATAACTAAAAAGAAATATAATTATTTGAAAAAGGCTACCTCGTAAATTTTTTAGCTATTCAATTTTACACTCTGGGCCAATTTATTGTTTCTCTCGCCTTAAAATTTGTTAAATTTAATTAAAGTTCAAGGCATTCGGTGGTGTAAACACGATGAATTAATGAATATTATGCGCTCAAAATATATACATATATAGAATTTCAAGTAGCGTTCAGCAGACGATAACTGCAAAGTTCTCGAATGAATTTCGATATTGCCCCCATAGTACATTAAATTGTTGTTGTTGATTACCTTAAGGTCAAGAGTCGTGGTAGAACTACCAACCACGAGTGCCAATTTGCAGTTTGTATTTACGAGAATTCGGTCTGCCGCTGCAAGTGGAGCTAATAATTTTGTGTGTGTGTGTGTTTTAAAATAAATATTTAATGTTATTGTTATTGTTGTTCTCATTTGTTGTAAGTCATGGAGGCGTGTGTTCAAATTGAAGTTTTTTAAACGTAAAATATTTCCAAAAAATTTAACCGTAAAACTGGTGTGAAACTACTGTAAGGAGGCGCACAAAACTAAACTCAATTTAAATTTTGCAGAAGCGAACGAGTGTTTGTTATTGTTTTACTAGTGGCAGCCACATTTTGGGGAGGTAAGTAATATGGAGCTTGAGTGAAAGTGGGGGAGAAGAGAGTTTTTTGAGTAGTTTCGCGTGTAATTGCCCGCAATGAGATTGTTATACATTCTACTCTACGCTTGCTGTTCGTTTTTCAACGCGCTAAAAACAGTGCAGTGTGTGCGCGCGTGTGTGTGTGTGTATACGTTTACCGCTATGTGCGCATTTACTCGGCTTAGTTGTCAAAACTTTTTTCCCAGCCACGCATTACGACATACAAATTACCGAAAGCGACTTAAAATTGGAATTTCTCCGTAACAAATGTGAAAAGTTGACACATTTTTGTTGTTGTTGTTTTTATTATTGTTATACGCGTTGTGCTGCAGTAATATTGCATATATTTTGCACCACTTAGTAGCAACAATTTGTCGACGACAGTGCAGCGAAAAGGCGCTTACTGAGTGCGCGGTGCAGCTCAGTTGGACACAAATTGCACGAAATGCATATATTCCACATTTGCATGTGTGTGTGTGTGTGTGGATGTTTATAAGCTGCTGCAACTTACCAATTTTAATTGGAAACTATTGCTGTTGCCGGCCACACTGCGTTAAAGCCCGCGTCGCTGTGGCAAGAACAATAAAGACGTGTTTATTTCCTATTTTATTGCTGGCATTCAGCCATTTTTGATAAAAAACGAGAAAAGCAGAGAAAATTAAAAATTAATTTGAGCCATCCGTTAAATATATGTACTTTAGCCGACAATTTAAAAAAAAAAATTTTTTTCGTAAAAAAAAGGTGATATTTTTCCAGCTAATTTACGCGGACATCAAACTTTCGCTTTACCAATCTGTATTAAATTGCATTTAATTTGCTTTCGTCGTTCGAATTGGTAGATGGAAAAGAATTTAAATGAAAAGTTAATTGCCAATCAACTCAGCTCAATGCCTAATTTTTCGATTTCCTAAAGGTAATAGCTATTAATGTAATAAATATAGGGAGCCAGACTAGGTAGAACCAAAGAAAAAAATCCAGCTTTCGGGACTTCAATAATACTTTTAAAGAAAATGTCTGGTATATATCTACTAAACAAAGCTGCTGCAAAGTTTTTTTTTTTCAAAAAAAAAGGCGCTTTTGTTAGCTGTTATTTAAAAAAAATTCTGAAGGTTCAGTAAATATAGAAATAATAGATATATTTTGGTTGGTTAAATTTTAGTTTAATCAATATTTTCTGTATGGAAATATTTTAAATTTAGCAACATTTTATTTAATTCCATTTATTTAAATTTATTTATCAGTTTAATAAGACGCAAAGTATACAAAGTACATATATAAGTAAAGATAATTTATAATAAAACAAATAAATAAAAATTTAAAATCACAATTTTATTCACAGAATTGGAAGATTGCGTTAACATAGGTAAGGAAGGTAGGATGGGTATTATGTAAATAGGTTTGTAATAGGCCAATTGAAAAGTCCCCGGCCTACCATAGTAAAACACATTTTTCTTTTATTTAAGATAGTTCTCTTCAAGGGCGATACACTGATGGTAGCTACCTTCCAACTATTCGATACCATTTTTGTAGTACGATTTTTCCTTTGCTTCAAAATAGGCCTCAGTTGCGGCGAGTATTCTTTTGAGAAATAAAATATGAGAGAAATAATGTCTGAGAGCCAGATCTAGAAGAACGGGGATGCGGAAGTAATTCGAAGACCAATTCATCGGTTTTTGCCATCTATTTCACTACTTGTGACACGGTGTATTGTGTTGTTTAAACAGCACTTTCTTTTTCTTCAAATGTGGTCGTTTTTCGGTAATTTCGTCCTTCAAACGGTCCAGTAACGCTATGTGATAGACGCTGTTGATGGTGCATCTTTTTTCAACGTAGACAGTGAAAATTATTCCTTGCATATCCCAATATACAGACGCCATAACATTGCCAACCAACCGTTGCATTTTTCCACGCTTTGGAGTGGGTTCATCATGTGCAGTCCACTCGGATGACTGTCAATTGGACTTGGGAGTGAAATAATGGAGCCATGTTTCATCCATTGTCACATATCGACGAAAAAACTCTGATTTATGACGCTTTAACATTTCCAAATACCGCTACGAATCATCAACAAGCTAGCGCGGCACCCACCTTGCGCAGAGCTTTCTCATACCGAAATATTCTTGAATGATATGATGTACACGTTCAGTTGATATCTTTAGAGTGCCTGCCATTTTATTCAATTTCAATTTATTTTATACAATAAAGCAGAATGGCTATGGTACCTATAGCCTGACTGGAATTCACTCAATGCTGATGAGTCGTGAGGGGAGCTACAAAAGTTGCTTTTAACTACCGCAATGACGTTAGCAACCTTCCATTGCCCTTTGCTGGACCAAATAAAAATTCATGGGTGTGATTAGTAATTTTGCTTCTATCAATGCTGAATGCAGATGAATTTGCATGAGAACTTATTCCAAAGAAGTATGACTTCATCACACCAGCGTCTATCTTCCAAGTTTTTATCTCTTTGGTGCAGACACCCAGTGATATTCCATTTGTTTACAATAATTTGAGGGCAAAACAGTTTTAAATTTCACACCCAGGCAGACTTCTTCTTTTACCTTTTCACAATTCAATATTACTTTCTTTCTCAAGTTTTTTACTTGTAGTCCAGCGTTCAGTTGTTCCAATATTTATAAGACCTGCATCCGTCTTTTAAAAGTATTAAAATAGCCTTCGTGAGTCAAGGGTTAGTACGGTCAATAGATTTAATACTACGAGGAAGGAAATATTTTTCAAGCAGGACATGACCCGGACACTCATTGTTTATGCGTTCTGTATTTTCTGGAATTTTTATTCTAATTCGTGTTGAAAAGGGTCACTAAAGTTCTAAATCAAAATTTAAAATTTTTAATAATTTTTTTATATTGGTGTAATTTCGTACTTGTAAGGGCGTATAAGCGAAAAAAATACGCACGGACCTATGCTTATCATAAGTTTTGCTTCAAAGTTTTCAAGCAAAATGAATTTTTTCCTGATCCTTGATGCATTTAGATATGTCATCTGAAATTTTAACCAAATCGAAGCATAAATTAATTTTTTTCTCAATTAAATCGGCCCACAGCCTGGAAATCATCATTCACGTAAATTAAACCATGAATAAGATTTCGAATAGGTCGGTCCGTGGTCCACTTCCCGCAAAGGAAAGTGGTATTCTTATTAACCTAAGCAAAAAGCTACCTATGTACCAAATTTCATGTAAATCGAAGCACAAATACGATTTTTTTCGAAAAGGTCAGTCCAAGGTCCACCTCCCGCAGATATGTGACTAATGCAAAAAATAGATAAAAACAGTCTCTGATGCGTATATACCATGATAAAAGTTCAGCTCAATCGGTGCAGACCTTTTTGAGTCTTCTAAGATTACAATTTGAAAAATTTTATGTTTGGCAATATTTTTTGCTTACCAACAATTTATGTTTAGAAATAAAGGGTTTTCCAATAGCGATGATATAATTTCTAAGTGTCGTTTTGGCCATTTTTAATATGTCATGATCTGTAATTTTTTTTTCATTGTAACTCAGTAATGTTTACAATTTCATCCATGGACCACCATAAACGTTGTGAATTTGCTGATTTTGCCTTGGAACAATTTGAAAACGATAATGATTTTTTTAAGAAAATCATCTCCGATGAGGCTCACTTTCATCTGAGTGGTGCGGTAAATAAACAAAACTGTCGATTCTGGTGCGAAGAAAATTCACAAATTATTCATGAACAACCATTACATTCACCTAAATTGACAGTTTGGTGTGGAATCATCGGTCCGTACTTCTTTCAAAATGAAACTGGTAGCACCGTTACTGTCAATGAAGAGCGGTATAGATCGATGCTAACCAACTTTTTATGGCCACATTTGGAAGAAGTTGATCTTAACAATATCTGGTTCCAACAAGAAGGGGCTGCATGTCACACAGCACGTGCAACAACCGAATTATAGCGAGAAAGGTTTGGAGATTCGATAATTTCAAGAAATTGTGACATTGAATGGCCTCCAAGAAGTTGTGAGTTAACACCATTAGACTACTTCTTGTGGGGTTATTTGAAGTCATTGGTCTTTAGCAATGAACCAGACTCTCTTCAAGATTCAAAAGTCAATATTGAACGTGCCATTCATGACATACGACTTGTTTTAGTGGAAAAAGTGCTCAAAAATTGGGTTAATCGAATTCGTTCCTGCAAAAGGAGTCGTGGAGGACATTTGAATGATGTTATATTCAGAAATTAATTGTATCGATTGTACATCACATTAAATAAAAAAAACATTTGAATTTCCTTAGCAATCAGTGTCTGTTTTTTTTTTTAAGAAATCATGTCACTCTCATTGGAAAACCCTATATTTCATGCTTTTCAACATTTTTATGTTTAGCAGCATTTTGGTAATATTTAATAATTATAAATATTTTTATAAGCAGTCCCTTTGCTTATGCTTTTTTATATTTCGCAATAATTTATGTTTAGGAATTTATTATGTTTAGAAACATTTTTATTTTAGCAACATATTATGCTTAGGAATATTATATATTCTGCTGCATTTTATGTTTTAATTTGTGTTAGTTTATTTCAAATTTTGTCCTCTCCTAAAAGTATGCAACAAATTAAAAAAACTGTGATTAAATAAAAATATAATCTTCAAAAGCACTTATTTTCAGTAAACTGTATATTTAAAAAGCATGACATGTCGTAAGCATCTCCATTTCCAACGTTCATCTCATTAAAAAAAGTCAATTTAGCGTTTTTGCCATATTTACTTAACGTCAATCAAATGAACCGCCCCTCCCCCGCCTAAGTACATCAACAATTTCTGGAAATGCTAGTCATCATTAATTTCCGCACTTTTTATTGTATTTTCGTGTGCATTGACATAAGTGATGAGTTGCAAAAACAACAAAAAATTCACATATGACAAACTAACAAAGTAATAAACTAACGAGCGAACAACAACAGTAAGTATTTTTGTTGTCCAACATAACAACAGCAACAGTACGAGCTAAAGCATTGTCGGGAAAGAACGGATGTGTCACTTCCTGCCAAACAGCTGCTACTCTAACTACACCCCTCCCACCTCCCACACTCTTCACACACCAATTGACTGCTGCTCAAACGGCAACAGCTGCCACATTACCACTCCGCACGCTCTACCCTCGTCTATCCTTCGGTTGGCGCTTTTGTCAGTACTTAAGATTCTTCCTTCCACATTTTCCGCATTTTTTCTAGCTTCCTGTCTTCATATTACGAGTATCTCTGGTTATTATTCTGTTGCCGTTGCCGTCTGCCTTACTTTGGAATTTGCTTTGCTATCGCTGCCCGAATGCGTGTATATTTTCGCTTTTTTCCTTCCATTGCATTGTCTACTTTGTTTTTGGTGCCACTTTATCAGCAATGTCCGTTGACTGTTTGCATTAACTGTGCTGGCATGGTAAATGTAGAGTAATGACATATTCATTGCATGCAAGTCAGAGATTTTTCTATGTGTGTGTGCGTATGTGAGAGTTGAGTTGCATTTTATTGCCCGAGCCAGAGTCAAAGTTAAAGTTCCGCTTGCTTTGTTGTTGCTGTAAAATGAGATAGTATGGCGCTTAAATTTTATTTTTATAACTCAAATGAAAAAGTGACTTACTATTAAATAGAGCATACGCACTACACATTCTTTCCTTTTATGCCATTTCAGATGTTGTAATAATAATAAAAATGTGTTCATAAAAAAAAATAATTTTTGTAGATTTAAGCTCGCTAACATCATTGTTTACAAAATTCTTCCACCTCTCAACCAGTTTGTTGGTGCCCTTCTTCCAACAATTGATGCCATGTCAAAAAAGTTGTTGAGCCAGAGAAGCTTGAACCTTTTCGCCATCGAAGCTAAAACCCTTCAGTTAATTCCAGATGGAGCGGATTCGGTTGGCGAAAGGTCCGGGGAGTACGGTGGATTTCTGAAGAGCCTCCCATTCGAGCTCGTGGAATGCGGATTGTGCAGCACGGGGTCTGGCGTTGTCGTTCAAGTTGAGTTGGGCAATGTAGAGCTCCTTGTTGACCTTTGCGTTACTTTCAACCATTTTCTGGTATATCATGCTAGGTAGTTGCCGAAGTTGTTGATTTTTGCTTCCTGAGAATTCCATTTCTAAGCCTAAAAAAAATTTGAAGAAATAAAATTATACGACAAAACAAATGACAGGGTTTCGTAGACTAGAAAAATACATATTTGCTCCCTCAAAGACTGTCTCCCTTCTAAGAAAACGGCTAAAACATAACGAGGGCTTGCCAGATCACTTATCTCTCTGCAACAATAACCTACGAAAAAAGCTCAGCTTCAGTCAGTCCAGGTCCATAAATCACTCAATAATGTACCGTTCATGTCGTGGATAGATCGACTTTAAGCCGTTTGTTATTAAAAAAACTTTGGCCATGACCTTGTTCACCGAAAAACCCACTTTGTCCATCTTTGGTGCTTTGATCATAACAACCGCACCGTAAGTTCTGCTTTCTCCTGGTTAGGCAAGGAAGCGCAGCGAATTGGTCTGGTAATATACCAGGGCAGGACGAAACATCTCGCGCCACAGTCATAACTTCGAAGTCTTAAATAATTTCGTCTACCTAAGAACGGAAACGGCGATGAACTGTTCGAGTGATGCGATAACATTGACCTCGTCATGTCGTCCGAGTGGATGAAAGCGTTTCATCTATGAAAGTATTTGATGGAGTACCCGCTATTGGAAGCAGAGGGGGAAGACCTCCACCGTTGGAATAATTAGGTGAAGAGGAACCTACGCACTATTGTTGATGCGGCTATAATAATATAAACGGTATCTAGGCCAAAGAAGGAGAAGAGTGAAACGGCGCAAAAGTTCCTTTGGATTGCGATTAAACATGGCCAAAGACTCCTTTGAGGTGGCTACATGGTTGCGCTTAAGGTCGTGTGTGAGCAATGACGACATCCATCGCGCGGATAGGTTTTCCATGTCCAAATATTCATATATGTACCCGCTCAGTTGAGATGCCTATTATCTCAGCCCCCTCACGCACATTTATTCTCCGATCGCCCAATATCATTTCATAGATTTTATAAACGATATCTGGCGTGACGAACTCTTCCGGGCGACCTGAACGTTCGGCGTCGCTTGTATTGGTGCAACCACAATGAAACTCAGTAAACCACTTCTTAACCATTGGATTTGATGGTGCAGAGTCCCCTAGTACTTATCAATTCTTTCCTTGGTTTTGGCGATGGTTTTTTTATGTAATAAATTATGCTTAATAAGCACTCAAAATTCACTTTTTCCCTTGTCGTTAAAATTCACGACATGGTCTGTTTTGAATGGTTGTCAAACACAAGTTAAATGACGTAGCTAACTCAAATTTTTACAGCAGTTTAATAACACTGTGCAACAAGATTCTACGCAATTGATGAAACCAATTGGAGATGAAACTTTATCTCTCCCATATCAAAACCTCATACTGGGTTTTTGGCATATAGGTCTGGTTTCATTTTTATTTTTATTTAAAGTTGGCAACCCTGTGTATGAGAAAAGTTGATTAAAACTTGATCAAATGAAGCAATTTTAGATGGGTTTTTTTGTATATCGCTTTTTCTTTGGATCGAGAACTCATTTTTGTCATTAACTTTTACCTAAATCTTACGATAGGTGGCGCTGTCATACAATTTGTCTTATTTTTGAATAATAGTATTAATATATGTAGTTTTTTTTACCAATCACAATTTCTGTGAGTTTCGTGTCAGCTCTCTTGCAATACCACAGCAAAATAAATTCTGAAGATTTTGGTAGCGTAAAGCGTCTTATAAAATAAATTTAAAATGAATAACTGTTTGCGAAAGTTAGCGCTTTATTGCTATGTTTGCGGTAAATTCAGCATAGCAACCAATCTGATTGGTATTAGTGTTAGTGCGAAAGAGTGGTATGAACATTATTTTGGGATGCCGGTTGTTCAAGACGTAAATTGGGCTCCCAAAGATATATGTAGAACCTGCTACGACGACTTACGTCTCTGGGTTAAAGGAATAAAAAAAATCGCTGAAATTTGGTGTTCCGATGATTTGGACTGATCCAGGTAAGTTTATTTTATTAAATGTGTTGAATCTATGTACTCATTCAGAATGGTTGTGCATTCAGGTGAGCATAGTGAAGCGAGTTGTTATGTATGTTTGAATGATGTAAATGGAAAAACTAAAAGATCGCGAAGATCAATGAAATATATTGGAACAGATTATGTAAGCCTGCCATTATCGCATTCAGATACTATTCCTGTAGCACGGCCACCAAGCCCTACTACGATTTCTATATGGACTGCGAACTTGCAAAACTAGTTGCAGGATCCTGCTTATGAAATATCTGAAGCTTCCAAAAATATGATACCAATATCTCAAAATTGGATGGATGACGTGGTAAAACATGTCAATTTATCAAAACGTGATGCAGAGTATATAGCACATAAGTTAAGACAAAATAATTTACTGACACCTGATGTTAAAGTTACTGGTAATTACCGTCTTCGCCAAGCAAAATTTCAGCCATTTTTCTCTGCCAATGAAGAAAACACCTTCGTTTACTGTAACGATATTGAAAAACTTGTTGCAGAAATGGGTATGACTTATATTCCCCACGAATGGAGGTTATTTATTGATTCATCCAAAACTAGTATGAAAGCAGTTTTGCTGTACTACAACAACAAGAAACCTAGCGTTCCGATAGCATACAATTTGAACACTAAAGAAACGTACGAATCTGTGAGGCATCTACTAGAAGCAATAAACTATGAAAGCCATAAATGGTAGCTCTGCTTTGTGGATCACAAGGTGGATATACGAAGAATATGTGTTTTATATGTTTGTGGAATACACGTTATAAAGGGAACCAATACCAAAAACATGACTGGTAGAACAGAGAAGATTTAGTTGTTGGATCAGATAATGTAATACACACGTACCTTGTTCCAATTGAAAAAGTGTTGCTACCTCCACTAACACATATCAAATTGGGTATTCTTAAAAATTTTGTAAAAGCACTTCCTGCAGATGGACCAGCTTTTATTACACTAAGGTCAATATTTTCACGACTTAGTGCAGGCAAAGTAAACGAAGGTATTTTATATTTACATAAAAAATAAGATTTTTTAAGATTTATGTAATTTCTATATCGTTTTACAGGTATGTTTAATGGTCCAGACATAAGAAAATCTTTTATTTCATGTCAGAAATACATATACTCGAAAAGGGGTGCCATTCCCTACCGAGCGGCGACCGCAATTTGAAATATTAATTTTTTACAGTTTCGGATGTTGGTCAGATCATAACTCGAAAGCAGGCTCCACTCAAGTATTGCGACCGCAACATACCAGAGCTCAAGGTTTTGTTCGAACGAGCATTTCGAGTATTTTGACAAAACTTAAACTTTTTTTCAGAACTTTTTTTTTTTATAATTTTAAATTTATTTGCATGCAAAGCGTATGTATATTATGAAACGCCAAAGAAATTTTGACAATCGAAATTGTAAATTTTTGTTATGCTGAGCAGTGGAGCAATGAGTGAGTATCGAACGAGCATCGAGCTGCTGTTCTTCAGCCGTCGTATTTTACATGGTACAAATCTCGTATCGGTTCCTTCAAAAAAAAAAAAAAAAAAAAAAAAAAAAAAAATCTGTCGACATTATTGGCATATAAGTAACCATCAACGCTGCGAAGAAAATAACCAGGCATATACGATATGTATGTATGTATGCAAATACGTTAGCCTAATTATAGATAATTTTTCATTTCAGTGTTTATGTTATACAGCATAATTAACAAGATATCATGCTCTCATTCGGTAAATGAATTGGCACATATATTAAAGTCTAAAGGTATACATACACATGTATACGCATAAACTTAGGAATTTGGAAAAATCTTTTCTATTAAAGTGCTCTCTGCACTTTCATCCGATTTAAGAATTTTTTTTTTTTTTTGCCTAAAATAATAAAATCTCACTTAAGTAAGCGGAAAAGGCGAGTTTATGTATGGATGTGTAAAAGTATGTACAATTGTAGGGGTGATTAATTGTCTGAGTTTATTTAAGTTAATTTTTATTTATTTGGAAAATTTTCCTCAATTTGTGTAGATTTTATACGTTTATTATTATTACTTTAGACACCGTTAAGTGCTGCTACACCCCTTCAATTGTGCAAATATTTTTTTTTTTTTGATATCAGATAGATATTTGCTTTGATTTTTTTTTTTGATAAAAATCATTTACAAATATCCAGATAACGAGAGAGAGAGAGAGAAAGAGAGATAGAGAGAGTGATAGAGAACGAGGGAGAGAGAGAAATGAAAGCCGAATACCGTTTTGTGAATTAATTTAACGTGCCGTCTATTGGCATGTATAAATTTATTAGACAAATGATTTTTGCTTTCCATTTACAATTAAGAATTGAAAGTGAATTGATTTAGTGCAAGAGTTTTCTATATTCGAAAAGTTTCTTTGAACTTTTTTCACAAAATGGTGTTGCGCAAACTTAAAGTTTATTTTGCTGCAATTTGCATATTTTACTCTGACAATATCGTTCAAGGTATGTGCGAAGAAAGCAACATTTTGTTTTCTTTAAGAGAATTTTTTATGAAATTATGCTTGACTTTGAAACTGCGAGAATTTTTCAAATTGTAGAAATAAAATAACATTCCTCTTAAAGCTTTGAATTGTATGTGAAATTTGAATTTTGCCATAGAATTGCAACTTTCTGAGTTTAAATGGTAACTGTAATAATAAATATTAAAATATATGAAATTTCGGAATTAAAAAAGTTGAATTTGAGTTCTTGTTTTTATTTCTGACTTTTTAAATATAAATAAAACAAGTTTAATTTAAAATAAGAAAATAAAATTAATTATTTAAAATAATCCATATAAAAGGCATATTGTTCACTTAAAAAGCAACTAAATGAAAATTTTCCATTTCAAGTGACGACTCTGAATTTTTAACATAGATATATGTGTGTAACTGTGTCTTTTTTGTTTTTTTTGTTTTTGCATTAAAAAGTTTTAAGGTATCAGTATATAACGGGTTTTTAACTTGCATATATTTATCGAAAATTCAATGTGCCATAATCATAACACATGATATATGATCTTTTATATCCTTGGAAGCTACTAATATATCCTTAAGCATATACGGCGTTAGAACAATCGAATCACAAGATATCGAAAAAAATTTAATTTTCCTTTTTTTTATTTTTAGTACAAGGCAAACATCCGAAACTTCAAATCAAACAACATAAAATCATGTGTTTGGTATCTGAAATCATCCCCATCTTCATACCCGTGTGAGGCCAATTCATTGCTTTTATCGCCCTTATACTCTAGACCTTACAATAGTAAATAATTAGAATTGTGACTTTCAGAACTAAAGGCCGGTACGCGCCTCAAACGAAAAAAAAAATAATTTTCTGTTGTTTGTATACAAATACGAAATCACGGCAACCCAGGTTTTTGAGCGAAATAAATAGAGGAATAATCTTTTTCAGAAGTATTAAAACAAGTGCATAAAGCAAGTTAAGTATTTTTTTCGATTCTTGATCAATTTCTTAAATTTTATTTATTTCTTAGCCATACATAATGGGCGACTGGTCTTTACCGCGCTCTTCTCATGTTTCTCGTTTTGTTTACTTAACATACGTTTCTTCCTATCAAAATAGTTGTTAAAGACAGAAAATCAATTAGTCAAATTTCCTTCGCTACTATATTTTTCCATCCGAGAAATATATGATTTTTTTTTTCGAGAGCGTTTTCGTTAGAGCCGCACACGAGCTTAAACCTAAAAAGAACTGTAAATGTTATGTTATTGTTTTTCAAGACTGAAAAGCCTGTCCACTCATTTATAATTCGCGCCATAAAACTTCTTGCCTTTTCTCTTATTTTTTTCAGGCACTAATTTCGATTACGAGCATCAATCCAAATGGTATGACAACTTCCAGGAATGCAGTTTTCATCGCCAATCTCCAATTGAGCTAAATTCAAATGAGGTAATATTTTATATTACTTTGTCATATCCATAGGCTACGGTAGAACAATATTTTGCTGAGAAATTTATAGAAATATGCACACACAAAAATAATGAATAAAAACAAGGATAAAAATTACAACGATATGAGTTTTAGATTTAGGAAAGTTGTTTCTTAAACTTTGTTTTTATTACTAAATCTGCTTCGACATCGGAAGCTTCACAATAAGTAATGGAATCGTGTAATTAAATTAAAATATAATAGCCCATTAACGGAAATGGGCTGCTGTTTCAATGTTTCTCTTTATAAGAACGGTTTATCTCTTCTCTTCAAGCGGGATTGACTGAGGCCGAGATGTTAGCCAAAGGGTTCGAAGTATTACGCTGTTCTGTTACGAGCGTTGTTCAGGCGTGAGTCTATTCATGATGAATTGCCAAGCCAAACTGAGAATAAATCAATTGACAGCTGTTAAATCGGTCGCCATCTTGAAAAGTAATGCCAACTTAAAGTTCTATACCTCTATAAAAAAAACACCCTTTACCTCTACTTTGATGGCACGTATATCTAAGTCTCTTTGGATGTTTTTATTACGTATATTGCGCCAGCTATAATTATTAGAATTTTAGACTGGAATCTTTGTAAAATATAAATACAATAAGTACATTGTTAAGCTTGACCGTAGGACGCGTTTTTAGCTTTCGTTGACTTTTATGCACCATTTTGTTTTTTTTTTGTTTTTTATTTGTTTTGGAATTAGAAGGGCAATAACTTTTTTTTTTAGCTCTGAAAGCTCAGATGTTCCTCAAGAAGCATTGAATCTTGGAATACCATGGTCTAGTGCAAAAGTGCATTATCCGAAGAAGTACTTGGTTGGAATACCATACTAAGGTGCTCTGGAAAACAAATTTTTTTCTTTTTCAGTTTTGGCCCACTAACCGTTACGTATTCTCAACGGAGCTTCAGTATTTATTGGTAGCTTAAGATTTCCAAGCCCATTTTCAGTGGAAATGGTTGGAGACAGCGACGATAGGAGATTTTTCATAGTTTTTTTTGTTTCTAACAAGCAAATCGACTTCGCTGTCTGTTGTAAGTTTTCCGGTCTTTAACTGCGTTTTCTACTCTGGTGTTGCTAAAGGTCCTGCTGTTACTAGCATACTGTTGAATACAAGTACTTCGTTATCAATGTCAGTCTCGCTCTCTATTTCGGGATGAATCTTTATGTGAGTGCTTATGTATTTTTTTACATTTCATTCAGTTAGTTCTGGTTGTCACAAAACGAAAAAGATACTGATATTTAACTGGCTCTTCATTCAATCTAATAATTACTGGGGAGTGATCAGAGGATAAACAAGCATTATTAAGTTTCCATCTACATTTTTGTTGACTACAAAATCAATCAGATCTGGTAGTTCCCTTATTGATTGTTTTGGTGAGATAAAATCGAATATATTTTTCGTACTCATCACCGTCTTATATAACTGTCGACCTTTTGGGTTTATTAGTCAGGAGCCCCAATAAGTATGTTTCGCATTATAATCTCTTCCAGCTAAAAATCTGTCTTCTTATATGTTATTACGAATGGTGGCGGACAGTATACCGCGGCCAGAATAAAGTCAACACCTCTGTTTTTAAGAGTGATTGAAGCTGATTGCAATCAAAGGATTCAGTTCCTTAAGAATATGGCTGTGTCACCATGGGCTTTGTCATCCGGGTGGTTAGTACTGTACATCTTAAACCCAGCGATATAAAAATTATATTTATTGGTGAGGTGAGTTTCCGAAATGAGCATAACATCAACTCCATGACTCTGAAGAAATAACTTGAGGGCTAATTTATGTTGATTGATACCATTGGCATTCCTTTCTCATATCTTAAGTTCGCTCATTTTATGGATATTAAGGTTTGTAACATTTGGTTTTGCACCTTCTCTAGGTCTTGGACCATACTTTGCATGGTTGCTATAAATTTTGTCACATCAAATTGAGAATCATAGTCTCTACTCCAGTACTGTGTGGAACGACAGCTGGGGAATGTTCACTTGATTTTGATTCACTAGCATAGTTCATTTGAACAGAGTAAATCAGAGTAACTCGGTTTAAAGGCTATTTGCGTGGCACTACTCCGGTACCAGTGCTCAAAAAAATCTATGAAAATATGGACTCCATAGAGTTTGTTTAAACTTGAATTTAAAATCATTCTAAGCACTGTTGCACGGAAAATTTTTTCAACATAATATTTATATAAAATCATAAATGTGACTGACATCTGTGTCATGTTATGCCATAAACATATTTCTTATAAAAGCTTTATTGTCTGCCTTCTGAGCAATTCGCTACTATAAATGGTTTTTAAATAATAATTAAAAAATTTAGTGGAATATTTCCAAGGAATTGCAACTCTAGTTTTAATACCTTTCACGTGCATGAAATGTAAATACTAAAGGGTGTTTTTTATAGAGGTATAGAACTTTAAGTTGGCATTACTTTTCAAGATGGCGACCGATTTAACAGCTGTCAAGTGATTTATTCTCAGTTTGGTTTGGCAATTCACCATGAATAGACTCACGCCTGAACAACGCTTGCAAATAGTGCAATTTTATTTCGAAAATAATGGTTTTGTGCGGAAACGTATCGCGCACTACGTCCATTTTAGTGATGTTTAGCGATGAAGCGCACTTCTGGTTGAATGGCTATGTCAACAAACAAAACTGCCGCATTTGGAGTGAAGGTAATTCTCAAGTGTATGTTGAAACACCGTTACATCCAGAAAAACTGACTGTTTGGTACGCTTTATGGGCTGGTGGAATCATTGGTCCGTACTTTTTCAAAAACGTTGGTGGCCAGAACGTTACAGCCAATGGTGATCGGTATAGAGCCATGATTGCTAACTTTTTCATTCCTGAATTGAATAACCATGATGTCCAGGAGAGTGGTTTCAACAAGACGGCGCAACATGTCACACAGCTCGTGCCACAATAGATTTATTGAAATACACGTTTGGTGACCGCCTAATTTCACGTTTTGGACCTGTGAATTGGCCTCCAAGATCTTGTGATTTAACACCGCTAGACTACTTTCTGTGGGGCTATGAAAAGTCATTGGTCTATGCGGATAAGCCACAAAAGCTTTACCATTTGGAAGGCAACATTCGCCGTGTTATTGTCGATATACGACCACAAATGTTAGAAAAAGTCATCGAAAATTGGACTTCCAGATTGGACTACATCCGCGTCAGCCGTGGCGGTCATATGCCAGAAATCATATTTAAGATGTAATGCCACAAGATTATCTTTCGGATAAATAAAATTCATGTCAATCGAATAATCCATCGTTGTTTTATTGCAACTTAAAGTTCTATACCTCTATAAAAAACAACCTTTAGAAATACCCACCAAAATTTATACCGATGGTATCACTATGACGAGCTGAGTTGATTTAGACATGTCCGTCTGTCCGTTTGACTGTCTGCCTGTTTGTACGCAAACTAGTATCTCAGTTTTTAAGGGCGAAACTAAGTGTGAATTTTTAAATGTATTGATAATGTGTTGACAAAATTGGTCAACTCTGTCATATAATCTCCATACAACCGCTTTGTTGAGATATGAGATTTTGGGTCAAAAATCCGTTAAAGGTCAAACCACCGATGTGAAATTTTGCATGCTACTCACGTAAATTCAAATAAATATTGACATTGGAAATATTCAAATTGCGAATTTGCATTTTGCATTTAAATTGCATATGTTCATGAACGGTATAAAGACTGCGGCATGGATGAAGACAGCTCTTCTTACCTGTTTATAACCGAAATAAATTCTGTTATTTACGGCAATAGAATGATAAGGCTAAAATCAAGAATAATCAGCAGTAATTGACAAGTCATCATGAAAGGTAGTTGACCTAAGACAACAAACAAAACGATAACAAATATAGTAACTAATATACATAAGTACAGTAATAAAAGTTAATAAAATTCGTTTAAAAAAATCACTCAAATAAAGTTTATTAGCACTTCAATATAAACTCATAACATGCATTTAAATACACGAATATACATACACACATACACATATAGGGCGTTCACGCGGTGTCGGCGTGTGCTACAATTTCATAAAACCATAAATTATAGTTTTCTTTTAAATAATTATTTCACATTGTGACGCAGCAAAGTCACTCATGCAAACTCACAAAAAAAAAACGTTAAAAGAATATTTTCTGATTTCTTTCGCCCTGCTCTACTCTCCTAACAGGCCATCATTACATATGATATGCCAGCGTTGAAATTCGTACACTATGACGTGCCATATAAGAGAGCCGTTAGAACTGAGAATAACGGTCATACAGCGAATATACAATTGCCAACAACACGATCCGATTCAGCCTACATCTCTGGTGGTCCACTGCTCAATGATACAACTTACATGATGGAAAGTTTACATTTCCATTGGGGATCCCGGAATACACACGGCTCCGAACATGTACTCAACAGTGAACGTTACTCCTTGGAGATGCATCTACTGCATCGAAATATAAAATATGCGACGGTGGAAGAGGCGCGCAACTACGAGGACGGTTTGGCTGTGTTGGCTGTGCTGTACGCAGTAAAAGTGAGTTTGAGTGCAACAAATGCAACAAACATACAAATAAAATTTATTTTTTTCTCTTCCTTATTTTTCACACGTTTAGTCTAATGCCACAACCGAATTTGAAGGCCTGAACGAGGTTGTTAATGTTCTGGAGTCAATCTCCGAATTTAATCGCTCCACTGAAATTAATAAATTCTTACTCTCCGTTTTACTCGGCGATTTAAATATTTATGAGTTCTACACCTATGCTGGATCCTTGACCACACCACCTTGTTCGCAGGCCGTCACTTGGCTGGTTTTCTCACAGCCCATTACCATTACGCCCAGCCAAATGTTACGTTTCCATAAAATGCGAGATGATCACGGCATTGCTTTGGAGAATAATTATCGCGCTCTGCAGGCGAAGGGTAGTCGGAAGGTTTATATGCGCAAGCAGCGTAGAGTGGTGGATTCTACGGTACAATCACCGCTCTACTGGGAGTTGTTAAAGAAACTAAAGACGCTGAAAGGCGAAGTAGTAGACTCGAGGAACTGAAGTGAAAGTTAGAGACATGAGATTATGCAAAAGAGGCTTTGTGAAGAATGTTCTAAACTTATAAAAAAATTAATAAAACATGTAATACTGACGGAGAAACGTGACATAACCTCAATAGTTAGAACTAAATATATGAAATATGACGAGTTTCTGCTAAAAATCGCCAATCCCTGATTCTAAGCCCAAGTATTTTCTATAGTATGAGCTTAGACGTGGCTACGTTTATAACGGGTAGATACATCTTAAGTCTCGATCTTTCTAGCGTAATTCTTAGTGCAGATCCCGCGATAGCAGCAGTCATTAGAGGAGCATTTAGATTAAGAATTGGCGTTACTATCATTGACGAAAGATCCAAAAAGAAGTTGTTCCCAAGGGTGCATATATGTAAAGAGTTAAGTAGTGGATTGAAGGGATACAGGGAAGGTATAAGGAAAAAAAATATTATATTATTAGAAAGAGAGCCCTTAATATTGTTTATTGACCTTCTTCAAATGATATTCCAAACACCTGCGGTTAACTACCCTGCAATGTAGGGCATACATAGAGTCTGTTTCACCTCAAGCACTGATGCCTTGCTCGCAGCATCCTTGTAGGAGGCATCTTCGAGAGCTCACATTTTTCTGGCGAAATTGCATCTTCATTACAATTACAGAGAGCTTTGAAGAATATGCAAAGGAATTCAGATTTATTTATGGACGAAATTTAAATTTCCACTACCTTACCGTTGGGTTGAGGTATTATTCCATAAACGATGGGATGAGCAGGACTTTCCCTAGTGAAGTATATTATAGAAATGTGCCTCTACTAAAGCTTAATGAACACCTTAGTTAATGAAGAACCATGCTCATTCCAAGGGGTTGGTTATATTTGTGTAAAGAATTGCTTGGAAGAATGGCTGCAGTCAGAGTTAAGACGTAGTGGACGCTGATATACGACCAGTTTTTTTCCTAATGTTTATTGTGCGTTTTTTCTATGAAAGATCTACAGTATAAAACATAATGTGATTGGGCGATGAATTTTTCTTCGTGAAGTGCCTCACAAGAATTGAGTGCATTCGAAAAAAAGCTATTATATAAGGTTTGTTTGTGGGCCGGGGAGGTCACGAACCTGAGACTTCCTTCTCTCAGTCTTTATGCTTAACAGCAATCGGCTAATCGTGGTTTGTATTTACCGAATTGCCTCTTAAATTTTACTGTTACGTTAGCTTCTAAACTTATTTTACTTCAGTGCATTTATAAATTTTTAGCAATTTTCTTGCCTTTATTTATTTTATTTAACATCGTGAAAAGTGTAATAATAACGAGGTTGACATATTCAAACTTTCTCAGACAACAGGAAGTGGCTTTCTTGCGATCGGTAGGGATTTAAAAATCCCCAAAGAGAAGCTCAAAATATATGAAGATTTAAATGCCTTAAATCTCCTATCTGACCAAAATTGAAGCGGATCAAAGAAATGAAAATAGTGAACAAAGTTTATACTCCTCAGATTTCTCAAAATCTCCCAATAAATGCTAATAAGGATTTCACGGCATTGAACTCACCTTGTCCCAAAGAATCCCAACTTAAATCTCACAAGAATGTCGAAAAAGGGTTTACTACAAAAACTCTGGAAGATGCTGATGAGTATACATCTAGTTTACTTCCATCTGCTTCAGCCACATCTTCTATTGCAATTTCACTTCCCTCTCTTTCCGTACCTCACTCTACTTAATCATCGACCGCATTGAATAGAAATGATCTAGTTGTGGTTACGATAAGTATCTCTCTTCTCAAATGATACTATTGCGGATAAGGTGCCTTCAAATATATGAATTTTAAGCTATATTCAACCGACTAGATTGGATGTTAGAAGTTTAATATTTTCTTTGATAGAAGCATATCTTCATCCAAAATTCATGTATCAACTCTCTTTATTTTCTTTTAAATTCAACTTTTTGGCCAAATGATTCATTTGTATGTGGTTTTGAAGTAAAGCAGCGTACTCCCGCAACAATGTGTTACATTACTACTCATTTATCAAAGCCAAAAAAAAAACTGCTAATGAAAGAAAGCTGTAATATATACTACCACACTGAGCTCACAGATGGATACTTACGCAGTTTAAACTTAGTCTCTCTCTGAATGTGTGCAACTCTGATATTTTAGGAAGTAACTTTGAAGCCTTTAGAGATGATCGTTTAAGTAAACTTCGTGGTGGAGTACTTATTGGTCTTCAAAATAAACTTGCTGCTGAAGAAATAAATTTTGCGAATTCTTAAGGGATGTCGCCAGTTTCATCACGCCAAATCTCACTTCTCAACTTATTCCCTTTATTGGTTTTGTTCAGTTGATTCTCCGACAGGGTGAAAAGTTGATGAATATTGGAACGAGTTCCCGTCGTCCCTTGTCAAATTTGGTTTTGAGACAAACCGGTTTCGGCGTTCTGCCATCTTCCCTTTATATGCCCCGGTTAAAGCCAATAAGTTCTATTGTTAAAACATCTGAAGTATAGTTTTAATGGGTGACTAAAATTTATCCTGCGTATTTTGATTTTTCAATTATAATTCACTCATACCAAGCTCAACATAAGACAATGTTCCTAAATGAGCTCTCTGATCTGGATCTCTTTCGAACAAATAACATTCGTAATAAATTTTTGAATTTAATGTAAATATTATTGGACGGCATCTCGTTTTTTTTTTTTTGCTCTAATTCGCTGTGATCCTATCGCTCTGCCTGACTCCAAATTGTAACGAGGCTGGTTCGAGGTCAGAACGTTGAGAAAGTGCAATATACGTGGTGCCATTAGTTTGAAAAGGAAAACCTCCGTTTGGAATTTAGAATGGGTGAAAACTGAATATGGTGAATCGTGCGAGTGTGTACAAGTTGTGTCGCAAGTTTAAAAACAGTCGTATGTCTCCGGGCGATGAACAGAAGAGCAGAAGATCTTCAATTGTGACTGACGAAATGTCTGAAAAAGATTAAAAATTCGCTCCGTGACGTTCGCATCACATATGCCTATTGTTTAATGCAGAATTGAAGTGCTTGAAAAATCAAATGTACATAAATAATATATTTGTTTTTAATATCTACCCTCAAAAAGTTATACCAGCTTCAACCTTGCATTAAAGTGGCAGTTCTGCTGTAGAGCACTAACACACGCATTATAAAAAGTGACCCCAGTAAAGGTACTTTTTTCAATAGACTTTTTTTGAAAGATCACGTGCGAGTGTTATTTTGTTCATTATTGTTTGGCATTTCATCATACAAGAATGAACAACGTTCACAAATCAATCAACTTTAATACGAAAATTCACCTTCTCTAAAGAATATGCTTCGCGCGCTTCGCTCAACTTATGGTCAACATAGTCGGCCTACTGAGCGTACTATTCGCAACACCATCACCTATCTTGAGACCCAGCACTCATTGTTGGATAATATTCGACCGAATAGACCACGTCCAGTACACAGTGTAGAACATATAGCGGCCGTAGCTGAGAGTGTACACGACGACCGTGGAGAGTCGATTCAGCGTCGTTCGCAGCAACTTGGATTGACGTATGGATCGAGTTGGTGTATTTTACGTCGAGATCCTAAATTAAAAGCGTACAAAATACAAAATACAAACTTTGCAAGAGCTGAAGCCGCTCGACCGTTCCAGGCGATATCCCTTCGCTCTATGGGTTCTTGAAAAGTTCAAAGAAAATCCGACGTTTTCGAGCCAAATTTCGTTCAGCGATGAGACACATTTGGCTTTGGCATTTTGGCTCAATGGGTAAGTAAACAAACAAAATTGTCGCATTTGGGACGAAGAGCAACCTGAAGAGGTTCAAGAGCTACCATTTCATCCAGAAAAAAAACAACGGTTTGGTGTGGTTTGTGGGCCGGTGGAATCATTGGTCCATATTTCTTCAAAAATGATGATGGTGAGAACGTAGCCGTCAATGGCGACCGTTATCGCGCCGTGATAACCGACTATTTTATGCCTGAAATTGAAGCTCGTGATCTCCGTAACATTTGGTTTCAACAAGACCACGGCACTTCCTACACATCGCATCAATCAATAGATTTTTAGAGAAAACACTTCGGTGAGCAGATAATTTCACGTTTTGGGCCGGTCGATTGGCCACCAAGATCGTGTGGTATCACACCGTTAGAGTTTTTCCTGTGGGGATATGTAAAGCCTAAAGTCTACGCGGACAATTCCACTTCGATTCACTCCTTTGGAGCAAAACGTCACGCCTGTCATTCGCCAGTTACCAGTCGAAATTCTCGAATGAGTCATCGGAAATTGAATTGAACGGTTGGACCATCTGAGACGTAGCCGCGGCCAACATTTCAGAGAGATAATCCTTAAAAAATAACTATCAAAGAATGTTTTTTCGAATGATAATAAACAGTCTCCATTAAATTAATTTTTTCTGTGTTTTTTTCTTTAAAAAAAGTACGTAATATTGACGTCGATCACCCGTTACTTGATATGTCGACTAACCACAAAATTAAAAAATACACTCAAACGCTCTATACGTACATATAGAAATTTTGTTTTGCTTATTTTCATAAAGACGGTGAGAATAATTCTTCTTTCATTCTAATGTTAAAAGGCTCCATCCCAGCACCATACTAGTTTTCGCCTTTAGTTTCAACAATAGTAGCATATTTGTGGTTTATTTTGAATATTTTAGCAGGAAAGAAATGACAGAAATAAGCGCCATAATGGAAAATGTCAAAATAAATAACCAAGGCACTCAATACGACAAATATTGATCAAATTTAACGAAGCAAACAAATTTCACTTCTCATTTGCATATTTATTATATTTTATTTTGAAAGAGAAAATAATAATAGACAAATTTCAACTCGAAATATAAAGAACGCAAAGCTCATATGTAGCAAAATGTCGATAGATCGCATTAACATTTTTCCCTCCCGCGCCAATCTTGTGCTGATGAAGCAACGCATTGTGGCCGCCACACGTGGCCTCAATCTGCTCAAGCGGAAACGGGACGCACTTGAAATGAAACTACGTGAATTGGTCTCTGAACTAGACGCAGCCCGTGAAGTGGTAGACAAGGTAATGGCCGATGCCATTTTCTCGATGGCAAAAGCAAATTTCCTCGATGCCGACATGCGTGCTTGCGAATTAGTACAGATGGAGCGCGCGAATATTTATATGCGCATAAGAAATACTAAAGTGGCGGGTTTACTGCTGCCGCAGTTTCAACTCTATGTGGAGCATCCAACTAGTTGCCCTTTCACCGGCTTGTCACGTGGCGGTGAGCAAGTAGAGGTTGTGCGTGAACGTTTTCAAGACGCGGTGCGTACGCTCGTCACACTCGCCTCGCTTGAGTATTCGGTTCACACACTGCAGGATGGTGTGCGTCAGAATAATATGCGTGTGAATGGCTTGGAATATGTGGTATTGCCGCGCTTTCAAAATACCGTTAACTATATACGCGACGAACTGGAGGAGTATGAACGTGAAGACTTCTATCGCTTGAAACGTTCACAGGCCAAACAACGCCAGCGGAAAGAGAAATTCACACAATTGGTAAAGACCAAAAATATGCCAGCAGCCGAATTGGCTGAACTCAGTGGTACTGGTTTTCAGCCGATATCGCGTATACCGTCCGTTCCCATGAGGGAGGACTTTGATATGAATAAATTTACTACTCAGCGGCAATCTATTAGTGATAAAGCAGGCGAAAGCCGAACCAGCGGTGGAGGAAGTCGTCGGGATATGTCAGTAATACCGGAGGAGAATGAGGGCGAACAGCAGGGAGATTATCGGAGGGGTAGTGCTTATTATTCGGCACGCGACGAGTAGGCAATTTATGAACTTCGTTCATTTTCGACCTAACTATGGCAACCATATCTTTTAAATAAAATTTGCTTATTAAGAGCTTGACTGATTATACCAATATTCATTTAACTGAGGCTGTTACTAGTGCCTGCAGGCAGTAGAATACAAATCTGACAGAGCAAATTCTACTGTCCTAGTGAAGCACAAAAAATCCTCTAAATTTTCGAAACGATCTCATCTCTGACTACAGCTTATATTTTACTGCAGGTTGTAGTCTTTTTAGACTAAATTAATCATTTCGTCCCGCAAGGTTTGCGTTACGATGTCAGAAATTTTGTTTGGTTTGAAACAATAATTTTCGTTTACGCTCAAATGCAAGCATTATAACGACCAGAAAGATTCTCGTATTTTTTTTAATAGTATAGCTAAATCTTTTGTTCGAACATTTTCAAGCAGTTTGAGCATTTGAGCAATTGATCACTATTCGAACATTTTGACCAAAACTTTGATTTTTTTTATAATTTTAAATTTATTTATACAAAGTGTAAAAATTATTGAAATGTCAAAGACATTTTGACAAGCAAAATTGAAAATTCCATGGTGGGATCAGAAAAAGGTTTGATCGACAGTAACGTCAAACACATAATTTGACAAAATCGGCAGTTTTATTGGAATTGTTGCTCACTCTAATATAATTCACCGAAAAAAACTAGGGAAATCGTACTAAAAGTTGAAAAAAAATTTATAGAGCTCAAGCGTTCAAAAAATTGTTTATTAAATAGACAAACAAAAATTTTAAAAGGGAATTTATTTTAAGAATAATACGTTCCAAGTAAATGAATTTCAACTATATTAGAAGCCTATGAGGACCTAATACTTTCGTTTAAGGCTAACTAATTAACAGTACATTCGTTATCAAACTATTCAACTACTTCTGTTATTGTGATTCGATGGTCGTTTCTAACCGTTTCTTTAAAGATTTGCTCGTTGATAGCCTGGGGCGTACAGGGCGATCATCACCTTCAACGCCTCTTCATGGCCCTGGGAACGCTCATATTACTCCGAAATTCTTCTCCAAGCCCGGTGAAATTTAAAAATACGCGTTAGTTTTTGAACACATATTGTATTTAGTTTTTGATCGCAATATTCAAAGCATCTAGAAAATATCTTGTGTTTCCTGTGTTTTGTGTCGTACGATGTGGTTAATTTGTTATTAAAAAATAGAAAAAGATGAAAAAAAACTCTTGCTGATTACCTGTTGATTTATGTGAAGAAGTAATGTTCTAATTTTCAAAAGGATCGGTTCAGTAGATTTTGAGTTCTGATGTTCACGAACTTCAAAACAGACGTTTTCGGGAAAATCGATTTAAAGTTTTTCATACGTGAAAATCAGGTAGCACGGCCGGTCGGTTGAAACGCTGTAACTCCGTTAGTTCTACTCGGATTGACTTAAAATTTGTACACAATATTCTCGACATATTGTTCATTCAGAAAAAAAAAATGAAAAAAAAAAATTCTATGACTTTATTTTAATTTTAAAATAGAATGAATAATATATGAAAATTGCTTCAGCGGTTGTAAATTATATATTGTAACGATTTTCAAGTCCGACCATTAGATTGCCAAATAAAGTCCCACGACTTCTTCGTTCGACTGGAATTCACTCATCGTTTCTTTGCTCCTCAATAATTACAATTATATTCACTATACTCAAACTAAAATATGTATATAGAAAGCTGTATTCGATTATTGCCAGTGAAATTTCTAGAAAAGTCGAAAATAAGACACCACTTTTGACATTGTTCTAAACATGTGATAGAGCCAAAATGGGTTTTTACTACCTATGATCATGAAGGAACTTTAGGATATACGATGGAGAAGCAGTTGTAAGCTCGAATCACATTTTGCGGAGAAAAAAGGTGGAGTGCTAAATTTGCTGCGCATGTTTCCATGGTGAGCATTGCCGAAAGAAATAAAGCCACATCTGTTGATAGAAACATACTCTTTTCGAGTTGATGTATGAATTTTAGAATAGTTCTTTAAAAGCGGATAATTTCAAGAGGGAAAAGATTCTACTAGTATATCTAATATTCCAAAGTCGACTTCAAAGTTTCCCGAGTCAAAATGAGGCTCACTAATTCTCGAAATCTTCAGAAGTTCTATTCCACAACCCTTTTCGCATTTGCTTTTTGTCGTTTCTTCTTGTGGCACTTTAAAAAGTTACGCTTGACACTTTCTTTCGGCAATGCTCACCATGGAAACATGCGCAGCAAATTTAGCACTCCACCTTTTTTCTCCGCAAAATGTGATTCGAGCTTACAACTGCTTCTCCATCGTATATCCTAAAGCTCCTTCATGATCATAGGTAGTAAAAACCCATTTTGGCTCTATCACATGTTTAGAATAATGTCAAAAGTGGTGTCTTATTTTCGACTTTTCTAGAAATTTCACTGGCAATAATCGAATACAGCTTTCTATATACATATTTTAGTTTGAGTATAGTGAATATAATTGTAATTATTGAGGAGCAAAGAAACGATGAGTGAATTCCAGCCGAACGAAGAAGTCGTGGGACTTTATTTAGCAATCTAATGGTCGGACTTGAAAATCGTTACAATATATAATTTACAACCGCTGAAGCAATTTTCATATATTATTCATTCTATTTTAAAATTAAAATAAAGTCATAAATTTTTTTTTTTTTTAATTTTTTTTTCTGAATGAACAATATGTCGAGAATATTGTGTACAAATTTTAAGTCAATCCGAGTAGAACTAATGGAGTTACAGCGTTTCAAACGACCGGCCGTGCTACCTGAACCTTTCACGTATGAAAAACTTTAAATCGATTTTCCCGAAAACGCCTTTTTTGAAGTTCGTGAACATCAGAACTCAAAATCTACTGAACCGATCCTTTTGAAAATTAGAACATTACTTCTTCACATAAATCAACAGGTAATCAGCAAGAGTTTTTTTTTCATCTTTTTCTATTTTTTAATAACAAATTAACCACGATTTTTTTAGCTAAAATCGCGTTTTTCACTTCGAAGTGCTGTAAAAAATAGAAGAAGAAAATAAAAAAATAAAAAAAATGCTCTTGCTGATTACCTCGAGAAATACATCACCTTTAAAATGCATATCAATTTTTTTGTTTCAGACAATCCGGTAACGAGTTATAATGTACACCGCAAAACCACTTTTTTTCAAGGCACATCTGGTAATTCACCGTCACGGGCTTATTTATTAATATTTTTCTTTGAAAATTTTTTGTGACATACTTCAAAAGTTGTACAATAATATGTAATAAAATTAAATAAACTTATATTATTGATGTCGCCGAAAAAAAATCATAAAAGTATGCGTTTTTATCGCCTTAAAACCTTTTACGTGACGTATTCTTGTATGTCATTTTCTTTTAAAACTATAAATGCGAAAGATTAGTTTTTGGCTAACCCTAATGACGATTTTTGGACTTGCAAGTGGATATAACTCCCTAACTTAATTTAATTTTAATTAGGTTATGTTATCTTAATCTTAAACTTACTATAACTCTTCCGTGACTGATTGAAACGGGTGACTTCTGTCGAATTACCCGTAATTTGGTCAGTTTAGTATCCTCTTGGAAGGTTACTGGGAGCTTACTTGCTTACATTTACGATATTTAATTTTAAATTTAAATGAAAGCACGAAATGCATGTTGCCTAATTTTCAAGTTTTTCATTTGTTTATTTTTTCCTCCTCTTTTGTATTTATTTAATTCAGTAAAATGAACAATAAATTCTTGCTGTTTGTGAGGAAAAAAGATTTTTAGCTATTTAAAGTAATTATAACGGGTGATCCGGGAGCCTCGAATCTCTACTTTTTTAAAGAAAAAAAAAACACAGAAAATTCAAAATTAATGGGAAATGTTTATTATCATTCGACAGAACATTCTTTGGCATTTATTTTTTGAAGGTTATGTCATTCAAATATTGGCCGCGATTACGTCTTATAGTCCGTTGAGTCCAATTTTCGATGACCCTTTCGAGCATTTCGACTGGTAACTGGTGAATGACTAGCGTGACGTTTTGCTCCAAGGCCTGAACGAGGAATGAGTCCTTATATATATATATATATATATGAAATTTTATAAATGAAGAATGGTACGGTCTCCACATGAATGAAGCATAGTCGAGCCTTCTTCCTACCAGAGAAATATAAAAAACCTTCAATGTGTAGGTATCAGAAAATGGATTACTATTACGGCGAAAAAGACTAGCATCGCATAAGATTTTGAGACAATATAATTAATAAGGTTAGAGAAACTCAATTTTTTTCCGAAATAAACAACTGGATCATTAATTTCTGAAACCAAAAAAGTAATCCAGAAATATGGTAACATGTAGGGAACGGATGAATCTTTCGGATATATGTGGAGGAAGTACAAATTTTAGCTGGCAAACAATTGGTGATTCCGGGTGCACCAATATTGCAGTATATCAAGGTCCACTTGAAGTGCAACGGAATCACTTAGGCTTTTAATTACTGAGTAAATTTGGAGGTCATCAACATAAAGAAGAAATTTAGATGTAAGAAAACAGAAACTGACATCACTTATGAATAAACAGCAAGGGACCAAAGACGCTGCCTCGAGGTACGGCAGATGTCGCTATAAAATGTCGTGATGAGGCATTATTAAAAGAAACCGCACAGGCTAGGTAAGATGTTATCCATTGAAAAAAAAAACAAGATAATTTGGAAATTATAACTCTGTCAAAAGCTTTTGAAAATTCTATATAAATTGTATCGACTTGATACCCTTCACTCAAATCAGTAGGCAGTCTTCAGTAAAAACGGCAAAATTTGATACTGTGGACCTACCTTTGACAAAGCCACGTTGATTCAGTATTCATAAAGACCGGCAACAGTTTTCCATAGACTTTAGAGAGAATCTTGTCAAATTCTGTAAAATATATTGAAGTATTCATATGTACAAAGATATTTTACGAGTGCATATGCATGCCAGCATATAAGTAGCCCTTCAAACACAACACATTTCCTACATTTCACATTTCCAACAAACCCACTTCTTTATCCACCTCAACTCTCTGCTATGCTTACTATCCACTTTTCTGCCTTCTACATTCAACTGTCTTCTATTATTCATGACATTTTAATGGAGAAAAATGTTGAGAAAATATCATAAAATATTCGAGTCAACAAATAAACAACAACAATCGCATGTGGACAATGCGAGGAATGAGGGAATGAAATGAATGGTGAGAATAGACAGTTCAGACAACAAAGCAATTATTCTTGGCAGCAGTGGCGGCAGCAGCAGTAGAGGAAGCAACGAAACTGAATAGACCACCAGATTGTGGGCAATTTAATGAAATATGCCCGCATTTATTCATATACAGCCACTCATACATACAATAAAAGTACTTCTGAAATAGTAAGTGTAAATACAATAATATTAAATATCTAAACACGGTAATAGGAGAAAAATTTATGTAATTTTAATTGTAAATAAACTTTTTGGTTTGAATATGTACATAGGATGGTACATAAATTTCATTTACCACAACTTTTGCAGAGAATAAAATAAAACGATGGATGGATTTAGGGGAAATTAAGTGGAATAAATTTGACTGTCAAATTTAGAGAAGAGAGATACAAACACATGATGAAATAATAAAAGTTGGCGTAGGTAGGCAGCTTCCCACCCTAAATGTATATTATTTTCAAAAATTTAAAGTGTATTTTTAATTAAAAAAGGAAAAAAGTTGACGAAATATTAAGTCGTGGACATTTTGTCATTTTATTTGTCGTTTCTGAATAAATTATTTTACAACTAAAAATTAGAATATTTTGTTAAGAAATTACGAAGTTTAATAATTTCGCCCCAAACGGGCAGTTTTTATTCACTTTTCCTTACTTTCCAAAATACAATTTTGGACTAAGGCAGTCGAAAATACGAGGTGTCACTATGTACATAATATCTCTTTGTTGGATCATGATATATACATACGAGGTGTGTTCAAAGGAAAAGGTGAAGGTTTTGCTCACGGTTTTCTTTGATTACAATGGTGTGGTGCATCATGAGTTCCAGCCAAATGGTCGTACAGTTAGTAAGGAATACTGCAAGGAAGTCATGCAACGTTTGCGTGAAGCAATACGGCTCTGAAACGATCGGAATTGTGGAAAAACAAATTGTGGATTCTGTATCACCATAATGCAACAGCTCACACATAACGCTTATTCGTGATTTTTTGGTCAAAAACAAAACCGTAATCATGCCTCAACCACCGTATTCACCAGATTTGACTCCCTGCGACTTTTTCCTATTTTCAAAACTACAGACACCAATGAAAAGAAGCATTTTGCCACAATTCATGAGATCAAGTTAGAATCGAAGAAAGAGCTGATGACCATACCGAAAAGCGCATTTCAAAAGTGATTCGAGGACAGGAAAAAGTGTTGGAACAAGTGTATTATATCCGAGGGGGATTACTTTGAAGGGGGCAAAATAGATATTAATTAATGAATAAGTACTTTTCAAAATAATTCAAAATTCACCTTTTCCTTTGAACACTACTCGTACATATATGCATCTGTTACGATCAATTTTTGAAAAATACACACAGTTGCTTTCCATACGTGTCCAGAAAAAAAGCCAGAAAATTTCCAGGTTTTAAATTCTCTAATATTTAATTTAAAAAAAAATACTCAAGTGTTGGATAACTCGAAATTCTAATTTTTGGTTCTAGTGTAGGCCATGGTGAAATCATTACAAGGTGTGATCAGTAGACTCACCTCACTTTGTCCGCAATCTTATTTCGGTATTGTTTTTTAAAGTAGTAGAAAAATTGGAAATTTAGACTACATTTTTATTTTAAAATAGAACGAATAATATAATAAAATTGCTTCAGTGGTTATTATATATATGTGTAACGATTTTCGCAATTAACCTCGATGATTTTCCTAATCCTTCGAGTCCGACCACTAGATTGCTAAATAAAAGTCCCAAGATTTGTTCGTTCGGCTTCTTAATTGCCGGAATTTACTCATCGCTTATTTGCTCCTCAATAATTACAATTCTATTCACTATACTCAAACTAACATATGTATATAGAAAGCTGTATACGATTATTGCCACTAAAATTTCTAGAAAAGTCGAAAATAAGACACCACTTTTGACATCGAAAGCATGGAATAAATGGGTCGTTCACCATTATTCCAAACATGTGTTAGCCAAAGTGGGCTTTTACTACCTATGAACATGAACAAAGAATTTTAAGATGTCCTATAAGTACAATCGAAAAGCAGTTGTAAGTTCGAATCACATTTCCAAGAGAAACAAAATGGTATGCTAAATTTGCTACTCATGTTTCCGTGGAAAATATTGCCGAAAGAAACAGAGCCACATATGAAAAGAAAATACTCTCCTTTCTAGAAATTTAAGTAGCAACCCAAGTGTTGTTGGTAAAAACATATTCTCTTCAAGTTGATTTATAAATTTTAAAATAGTTCATTAAAAGTGGCTCATTCCAAGAAGGCCAAGATTCTACTAATATATCTGATATTCCAAAATCGACTTTAAAACCTTCCGAATCAAAATGTAGCTCACAAATTCTCGAACTCTTCAGAAATTCTATTCCACAACCCTTTTCGCATTTTCTTTTTCTTTTTGCCGTTTTTTCTTGTCGCACTTTAAAAAATTTACGCTTGACACTTGTCCACTTCGTACGACCAAAAGCACAGGAAATATAAGATATTTGTTAGATGCTAAAACCGCATTCGAATATTGCGATCAAAAACGAAATACGAAGTGTGTTCGAAAGCTGTCGAGAACTTTTAAATATCGCGAGTTTGTAGAGTCCACTTTTAAACTATGCAATCAAAGCACGAAGCGTTTTGGGGTGATATGAGCGTTCCCAAGGCCATAAAGAGATAATGAACGCCCCAGCATATCAACGTGCAAAAACTTAAAAAAACCGAGGACACACCGAATCACAAATACAGAAGTGATTGAAAATGCCTTAATTAAAGGAACGAATGTGCCGTTAATCAATTAGCCTGAAAAGAAAGTATTAAGTCCTCATGGACTTCTAGCACTGGACTTTTCAACAATATTTTCAGTTTAATAAATAAATTTTATAACGCTTGATGTTAATTTAAAATTAAAAGACAGTGATGCCTATTTAGATTTTCATAAAGAAACACTTTAACGGAGTACTTTTAGTATCATTTCCCTAGTTTTTTTTTCAATGAATTATAAAGGGTGTTTTTTTATAGAGGTATAGAACTTTAAGTTGGCATTACTTTTCAAGACCGATTTAACAGCTGTCAAGTGATTTATTCTCAGTTTGGTTTGGCAATTCATCATGAATAGACTCTAGTAAGGCGTAGATTCGTCGAATGGGCCCAAAACGAGATTACCGTTGCTCCCGATTTTCATAAGCGAATTTTGTTTAGCGATGAAGCGCACTTCTGGTTGAATGGCTACGTCAACAAACAAAACTTCCGCATTTGGAGTGAAGGTAATCCTCAAGTGTATGTTGAAACACCGTTACATCCAGAAAAACTGACTGTTTGGTGCGCTTTATGGGCTGGTCGAATCATTGGTCCGTACTTTTTCAAAAACGATGGTGGCCAGAACGTTACAGCCAATGGTGATCGGTATAGAGCCATGATTACTAACTTTTTCATTCCTGAATTGAGTAACCATGATGTCCAGGAGACGGCGCTACATGTCACACAGATCGTGCCACAATAGATTTATTGAAATACACGTTTTGTGACCGCCTAATTTCACGTTTTGGACCTGTGAATTGGCCTCCAAGACCTTGTGAGTTAACACCGCTAGACTACTTTCTGTGGGGCTATGTAAAGTCATTGGTCTATGTGGATAAGCCACAAACTCTTAACCATTTGGAAGACAACATTCGCCGTGTTATTGCCGATATACGGCTACAAATGTTGGAAAAAGTCATCGAAAATTGGACTTCCAGATTGGACTACATTCGCGCCAGCCGTGGCGGTCATATGCCAGAAATCATATTTAAAATGTAATGCCACAAGATTATCTTTCGGATAAATAAAACTCATGTCAATCGAATAATCCATCGTTGTTTTATTGCAACTTAAAGTTCTATACCTCTATAAAAAAAACACCCTTTATTAGAGTGAGCAACATTTCAATAAATATGACAGCCGATTTTGTCAAATTATGTTTGACGTTACTGTCAATCAAACATTTTTCTGTTCCCACCATGGTCTAGCCTAACTTTACTCCAAATACAAAAAATTATTTTAAGAGACAAGAAATTTTTTTTTTTCATTTGTGATGTACTGGTTTTGAAAAAAAACTTTCATATTATTCAAGTTGTGGTTTTCGTTTTTTTTACGTTATTCTGGTAGGCCTTTATATGGCAATCATTATTCTATGAGACTTCGCCGTTGAATGAAAATTGACCATTTTACTTTTAGTTATCGTTAAATCAGTAGTCAAATTAACATTTTTTATAATTTTTTATAATTTTCATCTGTTTCTACAAGGTTTGTAGAACAGTAGGTTACCACAAGAGCATAATCATATTCAAAAATATTTAAATTAATAAAATGAAAAACATTAAAAAAAATTTCAATAGCTGGCAACCCTAGCATTTGTTGTCATGTAATTCAAATTGTATGGACAAATAATGTGAAATACGTTAAAAATTATAAAATTTCAAAACGAATGCACATTGTTTATACATTTTTTTTTAATCGTAACTGAAATTCACATATTTCCTTTATCAGATACAAGGCAATAGGGATTGATTTTTATCCTATGAAAAAATTTTATTTTACAATTCCATTTGGTGTAAAAGTGTACAGTGGTTTATTGTGATAAAGAATTTGAAAAAAATTTCAGTGAGTGATTCATCTTAAACTTTTTTGAAAAATTGAAACAAAGATGAGATATTAAAGCATGCGGAGTTATCTTCGTGAACCACCCCATTTTATAAACTTGAGAATATAAATTTATGCGCTGAAAACTTGAAGATTTGGTATTAAGAAAACGTGAGATCAACGGATTATTAAATAAAATATTATTAAACAAATTGATTATGTAATCTATGATTCCTTCTGTATAAATGTTTTACGTTTATATTTCGAAAAATTATTCACACATTTATGTTATTGGGTCCATAAATATGTATGTATATATTTTTTTAAATCATTTTATTTTGATAATATAAATATCAAGCCTCGTCCACTGTAAATATGACGTAGTTGGTTTGGCGGCATTAATGGTTGTCGTAATCTGTATTCTATAAGCCTTGCTGTTTGTCTGTATATTTGTACATGCAATTAAGCGGCATTCGTCAATGAGATTCGAAATATCTGACTAACAGTAACAAAATATTTCCCCGCTAGGTGATGCTGGTATCAAATTTTTACTAAAAATTTTATTTATGAAACGATTTTGCTCAAATTTTTATTTATTAATTTATTAGAGATCGCCAGTTTTTAATATTTACTTCAAATTGTATTAATTCATATAAAACGATTAAGAATTATGCAGAAAATATTACTAATGTTATGAAAGAATTTGAGTTTCACAATTAGTTTAAACTCTACATTTTTTGATGTCACCAACGCATTTTGTTTTTCCCTTTTTCATTTATCTGTTTTGTAAGTTTATACCGCTATTTCGCAGTGTTCATGACCTTTGGCATGTATGTGTATATTTGTATAGAAAGACACACATATGCACAAGCACATACATGCAGATGTTGTATAACCTGAGAGTATGCAAACAAACGTTTACATATATAAACTTTTTCACATTTGACCTTAAAATACGCGACAAATGACAATTTTACAACGCCCACCACGCCACCACCCGCGCTCACTCAACCTCCTCACTCACAATGCACTGTCTGTGATAAACTGAAAATATTTGCCACTCACGAGCGAGCAAATAAAAAATGGGGAAAAAAACGGCTTGAAGGTTGAGTTAAAATTTTTGAATTTCGACTGGTGATTGAGGTCAAACACATACACATGTAAAGACAAATGTATGTATATAAGTGCATTTTATATGTGAAAAGCAATATAAACTGTAAGAACATATGTATTGTAAAAGCATTGTAAATGTCCTTGACATCGGCCGCAATGCAACTTGAAGAATTCCTCATGGTTTGTACATGCATACATGTAACTCATACATATAAGCACAAAACCTACATACAGACAACTGAATGCTTCGCTACAATGTTGTAAATGAATAATTAAAAAAAAAAAGAATTATACGCTGCTTTTAGTTAGACATTCATAATGAGAAAATTCAAATCTCATCAAGAAATTTTTATTTTTAATTTAAAAAAACTGGAAAAATTAATAAAAAAAAATATTTAGGTTGAAATCCTTTTTTTTAATACTTACCATTTTGTACAGCTAGCAATATTTTGGACAGTCATTTTATCTCTATCTAAGTCTACATAATTCCATCAACAATGCTTTGCTCATACAACATTTCCTTCCAGTTGGCATCCGTGTGGCTGTCGTCGCCAAAAAAAAAAAACCAAAAGGGATTATCAGAGGCTGCAGTTGCCAGTGTCACTCGGTAGCAGTGACGTTTCCTTACCACATGTATCACATGTGAATTTCCGTTTTTATTATCAATTGTCGAAAAAGAGTGCAGGAATATATATTTCATGAAAACTATATAGTTGTGGTAACAGTATTAGAACAATTTCTGTCTTTATTAATTATGGTTTTAATTTTTTCTTAAATTTGGCAGAGTGAACACAAGTAATATTGCCAATTGCCCCAAAATAACATAAAATGCCATGTTTTTAGGAAATTTTAATATTAAAAAAGTTTATAATGGTATCTTGTCACCTCTCTGAGATAACCTCGGTTTTTTTTTTTAAATTAAGATGTTCAGAGCATTAGACTTTTTAGCACTCCTGTTACGTAAAACTTAACCTAAAATTTTCATAATGATGATAGAATTTTCTCGTACCTACATTTTTATTTAAAAATCTCTTGCTGCCATAAATTTTAAATATTTACAAAGTATGAAAAGATTACTACCCCAAGTTTATCTAATTATGACTTAAAGTAGTAAACTTAAATGCCTTAAAGTTTAGGTAAATTTTTGTTTTAATAAGTGTAATTGGCGCTCTATAGGAGCTGAAGTGATTTTCAGCCGGACTTCGCCTCCAATTTGTAGTGCGCGTCTTGATGTTTTACCGACAAATGGAGGATCATAGAATTTTTTCTAAGCCGCCTCCGCAACACTGATGGATTGTTAGGAGGAGCTTTCAATTGTATGTTTTACTAGAAAAGTCATAATTAGTCTTTAACTAATGAAAAATTTTAAATTTCCCGTTATATTTTGATCTAGCTATGTATTAACATGTACACATGTATGTATATAAAATAAAAAATTTTGCATTTAAATATTACAGCAGCTGAGAAATTTTTCTTCCCACTTATGGTGATACCTCCAGTCGGAGGTAAGTTCCTTCTTCGTTACTCAAGGTCCTCTAAGCGGTGTGATATCATACAATGGTCAATCTACCGGCCCGAAACGTGAAATTATCTGCTCACCGAAGTATTTTCTCAATAAATAAATTGATTGTATCGGTCGACATTGACGGTTACGTTCTCACCGGCATCATTTTTGAAGAAATATGGACCGATGATTCCACCGGCCCACAAGCCAGACCAAACCGTTGTTTTTTCTGGATGAAAGGGCAGCTCGTGAATCTCTTCAGGTTGCTCTTCGCACCAAATGCGGCAATTTCGCTTGTTTATTGTATTTTGTATGCTTTCAATTTAAGATATCGACATAAAATGCACCAAGTCGTTCCATACGTCAGTACGAGTTGCTGCGAACGGCGCCGAATCCACTCTCCGCGGTCTTCGAGTATACTCTCAGCTGCGGCCGCTACATTTTCTTCACTGTGTGCTGGACGTGGTTTAGTCGGCCGAATATTATCCAGTAATGAATGCTGGGTCTCAAGATTGGTGATGATGTTGCGAATAGTACGTTCAGTAGGCCGATTATGTTGACCATAAATTGAGCGAAGCGCGCGAAACACAATCTTTACAGAACGTGAATTTTCGTAATAAAGCCGAATGATTTGTAAAAATTTTTCAGTCTTAAGTCTTTCCATGATGAAATGCCAAACATTACTGAACAAAAATAATATGACAGCTTGACACGACTTACGCGTGATCTGTCAAAAAAAGGCTATTGAAAAAATTATCTCTACTTGGATCACCTATTATATAGGAGCATATTTTCAACCTCTATGGATGCAAGAGCTCCGTAATAACATACTAAAACAAAATCCAGCCGCAACATAGGAACGTGTGAACGTGTGATCCCCTTTTCAATGTTCCCGGGAAATAAAAGTGATATAAAGATATCCGTAAATTCAACCAACTTGTACTATAAACATAATAAAATATATCGTTATCTGGTTCTGGAAAGAATCACAAGAAAATCGGCTAATAAACATAATTTTTATCGAATGATTCGGTCTTTAGTTCATTTTCTGGAAGAAAAAAAGACAGTGTTCATTATATAATTCCATTTTCCCGAATTTTGGGTTTCGCATTTTTCATGTTTAGTCAAATTCATGCGAATCATCGAAATCTGTGGAGGCTTTTTTGAGTTATAAACGCAGAAAATAACATCACTTTCATTAAAAATTTAAATGAGAAGCTTCAACAATTATGAAAAAATATTTTTCGTTCATCTACATCTAGTTAGTGGTTTTGTATTAGGTAACCATTGGCAACCCTAAAAATATTTTTTTCTCCCACGTGATGCTTTTCCCTTTTTTTAATTTTCTTCTATTAGTAATTTTGGAAGCGCGTTTCTATTAGTACTTTGGGAACATGTTTTCATACATTCGTGGGGAATGCATAGTCAAAAATTAGACCTACCAACATTTTTTTGTGATCCATCATTTTAATAAACCTAACATATGTGAAGAGTCTAGCCATATTGGATTCGAAGAAATAAGATCTACTGTGCCAAGAGTTGATATCCAAGTAGAATTAAACGACTTTATAAGAGATCTTGAACTTCTGTGGAAATTGTTAGGTAGTCGTGGCAAGCATCAACAATGGAGAAAAAGAGATTTATTTGTAGGTGAGATGTTGGAAATGGGAAAGCAGAATGTAATAAACCCACCTATGGTTGCAAGTGATAACATTTTGTAGCACATCAAATTCAGTTTGATTAAACAATTTGTAAAGTCATTAGATCAAAATGGGCAAAGTTTTCTTAAAGTAACGAGAAAATTCCTTATTCTATCATAGATAAAATAAAAGTGGCCATTTATTAATAATCTACAGATAAGAATATTGCTAAGATATAGTGATTTCTCAAGTTCAATGGCCAGTTTGTAACTTCCTGCGAGGAATTCATTTTTTGAAGTTACTAGAAAATATCTGGCAAACCATAAGTTAAGTAACTACTCTGAAAGTGTTAATGTCGGACAATTTCAAAAATTTGGAAATTAATAAATCCACAGCCAGCTTGGCCAGTTTCCAGAGAATAAAAAAAAACTTTTTTTTAATCATTTTTTGGTACTCATAAAAATCAAACAAAAATTTTGCAATCAATCATTCATCGTCCATTCAAAATTTCCTACAGTCATCTGCTCAAGTTCATTTGTATGCAAGCATCACGTTCAAAGATACATTACGAGGGCGTGTAGCGAAGACAGGTAACATGACATCTGAACCGTAAATGTTTCACTTGCAACCTGACTGACAAAGCTTGGTGAAAGGTAACCAGCAACCAACCAGCAGCTGCACAGCAGCAAAAACAACAACACACTCACCGAGAGGAAGCACAAGAAAAACGCATACATTTTGCGGCAATTCACTAAACGAGACAGATTTTTCTTTGCAAACATCAACTCATAACAATATACATACATATATAAACAGATATATGTGTACTTGTATATAGTGTACCAGTTGCTTGCCGCTCTTCTGTTCACCTCTGTGGCTGTGACTCTGGTGGTTTCCTGGTGCTGCTGACTTTGCTGCTGCTGTCGTTGTTGCACAAAATGTCAACTTGGGTATTATTCCTTGCAACTACGTGCGTGTATATTGTGCATAGCTACATACAAACATATGTACCACTGTATGTACTTTTGTTTGTTTTGTTTACCTCGACTCGTCTTTAAATGCGTATTGCGTTCACTCGGATTTCAATGTTTGCATTTCAACTTCATTGCCGGGGTCCTCTTTTCATGCAACTGAAGTCTAATACATGTATTTACACACATACATAAACACACACATATATGGTTTTGTTATTCCTCAACCCTCAGGGTGTTTGGTCTGGTTAAAGGCAACAATTTGAGTATGTTAAAATATTCTGCGTCGTTGTCGGTTGTTTGAATATTTGTTAAAAATTTGTAATATTTAATTTTTGAATTTTTTAGTATTTTATATTCCACAATTCTCGAGCAGCTTGTAGCTTTGTGCTACTAGGAACTTTTCCGAAGTCGGGGAGACTTTTCGAAGGCTTAAGCTCATAAGTAACTGTAACTAAAAAGCTAATGGACTTACAAGAATAGACACTATCGGTTCGCTTTTGTCAGACAATGAAAAAATATCTCTCATCAGAGACAGATTCAGGCCTTTTTTGGGCTATAATAGCTTCAAGCAGAGAATCCTTGAGAAATACTTAGAATCCTTAAGCAGGGAGTACCACTAAATTTCTTTGAAGTAGCGTGGATTCTAGATTATATATCATATCTACAAGTAGAGCACAGAAACAAAAAGCGACTCGCTTCAGCCCTATGTTTATGAATGCCTACCCGCCACCTGTTTGAGACTTTATATATTTTGGGAAACTCCCAGCTGCAGAGAATTTTTGGTCTTAACTATCTTGGAGGTTCCCTGATGTACTTTATAGATCAACTCAAGGATAAAGAAGAAAGAACGGCTTTGGCCATGCCGAAGTCTTTATACCTTTCATGAACATATCGCATTTTTAGCAAATTGCAAAATTCGATTTGGATAATTTTCAGTGTCAATATCATCTTGAATTTACATCTGCAGAGTGAGTGAAACTCTAAGCTTGCAATGATGCAAGTAAACGCCTGAAAATATGCGGGAATATCGAGCACAAGGTGTTGCTCGCCAAAAAAGAAATATGAGGTAATTGGAAAGAATGAAATTTTCATCGTCCGTTATGATAGTCTTCAGAAATGAGTCGTTTAGGTTATGATTATGATGAGCAAAGAGTCGCACATATTCATGTGTTTCATGTTTAAGGTAGTTTCCCTTTGGTTCTTTAGGTAGTAAAACTTTCAAGTAACCGAGTAAACTGTTAGCTCGCTTTACCGAACATCTTCTGCTCCTTCGCGCGCAAGTAAGTCAAGATGTTGCATTAACGATCCTGATATGTTTTGTTACATATGTGGTGAGTATATAATGAAAGATCAACGGAAACCGATTAATGACACGGTAATTTGCTTGTATTCTGCATACTTTGGTATTGAATTTAAAAAAAAAAACAACAGCTGATATGAAAAATGTGACTAGTTTTCTCGTATCAGCTCACAAAATATACCCAAAATCAGGTCTAAAATCTTAGGCACCAAAATGAGTGTAGGCCAGTGTAATAGGTACGTGGCGCATTTTACACATACAAAATTTCCAGAATGAAAACGAGCTAACCAATGCTCAGTGATGAGGAAACCTTTAATATATTTTACACAATTTTTAATTTCATTATCACATTTTCACTGCATTTATAAAAAAAATTATTTATATTATTATATTTTTATTAATCATATGTTTAATGATGAAGTTGATTAAAATTCATGGGTTGCCAAAGATTTTTAAATAAATTTGCATAATTTTATACCTAAAACAGCTTAACATTTTGAATGTAAATTGTAAAGGTTAGTGTTACATACATATTTCTTCAAATCAATTACAATTTGAACTAAATATTTCTGAATAGTTTTATTTCAATCTACAAAAAGATTTAATTATAAATTTAACATTATTTTTTAACAACAGTTTCTTTAGTCAGCAACTCTAAGCTTTGATGTCATGTAAAATAAATGTCAAAAATCGTTAAAAATTAAAAAAATTATAAATTTTCGCATATTTTCTTTATGAGATAAAAGATCTTTGGGTAATGCTTGAACCCTATTTCCTGAAAAATGGTGTTTAAAAATTCGATGCGAGAAAAACGTGTGCAGTGGGTTATTATGAACGAAAATTTGAAGACAATTTGTGTAAGTGATTTATATTGAAATTTTCTGGATAACAATAACAAAGATGCGATATTGTAGAGTGATTGTTTTGTAGGTGCAAGGGCTTTCATCGCAGTTAAATATATAATATATAATATATAAGAACGAAATAAATTATTATTAAAAAACAGAAAAGAAAGGCTGTCTTCGACCATGCCGAAATCTTTATACCTTTCATGAACATATCAAATTTATTGCAAATCGCATAATTCGATTTTGATGATTTTCAGTGTCAATATCAACTTGAATTTACGACTGTAAAATACTACATTTCACGCTTCTACACACTTCTTTAGAGGGTGTTTGGGTGCACATATATATATTTGTCCGATTTCGGTGATTTTCAGAACTAATATGCAGTTAGTTATGTATGTGTAACACCCCAATACTTTTTAACGGATTTGTGAGCCAAAATAATCTGAAAAATCGGTCGAATATATCTTAGAGTGGTCCGATCTTGCCAGTTCCGCCAAATGATCGATTAAACGTATAGGTGCATCTTCCTACAAAGTTTGGTTGAAATATCTAAGTGACTAGTTTGCTTTCAAACAGACAAACGGACAGGCGGACAGAAAGACAGATAGATTGGCATGGCTAAATCAATTTAGCTCGTGATTCTGTTACAATCGGTATAAAATTCAGTGGGTCTGTCTCTTCTACTTCTGGTACCTAAATACTTCGAATCGAAGTTAATATACCAATTCAAGTACATGAAAGGTAAAAAAGCTAGGTTTCTTTCTGATTGAGAAAAATTGTATATTATTTAAGCTTAAATCTTAATTGTATTCCTCCATATTTCGTTACTGCAATTATTTTTTTGTAATATTTCTACATACAAGTATATATGTATCTATGTATGTATGCAAAAATAAAAAAATGCTAAGCGTTCCGATGTGTTATTTGTGAAATAATCAGTTTTTGGCAATTTTGGGATTTATGTGCAATTAATGTTTGTAGTTACACTCACATCACAGACACACAAGCATATACATATACTTGTAGTTATTTACACGTAGTCATTGCCAGACTCAACAAAATTTTTAATTAGTTTTCCGTACAAACAGAGTAAACCCCTTTACTCATTGCAGCAGTTTGCATATACATATATTTACACACACATAGATAAATGTACAAACATGCATCGTATGCATATGTAACCTTGCTTGCATTTTAATGTGTGCTGTGTGTGCGTGTGTGTGTGTGTGTGTGTGTGAAAAATGGTAAACAATTGCGAAAGTGGAAAGTGATGATGCATTGAGTGAATGAATGCCCTAGAAAATATTATACCTGTGGCCAGAAAAGTTCAAAACACAGCAACACCTGAACTGGCTGACAAAGAGAGAGGGAGAGAGAGCGGGGGGGAGTTGAAATGTGCCTGTGAAAGGGTAGACAAGGAGTGTCAGGTCAAAATGGCTTTGCTACCTCATTGCTAAGCACATAAATCAATCTTATTGTTGCTGACTCGTTGAGTTGTTATTGTTGTTGTTGTTGTATGACTTTTTCAAAGTCATGATTACTTTTTGTTGTTTTTTATTTTTATTTCTACTGTTGCACAACGCCATTGTCGTTAACAAAATTCAGTGCTCTTTCCTTTCGGTGTGTTTAAGTAAGTGTGAACTGACTGATTACCTGCATTGTGCCAATTCTTTATTTAAGAATTACTTATATATATATATATATATACATATATATGTATGTGCATAAGTATACTAATCTGTTTATAGAAGAGACGCTTCAATAGACAAGAGTAATTTGCAATGGATGAAATCTTTATTTAATAGAAAATGGAATCCAATTCGAAACAAAATTCTCAATTTTAAATTAAAAAACTCTCAAATTTGTACAGTAGTAAACATTTTCAAAAAGTGAGATTAAAATAAAAGTGTTTCCATATTTAACGTATAGCATTAATAGCAATTTAAATATTTTTCTTTATTCTCTTAAGTGCCACACTTAAAAGATTTTCAACCAGCTCAGTATTATTGAAGCCTTGAGCTTTTACGGTAAATAGTTTATTTTCATTCAAAGGAATTTACCTGAGATTTTATATGTTCCATTTCTACATTCACCTAAATAAACCCACCACATCTTGTAGCCTGTCCGTATTTCTCTGCCGGCTATGAACTCTTCATTCAATCACCAAAACTAAAACTTCAAAGCACCAACAGTCATCAATAACTCACAAGTGCAAGTTCTGCTGAAATCAACTAAGAAAATTATTTGTTTTTATTTGAGGAAAGAAAGTTAGGTTTAAGAAGTTTTTTCTCAAAAACATCAAAAAAAAATTTCTTGTATACACTTGAAGTGAACTGCAAAAGTTTGTCAATTGCTTACTGTTGCATTTGTGTGCTTTTGGAGAAAATGTCATTTGAGAAAGTTGTAACACTTTGCAACATGGCAAGTTGGCAAGTGGCTACCATTTTTTAGGAGGGGCAAAAATTTTTGGCACATACGCAACTAACAGGATTACTAAAAACTCAAGAAATTATATCAAAAAAAAATTTAAAAAAAAAAAAGTTAAATTAAATGAAATAATATAAAATAATATAAAATTAGGTAAATTTAAAAAATTAAATAAGAAAATAAATAAAGAAATAAGTGAAATAAAAAAATGTGAGTTTTAAATTTAAATTAAACATCAAAATAAAAAATAAAAAATATTAAACTTAAAAAAAATTAAAAAAAAGTAGAAAAAATAAATAAAAAAAATAGAAAAAAAATTAAAAAAACTAAATTAATTTAAATAAAATAATATAAAACAAAATAAAGTAAAATAAAGTAAAATAAAATAAAACAAAATAAAATAAAATAAATGAGATTTAATAAACTAAAATAAAATCAAATAAAAGAATATTAAAATAAAAAAATTAAAATAAAATAAAATAAAATTCAATAAAATAATATACCACAAAATTAAATTAAATTAAATTTAAAAAAAAATTAAACTAAATAAAATTATATAAATTAAATAATTAAAATAAAATAAAATAAATTAAACAAAATAAAATAAAATAAAATAATATAAAATAAAATAAAATAAAATAAAATAATATAAAATAAAATAAAATAAAATAAAATATAATAAATAAAATAAAGTAAAATAAAATAAAATAAAATAAAATAAAATATAATAAAATAAAATAAAATATAATAAAATTAAATTAAATAAAATAAAATAAAATATAAAAAATAAATAAAATAAAATTTAAAAAACTAGAACTGGGTAGGGAGAAACATGCCAACAAAGGTGAGTCCTGTCGACCGATATCTCTCCTTTCTCCAGTAGCAACCGTAAAGTGCAGAATACCACAATCGCTCTTAACGCCATAAACACCCATGTAGCTCGTGGCCTTAACCTAAATCGACCCGAACTGTCCTGGTAGCACGGTTTCTGTCAAAAGCTCCTCGTTACCGCCGGGGTTGCAGTGGTGGGTAGGTCGAAATTCTCATCCACGTAAAAGGCTTCCGCAGGATGGTGTCCTTCCACCGCCCTTGTTTATCTTTACACTTCGGGGCTCCCTCTTCCAACAGATCTTTTATCTCATATCTCGATTATTGTTCGATATTGTCATCTGTCCAGGATACTTTTGTTCGAGAGTAGACTGCTATCTCGCCGCACTTTCTCACTTCTTCACTACATGGCACTTACAGCTACAATGAGCGAAATCCTCAGCCACAATTTTTACCAGCTGGGCGAAGGGTGCCGGCCAGAACTCGATGACCTAAAAATACCGTCGATAAATAACCAGTAGTTACACTAGGAGGCACATTCACTCAACATAGGACTGCAATTGCAAGTAAAGGACAGAGCCGCAATGAAATCCTCAAATCGTTAGCCGCCAGCATTTGGGGTAAAGACAAACAACCGTTGCTAGCAGCATACAGCAATTGGCTGGCCACTCTTAAGCTATGCTGTACCAAATTGTACATCAAGAACTAATGAGACCCAGATGAGCACGCCAAAACACCTTCCTAAGAAGAACCGAGACACTTCCTTGAAACCGAACCTCAATCCGGGCACATCAGGAAGAGAGTACTAGAATAATGCGACTCTATACAGCAACAAAAACAAGAACTTGGCAAGACGTCATACCGACAGGCTTTAAACACCGTTCTCCGTGAGTGCGCTAATAACTTTGTTAACTCTCTTCGTTTGAATAGCACTTTCGGAATCCAATCGTCCTTCTTTGCAGATCAAGAGCTCGAGCTACCTCGAGAGACACGAGTAACACTGACACATTTAAGACACGACCCTGACATACACAACGTATGTCCTGCATGCTTTGAGTCCACGTAGGACACTAACCACCACTTTGCATGCCCCTAAAACGAAATTATCTAACACCCCTCTCCCTTTGGTCCGGACCCGTCAAAACAGCACTTTTCCTGGGCTGCCCGTTAGATGATCTCCATAATTTAAACTAGTTTTGCCTGCTCCTAGCGGGGTTCATTAAGATGCTTCAACAACAACAACAAAACTAGTGTAACTCTTGCCTTTCCTTACGATGAAAACTCATTTTGTACGATTTAAATCAATATCCTTCCAAACGATTCGACGAGGGTATTAATCCACACTTACACAAATAGTAAACATATATACGTTACGTACATATATATGGCAGTATCCAATATTTTGTTACTTTTACTTATTCACCACTAAAAGTGAAACTTAATCGTTGCCATTGCGCGGCAGCCGAAATTGATTGCATATCCTTACTCCGCCTCGCCACCTTGCTATTCAATACTTTCACATTCCGCCATTCCATTTACCACAGTTCAATTTATTGAAGGAGAACCACTAGGAGAGTTTGAACCACTAAAATAGTGATGCTGCACAGTGGTAAAATACGTCTCATTAAACCAAAGTATTTTTGAACGATCGGACGTAATTACGAATAAATTGTATGGAGCATTCAAATTATCAGTGGATATTGAGCATCATCATGGCTACGGTTGAATCAAAATTATATATGAATTATTTTTTTTAAATTCGATTATAGATTAATACAAAACATCTAATAAGGTTAAGTAGTGTTCATTACGAACTATTATATTGAAATATTGTATTAAAAATTCTTTCGTTGGGATCTCTTCCATTAAACATTTTTATGAAAAATTTAGAGCATATCAACCTGGAGAAGCTCCAAAAGGAAAATACATTTGCATTGAAGCTGGAAAATTAGTAAATAGGGTTGCCATCAAGTTTTTATAAAAATAAAATGGTAAAATAAATGATTTTTTTTTGTTTTTTTTTTTTAAATTTTACTTGTATTTGAAAGGAAATTAAACAATTAAATAACCTCAAAATATTTCCCTACTCTACTGTGGAATCAATGAGTAACGAAAGGCTATTACAACTCACTACTGTGCACTATTCTGCTCATATTTTATTCACTTTCCATTTTTAACAAACAAATAGCACACAGTGCTCTGATACCGTAGGGCGAGTTTGCGGAATATCGAAATGAGCACTTAACTGTGGCACGCAAAGTTTTACTTATACCATCAGGTTTCTAAGGAAAACATTCATTACTGTGTTGGTAAGTGAAACTTTGCTCGTGATTTGACGCTGATAGGCGAACATTCATTGAATATGGTCAGATAGAAATTAATTTGAGAAAATCGAGAAATAGTGGTTACCAACACGCAAGAATTTCAAAGGAAATTGCAATAAATACTTTCAATAGTTTAGTGAACTGCAGAGTTATGCTGTGGAACTGAAAAAAATGAAAAAAAAAGTTCGTAAAATACTTTAAATGCCAGTAGATAATTTTCGCTGTTAAGTTACCTTCATTGAATTAAATTTGGAATTTTTTTGTTTACAGCAATTATCTTTCAAATAAAATATAATAATAATAATTTACTACTAAGCATCAAACAAACCACATACTGTTCCACAATTAATTTTGTCTACTGCACAAAGCCATTGCGCTAATATATGCATGTACATAAGTGTATGTATGTATTAATGGAAACCACAATCTACCCAAAATCTTCCTCCTTCTCTCTCTCTCTCAATCTCTCTCTCGCTTCAAGCATAGAGCATTTTTTAATTTCCAACATTTGTTGACATTTCTTATCTAACTGTTTGCAATCTCGGTGAAAACGAGTAGCATGAATGCACTCTTGCGGTGCAGAAATGAAATATATCTATATTTGTCAATTTTCATTAGTTGGTTAAGAGTTTAATAGAGAGAAGTTTTTGATGAAGACGCAAGAGCATATATGATATAATCACCCATACAATATATGTGCATTTGTATGTGTGTAGGTATGCCACTTGGCCAAGGATATTATTTAAGCTGATACCCAGTTTTATGTATGTGAATGTGTAAGTGTATTAATTTCTTCAAGCTAATTCATATGGAATGAAAAAGAGATTACTATTTAATTACGGTTAGAAAGACAACGATATCAGAAGGCTTAAATTAAAAAAAAATCCAATAAATAAAAAATTGTTTAGAAAATTAGAAAATGTCCATAAACTACTTTTTATTCCCAAGTACCTGGCCTTCATTAGTAGTACTCGGATTTCAGCTATATATAATATGATATCCTTCGTAAATATACGAGGAGTTCTCTTTGTGTGGGCTACCGAAAGTAGAAAATATAAATAGAGACACGTTGCACCGGTAAGCAGAAGAGGAGTAGCATTAAGATCTTAAGGATTTATTGCGTAGTCCTGATTTTTTTTAATTCTGCAGAATCTAACGTTCTCAAGGTCTGTAATCATAATTTTTGAAAGTTCAAGCAATTTTAACCGAAAATATAAAAAAGCTAAAAAATTTTGTTATAAGTTAGTGAGCGAAAGGTCCATTTATTTTAATATGAATTGAATATTTATTATAACAACAACAACAAAAAATGGAACGAAGTGACAGCTGTTTCGGAGATCACCTCATCTCCTTATCAGGTTTCTTTCACTAGGGATGGAACCAACAGATCCAACAACATCAGCCGTGTAATCTGTGGTTGCAATATTCAATGCATTATTAACCAACAACAGCTGTCACTTCTACCATTTTCTTTTTTGCAATAACAAATATTCGATTCCTACCATAATAAATAGACCTTTCGGTCACTAACTTCTAAAAAAAAATAATAGTAATGGCCCAAAAAACATCTTAAACTACACCCACTGCTGATTGATCGTTAAAAAAAGGAATATATATGTATTTGACGCTTTGTCACCGCTGAAGTGATTTTTGGCCGGGCTCCTTCTTCAATTTGTGAGTTTGCGTCTTGATGTTTATACCAACAAATGGAGGGACCTACATTTTATTCTGAGCCGCCTCCGAAAGGACGATGGATTTTTATGAGGAGCTTTTATTTCATGTCAGAAATAGACTCGGAGGGCTTGACACGCCCTGCCGAAGGGAGTAACCGCAGTTACAAAAAATTGTGCTCTATAATTTTGGATGTTGGTCGAACCTGGGCTCGAATTCAGACCTTCCAAATGGCAGTAGGCAATGTTAACCACTCGCCTATCGCGGCCGTCTATAAAAAAGGAGAGTTTAATAAAATTGGCTTTAGTTTTTATACCTTTCATGTACACAAAATGGTATATTAACCTTGGTACGAAGTATGTAACTACCAGAAAGAGAAGACATGAACCCATCGAAATTTATACCAATCGTATCAGAATCACGAGCTGAGTTGATTTAACCATGTCCGTCTATCCGTCTATCCGTCCGCCTATCTATCCGTCTGTCTGTTTGAACACAAACTAGTCCCTCAATTTTTGAGATATTTCAACAAAACTTGGATAGGGAGATGCACCTACCTTAAAACGATCTTTTGTCGGAACCTACCAGATCGGACCACTATAACATATATACGACCGAATTTTCAGATTTGAAATTATGAATCATAAAGATACCTTAGAACTTGAAATTTGGTATACTATATATCATATAGCCAAAAAAAAAACATCAACGAGCGCGATATTTCGTATTATTCACATATATTATGAGTTACATATTGGTTCTGAATCTAGTCGAAATCGGACAGACTTTGAAACTTAAAAAATATTTTTATATGTTTTCTTCAAAATACCGAATTATTAATATCGCAATTGTGGCAAATCAATTCCGAAATATTTTTGTCCCAAAGACTTTTCAAAGTTCTTTCGTTTTATATCCAAATTGTAATATTTGTTTTATCCCTCCCCCGTATGTTCACCCAAGTCGTTGGCATATGTTTCCAACTTCACTTCTCTCCTTTGAGTTTTACTTCGTTTAGCACTGCCACCCGTAGTAGCGGTACAACAAGAACGACCTTTGAGTATATCTCCTACTCTTTCCAACATATTTAGAATGCAGAAAGTGAAGCTTGTCGATCTTACAATCATATTCAGTATTACATGGAATAAGGAGAATGCTGGTTTTGTAGAATCCTTAAAAACTTAACGCCATTGATTGTTTCAGCTACAACATTATGGCAATAATAACATCCGGATCCAAGGCTGTATATTGAGAAAGTAATTTTTGTTTCTAATTCTTTAATGCGGCCTGTAATTGTTTGTGATTTTAAGTGAATGAGCTTTATTCGAAAGGCATATTTTGTTAGAATTTTTGTTATTTCTATTCTGATCTACTTGTCTATTTCAGTTGCCGTTGATGCTAGTAAGTAATCCAAAGTACTAACCTTCCAAGAAAAATTATGAAATTTGCATGATATTCTATTAGTAAGTTTGTGAGCTGTAATGCGGAATGACAATAATTTTGGTATTAAAAAAAGAAATAAACAAAAAATCGTGTTTTAATACACTGTTTCTAGATAGGAAAAAACATCGTTCAAATCAAGAATGAAAAACAAAATAGAGTAACTTCCTTTTTTAACCTATGAAACCCATCTAACCCCTTAATATAATTCGGATAATAGTTTCAATGCTTCTTTCTTTGCTTGCTTCCTGTACTACATTTAAAGCTTTTCCATTTTGTTCTTACAAGTTTGCCAGCTTTTGGTTCTCTAATTTTCTTAAAGGCTTTCCTCTCCTGTTTTTTCTCCTTTTTTTTAATTATTCTAATCCAAAACATATGAATAACAAGTTTTCTGCCAAAAAATATGTATTGATTAGTTGGAAAAATGTTAATTGCAAAAAAGATTAAGTGAAATTACTTTGAAAAGAAGAAAAAATTAAACTACTTTTCTATGCCTCATAAAAACTTTCCTTTTCCTTGAACTTTTGGATATATAAAATAAATACAATGTTTCTAATGATGTTGTGCAATTTTTTTAACATTTTCTAATTGATTTATCCTTACCGTTATCTCACAAAAAATCAACCATTTTAATTCCAACTCTTCTTTTACTTGACCACAGAATTGCTAACTTTAGCATTTTAGTTATCTGCAAAAAAATAAATTAATTAAGAATTAAAAATCTGTGCAACAAATAAATCGAAAAATAAAGCATTTGAATTGCGATTTAGATAGTCTTATATGTATGTACACATGTATCTGTTTCGTATTTTATTTAACTCTTCTTTGCATTTTTCCCGCAAAAAATGTTGTTTTTGTAGCTTTTAAGGTATTCATTTATCAATCAACAGAAAAGCCAATACAAGCTTTAACTATTTATACCTGCAGGCGGAGCGGAGAGTGTGGAAAAGACTACATAAGTATGTGAAAAGGACAAAGTGGCTAAAGTGGCGGGCATGCAGGGAGCGCAAGGCATGTAAGGGCCATCCGATTAGACTTAGTGAAGCGTAGCAAGTGTTGTCAGCATCATTTGATGTTACATTTCTCTTTTTTTTTCCTCAATCGATAGTAAGCTTCCATATATTTAGTTTTTGCGCTCTTCTTCTTTTCCTACTCATTCATTGCTGTTGCTGCTGCAGCTGCTTTTTCTACCTGCTGCTTGTTTATCAGTTAATAGTTGCCATTCATCACGGTTTTCTATGCTCAGCACTTTATTTATGGCTACGCTGCGGTGATATATCGAGTTGGCGAGATAAAAACTAGTTGCTTACTAGTAGCATTTACTAATTGAAATCGCACTGTGAACACGCCTGAAATACTGAAATGCAAAAACCAAAACTATGAATTTATTTATAGTTAGAAAAAATTAAATGACTTTTATGAAGACTTTTTATGAATAAATTTTTTTTATTTAAAATCACTTGCTTTATAGAATGAGAAATTTTTTTTTTATAATTAATAATTAATTATTCTATTATTAAAAAAACCTCATTTGTTGTTCAATACTGTGCAAGTAGCTGTTTTATTTATTTTCGCACTAGTATGAGACTGGTATATTTCTGTCCTATATTTAACTAGTTACACCAACGAGCTGCGCTTCTTGGCTTACAAATTTCGAACCAATTTTCAACTAGTCCATCTTCGAGCAGGCATACAAAACATGCATACACGGTTATGCGTATATGTTAGATTCACCGTTAACCTTGTGCTGTTTACCGGTACGTAAGCATTCAACTTCAACACAAGTACTCTATTTGTTCCGCCTTTGCCCTTAAAAGATTAATTACTATTTGGCACAAATGGCAACAAATAACGGTTACCGGGAGATAATAGAAAAATGGAAAAAATAGAGAAATAAAAAATCGAAAAGAGCGCCACATTGTTAATCAATTTGTTTGTTGATATTATTGAAGGAAGATGTTGTAATTGTTGTTGAACCAAAGAATTTATCGTATTACATAAGTGTAATTGGTGAAGTTACTTGGATATTTAATGGAAAATTGATTAAAGAAGAAGTTGGTTAGTACTACTAGCTCATTTCTCATATAATTAGCTAACAGACAAATTGATTATGTCGTGTAATTATGGTAGAGAAGTTGCTCTTATGAAACTTATTGGTTTAATAAGTACTTTTCTCTGGTGTTAATTGTTCGTTGGTAATTTGTTATTTACGATAAAATTAATAAATAAATAATAACATCGGGGAAATAATTTATTTTTATATACATTTATGGAACTTGAAGGGAAAAAAAAACAAAAAACTTACTTATCTAGTTATTAAATTTCAGTTGAGATGTGTGCGGCATGACGTATACGTAACATTGATTCAAAAGTGACAAGAAACGATACAACTTTTCGACCTTTGAAATGAAGAAATTAGAGCTCAATATTTTGCTCAAACATTTTGAAATTACTGAAGCTTTTGAGCGTATTGTGTAAGAATTTATGAACTGATTGGACTTTATTAGTGTGGCTTTAGATCTGGTAAATCTAGTGCTGGAAAGTCTAAAAAGAGCCGTAGAGCTAAATCTACAAGGTACAAGGTTTAACTGCTTGCATATGCTGACGATATTAATGATATCAATAAAAAAAACAAAAAAAAACTACACCGTTAGTTCTTCTTTCTTCTGGTTACACAAAGAAGTGAAGCGAATGGGTCTCGTGGTGAACAAGGGCAAGACGAAATATTTCCTACCATCAAACAAATATTAATCGTATTCACGTCTGGGCTCCCACGTCATTGTTGACAGTCAAAACTTGGTAGATGGTAGATAATTTCGTTTATTTTGGATACAGAATCAACAAATTCAACAATTTCAGTCTTGAAATCCAACACAGTATTACCCTTGTCGACGAATCAAAACCAAACTGTCCAAGTTGCTCATAATTCCCGTCCTACTGTATGGTGCAGAAGCGTGGATAATGTCGACATCCAATGTAATGGCACTAGAAGAGATCTGCGCGTTGGCAACGACGTATACCGCAGACTATGGAATTATGAGCTGTAAGAGTTATACGACGACATTGGCATCAGCGAATCAAGAAACTGGCTACTGGTGACGCTGGCTAGGTCATGTTGTCCGAATGAATGAAAGCTCTCCAGATTTAAAAATACTCAATAGAGGACCCGCTGGTGGAAATAGAGGAAGAGGAAGACCTCCACTCCATTGGAAAATTGGAAAGATCAGTTCAGAAGGGTCTGGTTTTGCTTGGTATTTTAAATTGGTGCCAAACTGCGAGAAGAAAAAACGAATGGCGCGCAATTAATGATTCGACTATAGTCGCGCAAGCGGTACCTATACCAATAAAGTAGTCATAGTAGAGGCATTTGAGCAACGAGTGCGCACATCATTTTCATGTTTTCGTAGCAAAATGTGGTTTTCACCATATCGAATCTATCAAAGGAAACACATGAGAACGCATCTGTCGCTGATAAATACAAACTATTTAATGAGTTTTTTTTAAAAGCATATTTTTTTTTTTGATTTGAATATTTTGTCATACAACAAAGAAAATGGTAGAAGTGACAGTTGTTTCGGAGATCACCACATATACTCATCAGATTTCTTATGGCAAGGATCGAACTAAAGGATCCTGACTTAACTGTCCAAAAGTAATTACAGAAAGCAATAGACAATTAATAAAGTATTTAATTTGGAAGAGAAGTTGAAAAAATTTTACGCATGTTTTAAAGATTTTCAACTGAGAATTTGGGACACATTCTAACGCCCATGAACGGCAAAGTATAGCTAAGAGAAATCATATTGATTTATAGCACTACAGCATAATTGGCATAATTCTATTTACTGCTATTTAGGTACTGTCCACTCTAATGATAATCGTCTTGATTTCGGAGTAAAATGATGAAACGATGCTTCATCCATTGTTGCATATCCAAGCAATAATTCTGGAATGTAAGTAGCATAATATCTCTTTTTCACGGAAATCACTTCAGATCATTAGAAACGATTTTGTGGATTCTTTAAAGTCTCTACGACAACGTGTGAAGTCAGCAAACCAACGTTATAAATGGGTTTTTACAGTGCGGCTATCCCTACTAGATTAGAAGGAAAGATTTTAATTGCACATTTAAAACTGGCTTATTGCGCTTTTCGAACTTTTAAAAATTACCGTTATATTGAAAGTGGACGTGAAATTTATCTGAATTCAGTCGTTTTCAATAGAATCACAAAAGTATCTGAATCTTTATTTCAGTTACCGTGTACATTGGCAGACAGATAACAATGTCTATACTGATTTGGATCGTCATTCCATGAAATTTACATATATAAAAATGGTTATCCATTTAGTAGTTTCGAAAATGCAGGGCTGTGTTTTGACATCTGTCAAAGTTAGCTGTAAAACCAAACATATTTTGTTTCAGTTAAACGTCAGGGATTTATGAAAATAGATCGATTAAATGATGATTCAAACATGGTTACGTTTCGTGCTTTAAGAGGAGATTATGGTGCACATAATTGTATAAATACTCAAGCGATTGGTAAATTTTTAGAGCAGTTTGAAGAAACTCAATCAGGCCCGTGCATCATCGCTTTGATCGTTCCACCTTAAATATAGCTGCGGTAAGTGAAAGTGTTGCCGAAGACCCGAATGTGGCTATTTCTCGACGTTCTCAAAATCTGGGACTTTCTAACGGCACATTATGGTGCATTTTGCACTTGGACTTTCACCTTCATAACAAATAAGTCCACCTCGCAGAAAAACTGAAGCCAGCTTTCATTCAACCATTCACAATGCCGTAGTTAAGTCGATTTTGTGGCGCTGTTTAGTGCTCTCTTTTGTTCGGAGCTGTGATTGGACCTTATTTCTTAGAAACCAATAGTGGTGAGATTGTCACAATCAACTCGAAGCATCATGCAATTGAAGAACGCGACTTATACAATATGTGGCTCCAATAAGATGATGCCAAATGCCCCACAACACGAGCGAATATGGCTTTATCGAGAGAGAAATATCGCGATCGCGTAATCTCTCTTCTTGACGATGGCAATGGGACTCCGAGGTCGTACGATTTGGAACTGTTGAAATTTTATATGTGTTTACGCGTGTTTATCACCTACATAAACCTTTAGATCTTGAGCACTGAAAAACCAACATTCGTCAAGTTATGGCTGAGATATCCAATATGTGCACATGAGTGGTCGAAAACCACGTCAAATGGCTTGAAGTTTTTAAAAATTCACTTGGTTGTCATTTGAATTATGTAGTGTTTCAGATATAATGTCAAAGTTCAAACTTTATAATAAAAAAAAATCATGAAATTAAATGTTTTAAAACGCATTTTATTTAATTTTTTAGAAACCGCTGAATGGATAACCCTGTATATAAATGTATTATATATATATTGTAGTTTCCATCAAGATTGAAATAAAAAATCAGAGCATATTTATGACAAGCAAAAATAGTGGTTTTTATTTATTATTCATAATTTAATTGTAAAATTTAACACTTACATTACCCTAAGGTTTAGAAAATATTAAATTAATTCCTTAAAAATCCTTAAAATTTTAACACCTTCTAATCTTCATTATGAAAATTGATTCAAAACACCGAATTTAAATTTTAAATTACTTTCATTGTAATTCTTACTACAATTCCATCAATAGAAGTCAACCACATAAAGCCCTTAGTGGTTATGAGAATATAAATTTTGTTGAGGCCTCAAATATCAAAGGTGACCACAAAGTTGAAATATCACAAAATTTAAAGTCCTGTAAAAAAACTAAGGATGCATAAGTAATTGAAATTTTTATATGTAGAAATGTAATTTAATGTAAAGCAAAAGCACCTGCTGTACGGCACTGCCATAACAGAAATGCACAGCCAAACACACATATTCGTATGAGTAATTATGTGTCAAATTGTCTGACATTGTTTGCTAACGTATTTATTACGCACATGCATATTTACAAAACTAAATAATGCATACCTTTGAAAATATATATAAGTACATACATATGTACATATGTACTTGTATAGGCATATATGAGTATGTTGCATGTATTTGCTTGTGTGGGCTACGAGTGACAAGCACCTGCTGAGTGTCTAAGTGCAATTACAGCACCTCAGGTAACAGCGTGGCTTTAATATTCCTCAAAAAAAAAAAAAACCTAATAAAATTTCTAAACCTATTGTAAAACAACAACAACAACAACAACAACAACAACAACAATAATAATAATAATAATAATAATAATAATAATAATAATAATAATAATAACAACAACAACAACAAACAACAACAACAACAACAACAACAACAGCAGCAACAACAACAACAACAACAACAACAACAAGAGCAACAACAACAACAACAAAATCTTCAAGCGTTACAAAGATAGCACAATCTCAGCAGGAATATTTGATTTTAGTTTTTTCTTCTTAATTTCCTAATTTTTTAGCTCCATATCGTATTGCTCTTTTTCTGGCTCGTTCTAAAAATAATTCCACTATAAATGTATAAAAATAAAAATGAGCTTGGCGTGTTTGAAATAAATCTTTCAAAATATAATTTGACAGCTTAGAAATTTATTTTGACAGATGAGGTAGGGGCAGCAAGTAGTTTTTTTTAATGGCGGCGAGGAATATTAAATTATTATGTAAATATAATTTTCCTTTCAAAAATATTGTATATTCGAGAGACAAACATCATAAATCAGCTTATATTGTTTTCGTACTTTGAAAATTTTTTATTTTATTAAAAAATATTAATTCACTGAAGAATAAAACTATTAAATAATCGATCTCAAAAATATTTGCAATTGTTAGTTTCTCTCAGCCTTGGCTATAAAAAATTATTTAAAACACTGTAAAGTGTTATAGCTATGAAATTGAGTCTTGAAATTTTATTTTTAAAGTAATTAAGAATTTTATTTAAATTTTGCTTAAACTGCTGGTAATGATACCAATAATTCGAGAGAATTTCATAGAAGTGACTTAGTAGTTTTTACAGATCAATTTGTATCCATGTATATGTGTGTAGTATATGCAGAAGTCTTCTCGTACATTTCCTTGCCTAGTGAGTGTAGTACTAATATATAAACAAGTATGCGTTCATATATATATATGGTAGCTCACACTTCAGTAGCTAAACCATTAAAACGTATGGTTCATGGTGATGCTGAGCAATTAAATTTTAGGAGCAGACGAAAATAGTAAGTTAAATTTTTACTCAACTAAATAATAGTTTCAAATTCAACTGTTGGCAATACCAACTGGTGCAAGAGCAAAGTTTTAAAGCATGAAAAGTAATCTAAATGACTACATATAAATGTAATTTAATAGGCAATTATGGGTTTCAAAAAATGTAATTAATAAATGATTCGATTTAATATGGACTAAAATATTTTGCATAATTTTTGTATTCGTAGTATGACAGTGCGTATACGTAACCTAACAAAAATTGGTTTAGGCTTATTGGAGTATTCAAAAAAATTTATTTTAGTATTCAAATCAATTCATCTGCAAAAAGTTGGGAGCAATAAAACTAAATATTTTCATTAATTTTAATTATATTTCATTAATAGAGTTTGGTCATTTCAAGCTAAAACTTTAAGGGGGGGTAGGGTTTTAAAGCCGAGAAAAACGCATATTTTTATGATTTTTTTTTTCGGCGACATCAATAATATAAGTTTATTAAATTTTATTACATATTATTGTACAACTTTTGAAGTATGTCACAAAAAATGTTCAAAGAAAAATATTAATAAATAAGCCGGTGACGGTGAATCTCCAGAGCTGCCTTGAAAAAGTGGTTTTGCGGTGTACATTATAACTCGTTACCGGATTGTCTGAAACAAAAAAAAAATGATACGCATTTCAAAGGTGATGTATTTCTCGAGGAAATCAGCAAGATTTTTTTTCTTTTTTTTCTATTTGTTACAGCACTTCGAAGTGAAAAACGCGATTTTAGCTAAAAAAAATCGCAGTTAATTTGTTATTAAAAAATAGAAAAAGATGAAAAAACTCTTGCTGGTTATCTGTTGATTTATGTGAAGAAGTGATGTTCCAATTTTCAAAAGGATCGGTTCAGTAGATTTTGAGTTGTGACGTTCACGAACTTCAAAAAAGACGTTTTCGGGAAAATCAATTTAAAGTTTTCATACGTGAAAATTCGAAATAAGCCATCAATAAAAGAATATTAATTTTTATACTTACATAGAGTCATCAATGCCAGCTCCAGTCTTTTGAAAGACATATAGAGTGAGAAAGGGAAAGGGATAAAAATGAAATTGCAGCTGCTTTCTAATAGGAGTATCGGGCGGCTACCGGGCAGGTATAAAAATCAGGTAGCACGGCCGGTCGTTTGAAACGCTGTAACTCCGTTAGTTTTACTTGGATTGACTTAAAATTTGTACATAGTATTCTCGACATATTGTTCGTGCAGAACAAAATGAAAATACCCTCCCTTAAAGGAAAAAAAACTAGTTTTCCACAAAACCGCTCCACCACCCTTTGACTTAGCTAAAAGTTTATATAATATTGGAGGATAGTTGGGAGGATAGTCCACAACAATATTATAAATTAAATCTAAGAAGTCCTCATCGATTCGACATCGAAAAAAATTTATGCGGGTTCAATGATCACAAAAATAGTTTTCTCAAGATTTAAAACGGTAAGTTTACCGTTAATTTTTACAAATAAAATTTGTAGATCGTTTAATCTATATATATATTTGTTTGTATGTTTGCTTTCTAGGCAGATTATACCGAAAATTAATCAGTTTGTTTTAATGGTTGCAGGGAAGGTTTGTATGAACAAAAATTCCAGAAAATCGACCCGGGATTGACCTATTCCAACAAATATGGCATTTACTTTAATTTGGTACATAGGTAACTTAGACTTATTTTAATACAGGATTATATATTATGCGGTTTTCAAGATAAATGCAAATAAAATGCTTTCAAAATAATTCCTTTCATGAAATTCCCTTTTTACTAAGAAATCTGAATCTTGGCATTATATGTGAAACGCAAGTCCTACAAATGACCGCCTCGTGAATTTATACAAACTCCGAGCCATTTGAGGTAATTTTCAATCACTTCTTGGTCCATATTGAGCGGTATCTCAGCCATAACTTGACGAATGTCGATTTTCAAGTACACAAGAGTTAAAGGTTTATCCACATAAACACGGTCTTTCGCGTAGTCATACAAAAAAAAAGAAGGTCCATCGGTGCCAAATCGTACAATCTCGGTGGCCAATTGACATCTCCAAGACGGGAAATTGCGCGGCAGGAAAATTTCTCTTATAAAAAAGTCATGTTTGCTCGTTTTTTGTGGCATGTGGCACCATCTTGTATGAACCACCATATATTGTTCAAGTCGTGATCTTCAATTGCAGGCCAAAAAGTCTTAAGATGTGTCTCTCTGATCCGTGATCCCTTCAAAAAAAGAGAAATGGAAAGAATTGAAGTTTTCTTTCATCCAGTTAAGCTGTGCCTTAAATTAGATGAAAACTCACGCCTATCATCCATTTTAGTTAAAACTAGGTTTGCATTTTTAGGGAACATTGTTGTTGTTGATAATAAAAGTAGTAAAAACGAAAAAAGTGATACTATATTCGGCCTTTTCAAAGTTCTTACACTTACACCTGCCTACCGAATTTCGTTGAAATTCTTCAAAAACTGAGCAATCGATTTTGTGTTGAAACAAGTAGACGGTCAGAGCTAGATCAACTCTGCTCGTCATTCTGGCATGGTGAGGTATAAAGTGAACAATTACTTTTCATTGTCTTAAAACCATTTCAAGAGTCTCTATCTGGTTTACAAATTTTATTATAACCACTCTGCTACTCACCAAATTTTTCGTCTAAGCATGTATTAACAAGATATTTTCATAATTACATTCATTAAAATGCATATACGTATAAAAGGGCTTATGAGAGTCCAAAAAAACACAAAATCTGTGTTTATATATATATATATATATGAGGACGGTTTGATCAGAGACTTTTTTTAATCAAATGTATTTCTTTCTTCTAGCTCTACACATTTAGTCAAGCGCTTCTTCAGCTTTTATATTCCCTTCAAATAATACAGTTTTTCAAAGGCTTCAAAATAGGCATTTGTTTCTGCGATGACCTCTTCATACGATTCAAACCTCTTACCACCCTGCTACTTCTTCAAGTTTGGAAACAAGATAAAGTCGTAGGGGACTAAATCTTGAGACTATGCTGTATGGGGTAACACTTCGTAGTCGAATTAATGAATTTTTGCCGTGATAACTACACACCTGTGCACCCGTGAGTTTGTCAGATAGAACAGCAACTTTCTTCGCCAAATGGGGTTATTTCTACCTCAAATCAATATCGAATCATTCCTAAATCTCTGAATAATATCCACCGTTTAACTCTTTTCAAGGTAATCGATGTGAATGACAAAAAAAAGACGGTGGCCATGACCTTGTTGACCAACAGACCCGCCTCGGCCTCCTTTGGTGCACATTCACCCGGAGAAACCCAGTCTCGATGGTTTTTTGGTGTTTGGTGTTATGTGATGGATCCATATTTTATCTATGGCAACGAAACGGCAAAAAAAACTCGTTAGGATTGCGGTTAAACGTAAGCAAATAATGAGCGATTGCGGCGCCCATCGCACAGATACTTTTCCATGTCCAAATATTCATGTAAAATGTGATGTATCCGCTCAGTTGGGAATTTCGACAGCTTCAGTCACGCCACATATTTATGCCCCGATCGTCCAATATCAATTTTCGACATCTCTTGTGCTGATATGGCCACAACGAAACTCAGTAAACCATTTTTTAACCATTGAAATTGATGAGCTTCATAGTATTTATCAAGTCTCTCTTTGGTTTCGGTGATGTTTTTATGCAAAATGCTTCATCAACACATGAAATTCACTTTTTTCCCCTTTTTGTCTTTTTTTCTGTTAAATTCACAATTCAATTCTTCTTCTGTTTTAATAGGAGTCAAACGCAAAGTAATTGGCGCGCCTTGCTCAAAATTTACAGCAGTCTATTAATCGACCACAATTGATGGGTGCAGTGTAGTGTGTACAGTAACTATGCAGTAAAAAGTCACTGACTTTTCAAACAGCTCTCGTATATATATATGTATGTATATAAATGCCATTGTTCATTCTAACAGCAAAACTGAATAACGAACAAATTTCCACTGCGGCCAAAAATACACAAAATAAGTTAGTGAAAAATAAAATGCAAACAACAATGAGCACTTTGTCATCGTTTGTGGCATGTAATCCCAGAGATATTGTGACCATTTGCCCACAGCCGCAGGTAACATAAAATTTCGTGTTTTGTTCATTCTAGAAAGCGAAAAGTTTATATGTCTGTATATTTTTGTGACTTGTATGTAAGTGTATGTGTGATTGCATCAGCAGCTAAGAGACATATTCTACAACTACATTCACTGTTGCTATTGGTGTTAGTGCAGTTTTGTTGCTTTTTCGTTACTACCTTGAGCTGTTGGTCAGCCACAATGTCCACAGTGCGGAATTTAGATGAGTGCGGCACGTTGAGACCTGGTACTGTTTGTAGAGTTTCAGTTGTAACATGGTTTCACCTTCTGAGCTGTAAAACTGCGAATTTGCGAGTTTTTCACGCAAATAGCGTAATTCCCAAAGGAAAATATCCCTCTTTTTCATTGAAATCTGCACTGAAATTCGTTTTAGAATTGTTTGGCACTGGTCATTCTTTGAGTAAGACAAACATTTAAAGTGTAAAAGTGCAGTAGATAACTTGAAATTCTTCCTTTTTTTTTGGTGTATTCACTCTTTTACGCCATACACAATTTCATTTGAACTCGAAGCTGTTGTTGGAATATTTCAAATTCTATTTCTCTTTTTTCTGGACATTATATTATGCCACAAGTTTCTTAGTTTCAAACAAACACTTAGCAAGTCATGTTATTCGAGATTTTGTAACTTCTCTCAATTTTAGCTAGAAAGTAGGCAATACTAATACTATCTCGGTATTGTCTTTGCATTTAAATTTATTCCTGCTTTTTTTCTTCTTGTGCTTATTTTATTTTTTATATTTAACCTTTGTGCCTAATTTAGTACGAATTCGTGTTTAACCTTAAATTTAACTTAGACTTTTAGTTGTGGAGTTAATTGATGTAAAAACTCGAATTCATTTTAAAATATTTGTCAAGATGTACAGATTACACAAGAGAACAATAATTATGTTGCATAAAATATCATTATATTTTTTGGGATGCCGATTACAGATATGAAGTCAGTTTTTTTGTAACAGTTTTTGAGATATAAGTAAAGCGCCTTTTTAAGAAAAATCTATTTTTTATTAAGAAAAGCCAATGCTTTTTCCTTTCTAAAGATGTTCTTCCTTGACTTAGTTCACAAGGGCTGTTTTTAAAGCTCCAACAATGATCTGCTATGAAGTGAGCATTCCAGTGATCCTGGCAACGTTCTTCCATAGTTCGTATCTCTTTATTGCACCGTTTACATTGTTCTTTGCTCAGATCGCCAAGATTTCCTGGAAAACCTTCTAAATGGCTGTGGAAGGAGTAACCTTGATGCTCAAATAACAACCAAGCTGCTGGAAGTGTGACAAAAACTGTTCAAGAGCTGCATATAGCTTTCATGTTTTTTCGTTTCCCAGAATTTTTTCTAAGATCTCACTTATTTCATTCCAATACTATTTTTTCAATAAGAGAGTCCCATATTTATAGGAAAGTGAAAAAATTATCAAGAAAAACTACCCGACATGTGAAAGCTCAGCGGATATTTAACTTTTTCTAATAAAGGGTGCCGCAATAGCCGAGTGGTTAGCATTGCGTACTACAATTCGGTAGGCCTGGTTTCAAGTCCGGGTTCGAGAAACATCCAAAATTATAGAAAATAGATTTTTCTAATTACGGTCGCCCCTCGGCAGAGAATGGCAAGCCCTCCGAGTGTATTTCTGGCATGAAATACAGCTCCTCATGAAAATCCATCGGCCGTACGGAGGTATCTTACAATAAACTGTAAGTCCCTTCAATTTGTTGATAAAAACATCAAGACGCAAAACCACAAACTGGAGGAGGAGCTCAGCCAAAAATCTCATCAGTGGTTACAAAGCGCAAATATATATACAATATAACGGGTGACCCATTTCGAGGCTCCCTACTTTAAAAAAAGCACAGAAAACTCAAACTTAATGGGGAAAGTTTATTAATATTCAAAAGAGTATTCTTTGGCATTTATTTTTTGAAGATTATCTCTGTCAAATGTTTGCCTCGGCTACGTCTCAAATGGTTCATCCGTTGAGTCCAATTTTCGATGCATTTCGACTGGTAACTGGCGAATGGCATACGTGATATTTTGGTCAAAGGCCTGAATCTAAGCCGGATTGTCCGCATAGACTTTAGACTTTACATATTCCCACAGGAAAAAGTCATTCATAATCATTTTTGAAGAAACATGGACCAATGGTTCCTCCGCCCAACAAACCACATCAAACCGTTGTTTTTTTCTGGATGAAATGTCAGCTCTTGAATCTCTTCAGGTTGCTATTCGTCCCAAATGCGACAATTTTGCTTGTCTACATACCCTTTAAGCCAGAAATAGGCCAAATCGCTAAACAAAATTTAGCTCGAAGACGTCGGATCTTCTTGGATCTTTTCAAGAGCTCATAGAGCGGAGCAATGTCACTTGGCAAGGTCGAAAGACTTCAGTTCTTGTACAAGATGTATTGTGTATGCTTCCAATTTAAGATCTCAATGTAAAATGCGCCCAGTCGTTCCATTCGTCAGTCCGAGTTGCTAATTCAACAATTTTATAAAAAGTTTTTCTATACGCGAAGAATGCGTGTGAACTGAATTGCGTAGTTAAACATAAATATGAGAAATGGATTGGTGGCTATTATGGCAGCGCGTTTAAATATTTCAAAATTGTGTCATTTGAGGCAAATGACAAATCAATTTTGACTGTGTGAGACCGCACGCCGCCAACCAACGACAACCATTATCGCCGACACAGTTTGGGATCTTGGCAACAGCTGTTTGGCAATTTTGTCAACGAATTTGTCCCTCGCTTCGGATTGAGCTCTTTATCTTATACATATGTGTGTGTGTGTGCGTTGATGTGCAGGCATGTGTGTAAAGCATTATTTCAATAACTGCCGACCGCCAATCCCAGCGGAGTATTTTTGCTTTAATCTTTTCATCATGCTTCTTTTTACTTAACGCGACTTTTCATTCATTTAATACAAAAACAATAAGCATTCGTATTGCAAAACAAAAGCAAACAAATTCTGTGACGATTAAACGTTTTCGATTTCGATTTTAATATTGTCAGCGCTGGATTAATTTGCTGCGACGGAAATTAATATGTTTTTCATAGTTGCTGCACGTTTTTGTGGCTGGCAATTGAGCTCGTTGTTGCTGTTGTTGTTATTATATTACTCTACTTTTTTACCGAGCTACCCAGCATTGTGACTACCAGCGGACTGATTGTGGTGTCAACTATTTTTGTTGCCTTTATGTATATCAAAAAAAAAAAAAAAAAACAATAACAATTACAAATTCATTATGTGCCTCGCATACGAATGCAACCAGAATTGCGGTTGTTGATAGCCGTGCCTACTGTCGACACATTCATTCATTCGGGCTAGCATATGTTATGTATATACATAGGGTTTTCCAATAAGAGTGATATGATTTCTTAAAAAAGAAACACACTAATTTGTAAGGCAATTCAGATGTCTTTTTATTTAATCTGAAGCACAATCGATACAATTAAGTTCGGAATATAACATCATTCAAATGGCCCCCACGACTCCTTTTGCAGGAACAAATTCGATGAACCCAATTTTTGAGCACTTTTTCCACTAAATCAAGTCGAATGCCATGAATATCACATTCAATGTTGACTTTGAAAGCTTGAAGATAGTCTGGTTTATTGCTAAAGACCAATGACTTCAAAGGACCCCACAAGAAGTAGTATAATGGTGTTAAATCACAACTTCTTGGAGACTATTCAATGTCAAAATTTCTTGAAATAATCTTTCTTTCAATAATTCGGTTGTTGTACGTGCTGTGTGACACATAGCCCCTTCTTGTTGGAACCAGATATTGTTAAGATCAACTTCTTCCAAATGTGGCCATAAAAAGTTGGTTATCATCGATCTATACCGCTCTTCATTGACAGTAACGGTGCTACCGGCTTCATTTCGATAGAAGTACGGACCGATGATTCCACACCAAACTGTCAATTTAGATGTGGATTTTCTTCGCACCAGAATCGACAGTTTTGTTTATTTACCGCACCACTCAGATGAAAGTGAGCCTCATCGAAAATGATTTTCTTAAAAAAATCGTTTTCGTTTTCAAGTTGTTGCAAGGCAAAATCAGCAAATTCACGACGTTTATGGTGGTCCATGAATGAAATTGTAAACATTACTGAATACAATGAAAAAAATTACGGATCATGACATATTAAAAATGGCCAAAAGAACACTTAGAAACCATATCGTCCCTATTAGAAAACCCTTCATATGAACAAATATGTAATTATATGTTTATAAACATTTCTACCTTTGGACGATTAGAAAGCTTATTGACCGAAAGTAAGATTTTTGAAAATTTACATTTACTTTTATTAAAAAATTTTTTCTAAATATTTTTGTATGAAATCAGAAAAAACTTGTTTTAAGCGTCATAAAAACAAATTTAATTTGCTTCTATTTTAGAAACACATCCTTTAAAGTATCCAAAAGAGAGTTTTTCAAAACAACACATTGACATGTTTTTGTAAGTTTTTGAAATTGTATATACTTAACTGCTAGTCAAAGTACTGTGAAATTATCCTTTCATTTTCCATGAAAGAGAGGAATTTACTCGTATTTTATAAAACATTAAATTACGAATAAATCAAGTAAGGAATACTAAGGTCTTTTAAATGTGAGCTTGGTCTATTTCTAGACCCTATTAAAAGTAGCATACCTACCAACTTAAGTTAAATTCTGTTAATGAATGCCTTAAATATTCGATTTTGAGTCAAACGGGAAGTGGAAAGTGAAAAGTTCGTACGTGTTTGTCCCAGTCGTATTCAATTCGTGCTCATACTAGACTATGGGAACTATACATGTCAAAATTTGCCGAATTCTATCATCTGCCCTTTTAGTTTCTGAAAGATACTTTTTGACCAAAAAGTGGGTGATATGACTTGCAACCGAAATATTTCCATTCCTCTCACCTTTTCCATTTAATGCTATTCACACTAAGGAATAAATGGTTATAAATTTAGTAGTTTCGAAAGTGCAGTGCTGCATTTTGACATCTGTCAAGCTTAACTGTCAAACCAAAAATGTTTTGTTTTAACCAAAAGTCAGGGATTTATGAAAATGAATCGCTGAAAAACCGTACAACGCAATAAAATTGTTGAAACCTACTACAAAAATGGCGATTCAAACATGGCCACGTTTCGTGCTTAAAGTGAAGATTATGGTGCACGTAATTGTCCAACTACTCAAGCTAAAATTTTAATGAAGTTTTGAGAGAATGGATCGGTTACTGTTATTGTAAAGCCTGCATCATCATCGTTTTGCTCATTCCGATTCACACATATATCGCTGCTTTAAGCGAAATAGTAACCGAAGACCTGAATGTGTATATTTCTCGACGTTATCAAGAGCTGGGACTTTCTTACGACACATCATAGCGTATTTTGCACTTGAACATACATCTACATCCATATAAAGTGCAGCTTAAATAAAAACTGAAGCCAGTTGACCATTCGCAATGCCATAGCTAGGACGATTGGGTGCGGTAGACCGCGATTTTTCCAACAAAATTTTCTTCAACGACGAGACACATTTCTCACTCGGTGGATACGTAAATAGATAAAATTGACATAATTGGGGCTCCGAGAATTCTCAGATAATTGAACAGAAAGCATTACACCCAAAAAACTTACTGTCTGGTGCGCTCTTTAGTCCGGAGGTGTAATTAAACCTTATCTTTTTTAAAGCGATAACGGCGAGACTGTGATAACCGGATTTTTTTGGCCTACAATGAAGAACACGACTTGAACAATATGCGGTTCCAACAAGATGATGTCGAGATCGTACCGATTTGATACCGTTGGACTTTTTTTTTTGAAAGACTGTGTCTATGCGAGAAAACCTTGAACTCTACAGCACTTGAGTCAAGTTAAGGCTGAGATAATACCCAATATGCGCAAAAAAGGTGGTCGAGAATTACCTCGAACGGATCGAAGTTTACAAAAATTCACGAGGCGATCATTTTATCCATGTAGTGTTTCACATATAATGGTTCAAACTTTATAATAGAAAAGGATTTTCATGAAAAAAAAAAAAATTGGAAAAGCATTTTATTTACGCTTAATTTGGAAAACGCAAAATGGATAATCCTGTAAAAACATGAAAATATAAGGCATATCCAGGAAGAAATTGTACAGAGGCTCTTACTGAGGCCGAATGAATTTTATTTTTGTCATATTGGCAACACGGTAGTATACCAGTGCGACCAGTTCTAGATCAGTACGTTGGAAACTGTCGATGCGACAACACGTTCCGGAAATACGCGGCGCCATCCATTATCTCTTTTGGAAGGGAAAACCTTTGTATGAGATTTATAACGAAAACTGAAACTATATGAAAACTGCATTTGTACGAAGCATACGAGCATGTACTAGTGATATCGCGAGTCTAAAAATCAGGCATACGTCTGTGGCGCAGAAGGCCTTCAATTATGATTGACGTAATGTATGAAAAAGTCGAAAAATCAAATTCTGATGAACTTTTTGCGATGTTTTCGCAAATTTCCAGATTTATTCTAACGAAACAATTAGAGAAATCCGCGAATATCGGAATGGGGTTGGCGGGAAACTACTTCGAGAAAGGCATAAAAAAAATTTATCTCCCGCTTCACCGTCTGACTAAAATGAAATGTTATATAGCATGCTAAGTTAAAATCAAATCAAACTGTCTTCTTCAATAAATATAAAAACAATAATGAATTTATGGCTTTGCATAACAAAATTTTTCTCCAATAAACTTATATAAAAAACTTTTACTGATTCGAAACCTCATTGCTACATAAAATTCATAATAACAATGAATTATCGATGCAATTAGAAAGAGTCATGTTTAAGTATTTTTAGGTACTAAATAAAGAGTGCGTCTTTCAAATTGGTTTTAATTTTTTACACAAATTAGGAAACTCTAAACATTTTTTAACGATTTTCCGAAAACTGCGTTTTTATAGATATGAGGTTATCTCAGAAAAGTTACGATACGTAATTAGCATAAAATTTAATGAATATATGGAAATGCATAGGTGTGTTAGTGGTTGCAAATATGTGTGTGTGCCGCAATGCTATCGTTTCATATTTGTTTATATTTTGACTACATAAAGTTACGCAAAGCCATCGACAGCCGTTCGTTCAACTTGTAAATTTCAAAAATCTTATCGAAATGGAATTAATTGCAAGTAACCTGTGCGCATATATAAGTACTGCCATCCTGCGTCAACGCACTTAACATGTTGCCTTTAAGCACTTAAGCATACATAAATTTAAATATGTGCTTATGGGCATAAACTTATAAGTATATTGCTACATACATATAGATATACATTAATGTGTGACTGCATTGTTTTTTCGTGAGTTGTTGTTGTTGTTAATTTTGCTTTCACAACACGTTGCAATTACTTGCGTACATATGCATGAACGTGCTGGGGAAGAGCATATCACGTTATTACCGTTATGGCTTTTAAATTTCTCTTTTAATGTCCTTTTACATTGGTGAATTACATACACGCATACATACGCACAAATATGTTTTTAAGTACTTAACACTGTATTTACCGATAAATTCGTTTGGAAATTTGTAACTACAACTCATAAAATACGCTTTAATGCCCAAAAACATGGTCATGTGCCGAAAATGGTTTTTATATCACTCATACTTACATACTCGTATAAGTAAATATATGATTTTTTATTATATTTAAACAAGAAAAACTTCTGGCAATTGTGGAAGTATGATTTTATGGAGGTCAAAATAAAAATTTAAATCAGCGAAGATCAGCTAAAATCTTTTAGATTTTATAAAATTTTTTTTTATTAAATGCTAGCAGATTCGGCCAAACGTTGTAGTGTGTTTCTGTATATCCTCCAACTTCTATTCCAAGTGGTATTGCATATATCCAAAGTATGAGGTATGTTGAATGGTAAAGGTGAATTTTGATTTTTCGCGGGCTGTGCAAAATCGATTATCGATAATTTGTTATAATCAGACACATATGTTTATCATGTGCTTGCATTAGGAGACAATTTCGATAAGTAGTTTGTTTTTGACAACAGAAGTGGTTAGTCACGTTATCTCGTGCTCTTTGATTTTTGACTTTTAAGAGAATTGCATCAAAGAATTAGTATTGAATTTTGCGCTGAAAATGGAAAACAGTGCTCCAAGGCACTTGAAATCTTTACTGTGGCATTCAGTGAGTTCACTTTGTCTTAAAAAGTGTTTATAAGTGGTACAAGCGATTTACAGAAGCTCCGAGCAGATTTTGATGACGATGAGCGAAGAAAACATCTAAACAGTGAAAAAAAACTGTTCTTTAAAATCGTCGAATCACTATTTGGGAGGTTGCAGAAGATATTGGCATATCAATCGGCTCATATCATTCCATTTTCTCGAATGTTTTGAGCATGAAACGTGTGGCAGCGAAGCTTGTTCCGAAATTCTTAAATTTTGAGCAAAAACAATGTCGCATTAGTATCGCTCAGGAGTTGTTGAATGACGTCAACAACGATCCGGGTTTGCTCAAACGGGTCATAACTGGTGACGAAACGTGAGTATATGGTTATGACGTCGAAACTAAGACCCAATCATCCCAATGGAAGCTGCCAACTGAGCCAAGACCGAAAAAGACACGTCAAGTTCGATTAAATATGAAGATTTTGCTCACTGTTTTCTTTGATTAAAATGGTGTGGTGCATCATGAGCTCCTGCCAAAAGGTCGTACAGTTATTAAGGAAGACTACAAAGAAGTTATGCAACGTTTGCGATCGGAATTGTGGAAAAACCAATCGTAGATTCTGCATCACGATAATGCACCAGCTCACACATCAATGATTATTCGTGAGTTTTTGGCCAAAACCAAAACCGTAATCATGCTCCCTGTGATTTTTTCCTATCCTCAAAACTAAAGAAACCAATGAAATGAAAGCGTTTTGCCACAATCGAGGAAAGCGCTGACGGCCATACCGAAAAGCGCATTTCAGAAGTGCTTCGAGGATTGTAAAAAGCGTTGGCACAAGTGTATTATATTCGCGGGGGATTACTTTGAAGGGGACAAAATAAATATTGATGAATAAATAAGCGCTTTTCAAAATAATTCAAATTTCATTTTTTCCTTCGAACACACCTCGTGTTCTAATTTTTGTCAGTCTGTCGATGATCTCTTCCCTGTAAAAAAGTATTATTTAAATTTAACCCATTTTCCGATCTATGGGGCATATCTGGGAAACAAAAATATTCCATATGGACATATCATCACAAAATTTTTACCAAATCGAATCCCAAATAATATTTTTTTTAATTAGATCGGTCCACATCCTGCAAATCATTATTGATGTTAATCGAGCCATAAAAATAACTATTTCAAATGTAGATCCCTGGTACTTTTATTTTATGGTATATATTTTATAGACAAAAATTTCGAAGACACAAAAATTTTAATATCTCAGTTTCGTTATCTTAATTATCTCATTTCATTTTATTGCGGTTGACTTAATGTACAATAAGCTTTTTTTGTATGAAATACTATCAGAACCCTGGTGTATTTCGCTACACCAAAACAGAATTTTTCGTACCTTTTCTGGACATAATTTCTTTTCGTACTTTAATTCAATGTCTTTTGAAAGTTTGCCTGCTGTTAGACGTGGATTAGACTTCACAAGAATGGTTAGGTTGCGCTCTCCTCTTTCCGTCAGTTTCCTTTAGATGTTCAGAACGTGGCTAAGACTCATAAGATTTTGTTTGTTTGAAGTAATTTATTACTCTCTGGATAGAGGAGTACTGCCTTCCAACAGTTTTTGCGATTTCCCGATAACTTTTACTATTCTGCCACAAACATTAATTTCTCTTTCGCCAATTTCTATTTCTTTTCGCTTTTGGTCCATAGTCAAAAAAATAATGAGTTCCTCCTAGATTTATATACGCTATAGATTATTCCTAATCGCGATTACTATCGTGTATCATTTAAAATTAAATTCAACATAAATAATTTGTATTTTCAATGCAACAAACCATCGCTTTTTAAAGTGAGCGCACACCATTTCTGCTTAACTTATTTAAAATGTTTTAAAATGCTTAAATTTTTTAATAGAATAGTTTAATACAGTGAGTGAACGCAGAATTTTTCTGCCAAAGATAAAAATATATTATTACTGTTAAATAATTCTTAGAATTTTGCTCAGTTTTAATAATCATTTTTGCACATTTATTTCCTTTTCAAATACAAACACATTCTGAGAATTCATTAAACATCAAATTACAACAATATTGGTTTTTTCGCACAAAAACCCATAACAAAATATAATAATATTATTACTTCCCAATGGAAATCATTATAATAATTGGGCATCATTACGCAACAGCATGCACAATGACTTTGAACAAAGGACTAGACTTGTAGTTGTTGTTGTTGTTGTTGTTGTTGATGTTTTACTATTAAATCTCTTCATCATAATTACCTGGACAAAATACTTGGAAAATTTGTTTTTTGAAGTAGTTTTAAGTGCTTTTGTATTTCTCAACTGGAGCATTACACTTATTCACCACACTTCTGGCTGCTCTATGCCATCCTAAAACCCTCATACACATATACATTCGCACGTAAATTATATGTATTTGTTAGCAGCACTTGAGGAGTTTCAGCGTTGAGCGGACATTGCACGCCGGAAACACTCGTGTACATTTCAAATTAAATTGGCTTGAAAGTTTTATGTGCGACCTACTCACTACTCACTCACTATAATATTATGGCATATCGCTTACAAAAGTTGTGTTTTTTTTCATTTTCAAAAGTGTTGGTGAAATTATATTTTTGTGGCTATTAAAGCGTATTATTGCCGAGATTTATTGCGCAATGATAAATGAAATGAAATAAGGAGATTTGAGTGCAATAATGGTCATGAAGTCTGCTTTGTTTGAAATTTCACGTACAAAATTCTTTGTATTTCAAAAGTGATAATGTGAGGAGATAAATTTTGCTTTTAAATCACAATCTTAAAGCAATTTAATTTAGTTATGAAAATTAAATAAAAATAAATTTTAATGAGTTCCTTTAAGGCCCAAACATTTGAAAATCTCACCAACAGTTGAGAGCAAACTTTTCACTTTCATTCTATGCGTTCTCATAGCATTATTATCTGCTCGTTTGCCACCTTTGCCATCTGCTATCTGTACTATCCGTATCAGTTAAACAGTTATTCAGGTATCAGGCCAATTACACGCTTGGCTGGCTTGACTATCTTGGCATGCCGGCACTCGTATAACTTTGATGTGATCCGACATTGCGTTAAATTTTAATTTCTTCCATTAAACAAAGAGCTGCGGGCTTTGAGAGTGAGTTATGCTTCTGTAAGGGGTGAGCAAAAGTGTGGCGAAAGTGTATGAGAAAGTGTCTGAGTAAGTGAATGAGTGAAAGTTTTTCGATTTCATTTGAACTAATTTAATTAGTGGAGTTATTGTTGTTTTTTTTCGTAAATTTTCCGCGTGGTTTGGGAAAAGTGCGCCAACAAACGGTGCAGCAATTGCAATTAGGTGGGTAGGAAGCTCAGATTTGGTGAGTTAATTGACTGGTAACATTTGCTCATTCCACTCAAGAGCTGTAATTTGCCGGTTCCGCAAGCATTTCCTTTGTAATTGATTTCATAATTGTTTGATTAGTTCGAAGTTTGGTATAGCTGCTGTAAGAAGTAGGTATATATATATATATAATTTTTTTTTCATTTCAGAAGATTGCAAAACTACGTTACAATAAAATTTGCCAGAAAGTAAAATAAATGAATTTAAAATGTACACTTTTACCTCGGTTTATGTTGATTTTTAAATTGTTGAAATGATGCATTCTGTACTCAAATGAAAGAGCGTCACACGGTTGGAATGATTAACAAATTAGTGGAATGAAATTAATTTTTTTTTGGTCCTTTATGGCAGTGATACCAGCTTCCGAATGGTACCTTCCAGGCACATATATTTAAATCAAAGTCCTTGTTTGGGTCGTCATAGAACATGAAAGCCCTCATACGACTTTGTTTTTTTTTTCTTTCTTTGCTTTAGCTGTTCACATTTTAACCTACAGAATTCTTAACCGGCTAATCTCTTCTGACATTTTTAAACTAATTTATAATTTTCGTCAACGAATTTCATAATTTATTTAAACGAATACAAGCGCTAATCAAATAAACGTGACCCTGCAAGACGGATGAGTATCTCATAAGTGCTCATAATATTATTTTCACTAATTACGAAAATTCTCATTAGACCTCTCATTTTCCTTTTAGCCTCGGGAAAGAAGTGTGCACTTTCCCCTTGTCGGTGTGATATTTCATCTCTTTTTCACTAATTGAATTTCTATATAAGTGAAAAATATATATTTTTTTTTTTTTTTGTTCAAATAACAAAACAAATCAACATTTTTATTCTCATAATATAATTACTGTCAGGAGCAAAACTGCTCATTATTGTCAGTAGAAAATACTCATTTCGATTCAGCAAAGTGCTCATTCTTGTTCTTACAAACTGCTGATTGTACGTATTCAAAGTGTTCACTGTTGTGTTTACAAACTCCTCATTTGTACATTTCAAACTCCTAATTTTCAATATAATCAATGTCCTCAGTTTTGGAAAAACGAAATAATAGAAATTTAACAATTTTGACTTTGATTTAAAAATTTTTCTTTCAACATTTTTTCTTTTATTATATATTTACATAATTACATATTTTTCATTACATTTTTTTAAACATTTATTGTTATATATATAATTTATATTTTTGTATAATTTTGCTATTTATAATAATTTATAATTTAATAACTATACTATACAAATGTTCTATTCATTCATAATTTTTAAACTAACAATATTAATATATTAACTAAATCTAAATATTTACATTTATGAATAAAATAATTAAAATTAGTTTTGATTACAGAAACTCGTATATTCATTTCTGATACCATCTGAAAAAAAGATATATTTGATTGATGAATATCGGAACGATATACTTGATTGATGAATGACGGGAACTCGTTCCGATATTCATCAACTTTTCACCCTGTCGGAGAATCAACTGAACAACACCAATCATATATTTGATTAATAAAAATAAATATATATGGCAAATATACATATATCCATATAAGAAATATAGAAATGGTAGTATGCACTGCTAACCACTAGGCTATAGCGGCTGCTTTTAAACTTATTCATTTAATTTAATTTCATTGTATTATTTTAAGATTTAAACGCGAAATAAAAACAAAACGCGGACAGTGCATATTCATATACTATTAAAAACTAATTAAATTGAAAACTAATTATTAATTAATTAAACTAATTCCACTGTCTGCAGCAAAAATCCCCCACCAGAAATGTGTAGAACATCTATGTATTTTCCAACCTCAATTCATTATCTATAAAACAAAAGAATAAGTTATTATTATCATTTAAAATAATAAAGCTTATTGGAGACTCACCTGTAACGAAACAGCAACATAGCAAATGACTCGATTTTGGCAGCTTCTTATAATATTCAGACTCACTGAAAATGAAAAAGTCATTATTATATATGTACATTTGAATATTTTAAATATACAGACCTCGTTTATGCGCTGATGTCCTCCTGCAAAATATTTCAATTTATTTAAAAAAAATTCATTAAAAAAAAGTATGGAAAAAGAAATTTTCTTACCTTCTTGTCAGAATTGGAATTTTCAAATAATAAAATGAAGTACGTTTGCGTAGTGATGATTGAAAAAAATCTTATGTGAAAACAATATATAAATCGTTACTTCTGTACTCGCTTTTATTTCACAGATTAGTTTCAAGTAACTTATCAAGTGTTTTTTGTACTTATACTGAATTACGATTAGCGTCTCCTTTAAAAAGACGATATTCAGTGAATCATACGATACGAAATGCTATACATAGAATTCTGACTGGAATTCGCTGAAATTCAATCTTAAAAGTATGTATTATATTGTTGGACAACAATGATTTTACTAATGGTATAGGTATTACGATTCTTGATAATGCGCTATGACATGCTCCCTAAAAGTATACATGTATATTAGCTTTTATGCGATATTAAGAGGAATTTAGTATAAAAACATTAAACTCACTTCTGCGAAAAAATGTATCGTACGCGACAGCAAAGCAACTCTGCTAATAAAGGGTGTTTTTTATAGAGGTATAGAACTTTAAGTTGGCATTACTTTTCAAGATGGCGACCGATTTAACAGCTGTCAAGTGATTTATTCTCAGTTTGGTTTGGCAATTCATCACGAATAGACTCACGCCTGAATAACGCTTGCAAATAGTGCAATTTTTTTTTTCGAAAATAATGGTTCTGTGCGGAAAACGTAAACGCGCACTACGTCCATTTTAGCGATGTTTAGCGATGAAGCGCACTTCTGGTTGAATGGCTACGTCAACAAACAAAACTGCCGCATTGAAAGTGTATGTTGAGGATTAGTGTCCGTTACATCCAGAAAAACTGACTGTTTGGTGCGCTTTATGGGCTGGTGGAATCATTGGTCCGTACTTTTTCAAAAACGATGGTGGCCAGAACGTTACAGTCAATGGTGATCGGTATAGAGCCATGATTACTAACTTTTTCATTCCTGAATTGAATAACCATGATGTCCAGGAGATGTGGTTTCAACAAGACGGCGCAACATGTCACACAGCTCGTGCCACAATAGATTTATTGAAAGACATGTTTGGTGACCGCCTAATTTCACGTTTTGGACCTGTGAATTGGCCTCCAAGATCTTGTGATTTAACACCGCTAGACTACTTTCTGTGGGGCTATGTAAAGTCATTGGTCTATGCGGATAAGCCACAAACGCTTGACCATTTGGAAGACAACATTCGCCGTGTTATTGCCGATATACGGCCACAAATGTTGGAAAAAGTCATTGAAAATTGGACGTCCAGATTGGACTACATCCGCGCCAGCCGTGGCGGTCATAAGCCAGAAGTCATATTTAAGATATAATGCCACAAGATTATCTTTCGGATAAATAAAATTCATGTCAATCGAATAATCCATCGTTGTTTTATTGCAACTTAAAGTTCTATACCTCTATAAAAAACACCCTTTACTTGTATCAATGCGAGTAAGTTTTATCACAGCACAAAATGAGATCCGTCGCTACTTGAAACTGCTTGAATGTGCCTATTATCCATTTGGTTTTGTTTAATGATCATGGCAAGTTAAAAAGTATTCAATTCTGACATTTGTCATTTTCGGCAATGTCAGCCTGCCTTAAATTAGATGTTTATTTTTCATTTTTAATGTTTGCTTCAAAAAAAAAATATATTGTATTTAAATTACGTCACATTACGTTCCGCTATTTCTATTATAACCAAAGTGTGAAGCCATGGAATCATCGAAAATTGAACTCAATGGATAGCCCATCTGAGATGTAGAGATAATCTTCAAAAAATGAGTGCCAAATAAACATTTCCCATTAAATTTTTCTTTTTGGGTTTATTTTTCTTTAACAAAGTAGGGAACCTCTAAATAGATCACCCTTTCTATATATTAGAGCTCTAGATACCCGGGTATCCAGCAAACATTGGCGTTTCAATGATTTTTACACTTTGCATTAATAAATTATAAACTTTGAGATAAAAGGAAAAGTGCTTGTCAAAATACTCGAAATACTCGTACTCGGCTCGAAATGTTTTCGTGCAATGAGCAATGAACAGGTCTGCGTGTGCTCGTTGCTCAAATGCTCTCACTACTCCAAAAATGTTTGAGCAAAATCTGGAGCTCTAATATATATATGTAGCTACATTGTATCCTCTATTTTAGAAAATATAGCTGAAAGCACCAAATACGTATAATAAATTATCCAAATCTGATATATTTTGATATTACCAAAGCTTGTGTTTCCTACGAACATTAAATTAACTTCATTTTTAGAAGTGTAACTGAGGCTTAAAAAAATTCTACGCAAAAAAATACTTTGAGAGTTCGTTACAGATTTTTTTCAAAAAAGTTTTAAAATTCTAGATTAATATATAGCTTCTGTTCTGGCGACACAAATTGCATACTACAATTCGGAGGACCTGGTCCAAATTCGAGGAACATACAAAATTATAGAAAAAATTAATTTTTCTAATTGCGGTCACGCCTCGGCAAGGAAAGTCAAGCCCTCCGAGTGTGTATCTAACATGAAATAAATTCTCCTCATAAAATTCCATCAGCCATTCGTAGGCGGCAGGTAGGACAAAATGTAGGTCCCTCTAAGTTGTTCGTTAAAACATCAAGACCCAAAACCATAAATCAGAGCTCCTCCGGCCGCAAATATGTATAAATAAAGCTTCTGTCTTTTACAGTTTTGTATTGGATTTCCCATTTTACGATAAAAATTTTGATTTCTAGTGGAAAAAATTATTTTAAATAAAATTTCGTTTCACCCACCACTGCGTCGCACCTGAAGTCATTAAAGTTCGGGCAAACATAAATTGAAAAAGGGGCAATTGCACATAAAAACAGGTAATAGATGGTAGCCGGGGCGGGAAACCATTGACTGCATAAATATGTGCACACCGTCAATAGAACACATACGAGTATGTATATAACTACAACAAAAGCATGCCGTCCGCATTGCAACAAAATATCCATAGATTAGTCTTGTAAGATGACTTTAACCTTGGTGTATGTGGCAGACAACCCTTGTGTGCTTGTTTATCATCCTGGCCTTCATTATTCATGACGGCAGCCGACGACGACGAATACGACGACGACAACGGCGATGCGTACTACTTATGTACGTAAGTATGAGCGAGTCTTATGTGTAGCCACTAAACGATGAAACAAGATGAAACAAAGGAATCGACATTTACTTCCAGTTGTGTGTAACCAACCCCACGCATGCATATTTAAAATTTACACATGTCGACTTTAGTTAGTGATGTGTGGCCAGGTATTTCGGTATTGAATACTATGAGACGGGATTTGAAAAAGGGTTTTTGGAAATATATAATATGAAAATAGTTAACATACATCAGTTAGAGAAATGGTCTGTTTGATTTGTAGAAACGTCAATTGTATGTCAGGAAGCTTCAAATAGATTTCAAAAATGCCAAATGGATTTTTTAAAACCCCCAGAAAATTTTAAATTTTGTTAATACATCTTAGCTTATTTTATCAGCTTTCAAAACGCATTTTAAAAAATTTAAAAAAATTTTTATAATTAAAATAAATTAAAATCATTCTGACCATTTATAAGAAAAAGATAATTTCCATGCATCTTAAAACTCTGCCTTAAAGTTTCTCGTACTGAAAACAAAAATTTCCGCACTTAATTCGATACCAGCAGTCTGTCTGATGAGGTTTTAGAGCTCAAAAATAAACTTATAAACATCGGGATCGAAAAACTATGTATGTAGTCAAGCAAAAAAAAAATTATATTGAAGGATGTGTTTGTATTGTTGGCAGACCTTCAAAGCTACCGCTGTGTATGCTTGTAGAAGCAAATAAATATCCGAATATACATACCAACATAAGGTTACATGACCCAAGCACCACATCAAGCGAACAAGTATTACTTACTATTCATGTTAAGAAATGCCCTAGTTGTAAACTAGATGGGTAGGGAAGTGCTGTGAGTGCCTGTAGATGCATATATGCCTCTAGAGGGCTCATTGTGTATCCACCGGGACCAGAGCAATGGGCCTCATCGCTGAACAAAATTTGGATCGAAAACGTCGGATCTTCTTGCAACTTTTCAAGTGCCCATAGAGCGAAGCGATGTCGCTTGGGAAGGTCGAGCGGCTTTAGTTCTTGCACAAGTTGTATTTATCACACTTTCAATTTAAGATCCCCACGTAAGCTGCGCCAAGTTGCTCCATACGTAAGTCCGAGTTGGTGCGAACGGCGCCGAATCAACTCTCCACGGTCTTCTGTCAAAAAAAGGCTATTGAAAAAATTACCTCTACTTGGTTCACTATACTATTTCTTCTCATCCATATTCCACTCCTCTTTGAAGGCTTTAGGTACTAAATCAAAGAATTATCTTACTTTTTTAATATATATTCATGAGTTCATTGGATCAAATATTTAATAACAATGACGCCAACTGAATTGGTTTTACAACTAATGTCAGTTTAATCCTTTTCGGTCCAGTTAGTGCTCAATTTAGAAAATTGAAGTAAAAACCCAGCTTGTTTTCGTGTCATATTATTACAACATATAATTGCAACTTTAACTAAACATTTTATTCACATACATATATGCATACATACATATATAACATATGAAGCCATATACCATAGATATTTCTGCATTAAGTCCCGTCTAGTAAACTAAAGGCAAATGAAAAATTCAACTTGTTGAAGTCTAATGCATACATATGTATGCATATACGTACACTCAGTAGTTCTCAGTCAACTGCTGTGAGTGAAATTTTTTTTCTCTTTCCTTTCTCTCTGTATCTTCTTCTTTCTTCGTTTCCTCATTAATGTCATCACTGTGTGACAGTGACATATTAAACACAAGGCAAAACAAGGCAAAGCGAGCTTTGAATGAGTGAATGAATGAATGAAAGCTCTTGAAAGAGATGTTAGAAAGCGATGCATTGAAGGCAAATTAAACAAGATATTACACGTTTACAGTTATACATACACATACAAACACACATACATACGAATATGTTTCACATTTTCTTTAAATTTTTCTTTGTTATGCATGACAAAATCTTTTTACACAATATCGAAACAAAGCCTCGTTCATCGTTTGCGAGAGTGTCTAATGATATGCAAAAAAAAAAAAATAATAATTTTGAAAAAGGAAACATATTTTCACTATAACTGATAGAGATATTTGCGTCAGCGCCGAATTATATAAGAATAGTTGTACAAAATAGAATTTTCTGAAGGACACTCACTCAGGAAATGAACAAAAAAATTGTTTCCAATTATTTTGCAACAAAAAATTTATGAAAACATTTAGGTTGTTTATTCTTGATTAAATGAATTTATTTATACAAGCATACATATATTTTTTCTAAAGATATTTTTTCTTCTTCCTAAATATAATTACAGAAATTCCAGCAATATAAAACTCTCAAACTTTTACACTCCGTATGGTATAAACAAATTTTTATGGATTTAGGCAGTAATGTGACTCAAGTACCCAATGCAATACGCAGCCAACGTTTTAATCATTTCTAGAAACATTTTCTTTAATTCACCCGCTACAATAGCCTTTAATTCCCTCAGCGTTACTCGTTGAATCTATTCAATCGACTCAAAAAAGTTTCCCCGTAGCGATATTTAGGCTTTTTAAATGTGTAGAATTTTTGGTGAAAAGCTCACGAAAATTCAGAAAGCAGTTTAAATTATTATTTATTTTTCTTTTTTTAATTTTTTTTTTAATTTTCCAAATGCTACTCTCCCACTTCAATGCCACAATTCAAATTATTGAGAGATTTTCTGAGGTCAACTGCTTATATCCACGATCTTTAATATGTCGATGCGTGATTTTTGAATTATTTTAGCAACAGAAGACTGTGTTTAGTTTATCGGAAAATGTAAAATCACAGAAAGTCAATTGAGATCTGAAGAAGCTGAATTCATATATCGCATGAGGCATATAGGGGTTTCTAACTATATCGACTCAAGAAGTAAAGAAATAAAAGCCCATAAAGAGATCAACATAATTTCTTGTATCTTTTAATGTTTAAATCCTGCTCAGAAAAAAATAATAATAATTCATAAAAATTCATTTCATTTCAACTTACATTTATGAAAGTTGTATTTTTATTTAGTAACAAAAAATAATACCAAAATAATTGAAAAATTCAAAACCATAAAAAATAACAAAATAAAATTTCCCCAAACTGCCAAGGAAAGCATAACAAATCCCAGTTGTTCATAAAATTCAAGAGCAAAGCAAAATAAAAAATGCAAAAAGAAAAAGAGCAAATCAGAGAACAACGGAGAAAAGTTAAAACCATAAATAATAGGGTGGCAATATGGCAACCAAAAGCGTTAGTTTGTGCTTAAAATATTTTTATGGTATTTTATTTGTAAGTACAACAATGAAAATGTGCTCAGTTTATATTGCATGCATATGTACTTTTTTTTATATAATATCTGTGTACGTGCATTTTCACCCCTCGCTGCGCCTAATGCAAGCACAAAAATTTTTCTACTTGCCACTGCAACTACGTAAGTTTGCCGCTTGTTGTGGCTGAAGGCACTAAAGACTGTGTGTGGCTGCGAGGCTTTGCATGTAAGCCACGGTTAACTCTGCATCAAAATACCAGAATAAAGCGAAATGGCGACTTTAGTGTTGTGTGGCAATTGTGTATATGGCATTGTCAGTAGAAAATCGAATTGGAATTTCTTTTAACATTAGAAATTAAAGTAAATGAGATTTCAAAATTTAATAATTTATATTTAATGTTCTTCATAGTGGCGATCTTAAACAAAAATCTGATGATGATTTTTAGAAAATTAAATATTTCTATTCTATTGCAAGTATGATTCTAACCAAATTATAATAAAGGGTGTTCCAAGTAGAGGTACTTTTTTCAATAGCCTTTTTTTCTAACAGATCACGCATGTCATGTTATTTTTGTTCCGTATGGTTCGAAAATTCATCATGGAAGACTTATGCCTGAACAACGTTTACAAATAATTCAACTTTAATACGAAAATCCACGTTCTGTAAAAAATGTGTTCCGCGCGCTTCGTTCAACTTATGGACAACATAATCGGCCTACTGAGCGTACTATTCGCAATACCATCACCCATCTTGAGACCGAGCATTCATTATTGGATACTTTTCGATATAATAGATTCGACCGAATAGACTACCTCCAGCATGCAGTGAAGAAAATATAGCGGCCGCAGCTGAGAGTGTGCACAAATACCGTGAAGAGTCGATTCGACGCCGTTCGCAGCAACTCGGACTGACATATGGAATGACTTGGCGCATTTTACGTCGAGATCTAAAATTGAAAGCGAAAAAAATACAGCTTGTGCAAGAACTGAAGCCGCTCGACCTTCAAAAGCGACATCGCTTCGCTCTACTGGCTCTTCAAAAGTTCCGAGCAGATCCGACGTTTTCGATCCAAATTTTGTTCAGCGATGAGGCCCATTTCTGGCTCAATGGGTATGTGAACATGCAAACTTTCCGCAGTTAGGACGAAGAGCAACCTGAAGAGATTCAAGAGCTCTCATTTCCTTTAGAAAAAACAACAATTTAATGTGATTTGTGGGCCGGTGGAACCATCTTCAAAACAGATGCCGGTGAGAACGTAACCATAAATGGCGACCGTTATCGCGACATGATAACCGAACTATTTGTCCTTTTTTGTTTCAGCAAAGCGGCGTCACCAAGATCGTGTAATATCACACCGTTAAACTTTTTCCTGTGGGGATATGTAGAGTCTAAAACTATGCGGACAATCCCGCTTCGATTTAGGCCTTGGAGCAAAACATCACGCGTGTCAGTCGCCAGTTATCAGTCGAAATGCTCGAACAAGTCTTCGAAAATTGGACTCAAAGGATGGACCATTTGAGGCGTAGCCGCGGCCAACGTTCGAAAAAGATAATCTTCAAAAAATAAAATATGTCAAAATATATTATTTATTATATTTTAGAGGAGTTAAACATATTACATAAAGGCTATAATTTATTTCAAACAATTTTACATTTTTTAGTATTTGAAAATATCTCAAATTTACTTAAATTTTTTCAATTATGGTATGAGTTTTTGGAAAGGTATAATATTTTTTAGATAATTTTTTACAAAGTCATAATATATTTTTCTCTCCTTAAATAAAATTAAATCGTTCAAAGATATTTTTGTGAAAAATATTTAGATTTTTCTCAAGCAAAACTGAAAAAGGTGTACTGAGCCATTTTCACAACAAAATCGTTTTTGAAAGCTAGTTTAAAGTATTTAAAAGAAATTAGATGTGTTTTTGTTTTTTGGTGATTTTGAAATTTTTTGAATTTTGCATTTTAAATATTTGATTTGAAGTAGGCTTTTGGAAGAAGTTTTTAGTTTTTTCTGCAATTTGCTTGAGATTCTTAGAAAATATTTAAATCTTACTCTAGGAAAACTAACAGAGGTGTACTGAATTATTTTCACAACAAAATCATTTTTTAAATCTAGTTTTAAGTATTTAAAACAAAAATTAGCTTCTAGTTATAAATTATTAAAGAAGTTCATAAAAAAATATTCATAACATAGTGTACGATGCCGGTGTATAGAGGTCACTTTATAATAAAAAAAAATTTGTGATTTAAAAAAAACTTTTGTGTTTGTTACATTTAAGATTGCAAATATGAGTATTTCTGTCAAAAAAAAATTTGTTGTAAACATTTTTCTGCCTTTTACGCTTTTAACGCTGCTCAAACGCTTACCGTATGTATACTTCGTTTGCATTTTCGCCAAGTACCAGCTTGTACATATGTATGCTTGCATGTAGTCGTGTAACATTTTAAAAGCCTAAGTAAGTCAGTTGTAAAAGTGAATGCTTTTTGTTGAGTTGACATTGTTTGTTTCGTTTACCGTTTGTTAAATATGTTAAAATGTTTACCACTTTTACCAGCTGCTCGCATGATGCTATTAGCGAATTCCCATACCCATGCATACGTAAGTACACATACGAGTAAGTAAACCAACTGCAGTACCACAGGTGGTATGCGCAACATTTATTTGAATTTCTTACTGCTTATATTAGTATGTACAATGCATACATATTCGTACATACATATGTTTGCGAATATATGTATGTGTATGAATGTACAAGTGTTTATATACAAAAGCATTTAGGTATTTCTAGTAGCAGTTGTGGTGCGGTGGCATGGAAAAAACGTGTTTATACTAACAACATTCACTTAGCCGTTTTTACATTTTTTTTTTTTTTGGGTTTATGTGGAAGCTAGAGATTTATATTATTTTTTTTTTAAATATTTAGACGAGCTTTAAAACCTTAAACCACTTAATTTAAAAATTTACCTAAGTTATGTTGCAATTTCTGATATTTATTTAAGGGGTTATAGTGGGCAGTTGCGAAACTCAATTAAGTAATTGAATAGAAAACCTCAATTTAATGAGAGACCGTAAATTATTTTTGGCTAAGTTTATTTAGCAATAAAAAATTATTTAAATATAAATTATTTTAACAAATATACTGTTTCTTATTAAGGGGAGATGGTGGTCCAGAGATCGTAAATTTCAGGCATTTTCAATATTTTTGTTTAAGGTAATAAACAACAATATTTAAACTTTGTAGGTATATTTTACAACTTATATTGAATACAAAAACATTTAGATAATTTAAAAAAAACTAATAATTTTAAATATTTTAAAATTGGTCCTGAAGTTGAACTTTTTAAAAAAAAATTGGATGTAAGTGGCGCAGGAAATTTTGACTCTTGTACTTATCTGAAACACAAGAATATTATTTATTTATACAAGTTTAGCTATATCCTGTATCAATATTATACATTTTTTTTTAAATAGTCAATTTTTGAATTTCGATAACCGAAAAGACTAATTTTTTGTCAGTTTTTGAGCTAAAAAGTAAGAAGTTATCAAGATAATTTTTATGCTACGGGACATAGCCACTAGTGTACTGAATAACATATTCAAATTTCAGATTACTCGGATAAATACTTTTTTTACCTGCGTCGTGCAGAAAAAAGCTGTTCTGAGAAAAACGGGTTTAAAGTTTGAAGTGTATGAGGTCGAGCGATCGGCCGCTATCTGCTCAAAGAGCTGTCGAGCCGAAAACACTTTAGATAACATTATAAAATTTTAACAGTATATTCTTAAAAGACCACACTCTCGAAATATTCTAATTTCTAGACCACCATCTACCCATAAAGTTAAATAAATACAAAATTCATTACTAAAATATTTTGAAAAAAAAAATTTAATTAAAAAAATTCGAGAGCTCTGAGTTACTCGGTTATACATTTAGTACAATTTTGATAACTTTCATGGGATATTTAATTTAGTGATCACGAAAAGATGTTTTTAATGCAAGTATTACATAGCAATAAATATTTAAATGCATATATAAAAAAAATAGTTCTTCTTATAGCTATAATTAGATGGCTTAAAATTTAAAAAAAAAAAATTAAATAATAAAAATTAAAATATAAATTATATTTTTATAATTTCAACTTTAGCAATTTCTAAAGTCTGTTTTCATACTACAAAAAAATAAGATAGATTCGTTGTTCTTGTTCAACGCCTGATATTACCATTGAATTGTGCCGCCACATTTTTTTAACAAAAAAAAAAATATATAATAACAGCAAGGAGCTTTTTTTTAAATTCAGCTTCAAATAAAAACAACAATATTTTTCATGAAAGTCTATTAATTAATTTCGTTTAAAAAATTTATCCAGCCTAAAACGATTATTTTGGGAAGATAATGCGCTTATTTTTTGTTTACCTCTTTGTGAGTTGAAAAGATATTTCCAATGAAAACAAAGATAATTATAAAAAATAAATATACCGGTTAATATATTCTAAAATAATTTTTTTCAGCAAAAATACCGTCATAACTACTCAGAAATTCAGTTAGCGTTAGCTCCATATGGGCTTTCTAATTTTTTCCATTCATTTCGCGTTATTTATTAGTACAATAAGATTCAATATTTTCAATATACTAATATAAAATTACTATACCAAAAATATTTATAAACTCATATAGTACATTAAATTAAAGATGGTTTATTATTTTTAGAGAAATGATTTTAATTGTAGTTTTGAAATTGATTTTTTTTTAATTTTACTTCTAAGAGTAGTAGGTGTATGATTAAAAAATCCGATTATCATTGTCTCATATCATAGAGGTAATGTGGTTCTTTTGAAATTTCATAGCCTAATAAAATAGACCTGGTGATGGTGAGATTTTCGTATGCCATAAACATAGCGATATTTTAAAATAAATTTTATGAAAAGACTTGGCGTCGAGATTGCTGTATACCAACTCAGAATAGATGAGATTAATTGACGCGCCAGCCTTGTTCGATAAATGTTTAGGTGAATTTCTTAAGGTATTGTAACATTTTTCGTAGCTACTCCCGATGATTTCCCAAATCCTTCGAGTCCGATCACTAGATTGCTAAATAAAACTCCCAAGATTTGTTCGTTTGGTCACTTAATCGTCAGGAATTTACTCAACGCTTATTTCGTCCTCAATAATTACAATTCTTTACTAAACCCACTGGCTTGTTTTACAATTCATTACAACACGCATATATTTCTGCTTCACACAGTTTATCCGTTTCTAAACACACACGGCTCACAGCAATGTTAACGCTTCTACTCATCTCTCCTGGTGATAGTGGCTGCCGCTTCTGTTATACCTGTAGATGACCCAAACATTTTTGTTCACGCCCTCAAAAAAAGGCTGATTATTCGTTTGTCTGCGATAGATGCAGCCGCTCCGTTCACCCTTAACGACAGTCCAAACATTCCGTTCATGCGCTAACTCTTCTACCTGCAGTAGTTGCTACCGCTCTATTCGTCTGTCCTTTTTACGGGGAATTTTCATCATACTCCTACTCCTTTTGTCTGTCCTTCATATTTGGAATTACCATCACAGTTCTATACGAGTACACTTTACCTTACTCTTACCAAGGCACATAAAAATATAGGCAAGACTGAAAGATATTATTTATAAAGGCGCAAAATAGCAATGGTCCAAAAATGGATCCTTGGCGAACACCACTGGTCAGAGGCCTTGTCAGTGAGGCTACTGATCCAATTCTCATTCGCTGGTCTCTGCCTGATAAATAACTTTTCGGAAGGAACATTAACATAATTAGCTGAGTCAAATGCTTTGAAAAGTCCAATAAACAAAGCAGGGATAATTCACCTTTGTCACAGGAAATTCATAAGTCATCTAAAATTTAACAACTTCGGCAGAACGTCCATATCCCGCCCTAAAACCTGATTGGAAAGTGGAAAGCAATTAACTTTTCGGTAAAATTTGCTCAAACATTAGGAACTCAAATGCTTCGATCAGGCAGGTAAAGCGCTATAGAATTGAATTTTGCAATCTCTAACACGTGATAGAGTTATCACACAAGAACAATACCAAAAATAACATAAGAGAAGACTAGGCGTCTCCCGGATATAATTATTTTTTTCTTAAGACTCTTCTCTAAAATTTTTAGACAGAAATTCTTAAAATTATAACTCGAAACACTCTGAAGTATTTTCATTAAATCCATTGATCCGAAGTATATAAGTACCAGAAGGAGAAGAAATAGACCCACCATAATTTATGTTATACTGATCGTATCAGAATTATGAGGTGAGTACATTTAGCCATGTCCGTCTGTTTTAACAAAAAGTAGTCTCACAGCTTTTGAGAGGTTTCAACGAATCTTACAACCGTCCGAATCGGTCGTCTATAACCGGTTTGTTTAGATATGGGGTTTTGAGTAAAAAAAAAATATTCTAGAAATTATAATTTTGGTATTATACACAGGTTCATGAAAGATATAAAAACTTTCTCATTGCCGAAGGCAGCGCTTTTTTCTTTTTTTATTTAGATATGTATGGTAATGAAGATCATAATTTCAGAATTTATGAATCTTCAGAAAAACTCATTTATAATATTTAAAGAAAAATTTGATTAATACTACCTTCTTTTATGTATATTGTTCTGTTTTATATATTTCAAATGAAAAACAACAACACTCGATACCTTTTTAATCGTAGACTGGTTTAATTTGTCTGTTTTTATGGCTTTTGGCTGCCCAAAATGTTCCTTATTAACAATTTATAATCAGTAACCCTATTGAAACGAAATTTTTAAAGGAAGCCATAATAAACCCTTTCAGCTTGATATACCTTCTCTTACAAGCAATTTAATTAATCAGTCTAATATTAAAAATGCTATCAAAGGGGTAAAAGGTACTTTCCCAAAAGTCCTTGCTATTATTAGGCTTTTGTATCGCTTATGTCTGATAACATTTTTTTGTTCTAAATAATTAAACAAGAGAAAACTGATTAATTTTAAAATTATTTGAACAATTTATTATAATAAAATAAAAGTATTACAAAAGATTTCAAGCTTTATTGTTAGTACAGCATTTTGTACAACACGGCTGCTGGTACACCACGGCGTGTACGCAACAAAAATCTACTTAATTTTTAACCCTCATCAGCACCTAATATTTTATAACAACAGTATCAAAATTGATAACACATAGCTTTTGCTTGGAAACTGTCAGTTAAAACGGCCGGAAAGTTCTGCATAAATAAAACAGTTTTTTTTTTCAAAATTCGTGTTATTTATCATAGTTTAATATTAAAAAAATTATTCTTTCATTTGTAAGCTTACTTATTTGTGGACTTTTTTCTTGTATTATGTTCTTTTTATTTATTCAAAACGAAAAACAAGTTTCTAAAAACCATTGCATTTATGATTTTGAAAATTTTTAGCATTTTGATACGAATCAAGCTCAAAATTTTCCATTTTTGTAGATTTAGTTAGTCATTTTCGGCTTAATTTGGATCTTGGATGATTTAGCACGCGGGCTCAATTTTTTTTTTTGTTTTTTATAGAGGTATAGAACTTTAAGTTGCAATAAACCAACGATGGATTATTCGATTGGCATGAATTTTATTTATCCGAAAGATAATCTTGTGGCATTACATTTTAAATATGATTTCTGGCATATGACCGCCACGGCTGGCGCGGATGTAGTCCAATCTGGATGTCCAATTTTCGATGACTTTTTCCAATATTTGTGGCCGTACATCGGCAATAACACGGCGAATGTTGTCTTCCAAATGGCCAAGCGTTTGTGGCTTATCCGCATAGACCAATGACTTTACATAGCCCTACAGAAAGTAGTCTAGTGGTGTTAAATCACAAGATCTTGGAGGCCAATTCACAGGTCCAAAACGTGAAATTAGACGGTCACCAAACGTGCCTTTGTCAAACAAATCTATTGTGGCACGAGCTGTGTGACATGTTGCGCCGTCTTGTTGAAACCACATCTTCTGGACATCATGGTTATTCAATTCAGGAATGAAAAAGTTAGTAATCATGGCTCTATACCGATCACCATTGACTGTAACGTTCTGGCCACCATCGTTTTTGAAAAAGTACGGACCAATGATTCCACCTGCCCATAAAGCGCACCAAACAGTCAGTTTTTCTGGATATAACGTGTTTCAACATACACTTGAGGATTACCTTCACTCCAAATGCGGTAGTTTTGTTTGTTGACGTAGCCAACCAGAAGTGCGCTTCATCGCTAAACATCGTAGTGCGCGATACGTTTTCCGCACAGAACCATTATTTTCGAAATAAAATTGCACTATTTGCAAGCGTTGTTCAGGCGTGAGTCTATTCATGATGAATTGCCAAGCCAAGCTGAGAATAAATCACTTGACAGCTGTTAAATCGGTCGCCATCTTGAAAAGTAATGCCAACTTAAAGTTCTATACCTCTATAAAAAACACCCTTTATTATAGAAATAATGTGAAATTGGAGCGCTCAAATCATTCCAGGGCGCACTGAGGAAACATATGGAATTGTTATACGAAGGTGGTTTGATAAGTCAGTCACTTTTTGAATAAAATATTTTTTTGTTTTTGACATTTCATTTCATTTTCATTACTAAACATAGTCTCCTTTTAGCTCTATAGTCCAGCGTTTTTCCAAATTTTGTATTCCTTCTAAATAACACTTTTTTTTCAAGGCCCTGAAAACAAGTATTTGCTTCTGTTATGGCCTATTCGTTCAAACCGAATCTCCATTTCTTCAGACCAGAAGCAAGAAATACTCACAGGAGATTAAATCTAGAGAATATGCAGATTGTGGAGCAGTTCGTAGCCAAATTTATGGATTTTTGCGATGATGACTACACATGAGCGCTGATGGAACAACATTTTTTTTAGGCCAAATGCGGTCGGTTCTGCTTCAAATCCGTATCTAATCTGTGCAAAAGCTCTGAATTTGAATTATATCTTCTCAGATAAAATTTTCAAAACTTGTAATGTATGCGGAAGATGTGAAACTTTATAAATCTTACACTTCGGCAAATGAAGGTATCTTACTTCAAACAGACATAAACAGCATGGTTGAATGGTGTAAATTAAATCGGTTGCCCCTAAGTCATAAAAAAAGTAAAGTCATGTGTTTCTCCCGAAGAGCCATACACACAATTACTTACGCTATGGATAATTACAATTTGGAACAGGTGACGTGGAGATCTCTATGGACTCTCAATTGAACTGCACACATCACATTGTTGTGATAGTCAACAAAGCCAAAGGCTTCTTGGCTTTTGTAAACCGATGATCAAAGGAGTTTAATGATCTTTATGTTACTAAAGCTTTGTATATAACATTAGTAAGACCTATTCTTGAATACGGCTCGGTGATTTGGAACCAGAGGTATCAAATCTACTCTGACAGGTTAGAGTCTATTCAAAAGCGATTCCTTCTATTTGCCTTAAGGAATTTGACTCTCTCTTTGGGACTCTCAGTATAATCTTCCTACTTATACTAGTCATCTGAAACTTATCAATCTCACTACCCTCGCCAGTCTTCAGTAAATGCTTGGTGTAAGTTTCATGATTAAAATAATAAAAGGCTCAATTTTCAGCCCCTAATTCTCTCTGAAATCAAGTTTAGTGTTCCGTTCAGAATGTCCAGACATTTTTGCCCCCTGTTTCGGAAAACTTGTAAAACGAATTTTAAATTTCACGAGCCCTTGCATTGTTTGTGTCTTGATTTCAACTCTCATTCAAGCACATTTGACATCTCTGACTCGCTTTGTCATATTGAGAAAACTATTTTGTCGACTCTCAACTAATCGTTACATAACATTTTATATTTTAAATAATTCTTCAAAATCAGCTGATGAAATTTGTTCTGTAGCTGAACTTTTTTTGTTCTCGACACTAAACAAACCTCTCCTCATCGTGACTAGGCATTGATGAAAAACAAAACAAGTTCCGCACGTTATGCAGACAGCACGTTTGCGCTCGGATAGCTTTTTCATGTCCAAATATCCATGTAAAAAGTGATGTTTCCTCTCAGTTGAGATGTCTATGGCCTCAGCTACGTCACACATATTTATGCCCCGATCGTCCAATATCAACCTTTCACTTGTGATTGTACAACCACATCGGAACTCAGCGAACCACTTCTTAACCATTGAATTTGATGGTGCAGGGTCGCCATAGTATTTATCAAGTCTCTGCTTGGATTCGACTATGGCTTTTTATGGAAAAAATAATGCTTAAAATTCACGGCGTCGTCTGCTTTCAATGGTAGTCAAACACAAGCTATGTGGCGCAGCTTGCTCAAATTTTATACAACAGTCTATTAATCGATAACCGTTGAAGGGAACAGTATTTGCAAATGCGCGGCAAATTCAAAAAGTCACTGATTTATCGAACAGCCCTCGTAGGTATATATGTATATAACGATTATTAGAGTACCTAAAATTTACCTCATTTTGATGTTTTTCCAACAAAAAGAAGACCTGCAGTTAAGACATCTTCGAATGACTGATGTATGAATTATTTCATTGCAGAATTATACTGGAAGTATGAACCCTTCACACGCACTGTTGAACATGCTAATCACACGGTAATTGCGACCGCCACCAGCAAATAATAGCAAGCCAATGAAGACTTGAGAAGAAATTATCACTTCTGTGATTTCACTTTCATCTGGTCTATTAAGAGTCATAATTGGCTTGAAATTACGATAAACATTGAATAAAAGATTTGGATATTTGAAAATTACGTCTTGAATAACGGCTTCAGCAATTTGAATTTACATATAGGGGTTTCCAATAAGAGTGATATGATTTCTTAAAAAAAAGCACACACACACTAATTGTTAAGGAAATTCAAATACTTTTTATTTAATGTGAAACAATTAAGTTCTGAATATAACATCATTCAAATGGCCTCCACGACTTCTTTTGAAGGAAAGGAATTCGATGAACTCAATTTTTGAGCACTTTTTCCACTAAATCAAGTCATATATCACGAATAGCACGTTCAATATTGACTTTTGAAGCTTGAAGATAGTCTGGTTTATTGCTTAAGACCAATGACTTCAAAGGACCCACAAGCAAAGTCTAATGATGTTAAATCACAACTTCTTGGAGGCCATTCAATGTCACAATTTCTTGAAATAATCGAATCTCCACATCTTTCTCTCAATAATTCGGCTGTTGTACGTGTTGTGTGATACGTAGCCACTTCTTGTTGGAACCAGATGTTGTTAAGATCAACTTCTTCCAATTGTGGCTATAAAATGTTGGTTAGCATCGATCTATATCGCTTTTCATTGACAGTAACGGTACTACCAGCTTCATTTCGAAAGAAGTACGGATCGATGATTCCACTAGACAAAAAACCACACCAAACTGTCAATTTAGGTGAATGGTCGTTGATGAATAATTTGTGGATTTTCTTCTCACAGAATCGGCAGTTTTGTTTATTTACCGCACCACTCAGATGATATCGTTTTCAAGTTGTCCTAAGACAAAATCAGCAAAGTTGTTCTTGCGTATGTCTTGCCATGATGAAATTGTAAACATGCACTGAATACAATGAAAAAAATACAGAAAAATGTCCAAAACGACACTTAAAGTCATATCAAAACCCTTTACATATAAAGATTATTTTTGATCAAAATGAAGTTTTCAATAAAATAAGCAAAGCCAAGAAACTTGGGAGTAATTGCGTTTCAAATAAAGAACTTATCAGTTATCGTAGCAAGAAACGGTATCAAATTTGACATCATTGGCATTATGAAATTAAAAAAAAAATTAAATTTATTTAAGTTGAGCTTTAAGTTTTGTCTACGCAAGTCCTTTTCAAATTAATTGCTTTTAATATACTGGAAAAATGTAAAAATTAATGACCGTTATTTCATTGGTTCATCAAATGAATGACAGACAATTTCAGCAGATACTCAGGCACATATGAATATGCCGCAGTGGTCATTGCCAAGAGGCCGAAGAAGGGAAGGGATTATTAATTTTTGGGACTCTGCCGAAAAAAAGCCAAAATAAATCACAAAGCCTACAAAGTGGACAACATGTGCAATATTTACTGTGCATACGTACACACATACAAATGTACATGTAGTGTGTCTGTACGTGTCCATGTGTCCGCCGCTAGCTTTTGTGTGTGTTAGCATGTGAAGCCATGCCATGTCAAGCTCACCGTCATCAACAAACGCGCTGCTGCCACAGTCGCTGTCACCGGCAGTGGATTTCATCCCTTTTTCCTTACATTTTATTATTTGCTGTTGGTGTCACCATTGCCTCACATTTAGACTGTCAGCGTTGTCAGCTCAAAACAACGCTCTGTACGCTGGAAATAGCGCATGGCCCTTGCTGACGTCGCATTTCCCCTCCCGATTGCGGCTTGGACGCTTGATTGATGGAGTCAAATGAGTCTAATAGTAAAAAAAAGGGCAAAATTTTTATGAAGCTTCATAAGACACAAAGTCAACACACGACTAATGAAAGGCCTTATCGTGAAGAGAGAAGTGCAAGATAAATAAGAAGAAGAGTGAAAGATAGAATTTCTGTTTTTTATTTCTTTAAATCACATTTTACTCAGTTTTTCATAGTAGTGTGTCCTCCGCTGTGTATTGTGTTGCCTTAAATTTATCGCTTAGTTGACCGATGACATTTTTATTGCAAAAATTTGTGATAAATTTGTAGCAATTTGATTATAAAAACCTATTTATGAGCTGTCAGGCGTAATTAGATTGCGAAAAACAGGGTAATGTTGATCAAATTTCAAATAAACTCGCTTTTTCAGTAATTTTTTTTAGTTAATCAAATTTAATGATGAGGGCAGAAAACAGAAAATGATATATGTACAGGCGTATTAAAGAACCGTTTACACCAAAAATATAATATCCTATATTTGTATACGTAAATTGAAAAGTCACAGGCATATCGTATTAAAACACATTTTCTTACTTTTTTTAATTTAACACTATCGGGCCCCAGCGTGCTTTGCTACACCTATAAAAAAAACAAGAAAATCTAACTGAAATTTTTTTCTATCAATTAAATTTTTTTTTTATTTACTATAATTTTAATTTTTAAACTCTTTTTCTCTCTCTTTCAACACCACATATGTACAACGTAATGTACGCGTATTTTAAATTTTACATGCCAATGTTCACTAAAATGGTCATATCTCTGGAGCGGCTGCGCCAATCTGAATGAAAACATCACATTAACCTTCTCTAATATCCCTTTTTAACTCCTAAATTTGGTGTAATTTGATCTTGTGGTTCTGGAGTTATAGGCGTTCATCAAAATTTGCATTGATTTTCATATAGATATATAAAGGGTGTTTTTTATAGAGGTATAGAACTTTAAGTTGGCATTACTTTTCAAGATGGCGATCGATTTAATAGCTGTCAAGTGCTTGGTTTGGCCATTCATCGTGAATAGACTCACGCCTGCACAACGCTTGTAAATAGTGCAATTTTATTTCGAAAATAATGGTTCTGTGCGAAAAAAGTATCGCCCACTACGTCCATTGTAGAGATGTTTAGCGATGAAGCGCATTTCTGGTTGAATCGCTACGTCAACAAACAAAACTGCCGCATTTGGAGTGAAGATAATCCTCAAGTGTATGTTGAAACACCGTTATATCCAGAAAAACTGACTGTTTGGTGCGCCTTATGGGCTGGTGGAATCATTAGTCCGTATCATTGGACGCGGAAAGTAATGCCAACTTAAAGTTCTATACCTCTATAAAAAAACACCCTATATGTAGATAACAGTTTCCTTCCAGTGAATGGGGAAGCAATTCTAAGCCAAATTTTTGCATTTTTGCCATCAATTTCACATTGTGCATTGTCTTGGCGAAACAGTAATTCTTTTTTTTTTCAAGTTTGTGGTTTTTCGGTAATTTCGTCCTGCAAAAGGTCCTATAATACTATGTAATGGTAACTGTTAATGGCCCTTCCTTTTTTAAGGTAGTAAATGAAAATTATTCCATGCGCATCTAAAAATACAAATGTCTTATCCTTGCCAGCCAACCGTTGCGTTTTCCCACGCTTTGTAGCGTGTTCATCGGATGTGTTGATATCTTTAGAGTGCATGCTATTTCATTCAATTTTAATTTACGGTAATTCGAAATCATTTTTTCGTCGGTAACAACCTATTTTGGGCGTCCACTGCGTTCGCCGTCTTCGGTGCTCACCGATTTCACCTCGACGGAACTTAGCATACCAATCTTTGATGGATGATTTTCCTGGGGCAGTGTCCGGAAACTCGTCATCAAGCAAAGCTTTTACTTCAACTGTATTTATTTTTTCATTTTTTTTTTTCACAATAACAAAAGTTGTTTCACTCAAAATGCCATAAACTAATTATCCAACAGCTGTCAAATTTTCACACCCGCCGTTGGAAGGTTAGTGCCAACTAAAAATCATATGGATTTAATTCTAGGATAACCATTTATTTGTCAGACCGGGGACTTTCCAATTTAACAAGTTAAATAGAACTATTTCCAGGCTACTGGCCATATAAATAAACAAAGGTAGGAAGGCCTGGGTTCGACCAGCATTAAAAATTATAGAAAAAATTAATGTTTATAATTTCGATCACCCCTCAGCAGGAATGTCAAGCCCTCTGAATGTATTTCTGACATGAAATTAAAAAAAACTCCTTATAAAAATCAATCAGCCGTTCGGAGGCGGCTTAGAAAAAGCTGTAGGTCATTCCAGCTGTTGGTAAAAACATGGAGTTGCCTAACCACAAAATGGAGGAGGAGCTCGGCTGCGGTCGCATGAGTGGTTGCGAAGCGCCACATATATATATATATATATATATATATATATTTATAAAAATTTCGCAGTAATTTCTTGCGGTATAACGAGATTTACGATTCAGTTTGACTATTTCTGTCAGAGTAACTAAAACAATATAATTCTAATAGAGTTGTCAAATTCAAAATACAAATCTTTAATTTCAGGTATCTTAGTTTTCATCAAATATAAAAAATTGAGTATTGGAAGAATGTAATAGAGCTGCCAATGAAGAATATATATTTCAAACAGTATGAGTTTGAGAAATAATTTAATAATGATTTAACTATTTTTACAGAGTTGCCATCACATTGAGATTTGAAAATCAACCCTACCTCTTAGAGTTATTGAGAAATATTTCAGTTAAGCTCATTAACACATAGCGTTGGCACATAACTAAGCAGAGTAATGTAAGAAGGATGGGGCCATGTCAGAACGCTCACGCAAGTGAAGAAAGTTTTTGACTGCCACTCACCGGGGAGTGTACAGAAAGGATTATTTTATATATGGTTTAAGCACCTCTCCACTTCCGGTCTTAGACCAAATATCCACCGAGTAGCCAATAAACATGTATTTGGAGGCGAACTAAAGTAAAAAAGGCGAACCACATATGGTTGTATGTAGGGTTTGGAACCCACCACATGAAAACTCTGCCCCAATGAAAAATCACGAGATGCTCTTCGGATAAGAGACCCCCTTTTTGATGACGACCCCTGTAAACACTTAAAGAATCACAATTTGAGGTCATGCACCTGGAACGACTTGTCTTTTAATTACCAAAATGCCGCTGCTCTGTTGGTTTATGTCCTCGAAAGACTATATGCTGGCATCGTCGCCGTCCAGTAAGTGCGATAGTTTCGAGAGGAAAATTTGCAGAAGATTTATGGCCCTTCGCACCTTGGCAACGGCGAACACCACAGACGATGTGATGATACGGCTCCTCATTATACGACGAAATTGACATAGTTTATTGAATAAAGATACACCGGTCACGCTCCACAGAAGGAAAAGAGAAATTTCAATTTTAACGTCTACCAAACCGAACTCTAACCAAAACCAATTATCACGTGTACAACCATTTTCGCAGTACGAGGTATCTTCAAATATGAAGGTTTTGCTCAATGTTTTCTTTGATTACAATGGTGTGGTGCATCATGAGTTTCTGCCAAAAGGTCGTACAGTTTCTAAGGAATACTACAAGGTACTTATGAAACATTTGTGTGAAGGAATACGGCTCAAGTGATCGGAATTGTGGGAGAACAAATCGTGGATTCTGCATCACGATAATACACCAGCTCACACATCAATGTTTATTCATGATTTTTTGACCAAAAACAAAACCGTAATCATGCCACAATCACCGTATTCCCCAGATTTGGCTTCCTGCGACTTTTTCATATTACCAAAACTTAAGAAACCAATGAAAGAAAAGCGTTTTGCCAGAATCGAAGAAAGAGCTGATGGCGCATTTCAGAAGTACTTCGAGAATTGGAAAAAGCGTTGGCTCAAGTGTATAACCGAGGGGGGATTACTTTGTAGGGGACAAAATAGATATTGATGAATAAATAAGTACTTTTCAAAGAAATTCAAAATTCACCTTTTTCTTTGAACATACCACGTATTTCCTTTCAAGCATTACTGCATTGGCTCCTCAAGCAATATGTTAACGGTTAACTAGCCCTGTGTATACTTTAAGATGTCCTTTAATATTTCCGTATTTCTCTATTGCTATTTTTATGTGGAATTCTCAAATAGTCTTTATGTATTTTGAAAAAAATATCGAATATTTAGGTAAGCTAATTGAAGCTTAGTATTAATTTATTAATTTTCCACTATTGTAGGCATTATCAATTATACATTTATATTCATTATTTACTAATGTACTAAAGAAATATATGAAAAAAATTGGACTGCTCAAGTTTGCTTCACACAAAATAAAATTTTGTTTCGATTAAAGATTTTCCAACAAATTTTATATAAAGAAACAAACAAAAAATTAATAGCATGGGAAATGCTACCTGTGGAAAGGCACGCCTAAGCAGATTTCTAATAAGAACAACAACTCTGTAATCGATAATTGCAAAAATGCAACAAAACAAAAAACCGAACCGGGCAATAAGAGAGAGAGAGTAAATTGGAGGGAGTGGTGAGTGTGCCAACATTTAAAGTTACCAGCTGCTAAATATATATATTTACGAATTCATGTGAATTTATTTGCTTAGTAAAAGCGAAGCACAAAAAAGGATTGTGCGAACAACGCAAGTGCAGGCGATGACTACTTTGCAGCAGAGCAACAGCGCCACAGCAGCACATGGTATGGAATCAAAATGTTGGTTGCATGCAATGCAATGTTCGCATATGTATGTATTTAGGTGTGCTTAAACCATATACATTCCAAATCGTTTGTATGTTGTATGCTTTTGTAGCATATTTTTTGGCGTGCAGCCAAATAAAAGGAAAATTAAAATGAAGGAAATTCTGTTTGCCTCACTTTGATGCAACCATTAATGGAGTTGCCGAAAATATTGCATCAGCAAGCCGTAAGACCACCTATCAACCTGCTAACTCTCGTGCTAAGAAGAGATGAATATGGAAGGAGGAGAAGAGCAGTTGCTGAATTGCTATACACATTCTTTCGCCTCAAGCGCTCTGGCTCTTGAGCTCGTATTGGTCTATTTGGGTCATGTTTTTTTTGCCCGCACTGCTTGTAGACTCAAGCCAATTCACATGCATACTCTTATATACAATATAAGCAACATGCATGACATAAGTAGGCATAGCTTATACTCACCCATACATATATACAATTATGTGAGTTTATATATATGTCGGTATATAACATACAAGTTTACCACCCGACATGCTGTTGCTGCAAGAAAATTTCACTCATGGATTCCTTTAGTTTTGAACCGTTGTATTTGTTATTGCATTTTTGTTTGTGGCATGCAGTACATGCCACCAGTATGTTGCAACATTTCTATATGAACTTCTTTATGCACATTTTTCTCGGTCTTCGCTTACTTGCCTGTATTTTTTTAAATAGCAATTTGTCTGTTCACTTTTTGTGTTGTTGCAATTTGCAACTGTTTTTGACTTTTCTGTCATCTGATCATAAATATCGCAAGCTGCTGGTTGAAATAGATAAATTACCTTTGGCTCGCATTGTTGAAGAGCTTCAACTGCGGGGTTTTTTTTTTTGTTAATTAAAACCTATCAGAAGCATCAAGTTAAGTTGAAATTTGTATTGATTGAGAGCAATTCTTTTCCTATAAAGCTCCGACCACATGTCTTTACTCCAGAAATGATCAACCAAAGGTAATATTGGACATGAAGTTATAAAGAAGCCAGTTTTTAGCGAGTCCATGTGCTTTGAATGTTGTCCGTCTAAACAGTTAGATCTCTAGGTATAGATATGAGAAATCTCTCTTTTGCACCAAAAAAATTAATTAAGCGCGACACTTCGTTTAGCAGTGTTGGTATATTAGCAAATAAATCGAATCTTAAGGTAGACGTTTTCTAATTTCTACTGAGAATTACTAACAAGTTGAGGCTTTCTCTCTTTCCCTTGGGCTTGGCGTACATGAAATAGAGCAATTTTGAAGCAAAGCACATCCAGCCAATTTTTTCCCTGTTAGAGAAGGCGATTATATGCCTTTTACAACATAGCAATTGATATTGGCGGCGTCTTGTTGAAACCAAATGTCCTGAAGAACGGTCATCATTGACGGATACGTTCTCACTGGCATCATTTTTGAAGAAATATGGACCAATGTTTCCACCGGAACTTTTCAAGAGCCCAGAGAGCGAAGCGATGTCGCTTGGGAAGTTCGAGTGGCTTCATTTCTTGCACAAGCTGTATTTTGTACGCTTTCAATTTAAGATCTCGACGTAAAATGCACCAAGTCATTCCATATGTCAGTCCGAGTTGCTGCGAACGGCGTCGAATCGACTCTTCACGGTCTTCGTGTACACTCTTAGCTACGAATATTATCCAATAATAAATGATGGGTCTCAAAATGGGTAATAGTATGCTCAGTAGGCCGATTATGTTGACCATAAGTAGAGCGAAGCGCGCGAAACACATTCTTTGCAGAACGTGAATTTTCGTCATAAAGTTGAATGATTTTTAAACGTTGTTCAGACGTGTAAGTCTTTCCATGATGAAATACCAAATAATATAGAACAAAAATAACATGATAGATTGACGACACGACTCAAGCGTGATCTGTCAAAAAAGGCTATTAAAAAAGCACCTCTACTTGGATCACGCTTTATTTAGACAGAAGCAGATCGCCGAAAAATAAATCTAGACGAACTTGCCTGAAAAGTTAACAGATGAACTCACGCAAAGTCTTCTTTAGAACTGTGATGGTAGTAGTTGTAAAGACAACAAATAAAAAGAAATAATATCTCATTTTCTGCTCTTCTCGTTTTGCTGGCGGCTTCCGTAACTTCTTTCGCATTTCAACTTTAAATTCGATCCTCTCAAGAATTCATGTGACTAAAAGCTCTTTCTTCTTCTGATCAAGTGAGGCAAAAGTTGAAAAGATCTTTTATGGCTTTTGTGTGAGTCAATGGTTAAGCTCAAGCTAGAATGGGCAGTTGATTTAATCGAGTTAATCGAGTGTTTGTCACCCAACAGTGGCGCGGTTATGATATACGAATCTATGTAATTCGAGCTTTCTAACCGATTGAAGCGATTTTCGGTAGTGCTCCTTCTCCAATTTGTGGTTTTGCGCCTTGATGATTTTTTTAACAAACTTAGGTCCCAGTTTATTTCAAGACGCCTCCGAACGGCTGAACTATTTTTTTTTTTGAATTCATATCAGAAATACACTCGGAGGTCTTTACATTCTCTGCCGAGGCGCGATCGAAATTAGAAAAATTAGTTTTTTTCTATTATTTTGGATGTTGCTCGAACCCGAAGTCCAACTCAGTCCTTCCGAATTGTAGTACGCAATGCTAACCACTTGGCTATTGCAATAAAAATCGATACACACCACCTATTCAACAATTTTTGACTGCGATAGCACAAAAAGGAGCTCCCTCTTTGATACTATGTCTGAATTTGATATCCTCACAAAACTCACACGGCTATGTAAACTGACCCTGGATAATACCAGAAGCGCAGTCAGCATTGAGAAGGACCTCTCCAAGCCGATCGATATCAAACGAGGTATCAGACAAGGTGACTTCTTCAATTTGATGCGTGTGATTTCTTCAATTTGATGCTGGAGAAAATAATAATAGCCCCAAGCTCAATGGGCAAAACGATATTTACGATTAGTTTTGCTTCCTACAATTAAAACAAAGAAGCGAAACGAATTGATCTGGTAGTGAACGAGGGCAAGACGAAATATCTCCTGTCATCAAAGGAAGAGTTAAACATTCACGACGCCTACTGGGACGACTGAGTAACAATCGAAATTTTAACAATTTCTTGTAAATAACAGTCGATCACCAATTCCGGATAAAAATTTTCTGCTAAATATGTTACACTATCCTTTTCAACTAAGTGATCTAATCATTTTACATTTTAAATATGTTTCCATTAGTTTTTTTCCCTTTAAGCTTTCGTCGATTACTGGAATACTAAAACTCAAATATTACAAATTCACAACCAACCTTTCCTTCGAAGAACAACAAATAGATATTTCAAGTTAAAAAGTGTAAGCATTTTGCTGAATAACTTTGCATTTTTCAAAAGTGTATTTTTTTCGATAAAAATATACCATGCTCACACATATATTCTACATATGTATGTTTGTAAATGCAAAATTCACGTGTGAATATTCCGGATATACAGAAGTGAGCTGTCGAAAACTGACCAATCATTTATTTTTCATGAACTTCAAAAGCTTTCTGCAATCTAAGTGAGTTATTAAAAATTCAGTACAACAGATATTTCTCTATACAAATATTTCCATATAGACTGTACAGATGTACGTACGCACGTGTGTACGTGAAAAGGTACATATGAGTATTTTATTTACGAACACGTTTAACGGTATAAGCTTTTGGTGTTTTGCGGTCACTTCACCGTTTAGACTTTTGGTCAGTTATTCAGTTATCCCTGCAAAAGTGCTATACTTCCCCTGTTGAATGTTTCACTTCGTATATACCTTTTAAATAATAAGTGTGTTCCTTTTTTATTTTTTATTTTTTTTTTTTTTTATGAACATACGAATTTTTAATTCACAAAACCGGAATTTAAAAAATACATCTCCTTTAGAATGTAATGGTATAAATAAATATCAGAATTTTACTGGAAAAGGTATTAGAGAATTTCATGCGTTATTAAGTGATATAAATTTTAAGACGAAAAGAGAAAAATTAAAACATAATTAAATTTGTTTATTTTTTCTTATAATAATGCACGTAAAACTAAAGAATTTTTTTTTTTTAATATCCCATTATATATTAATCCATTTCTATGCCTTTTGGCACCAGTTGAAGCCACTGATTAAGGCCAGGATCTTCAGCACTTCATCTTCTCCAACGGAGTGACGATCTTCCTCTTCCTTTGCTTTCACCGGCGGCTATTAGGTAGGAAACTTTCAAAGTCGAAGTGTCGTCGTCCATACAGACGACATGACCTACGCTGGCCATTATTAAAAATGCATTAGCTATAGTGATTCTCTTGTCATTGAGGTTAAGATAATATATTAGGTTATCTGATAACTGACACAGTTTTTTTTAATATTTTTTCAAGCTAAATTATTTATATTAACAAGAAACTGTTTCGGTGAGTTGAAAAATGTCACCTTCAAAAAAGCCGTTTAGAAGCTGAAAACGAAGTGATTCGGTACCTAGCCCTTTTAGAAATTTCATAATAAATCGTTTTTAGCGATTTTTCAATTTCCTGCGCTGGTTCGCTAGCTAGACGGGTGGCATTTTATACAATCTCATCAACTATTTTGTTGCCTATAAAGCCTTTTTGCCTTAGAATACTGCGGCCGCTCGGTCTACTGCTTCTAAGTACATTTGGGAGAAGTAGCGTATCCCCCTGGAAAACGCCATATGCTCTTATTTCGGTAAACTTTGACTTTGAATGTAGATTCCTGAAGCGCATTTTGATTTTGCCCTTATCATTTTTAGTCTATGCTATGATTCAGCAAAGAGTCGCATATGCCCTTCGTCATCGATTGGGGTTTCGGGCTCCCAATCTCCATATGCTTTACTTTCATTGCCATTAAGCAGGCTGGAGAAGTGTTCCCTCCATACACTAAGTATGATCTGGAAATCTGTCAACAGATTACTACCTTTGTCTGCACATAAGTATGCTCCAGTCTGGAAACACTCTGAAAGACGCCGCATCATTTCATAGAATTTTCGATCATAAGCCTTGTCGACCAGTTTTTGCAGCTCTTTATACTAAAACATTTTGATCTCTTTCTTATTTCTTCTTTAAATGTGTCTCGTTTCGATGTAGACAGTCCGTTTCCTCTCCACTGCAGTTCGACATTCCTCATCGTAGTAGCTCTTTTTCTGACACTGTTGAAATCCAATTGTTTGAGTAACGTCGGAGTTTGATATTCCCTTCCACAGATCCCTTATACCGAGTTGCTGATGAGTGCTCTCAGAAAGCAGGTGTTCAAGTCGAGTAGAAACCCCACCAGTTGTCTGCTGTGATTGCAGCTTTTCGATGACGAACTTGCTTTGTATTTGTTGACGGGCCCTCTTTGCTGCACAGAGGCGGGTGTGTGTATCTTCACAACATGATCGATTTGGCTGCGGTTTTTTAGATCGCGCGCTTGCATCTGATACTACCGGCAAATATTTCGGGACCTGGCGCAGTCAATCAGCCTCAACCCGTTTCGGGATGTTTCGTCGATCATGGCGCTGGCAGCGTTCATAAGTGCGTTCTAGGTGGCCATAAAAGGCAACTTTAATCACATCAGCCATATCTTCCGTCGGGGCGTACGAGCAAATCAACACTATGTTAAAGAATTTCGCTTTGATGCGGTATGTTATGCGGTTACAAGTTATGTTCAGTCACCAGGGTAAAAGTCAGTACCCAGCGACGGAGTCTCTCTCTCTCTCACCACAATACCAACACCAATTGTACGGTTCTTGGCTATAATTACCAAATAAAAATTTAGATACAATTGAAATCATTTTATATCTACGCACCCATTGATATTTAATGGTTGATTTTTTTTTTTTTTTTATAGAGCCAACTACTAGTGAAAGTGCTCAATTTAAGTTATCCCTGCCAAATCCCATTAAAATTTCAATTATTCACAGTAGTCTAATAAACTAAAGATTCTGCAGATTACATTTCGAAAAGAAAAGAAAATATTCAAATAAATAATTAAAGCAATCAACACTTCCAGCGTGTTATTAAAGTTTCACCGCTCGATTTTAAATAACTTGATTTGAAAATATTCATAAATCTATAGCTATATACAGTGGCAGACAAAAGTCTACATACAACTCCTATTTTCGTTGAATTTAAAGTCCAAAAAGTTTATTGGAAAATTTAAAGACTCAGCTTATTTCAACTATTTTCTTTATCCTAAAAATCCAAAAAAAAATATTGTTTAACATAAAATAGTAAAGAAAAAAAAAACGAAAATCCAACATTGATAAAAGTCTACATACAGTACATACATAACTTATCTTAGTGCAAAAGCTTTAGTTAATATCAACTAACATGATCTTTTTAGTATTTAGTTGGTCCACCATTCGCATCAATAGAAGCTTGAAGCCATCGTGGCATTGAAGCTACTAAATTTCTCAATTCTGAGGAAGTAATACCATCCCAAGCATCAATAAGTCGTTCCTTGAGTGAGACTGACTTGGAAATCTGTTTTTTTTTTTCTAATTTTTCGTTCTAAAATCTCCCAGACAAATTCAATAACATTCAAATCTGAGTCTGAGGTGGCGTGTGTAGCTGCCTTGGAGCACGAAAAAGCAACCAATGCTTAAAAATATGGACCGTATGTTTTGAATCGTTATCCTGTTGAAAGATCCAGACTGCGCCAAGCTTCCAACTGTCCACTGTTGGTACTATATTTTTGGAGTTAAGTGCAGTGTTTTCTTTTGTCCAAACTTTTGCTCTTCCATCGCTGCCGAATATATTGAACTTCGGTTCGTCTGAAAACGAGACTTTTTGCCAAAAATCCATTCCCTTGTCTAAATGTGCTTAAGCGAACTCCAAGCGAAAATTGCGATTTTTTGTTTTCAGAAATAAAAGGCTTTTTACGTGGCGTTCTACTGTGGAAGCCATTATCGTTCAGAGCTCTTCGAATTATCCTTGGATGGACATACTTCCTTGATGAGCTTGCGATATTATCATCTAATTTTGGAGCAGTAGCTTCAGGATCGTCGTTCACTTCCTTCAAAATAAAGCTGATGTCTCTCCGAGTTAGTTTATTCGGGCGGCCAACACGCGGCTTATTTTCGGTGAATCCATTTTTTTTTTTCAAAGTTTTTTACAATGGTCTGTACTGTTGGTCCACCTAAGTTTAGATTTTTTGAAATTTCACCATACGATTTCGTCTCTGTCTTCTGTGCTGATTATCCAAGTTTCTTCCGTCAATGAATGTTTATTTTGCGGAGCCATTGTTGATGCGAATGTGCTTAAACCACAACTAAATTCACTACTGGCAAATTAGAAAACATAATTTAGAAAAATAGTAAAAAAAAGGTGACCTAACCGCTATAACAACACAGCATATCGACGTACCTGCTAGTCAGCCCGTGGTGTGTGTAGACTTTTCTCAAGGACATTTTTGCGTTTTTTTTTCACCATAACTGTTTTATTTTACACAACGAATACACGCGATATATGTAGACTTTTGTCCGCCACTGTAGTATGTCTGCACGCATATATATGTATGTGCATATATCAACAAATGATATAATAACAAAAACAAATTCTAGTTGCACGCTTCAAATAAATTCATGAAAATCTACTCGAGCATAAACCAAAAGCAAGAAGCAAAGTATATGTATACGTAAATATGTATGCAGGCCATCATATATCCATATTTATACATATTTATTTACTTATTCCGAGCGTAAATAAATGTATGCAATGTGTTGCTTTGCGACCAGATAAAATGTATTTTAGGATTCTTATCATTTACTACACAAAATCCACCCAAAAATAAGAAACTGCATTGCCAGCATCCTTCGGTTCCATACATACATATACATATACGCATATGCCTGCACGTAGAGTTTATGCAAAAACAAAGAGAAAACAACAAAGCAAATACTAGTCATTCATCTGTGTTACTTTAAAGAATGTAGACACATACAATGTACATATACTTGGTATGACACATTAGGGTGGCCTCATAGTTTTTATAATTTCATTTAAATTTTTTTTTTTTAATTTTTTTTTTAAGCATCTTTTTATTTACGTTATTTGTGAACTTAAGCTTATTGTACGTATATTCCGGGCTTTTTAGTTAAATAGAAGAACGCATATGTAGGTGAGAGATGATCGTATTTCTATACACCAAATATATATCTACAGAGTTAACGGCGATGTTCAATTTAAGCAGTGAATGAGCGCCTAATTTGCCGTATATGATTTTAAAGAATTTTATATAAGGAACATTTAAACCAGAATTAACTTTTTCTTAGTGGCTAATGGTACATGAGGCGAAGTTACTCTAAGACATCTTAGAGTAAAACTCATTTTATTCACAATTTCATAAAAAACGATCGAATCCCCCGATCACACAAAAGTCCAGAATTAATGAGGAACCCCAAGTTCTTAGCTTTGTCACCTAATTTAAGCCAATTGGTTCGAATGAATAAGGTAGAAAACTCGGAGCCGAACTTCATAAGCATAGGTATTTTTTTTTTTTTTTTTGCCGAAGGGGGAATCTTCCAAAGATACTACTGCTACTTGCTAGTATGCAGCATGCACGATTCCTACTGCCCGCTAAGAGTATACCTCATTCGGGTCCACACCCAATCAGTATTCTCATACCACTAAACCCTGAACTCCGTCACCTGTAGCTTTGGGTGAAGGCCCTGCCGGACCGCCGTTAAATATTTCATCGCAGGTCCCGTTAATCCTGTTGGCTCACAGCATTTACCCGCTATTCGCGGCTCTAATTCCACAACTTCTTTGTCGTTCGGCTCTTTTCAGCTCCTGTAGTATCAAGGCTGGAAGCTCCTGGATAAGATGACTCCATAATATGCCATACGTTTTACGATTGTAGCATATGAGACACTATATTTTCTGGTGTTATTTGATCTGCCACTTCGTATTTCAGATTCAACCGCTATTATCTTCATTACATTTTACTTTATTTTACTTAAATTGCTGACCAACCGAAAAGTGGACCTTTACTTTTACAAATTTTTTTTTTTTTTTTTAATAGAAAGTAATCCAAATATGGGGACATGCCTATAAAAAAATTCTGAAAATTCCATGACTGTTCGATGGGTCAGGGACTTTATACAATTTTCCGCTCAGTTACTGTAAATACACCAGTGCTCAGACAACTGTCATCGATTAATAGACTGCTGTAATAAGATTAAGCAAGCTACGCCATTTAGTTTGTATTTGACAGCCATTAAAAACAGACGACCTCGTGAATTTTAACGAAAAGGGAAAAACCTGAATTTTGCGTGCTGATTAGGTATTATTCATTTTTTTTTTCATAAAAAACTATCACCGAAACCAAGGAAAGACTTAAATTACTATGGGGACTCTGCACCATCAATTGTTGAGAAGTGGTTCACTGAGTCGTACCAGTGCAAGAGACGCTGAACCTTCAGGTCACTCAAAAGAGGTCATCACGTCAGGAATCGTCTATAAAGTGCATGAAATGATATTGGACGATCGGAGAATAAAAGTACATGAGGTGGCTGAGGCAATAGGCATCTCATACGACCATAAATGCAACCGTGTAACCACTTCAATGGAGTATTTGGCGATATTCAACCGCAATCCAAACAAATTTTTGTGCACTTTCGTTACTGTAGATGAAACGCAGATCCAATTAAAACATTCTGCGGGAGAAAATGCACCAAAGAAGGTTAGAGTGAGTCTGTCGGCTAGCGAGGTGATGGTAAAAGCTTGAAAAGAGTAAAACGGTCACCCGCGAGCAGAAACGACCGCATTTGACTAAAAAATTCTTCTTCCATCTGGACAATGCACGGGTACACAAGTGTGTAGTCACCATAGCAAAAGTTCATAAATTGGGCTAAGAGCGGCTACCCCATCCAGCAATTTTCCAGATTTAGCCCTAACGATTATTGCAAAAATAAACGCCTATTTGAGCGCATTGAAAGAACTTATTATTTGGAAGGAATACACAAATTGGAAACACACTGGATCAAATGTATAGAGCTAATATGAGACTTTGTTGAGAAATAAAATTCTTATTTACCGAAAACAATATTTTCAATAAACAATATTCAAAAAGTCACTGACAAGTAACCTGTCCCATTCCCGAGGAAAAAGCCCCATCGGAAAAAATTAATTACTTTACGAATTGTTAAATTTGGAACAAAAAGTGGTCATCTGGATCATAGAGCGTTCTAAGAAACTTGAAGCTTTTTTAAATATATTTATTTTCTTATAAATATTTCACCATTCGCTTTTATAATTAATATTAATAATAATTAAATTCTAAATTAAGAATAATACTAAAATCTAAATTCTATTAAATATTAATGTAAAATTTCCGATTTATTAGTGATTTTTTATGCAACTAAAATTGCACTCCTTAATACATATATTCTCTTTTTCATATGTACATATATTTCTTGTATGTATAAGCTGCATATATCCTCGCAAATATGCATCCACAGTTGCTTTAACTTAAAGACGCAAATCCACAAAACAATTTGCATGCAAGCTTTGTTGATTTAAAACCGAAAATATATTTACTTACTACATACATACATATGACGCACACACCGCTCAACATGCAAATTGGTATGGAAAAAGTCGAAAGAAAAAGGTCCATATCAACACACCTGCGCCGCTCAGACGAATGAACGTGCTCAAACATATATCCTTCAACAGCATATCCTTTATTATCCTGCAGAGTGTTGCACTGTCAACTTTTTCAAGCATTATTTGCCAATTTATGTGTGCGTGTGTGTGTATGTGTGTTGTTGTATAACGAAGAAGCATAAGATGTGCAGCGGTTGCTTGTAAGTGGAGAGATACTCAAATTATGATTTGTAAGACATCTTACACCGTAAAGTTCTACACTTTAACCTCAATTGCTTGCTAACTTGACATACACGCAAGCAAATACATATGTATGTATGTCACATATACATATGAAAATGTACATGTGAATTTTTATACTTTAAGGCACACAATACAATTCTGCGTACTCCTGCGATAGTTTTGCATAAGGTATGTGAGTATGTAAGTATGTAAGTATGTATGCTTGTATAACTCTATAACTGTAAATTTTAAATAGAAGAATGCAACTTCTTTGCGCCACTTTTGTGTGATTTACAAGTGTTCCGCCAGCCACTCGATGTTGACACTTTTTCTTGACTTCATTTGGGTCACAGACTGCAACTGACAGTCGGGCCCAGCAACAACAGCATGGCGGGGAGACAAGGCAAGTCAAGAAATCGTGTCTTTTAGTATTCTTCCTCTTATTCTCGTTGTTGTTGTTGTTGTTGTTATTGTTTCTATTACTTATGTTATTACTGTTGACATGCCATCACGCAATGTCAAATTGTTGTTGGCCTCTTTCCTTGCTCATGTTTTGTCATACATTTTTGAGTGGGTTGTGTGAATGTATGAATGTGAATATGTTTGTATTTCTACTCCGCCTTTTTCTACTCAGTTCACTGCTCAGTTATTTTTAAGCGTCGAGTGCCATTATTTTATTTTGCTGTTGTGGATTCTCTTATTCTTCAGTCAAGTGTTCCATCGTACTCTCTGTTTGTTTGACTTACGCGGAGAAAGCGTAGTCATTCACTAATTGTGACGAAAAAAAAATCCAACAACAATAACATAAAATGCCAATATGTGATATTTGAGCATGATTTATTCAATTGACTTATTCTTCAAATAGCTCCGGTAGTAGAAATCAGCATGTAGCTAAAAGCTCTGATTTCTTTTACATTTTTTTTTTTTGGACCAAAGAACTAGAGTATGTCCTTCCATAATTAACACGAACAGTCTTGTTCGTGAACCCTGTTATAGACTTTGCTTTCGTCGGCCTAACTATAGCTGTTGCTCCTAGTAGAAGCTACCCCTACGATCGATTAGATCGAGGTTGTAGAAAATCAGAACTCTCCATTTACCACTTCGTTCAGACAGTGGTCACTTCGCCACCGCAATCGAATTAGAGTTCTCGCTCAGCTTAGTGTAGTTACCATCAAAAATCGTATGTTCTGTATTCGAAATAACTCTTCATAATACCCGCCGAGGTAAACCACACGGGTCTCTTTCTTTACATCTATATCTTCCTGTCCGGAAATAAGTTGGAACTCAACAAGGAACTTACTTGATAAATCAAATGAATCCCAACCAAGAACCGGTAAGCTTGAGATTCTGAAATCTACCCAGCACACAGTTTTGTATGTTTGATACGCGACTGATGTCATAAGTTAGTGATTTTTTAAATAAAATATATTTTTTTTTTTCGTCAAATAAGCGTTTTATCTCTCAAGAGTTTCCTTTTAGTTTTATACAAGTAGTCCATCCAGCGTTTTTTTTTTTTTAGTTTTTGTATTCCTTCCAAGTAATAGCTTTTTTCAAGGCTCTCAAAACAGGCGTTTGTTTCTGTGTTGACCTCTTCATTCGACCCGAATATCTTACCTCCCAATCATTTTTTCAAGATTGGAAACAAGAATTAGTCACAGGGATAAATCTAGAGAATATGCTGGATAGGGTAGCAGTTCGTAGCCCAACTTATGGATTTTTGCCATGATGACTACACATCTGTGCATCCGTGCATCATCCCGATGGAAAGGCACCTTTTTTCCCCAAGCGCGGTCGTTTCTGCTTTAAATCAAATTAAATCGATTCTGTCAAAAAGCTCTTAATAATATTTGCTGGCGTTGGTTTTAACCTTTTCAAAAAAAAAGAATCTGAAAAACACCTCGTGTATCCGATAAAACTGTGGCATGACCGCGTTAGACCCACCTTGCCCGTCTGAGATGCACGTTCACCCGGAGAAACCCACTGTCTTGATTATTCTTTGGAGTCTGCTGTGATGCGGTGGATCCATGATTCGTCTGCAATAATGAAATTCGTTTGGATTGCGGTTGAACGTCGCCGAACACTACTTCGAAGTAATTACACGGTTGCGCTTATAGTCTTGTGAGAGCAATCATCGCATCCAACGCGCGGATAGCTTTTCCATATCCAAGTATTCATGTAAAATGTGATGTATCCACTCAGTTGAGATGTCTACAGCCCCTACCACGGTATACATCTTTATTCTCCGATCGTCCAATGTAATTACATGGATTTTATCGACGATTTCTGGCGTGACGACCTCTACTTAACAATTGAAATTGATGGTGTAAAGCTTCAACAGTATTTCTGGGATTCGGATTGATGGTTTTTTTACGCAAAAAATAATACTTATTCACCGCACGAAATTCAATTTTTCCCTTTTTCGTTAAAATTCACAAGGTCACCTGCTTTCCATGGCTATCGAATACAAACTAAATGGCGCAGCTTTTAAAATCGAAGTTTGGAGAAAAAAGTTCTATTTGTCTGAAAACAGCGATTTTTTCGAAAATGGAATAGCTTTAGATGCATACAGCATTAAGAAAGGAGAGGAAATGAGACATAAGTTGGGAAGTTTCCATTAAAGTGAACCTTAACTGAAGACTTTGACGTGAATGACACTGCACTTTGAAAACGTTACATATAATAGTGCTTCAAAAATGGGTAAAATTTAACGAAAACCATTTTCAAGTTGGAAGCTGTCAGATAAGCCTGATACAAGTTTAGACAAATTATATATTTTTTCTTTGAAATTCAAATGTCTACTAAGAAGGACACCATTGGATTGGAATCTTTAAGTTAATTAAAATCTGAGATGTGCTCATAATTTTTTCAGAATGGTTGAAAAATCGACTTTTTTTAAACTTTAAAAAATTCTCCAGCGGACGGATTTAGTCAAAACGAGCTCAAATTTTCAGGATCGTCTCCATTTTGTATATATTTTCTAGGAAAAAATCAGCATAAATTTTTATAATTGTAACCGCTTAAGCGATTTTCGGCAGCTGCACCTCCAATTTTTGTTTTGCGTATTGATGTTTTCCAAGCAATAGAGGGACCTATAGTTTACACTAAACCACCCGCCAAAACTCCCGATAGATATCTATGTGGAGCTTTTATTTCATGTCAGAAATGCACTCGGAAGGCTTGACACACCTTGACTACTTCAGATTCCTTCGAGACATCTATCAATTCTGGACTCATCATGGAAAAGGCAATCAAAAGAGAGCTCAAACCGTCACAAAGTGGGCTCATTATGCTCCTAGTAAAAAGCAGACAAATATGTTATTTTCTTCTTTGTTGCATTCACCACTAAAACACAATTAACTATTTAATGTTTGACGAAAGAGCAACTTAACTTCGTCTGTAACTCATTACGGTAATACGACCTATCACTCAACTCCTCTCACATACAAAAAAACATTCTGCACACAAAAACAGAATTTTAAATGGCGAACATGTGCTCGAGTTAAATTGTTTCACAAGTCGAGAGGATGAGCCAAAGGGGTGGGGCTTGAATCGCTGCCAGTTTACAATTACCGAAATGAGGCGTCTTTACCTTCTGGCAATGCACTACGAGTAAGTACTCGTGTAATTTAAGGTGTTTATTTGCGATACACGAGAGATGCACGCTGAGAGCTCAAGTAAATTTGAAATCATGGCGAAGTGACGAAAATTGCATTAACACTCAACGCTTTTATGCAACAAAATTAGAACAAAGGATAATGTGGCAGCACAGATATGGCGCAAGTATTTCCGTTGTACATATGTGGGTATATATATGAACTTGTTTGTAACTTATAACAGACACTTTTTGCCTTTTAGCTGCGGTTAAGTGCGCAATTTAAAAACATTACTAAACAAAAATTTACCATATACGAACATCGTTTGTGATAACCTCGTCTCTATATTTTGCAATTCTCGCAAAACGATAAAAATTTAATTAGATTTATTAAATTTTAGCAAAAAATTGCTACCAACTGGAAAATTATATTCTCTAATACATTCCATTTAACTTGCCAATTCAAGTGTAATAAATATTTTCAAAAAGGTCGCTACTCTCCTCAAAATTTTTACATGGTAAAGAAATAAATATTCAAAACAGCTGGCAACTCTATTGAATTATAAACTTAACTGTTCTGGAGTTCTCTTGTATAAACACAATTTCTTTTATCTAAATCGGCTTACTATTTGCACTATTTGCATCTATATGAAATTTAAAGGTGCCACGCCCATTTTCAAAATTCGAGGAAGTATAACCCATCTGCATGATAGCTGAGATGCCATGTATAAATTTCATTGAATTTGGTGAAGCGAGGTGGAAACTAACTCATTGAATTTGGTGTGCCGTGCTGGCGTGCGCTATACCACTCGGTCCCTTTGGGTATAGGAAGCGATACCAAATGGGATGTAATATTTGTGAATGCTGGAAATGGATACTGGATAATATTCGACCGAATAGACCAAGTACAGAACGCAGTGAAGAAAATATAGCGGCCGTAGCTGAGAGTGTACACGAAGACCGTGGCGAGTCGATTCGGCACCGTTCACAGCAACTCGTCAAAATCTTAAATTAAAAGCTTAAAAAATCCAGTTTGTGAACGAACGGAAGCCGCTTGACCTTACCAAGCGACATCGCTTCGTTCTATGGGCTCTTGAAAAGTTCCAAGAAGATCCGACGTTTTCGAGCCAAATTTCGCTCAGCGATGAGGCCCATTTCTGGCAATGGGTATGTAAACGAGCAAAATTTCCACATTTTGGACGAAGAGCCAGCTGAAAAGATTTAAGAACTGCCATTTTATCTAGGAAAAAACGGTTTGGTGTGGTTTGTGGCCGATGGTTACATCGGTCCATATTTCTTCAAAAATAATGTCGATGCGCAATGGTAACCGATTATTTGATGCTCGAAATTGAAGATTGTGATATCCGCGATATATGGTTTCAAAAACATGGCGCCACTTCCCACATATGACATCAGTCAATGGATTTATTGAGAGAACGCTTTGGTGACGAGATAATTTGACGTTTTGGGCCGGTCGATTGGCCACCAAGGTCGTGTGATATTACACCGTTAGACTTTTCACTGTAGGGATATGTAAAGTCCAAAGTCTATGCGGACAATCCCGCTTCGATTCAGGCCTTGGAGCAAAACATCACGCGTGGCATTCGCCAGTCACCAGTCGAAATGTTCGAACGAGTCAGCGAAGATTGGAGTCAATGGATGGACCGTCTGAGACGTAGCTGCCATCAACATTTGAAAGAGATAATCTTCAAAAAATAAATGCTAAAGAATGTTCTTTGAAATAATAATAAAAAAAACCTTCCCCATTAAATTTGAATTTTCTGTCTTTTTTTCTTTTAAAATGTAGGGAACCTCGAAAATGGCTCAGACCTTTAGAACACTGAACAAATGTGTTTTATTTTATCATAAAGTTATCAATTTATAATATTTTCAACGTCTACATCAAAAAAAGAAAGCAAATACAACCAATTCTTGCAATTTATTTGTATTTCATTGTAGAAATTTCAACTTTTTAAACTTTTACGTTTTTGATTTTGACGGTGACTAGACGTGGTGGCACTGAATTTAGGAATTGAGGTTGATTTTTATTCTCTACGGTGGCTAAGAATTCTTCATAGAACCTCAACTGGGTTAAGATTTGAAATTATTGTAGGCTGCTTTTGGGGCAAAAACTTTGAAGAATATTCCTTAAAAAGGGTGTTTTTTATAGAGGTATAGAACTTTAAGTTGCAATAAAACAACGATTGACATGAATTTTATTTATCCGAAAGATAATCTTGTGGCATTACCTTTTAAATATGATTTCTGGCATATGACCGCCACGGCTGGCGCGGATGTAGTCCAATCTGGAAGTCCAATTTTCGATGACTTTTTCCAACATTTGTGGCCGTATATCGGCAATAACACGTCGAACGTTGTCTTCCAAATGGTCAAGCATTTGGGGCTTATCCGCATAGACCAATGACTTCACATAGCCCCACAGAAAGTAGTCTAGCGGTGTTAAATCACAAGATCTTGGAGGCAAATTCACAGGTCCAAAACGTGAAATTAGGCGGTCATCAAACGTGTCTTTCATAAATCTATTGCGGCACGAGCTGTGTGACATGTTGCGCCGTCCTGTTGAAACCACATCTCCTGGACATCATGGTTATTCAATTCAGGAATGAAAAAGTTAGTAATCATGGCTCTGTACCGATCACCTTTGACTGTAACGTTCTGGCCACCATCGTTTTTGAAAAAGTACGGACCAATGATTCCACCCGCCCATAAAGCGCACCAAACAGTCAGTTTTTCTGGATGTAACGGTGTTTCAACATACACTTGAGGATTACCTTCACTCCAAGTGCGGCAGTTTTGTTTGTTGACGTAGCCATTCAACCAGAAGTGCGCTTCATCGCTAAACAAAATTCGCTTATGAAAATCGGGAACAACGGTAATCTCGTTTTGGGCCCATTCGACGAATCTACGCCTTACTTGATGATCGTGAGTCTATTCATTCATGAATTGCCAAACCAAACTGAGAATAAATCACTTGACAGCTGTTAAATCGGTCGCCATCTTGAAAAGTATTGCCAACTTAAAGTTCTATACCTCTATAAAAAACACCCTTATGTATTCATGTAACCCAAATTGTGAAAGCGAAAACTGCTACTTCCCCTCACTTAGGTTTTCTTTTCAATTACAACCGAAACAAATACTTTTTTAATGCTATTTATAAGCTAAAAATATTTTTTAAAAATCTCATAATCCTCTATTCTCAAATATATCCAAACTGAATAGCGTAATTACAACCCCATTATGTATAAGTACATATGTTTGAGGTCTTCAACACGTTTACGCCTTTTCCTTAATTACCACATACTTTTCTCACATTCGCTTTGCTTTGCCTTTTGTACTTCTGCGTAGTTAATGTGTTGTACTTTGCGGTTAAATGGTAATGGAATATGATTACTCAGTGTTAAATGTTTAATGAAATTTCCGTGGCTTTTCAGACATTTTTATTGTGCTGCCCCTGACTTTTTCGGGTATTAACGCTAAACAAGTAACTGTGCGTATGTATGTATGTATGGAGGCTTGATGAAATGTGTCGAGTTGTTTGCCTTTTGTTGTTTAAGTGCTTTAACTGTTCTTGACACTAATTTTGAGTTCACTGATTGCGCGCAAAGAGATTTTCATGCACATTTTCATATGCATGTACATACATATGTAAGTAAGTCTCTCAAAACTAATTACGAACCTGCGAAGGAATTTCACGATAAAAAGTAGAAAACTTTCCAAGAAATTTTCACTTATTTAATATATACTTTCAGTGCAATCGTGCAGAAAAAATCCTTCGTTGCACAGTGGTCTATTTCATAGGCCCAAAATAAAAAGATTTAATCTAAATTTTGCCATTGTATGTATCAAAATTATTTCTCAAAATACTAATAAAAGAACGGGTTAAATAAATGCAAAATGTAAAGCTTTGTCTCATTCGTACGCACTACGGATAGCGAGAAAAGGGAGGAAATGCAATCACACGTACTGTGCAGTGAACGGAGCTTTAAGGTAGTCGTATACATGATCTAATGACTCTAACTCGCTTGAAGGCCGTTGATTTCACAATGATGCATTTCATTCGTCTTGTTATTGCCTTCCTTCGAATATGTTCAATGGAGTTGATTCAATACTTTGACAGTGTTGCGTTTATATTATCGACCATCCTGCGCGATTATTCGACCTCGGTTGATGGGTCCCATTTCTTCAAGTATTCGGCCACTGTTATTGTGCTGTTTAACGCTTTTTTTCGTTTTAAAGTTTATTTCGATATTCGATAGATCAGTTGAAAAATCCCCGGTCTACCATAGTAAAACACTTTTCTTTGGCAAAATTAATTTTTTTTTATTCAACATAACATTGTTCCCTCAAGGGTGATACACTGTTTACTTTCGATACCATTTTTGTAGTAGGAATTGTCGTTTGCTTCAAAATAGGTCTCATTTTCGGCGATCACCTCTTCATTCGACAAAAATTTCTATCCAGCGAGCATTCTTTTGAGATCTGAGAACCGAAAATAGTCTCTGAGGGCCAGATCTGGAAAATATGGTGATTGCGAAAGAAGTTCGATGAATTTTTGTCATCGGTTTCGCTGGCTCGTGACTCGTTGCTGTTGATTATCCTTCATGATCTTTTTCCACAACTCATCGTCCTCGTCAATGATTCGCTATCTTGTGGGGTTCTAATTATTTCGGCTTCAGTTGAAGAATTCCTACTAACTCGTAGATTACATATTCCGTCTCATCTATCCGACGTTTATTGTATGTTCTTAAATTTTCTTCTGGGATGGTGGCTATCTCGTGCTTCACGGCACACTTCTTCACATTCCATATCGCTGATGTAGTCGTTCTCGAGTAACTCTTACAGCTGTGGAATTTCTTGCAGCCGCGTCTCCAAGCCAGTAAATATTTTAAATTGCAACATCTTTGTACCACGTGGTAGAGTACTGGTTGTAAATTTTTCAGGGTTTTCGTGACTCAGCTTTTCTATCATCGGTACCTTTATTCGGTGTATTCTCCCCACACTTGCCCGGTTTAGCGCTGCACACTAGTCGCTTTTAATGAATGCTCGATTCGCTCACTTTCGCAATAATCCCTGTGGTTTTCCGCAAACTGACAACTTTTTTCTCCGCCGCTTAAAATATGGCTTTCGTCTTGGTCTTTCATATACTGATATGTCGTCTGTCAATAGGCTATTTCTTTTCACCGAAGACGCTGATTTTTTAGCAGAATTGTATGCTGCTATCATACTCCATACCGTGTGTGTCTTAGCATCTCGCACAGATGTGATGGGTCCACATTGTATTCTATGTATTCCTTCATTTCTGCTAGCACGCATAATTTTCTGAGCTCTGCTTGCGGTTCACCGATTTAACTTGAAGGTCTTTCGTGTTCTTCTTCTTCCACATCACCATATTTGTGCACTTTTGTCTTTCTCCTGACTTCTTGTGCTCGTGACGGTTCTTTATCACGCTTTACACTTTCTCTAAGTGGTGTTCTCTTACATTCGCCAGCATCGTTTCCACCTGCATCATTACGCATATTACATGCCCATCATGACGCGCAGCTAGATTCACTTTCTGCCGTTCTCTGAACTTCTTAACCGCGTCCTTGATCGCGTCACAAAAGAAATGTAAGTTTTCGGCAGTAGAGTATCCAAGATCCTCCCCAGTGCAATCACGGGCCACTGTGTTGTACCCCTTTGGATCTTCTCCATGAGCTTATCTAACTTGTCCCGCTCCAGCGCAATCACGGACCATTTTCTCATCCTCTTCCTCCTAGTCGCGTCCACTAAACTCAATTACATTGTCCTTGAACACTGCACCATCTTCTGTCATCATCAGGTCAATTGGTTGTCTATTGCTAGGTGGAACGTCACTTACAACAAACCAATAGGAATCACAACTAATCGTCTTTTCTCTTTAATTACTTGGACATCAATTCTGGACATCAACAAAGTGTCATGCCACATCACACACAATTCTTATCCCGTATATATTAGAGCATATACCGTTCTGTTTGTCGTGCTAACGGAAATGTCCTTAAAAATCAGATCACTCTTCCTTACTGCCTTCATATTCGCGGGAGCTCTTTCAGATTTCACTTCCAGGGGAATATTCTTGCCATCGGTTGACACTCTTTACTAGATTTGTAGCAAATCAATCGACTACCTGGACTTATCGCCACAACGGAAACATTTTTTCTTTGTAGCATTCGGATCTAAGATAACCTTAATTGAAATCTCTTACGTTTTCCTAGAAATAGAATTTTTTTTGGTTTGCCTATGCCGCTGACGCCGCTTACGAAGAAGATATGTATTTCTGAAGACGACATGCTCACACCAAACGCAGATTTTTGAGAATCCCTGATGCTGACATTGACTTCGTAAAAATATTTTCGCTCCATCCTGCAAAAACCGCTTGGCCCAAAATAAACTTTTGGCAATAGCTTCACTATACAGCTATCAAATTATCTTCAAACCACTGCTCGAAGTTTGGCTGAATAGAACCATCACGGGTCCACGCACACTACCCTACTTGATGCATCATTAAAATCTTCATCTTTGCCTTTTACTCAAATTCAAGTCGAAGTTTTTTATGAATTTCTCCCTCAATATTGTTTTCCGTCCGTTTGTCTCTAACTCCAAACCCTCCATTCATTCTCTTAGAGTGTCCACTGTCAAAGTTAAAATTTGGTCCATTTAATATAAATATGTACACTATATATTAGAGCTCCAGATTTTGCTCAAACATTTTCGAGCAGTGAGCGCATTTGATCAACGAGCACTCGCACACCTGCTCATTGCTCATTACTCGAAAGTTTTCGAGCCGAGAACGAGTATTTCGAGTATTTTGACAAACACTTTGACTACTTTCTCTAAACATTTTTTTTTAATTTTAAATTTATTTATGCAAAGTTTAAAAATCTTTGAAAGCGCCAAAGAGATTTTGACAAACCAAATTAATTTTTTTTTTTTTTGTTTTGCTGATGAATTGATTAATGAGCGAGTATCGAGCGAGCATCGCGCTGTTCACACTGCTCGATTCGCGGATATCTAGAGCTCTACTGTGTGTTATTGCTGCTATTCTATCAAGCACTTTTTGCGCCTAAATTCTGTTTTTGAATATGGGAACACTGCAAAAAAAAATTTTAATTAAACCAATTTATTTGCTGAGACAACTGACTTAGAAAAGTATCCAATGAACAATTGTCTGACAGTGCTGCAAACCTTATCATATATCACAGGACATAAAATTGCTATGGGAAAGTTTAGAGAATTTGCGTCTGATATTGAAACAGGACAACAACATTCAAGTGTTCCTCGTATTATCTTCTTCAACAAGTCCGTAAGATTTTAATTCACACTTTCGCTCTTATTCAATATATATAAGTTTCAATTGGAGCCCTTTCTGAAGCAGCTACTTTACCCGAAACTTAGGACATCATACACGAAAAAAGTGACGGGTCGCTGCAAATCAAAACGTGTTTAAATATTTTTATTCTCAGATTCTCTGATCAACGAAGAATACCATGCAAAAATAAATCGATTTTATTAAAATCGGTTTTTTTTTTAGTAAAATGGTATTTAAATAATTATGATTTTTATTTATTTATAATATTTAACCATTTTTATTACCATTAGTAAAAAGCCCAAATAAAACTTTTTGAAACTTTCAAATTATTTTTCGTTTGGCGCTTGTCAGCGTGAGTAGTGGGAGACGGGTTTAAGTGGTTTATTTATGTTAAACAAATTTTTTATTACATATTATAATATCAAAAAGCTAAAGTGAAAAATTTCACATTGATATAGACAGTGGAAGTATTTTTAGCCGCTGATTCCATATTGCTACAAAATTTCAGAAATTATGCACACCCCAACTTTAGGCAGCAGAAAACAAAATTTTTGTAAATTGACTTTCATCTAATATTTTGGTCTTATGCTTTATGTTATGGCAACTTAACTTGTTGCCGAAAAAGTTATCCCCTTAATTATTAAACGAGTAGTACTGTTTATTTTTATTATTTTTTATTTTATGAAAAATGGGGTCGGCGCTGCGTATACGTAACCCTTTTTTGTGCTTTGGTTTTAATTACATTCAAGGGCCAACAAAGCCTTTTGTAATATTTTAATATTTAATGCTGTGACAACTTGATGGTGCTTATGTTTTTAAATAACTCATAATAAGCATTATAAGTGTGTATGCATGTACATATGTTAATGCTATTGTCGCTCTTTTTTATATTTTTTTAATTTTTTTTTTTGCTGCTTTTCAAAGTACGTCATTTCATAGTTTAGGCAGCATCAGAAAAGAGCAACGAATAGAAATGGACAATTGACATACGAAAAAAACAAAGAAAATATCCTTAATATTTGCGTAAATAGTATAAAATTAGAAGAGGAAGTTAAGTAGCCTGCACAAAAGGCTTTCTGGGACGCGAGCACAAAACAGTATTAAATTGTACTAACAACGCAAAAATCTTAGGTTATTAAGAAAAGAGAGTGGTAGTTTATTTTTGATGACATTAAAAAAATTAAATTAAAATCGTAATTGCAGTTATTATAAATAAAATTGAATAAAGTTAGGAGTTTTTTGAGATTGCGTTTAAGCAACGCGTTCTCCAAGGGCAGTGGAGAACGCTTCCAGAGAATAACAGTAAAGATGTGCATAAATAGCTGAAGCTCGGAGGAATTAAATGTAACAAACTTGAGCTCTTTGAGAACTTAAATTAATTGTCAGAAATTTTCCGGACCCTTATTGATAAATATTTAAAAAAATGATAATTATGCAATTATGCACGTTAATAAAATTCTGTAAATCATAGCCGAGTATAGCATAATGCATAGATGAGAAATGATCCTACTCATCTATACCAAATATGTATATTGCAGCAGACTTAATGGCGATGTTCAATTTATGCAGTGAATGAGGGTCTAATTTGCCCCAAACGATTTCAAAGAATCTAATAATAAGAAGCAATGAAACTTAAAATTAACTTTCTCATAGTGCCTAACGGTACATGAGATAAAGTTATAACAGAGTAAAAAATATTTTATCCACAGCTTAACTAATGATAATGATATCACACAAAATACCGGAATTAATGAGGAACCCCCTCCGAAGCTCTTGATTTTGTCAACTAATTTAAGCCAACTTGTTCCCATTAATAAGATAGAAAACTCAGATGCCAACACTTATCATCGGCATAGTCATGTAAGCTTGAATGTGTATGATGAAGGGTGATCCATTTCGATGTTCCCTACTTCTTTTTAAAGAAAAAAACTCAGAAATTTCAAAGATTATCTCTTTCAAATATTGGCCGCTTCTTCGTCTCAGATGTTCCATCCGTTGAGTCCAATCTTCGACGACTCGTTCGAGCATTTTGACTGGTAACTGGTGAATGATACGCGTGATGTGTTGCTCCAAGGCCTGAATCGAAGCGGGATTGTCCACATGGGGATTAGACCTTACATATACCCATAAGAAAAAGACCAACGGTGTGATGTCATTCGATTTGGTATCCACTTGACCGACCCAAAACGTGAAATTATCTGCTCACCTAAGTGTTGTCTCAATAAATCCATTGATTGATGCGATGTGTGGCAAGTGGCGCCGTCTTGTTGAAACCAAATATCGCGGAGATCACGAGCTTCAATTTCAGGCATCAAAGAGTCGGTTATCATGGCGCGATAACGCCATGACGATTACGATCTCACCGGCAACATTTTTGAAGTAATATGGACTGATGATTCCACCGGCCCACGAACCACACCAAACCGTCGTGTTTTCTGAATGAAATGGCAGCTCTTGAATCTTTTCACGTTATTTTTCATCCCAAATGCGGCAATTGGCAATTTTGCTTGTTTACATACCCATTGAGCCAGAAGTGGGCGTCATCGCTGAACAAAATTTGGCTCGAAAACGACGAATCTTCTTGACTCTTTGAACTTTTCAAGAGCCCATAGAGCGAAACGATGTCGCTTGGGTAGGTCGAGCGGCTTCAGTTCTTGCACAAGCTGTATTTTGTACGCCTTCAATTTGAGATCTCGACGTAAAATGCGCTAGTCGTTCCATACGTCAGTCCGAGTCTTCGTGTACACCTTCAGCTATGGCCGCTATATTTTCTTCAATGTGTGCTGGACGTGGTCTATTCGGCTTAATATTATTCAATAATGAATGCTGGGTCTCAAGATGGGTAATGGTGTTGCGAATAGTACGCTCAGTAGGCCGGTTATGTTGAACATAAGTTGAGCGAAGTGCGCGAAGCACATTCTTTACCGAACGTGAATTTTCGTAATAAAGTTGAATGATTTGTAAACGTTGTTCAGGCGTAAGTCTTTCCTTGATGAAATGTCAAACAATACCGAACAATAATAACATGAAAGCTTGGCACGAGAAAAGTACCTCTACTTGAATCACCCTTTATATATATACAAAAGTAATGACACTTTATACCCGCTGAAGCAATTTATTTAATTATTTTTGGCAAAACATAAATATTAAAATTCATCCTAACCTTTTTTTTTTAAACTCATGATTGATTTGTTGTCAAGCAAAATTTTTCGGAGGAAAATAAACGGAAAAAAAATTTAAATTCATTTTGAACATTAAAAAAATTTGACTTTACCCTTTTCAAAAAGCCGTTATGACTTAATCTCCATCATCATTGGCTGGGAGTGGAAACAACGACTTTAAATTACCACATCAATCAAAGTGGAGATGCAAAGATAAAAACAAGCAAATGATTGAGCATAAAAGGGCATAGCCTTTTGGTATCGGTACTAAAAAATTTATGTTTTTTTAATTAATAACAAAATAATAAATATTATATGCAAAATTTTAAGTAGAAATCAGTCAAATAAAAGTTCAAAGTTCGTTAAGAAAATGTGTAATTATCTTCCCTAACAGATCAATTAAAAAATGTAAATAAATTTTTTGCTTCTAAAACCTCAAATGAAAACTTTCACCGCTGTATTTTCAATTTTTTGCATAGGAATACCATTTCTTTCTTTTGTCTTTAAAATTATACTTCCATATTCAGTCTTCCTTCCTTCTCCTTAACACTGTGTACATCAATCTCGTAAATCTAATAAGCCCATATGCTTTTCTTCAATCTCTTGAAAAATGTGTCACATCATTATTTTCCAAACAGCTAAACAGTGTGTGTGTGTGGTATGTGTATGTGTAAACATATGTATTCATGCATATATAGAGGAGAAGGTGGCACACCTGCGAGTCTTTTATTTTTCGCTATAAGAGTGTGCAGAATATTTTCCAATATCCCTGCGAGTCGAAAAGTATGCTAAGAGCCTACATACATATGTGTGCATAAATATGTGTCAGGCACAGGTGAAAGGTGCGCATTTCACGGGTTTCCCACTTTTTTCTGTAAGCTCTCTTTTTTTCTTTTTCAATTTTTTTTTTTTTGCATTGCCTTTGCAAAATAATCTTGTGATTTATAAAACAAATGACAAATACGTGATTCTGAATTTATGCTGTGCATTGCCTTACCTCACAGAAAAGAGGAAGGTAATATTTTTTGTTTTTTAAATTGCCAGCAGAAAACATATAACATAAATATGTATGTATATGTGAATATGTATAAATAGATATAATCTGTAATTCCATAAATTTTTATTTCTACAGGGATTGTATTAGCATTGTTATAGAGTAATTTTGAAACGTTATTAATTATAAACGGAATTTAAAATTTGAGAATTAGAATATATTTTAAACAAAAGAAATTTTATTAAAAAAATTTATATTATTACACATTCAACATTCATTGCTTTTTGGTATTTATTTAATTATCAACCCTTTTTTTTATTATTATTATTTAATATTATCAGCTTCCTTCACTAAATGGTATTACAATCCCTCTTTCCCCCACAACAATATATATGTATGTTGAGATTGATACCAAAGTGAACTGATGGCATATGTGTCCTATCACACCTGCAAGTGAATACATAGCAGGAACTTGGACCTCAAGTCAAACACAGTCATGTGATTGTATACGACCGTTATAAGACCAGCATTGCAGAAACAGTACAATAACAAGAAACTAAATGAAATACAAAGCACAGCTTACGCAGTGGCTATAAGAGCCACTATCTATCGTCATAGCCGACGGATCCACTTATTATACTCCTGTATCAACTGCCTACAGATACTTTCATTAACAAAGTGATAGCAGATTCCGCCATCAAGTTTAGAGAGTGGAGTTTGGAGGAACTAAAAATTATTTGAACAAAACTTTGTATTAAACCAGCTCATAACACCATTAAATAAGTCTGACTATATCCTCCAAAGATTAGATTTCAATAGCTGCTTCTTGGTGAGGATACCCTCTAGAATTGATTGGAAGAAGTGGTTTTTTAAGGAGAGGGCGACACCATTTTAATCTACAACGATGGGACCAAAATTTACTGCGGAGTCTGGGCGGGGATATACTCCGGAGATCGTAAAAATTCAGCTAGCAACTTCCAAGCGAAAGTACTTGGAAATGGAAAGGCCGGCAGATAGTTAGGAAGCATTACTGGCCTCACCATCGCCTATGAAAAATTCAAGCGCCGTCAGCAATTAAACAAAAAAAGTATCTAAGCTCCCTTTCTTCAGATCAACTCGTCATCCCTATAATCTGGGTTCTCAACCATGGGAACATTTTCGGCAATGAAAAAGCTAAGGAGCTCGTCAAGCTCGTCAAGCTTCACTTGCATTTTGAACAAATAGCTTAAAAAAGACGAAAGCCAATATCCATCTCGAAGGTAGCGCAAGAGATTTAGCCCAGGTATGATATGATCAGAACTGAGGATCTATTAAAATTGAACCATCCGAGTGTATGCATCAAAAGTGGGCCCACTCTATAACAGCCGTTGCCGAAGCTACAAATTAGAAGGGAATAAGGAAGCAAATTCGACACAAAATACTCGAAATACATTAGGTACCACACTTTGAATGGATGCCCACAAAAAGCTTGTCAGATAGAAGTAGTAATAATGAAACGTGATACCAGATTTATTTAGGTCTTACGAGTATGCAAAAATTGGCGCTCCCAGCGCTAATTAAGACTGAGGTTCAGCACTCCTACCTGCCTACAATAGACAAAAACTATATATCATACAATTACACAAAAATTTAATTTATTTATTTTTATTTATTTTTGTATTTATTCCCCCCTTTCGAATTAAAAAAAATTTTATTTAGGCTGATTGTTTTGAAAAAATTTCATTATTCTCTTTTTACCTACAATAAAATTCCAATAAATATGGTTAAATCCAAAATATTCGCAGTATATTAAATAACAAAAAATTTTCAACATTTTCCACATAATAACAAATACATTTGCACACATACATCCATACATTTATTGACCTGCTACTTTGTTATCACACTAGTGACGTCGACAAACGTACAACCAATCTATTTTGCCATTTAAGCTATTTACCATATTTACCATCTGCAATGCCAGCACTGGAAAAACTAAGACATGACCAACATTAATGGCTTACCGAAAGTAAAACACCATCCACTGTTTTTACCAGAGAATATATTTAGATGTTATGCGCGTTCTCTGGTTTTTTGTCGTCCTTCTTACTCAACATGCCATCCACGATACCGTACGTATGCCAAAGCAAAAAGAAATGTATGAGAGAAAAGCGCACAGTGGCTGTCAAACTGTTTTCGATAAAGCAAAGAACTTGAGGAGCTGATGATATGACCCGCCGCTAACGGTATGTATAACAGTTTTGCTAATACGAAGGCAATCGGTATTTTAACCTGTTAACTAATGAATGTGCTAAGTTGGCACATTTATTTAGCGAAAAAGTTACAAAAAAAAAAAAAAAAAGCAAAACTATACGTTTATTAAGCTAAATTATTTTCGCATTTGGCACATTAAATGGGTAAGTTCGTCATAAAGTTAGCCACTATTATATACATCATAATCCCATGAACCAAGAAATTTACTAAGAACACTTTTTTTAAGTGAAATTTTTATAACGAACCCGTTTGAACAGGAATTTCGTAGGCTTAAAACTTCACTTTAATCTTAAAAAGAATTTCAGGTCTAATTATTTTGGGGTGGCTTGGCATTTATGTAAGCAAAATCAATCAGATTTTTTAAATAAAGGAAAGTAATTATTATAAGAGTAGTTTTAGGATTTTTTTTTTATTAAAAACTAAGTTAGAAATATATTATGGGTTCCAAAGTAACGAACTTTAAACAGACTGAAAGCTTATAATTCAATATTTGAAAGAAAAAAAATAGTGACAGAATCCTAACATGCTTTGAAATTCAAATAACGAACATTTTTAACGTAACCTCACTTTTTAAAGGAAGCTTTTGGACCGATATAGCTTGTAATTTTTCCTTGGAGCTATTACGAGGATAGTTTGCTAAGTCAGTGCCTTTTTCAATTTTACGCATAGTTACTGTAAATACAACACTGCTCTCATCAACTGTTATCGTTTAATAAACTGCTGTAAAATTTTGAGCAAGCCGCGCCATTTAGTTTGTGTTCGACAACCATTGAAAGCGTCGTGAAATTTAACGAAAAGCGAATAAAGTGAGTTTCATGTGGTGAATAAGTATAATTTTTTTCATAAAAAAAACCATCATCGAATCCAAGAAAACACTTGATAAATACAGTACAAGTGATGTCGAACGTTCAGGTCGCCCAAAAGAGATCCTCACGCCAGAAATCGTCGATAAAATCTATGAAACGATATTGAACGTTCAGAGCATAAAAACGTGTGAAATGGCTGAGGATGTAGGTATCTCAACTTAGATTGTACATCACATTTTACATGAATATTTGGATATTAAAACGCTGTCCGCACGATGGGTGACGCGATTGTTCATAGATGACCATAAGCGCAATCGTGTAACCACTTCAAGGCAGAGAATTTCTCAGGGTGGACGTGCTCCAAAAAGGCCAAAGTGGCTCTGTCGACCAACAAGCTCATGGCTACAGTTTTTCAGGATGCACGAGGTGTCATTTACATCGATCATTTTGAAAAGAATAAAACAATGCCCGAAAATATTATTCAGAGCTTTATGACAGAACAAAGGTGCTGCTCTATCTGGGCAATGAACGAGTGCAGAAATGTATAGTCACCCCATCCAGCAATTCTCCAGATTTAGCCCCCTACGACTATTTCTTGTTTCCAATGAAGAAATGGCTGGGTGGTAAGAAATTCGGGTCGAATAAAGAGGTCAACACAGAAAGAAACACCAATTTGAGGTCCTTGAGAAAATTTTAAGAAACGCTGAACTAAATGCATAGAGCTAAAAGAAGATAATGTTGAAAAATAAAGCGCCTATTTGCCTAAAAAAATATATCTTATTCCAAAAGTCACTGACTTATCAAACCAACCTCGTTTTATGATCTAGAATACATACAAAATTTTCATCAATTGTTTAACAAAGTGTTGAGAAAAATATGTTTTTGGAGGTTGGGAAAGTTCTGACTTTTTCGAAAACGACAATAAAAAGAGATCTCAAATTTACAGTATCGAGTTATCTTATTAGTACCAACACTTGCCGAAATGAGGAGCTCAATACATCTACGTAGCCGATTCGCTAATGTACTTATAGTTCTATGGCCTTTCTTAAGGAGTTAGAGGAATTCGAAATTTTATTCTTGTAATTTAGTTATGTTAAGACATTACGCTAAGATCTTGTACTTGCCAATAATAATAATAATTAAAAATTTTCCAAACTGAATAAATATACACACATAGATGTAACAATCGATATTTATTGATATTTTAGACTAGATTTACAATATATTTACAATTTACATTAAATATTTATTAATATTTTGGAGCTTTCCTGCTTTAACTATGCGTTTTGACAAATAAAATTATTTAAAAATAGAAAGGGAACAGTAAATTTTATGGTAATTCCAACCGTTTGACTTACATAATATAGCGAAAGCCAGCTTTGAAATTGACAACAACGACATATGACAACAGAATTCTATCAAATAAATAATATTAAGTAAATTTTTACACTAAAATAAATGCATAAATTAAATATTTCTTCTAAAACTTTCATTCCCTTACGCCACCACTCATTTTCGTTTCAACTTTGTGTAACTTGCAACCAGGCAAATTGACAAAATTTCACTTGCAACAACGTTTTCGACTACTTTCGTTAAAAAAATAGTAACAAATGAAGAATTACATATACACTTACTTATGTACACTTGTAAGTTAGATATTAAGAGTAAGAAATTGCATAACTTTTGCTTAAGTAACCAAATCTCTCGAAAAAAAAAGTCAATTGAAAGTGTGTTTTTACACAATTTTTTCTCTTATTTTCATTCTACATTCCTTATTCGCAATTTTTTGTACGCCTCACCACCAAATCGGTCATTGCACCAGAATTGCTTTACACTCGCTGATATACGCGTAGTCGACTCCACATCTCAATTCCAACACTCACTGCTGGCGCCATAAAGCAAATTGTCCAATTTCTGTTTTCCTTTCACATCCACCGGCGCTCCATGTCCCGGCCGGCCCCAGAAGGTGTCAAATGTTTCAAAGTGTTTGCTACTGAGTTCGCGGTCGATTTGCTGCTCCGCACACGTCGTCTGTCGCTTCTCGGACATTTGTGTGTTCAAATCGTGCAGATAGCGAATGTCTTGTGCTGTGGCAAGTCTGTGGCCCGAAAAATAAAGGCGGATCACATTCCAATACACATACACATACATGCAGCCATGCAACCAAAGGCATGTGAAAGGTTGAATGAAAAAGTGTCAATGCAGCAAGAAAGTTTTCGCAAGTCATCCAGAGTTGGAGTTTCAGCGGGCGCAGAGGGGTTTGCGGCGAGTACAGAGAAGACGGTATATATTGATTTGCATCAGTTTTTTTTTTTTTTTTTTTTTTTTGCTGTGACTAAGATTTTTTGCTTTGATTTTTTTGGTAATTAAATTTTGATTTAATATTCTTTTCACTTAGTTTACATTGCTAATTTTTATATATATTTTCAATTTCTCTAAACTTTCACATTAATTACTATTGAAATCGTTCTATTTTTATTTTATTTTTTTTTGATTTTGTGGTGTAGAAATAACGAAAAAATAAACAAAGAAACAAAATTGATAAGCAACGCTAGTTGAAGTATAAATTTTGAGGTTATGTTTATGTATTATTGAGGTTATGTTTATGTTTTTACTGTTTAGTGTGTGCATTTAATATTGATACTGATATAAGCTAGCTTTATGAATATATGCATATATAATTATGTATGAAATATTGGCTTGAATAATGCGATGAGAGCTTCGAGTTTGTTTCCTTAGCCTACGTTCACATACCAAATGAGCTTTAGAAATGTTTTATGTATTTATGAGAGCTTCCATAAAAAATGTATGCATTGTTATTAGTATTTAAGTTAAATTTTTTAAATGTTTCCTTAACTGAAAGCCCCTTTGAGAGTTTCCTACTTAGAAGTCATCATATCGAAATACCCGCTCAGTGAGAAGCAAAAAGCTAAGCTAGTGGTACTCTCCGGAACGAATTGCTAACGTAAATTCATCATTGTTTAGTAAAAGAAAATCAGGTTATTCTAGATTTTGGTCTATACATCTTCTCTGAAGGGTTTTACATCGAGCTTTTTCACTTTTTAATAAAGGTGATCCAAGTAGAGATACTTTTTCAATAGCGTTTTTTTTGACAGATCGCGCATGAGTCGTGTCAAGCTCTAATATTATTTTTGTTCAGTATTGTTTGGCATTTCATCATGGAAAGACTTACGCCTGAACAACGTTTACAAATCATTCAACTTTATTACGAAAATTCAAGTTCTGTAAAGAATATGTTTTGCGCACTTCGCTCAACTTATGGTCAACATAGCGGGCCTACTGAGCGTACTATTCGCAACACCATCACCCATCCTGAGACCCAGCATTCATTATTGGATAATATTAGACCGAATAGACCACGTCCAGCACGCAGTGAGGAAAATATAGTGGCCGTTGCTGAGAGTGTACATGAAGACAGTGGAGAGTCGATTCGGCGCCGTTCGCAGCAACACGGACTGATGTATGGAACGACTTGGCGCATTTTACGTCGAGATCTTAAATTAAAAGCGTACAAAATACAGCCTGTGCAAGAACTGAAGCCACTCGACCTTCCAAAGCGATATCGCTTAAGTCTAGTTCCAAGAAGATCCGACGTTTTTGAGCCAAATATTGTTCGGCGATGGGGCCCTCTTCTGGCTCAACGGCTATGTAAACAAGCAAAATTTCCGCTTTTGGGACAAAGAGCCGGGCCGGTGGAATCATCGGTCCATATTTCTTCAAAAATGATGCCGGTGACAACGTAACCATCAATGGAGATCGTTATCGTGCAATGATAACCGACTATTTGATGCTTGAAATTGAAGCTCGTGATCTCCGCGACATTTGTTTTCAACAAGACGACGCCACTTCCCACACATCGCATCAATCAATGAGTTTATTAAGAGAACAATTCGGTGAGCAGATAATTTCATGTTTTGGGCCCGTAGATTGGCCACCAAGATAGTGTGAAATCACACTGTTAGACTTTTTCCTGTGGGGATATATAAAGTGTAAAATCTATGCGGACAATACCGCTTCCATTCTGGCCTTGGAGCAAAACATCATGCGTGTCATTCGCCAGTTACCAGTCGAAATGCTCGAACGAGTCATCGAAAATTGTACTCAAAGGATAGACGATCTGAGGCGTAGCCGCGGCCAACATTTGAAAGAGATAATCTTCAAGAAATAAATGCCAAAGAGTGTTCTTTCGAATGATAAACATTTCCCATTAAATTAGCATTTTCTGTATTTTTTTCTTGAAAAAAGTATGGAACCTCGTAATGGATCACCCTTTATATTTCAATATATACTATTTTGTTTTATTTGATTTCCTTATTTTTTGGAACGGAAGTATTATTTGTGGGATCTCGTTCAAGACAATTTTCAACTTCATATCTACGATATAACACAGATCTGATGTTTTTTAGGTATTATTAAATTCCTTACGTTTTAATTCTTTGTCACCTTTTTGAAATTTTATAAATCATCAATAAAATTTTGGTTTACTAAAAAAATTAAAAATATAAAATTCAATGGTAAAAATTTAAATAAAAATTACAACAAATATATAAAAAGATGCAAATATTACTGTATCGGTTTTGAAATAGTATAAAACAAAGAAATACAACAACTACTTTCGTTAAAAAAAATCGGAAAATTATGGTTTATTGGTATTTTTTAAAGGAAAGATTTAAATAATTTTTTTGTATTAAGGCAGTAAAAAACATAAAATTATAATACTTAAAACTGTTTTTTTCTTTTACATAAGTATTATCAAAAAAAAAAAAAAAAGTACCACTTGTTATTGGTAATTTTTATTAAAAAAATATAGCAAAATTAAAAAATGTTTGCAATAAAATCAATAATACTGAAAATTATATATTTTATAGAATACTAAAAATCGCAAAAAAACGTATTTTACTCGGAAAATTCAGATTCAGTTCAGTTTTTAAATATTTGAATAAAAGTTATAGACTCTGAAGTCGCTCTGAAAAAATTTTCTTTGCACGTTTTGTTAAAGTAATTGCCTATTTTGAAGACAGTTGACTAGCCATAATATTGGTATACAGACTAACTTTGAGTAAATTTAGCTTCAAACTGTAAAGCTTCGAGTACCTGCTCGTCGGCTTGGACCTTCTTATTTGCTTAGAACGAAAATCTACATCTTTCACAAGAATTATGAAAATCATGAAATGATGTCATTCTTAACTGATGCCGCGGGAAGCACAACAAGCTCAAAAGTTGAAGAAAGCTTTAAGCTTAAGCAAAGCACTAACACTTCCTCACTTCCGCTCCCTCACTCACTCTGTCTCTCTCTCTCTCTGTCCTGAGCTTTCTCTCTCTATACGGATTTCTGTCTCTCGCACACTATGTCTGGCTTCCTTTCTCTCTGTCTCTCTCTCTCTCCCTCTCTCTCCGCTAAAAGCCTAGCGTATATGCAATGTGAATTTCTTTAAGCAACATGAAGTGCCGCTGCTGCTATTGATCTCATTGTTATTGCTATTATTGTTGCAGTTGTTGTTATTATTGATATTGTTGTTGCTATTGCCGATGATATTACGAAAATTACAAATTTTATTGGCGATAATGCGTTTGCTCTTGCACCTGCTAATATTGTTCTTAATGCAATTATTATTGTTATTGTTGCTGTTATTCATTATGTTGTTATTGCAATTGCTATTACTATTTCTATTGCAGTGTAATTGTTGTTGTTGCTGTTGCATATGCTGCAGATATTTGCTACGATTAATCATGTTGCATGCGTACCTATCTTTGGAGGCGGTGCGCTTAGTCACATCCGTGCTCGACAAGCTAACAGGTCGGGCATTGGCACGTCGACGGGCCAAGAGCGGCACCAGCTCTACGCCTTCACTGCCGACATTGGCACTAGTCTCTGTATTGTTGTTGTCCGCAGTCGAACCGCAATGGCGGGCAAAACGTGGGCAGTATTTTTGCTTCAAAGCATGGGCAGTTGTTGTGGTTGGTATTGCTGGGGGATGGATTGTTGGTGTTGTTGTCGACGTTGCATTGTTACATTTTTGGCCTTTAATGGGTGAGCTTTGTTGATGTGGTTTCTTTGACGCGGCCATAACAGCGGAGCCACTGCAGCCTTTATTAGTCACAAGGCCGGGACAGGTGCAGATGCAGAGCTCGCAACAGCGTTGCACCTTTTTGTTGGTTCGCACTTTGCGGAAGGTCGGTTTCTCCGCAGGTGTGACGGGGTTATCCTGATCGAGATCTTTCAGCATCTCTTTGTTGGTCCAACCCTAGTGGGAGGAAGAAAGAGCCAAGTTAGTTTTATAATTAAAAATACAGGCATTTCACGAGTTACAGAAAGCTCCCGACAAATTTTAACCTTTGTCTTCAAAGTTTTGGAAGGCGGAAGATTTTCATAATTTTAACCGCTTAAAACAAGACTCTCAAATACCACGCAAACGAGTACACTCTCCTTGCATACAAAATATCTTAAAATTCAATACTCACCAGCGACTTCATAAATGAGCTCCCAACTGCCTTTGGACTACGCCACGGTTTGCCACCTGGACCCGCCTTACCCCAAGGATCTTTACTCAACTGAAATGAGATCACACAAATAACAATTTCGCATTGCGAAAAGAGTATCTGAAGCTCACCGGCTTTTCCAATTTGGCGACAAGTTTCTTCTTACGCGGCGAACCCTTCACACATGGCGGCGCCGGTGCCGGTACACCCTGCACCACTGGACACTTATCACTATCAGACACCACAATCTTCTCCAGCAGCGGTTTGCCCTTACCGCCAGCAGCGCCAGCTTTATAGCGTACCTCAATATCGAGATGTCCTTTATTGCGAAACGACATTGATGGGTGATCTTTGAGCGTTATATGCAAGGTCTCACCATTCTTTGTGGCGCCAAGACCAACACCAATGCCGCCACCGCCTCCACCGCTGCCGCTGCCACCGCCGGTGGTATTGTTGTTGGTAATGGCGCCACCGCCACCAATTTTTGCGCCAACGCCAACATCGCCAACACGACGCTCGCAAACGGTCAGTACGCCGCCAGCGCTGGGATGACAGGGATCCGTGGTGGTCTGTACGGTGTGTGTATGGGTGGTTACATGCGGTGCTGGTGGCGGTGGTGGTAGAGGTGGTATGTGATGGTGTAGATGGTGATGATAGCAAGTAGCAGGGTCGTGGCATTTCTTCCTCTGTGAGAAGTAGTCATTGTAACGGCAGGGTTGCCAAGAGTTCAGACGATGCATTGTGCTCTGGCAGAAGGGCGAGATAGTTTTTTTTCAATATTAATGAAGATAAAATATAAATAATTTATAATTTTTTTTGTAAGTACTTACAATTGTAGGCGTGGAATGCAGACCAACTGCTGTTATATCCTTCCGTCTAATATCCAAATTAGGTGCACCACCACCAGGACGACCCCATGGATAATGCTTAACGAAGAGCTCGTAGTACTGCGAGTATAGAAAGAATTGTTGTCATGTAAATAATTTTGTGTGTGAGTATGATGGCAAAGGAGAATGAATGGGAGTGAAGGAGCGTGAAGTAGAGGCGAAAAGATACCAAATAACTTAACTAGGTCAGTGATACACACTTTGTTTACACACTTTGTTATTGTTGTAGTTCGTTTTTTTTTTATTTTTTGTTTTTTGTTTTGTTTGTTTTTTGTCTCTCAAAATCTACATACACACAGCGACGCAAAAACTTGTTCAACTTTTTTCGTTTCAAAGTAAAAATATCAAAAGCACTGCCAGACACTCCCACACTCCGAAAACAAAAACCATTAATGAGGAAATATGGCACAAATTTATTGTCTACTTTCAGGCACAGCAGTCGATGTCTGCCATTTGAATAAAGACATAATACTGAACGCAGTAAAATTCTCGCATCAGTTCGATTTTTATGTTTACACAGAATGCTTTTATGCACTTTATACCCTACACATCAAATAAATGGATTTTAGTATATGCCCGATGTTTCATTTAACTAAAGGGTGATCCATTTTGAGGTTCCCCACTTTACTTAGGAAAAAAAATACAGAAAATTCAAATTTAATGGAGAATGTTTATTATTATTCGAAAGAACATTCTTTGGCATATATTTTTTGAAGATTATCTAATTCAAATGTTGGCCACGGCTACGTCTCAGATGGTCCTTCCGTTGAGTCAATTTTCGATGACTCGTTCGAGCATTTCGACTGGTAACTGGCGAATAACACGCGTGATGTTTTGCTCCAAGTTCTGAATCGAAGCGGCATTGTTCGCAATGACCTTCGACTTCACTGCGTGCTGGACTGTAAACCTGCCCAACAGGTCAATTATCCGAAATTACCGTCTTGTTGAAACCAAATTTCGCGGAGATCACGAGCTTCATTTTCAGGCATCAAATAGTCGGTTATCATGGCGCGATAACGGTCGCCATTGACGGTTACGTTCTCACCGGCATCATTTTTGAAGAAATATGGATTGATAATTCCACCGGCCCACAAACCACACCAAACCGTTGTTTTTGTTTGTTTACATACCCATTGAGCCAAAAGTGGGACTCATCGCCCATAGAGCGAAACGATGTCGTTTGAGTAGGTCGAGCGGCTTCAGTTCTTGCGCAAGCTGTATTTTTATGCTTTCAGTTTAAGATCTCGACGTGAAATGCACAAAGTCGTTCCATACGTCAGTCGGAGTTGCTGCGAGCGGCGCCGAATCGACTCACCACGGTCTGCGTTTACACTCTCAGCTACTGCCGCTATATTTTCTTCACTGCGTGCTGGACATGGTCTATTCCGTCGAATATTATACAATAATGAATGCTGGCTCTGAAGATGGGAGATGGTGTTGCGAATACTAGGCTCAGTAGGACGATGATGTTGACCATAAATTGAGCGAAGCGCGCGAAATACATGCTTTACAGAACTTGAATTTTCGTAATAAAGTCGAATGATTTGTAGACATTGTTAAGGCGTAAGTCTTACCATGATGAAATGCCAAACAAAACTGAACAAAAATTATATGACAGCTTGGGCTATTGAAAAAGTACCTCTACTTGAATCGCCCTTTATAAGTTGAGAAAACGAAGCTCCAACAAAATCATTATACACAGTTTTCACACAATGGCAAGTAAGTTAATCGTCTGCAAAAGTATTGTGGTAAATATGAATATTGAAAATTAGCGAAATTTTACGACTACAAACTATGTATTTACGCTTTCAAAAATGTGTTTTTGGTTCAAAACACACGAATTTCTGAAACTAGAAACATGAAATTTTAAGTTATAAACTCTTTATGTACCAAGAAAGTGTAAAGTGAAAATCAGACCAAACGGACAACTACAACATGTAGCTATCATATGTCACTTCGTTCAAAAATGCGTTTTTGGTTCAAAACTTCAACATTTAAGCTGCAAATAATATAAGATTTGGTGTACTGCAACTTAGCTACTTACAAAATATTGACAGTGAAAATTTACGAAATCGGTTGACTTTAACATATAGCTGCCACACAACTGATATTTCAAAAATGCTTTTTTTTCGTCAAAACTTCCAGCTTTAAGCAGCCAGAAAGTAAAGAAAATAATTTTCTCTATCCTAAACAGTACCAGAGCTATTGACAGTTAAAATTTTGGGAATTGAACGACTATATTATGTACTTGTATCTACCCTATAGTCGAGTAATGAGAACTAAAGCCCTAAGCGCCAACATGCGTGTGGGGTATATATTCGTCGCCTTGTTAAAAACCAAAATATTTCTTTGTAATTGCTTACATTTTGCACAAAATGAATTTCCAAAAATTTTCCCTCATTTGTAGGTTGTTGTTATAGTTGCAAGAAATAACAATTGAAAGCAACAACACAAACAACATAATAATAAAATGTATTACATTTACCTACCTCTATACAAATTGTATTATATACAAAAAAAAAAAAACAACAACAAAAACACACCACCGTTTCAAGCCTTTCGCAACTTCATTATCAACAAGGAGCTTGCACATACACATGCACACACGAGCACAATCTGAATCAAATCAAAAACAAAATTCCGCATTTCAGTCACGCGATAATTTCTGAAAGTTCGTTGCACGTAAGCGCTACACAGCTCCTTGTAGGCTCCGCGTTGACTACTGATGTTTTTCATATTTGGGTAATTTGTGCTTATATATGCGCAGACACACACACAGTGATGAACACATATACAAATTTGAGTTGCACTATTTATGCTAAACTACGCCAATTCGCGCGCATTGTCAGGTGGAGTCAAATGAAATCGCATTTTCAAGTCGATTTGGCATTTGCGGGACTTCCTGGTTTTGTTGTAGTCTACAGTACGGACAGTACTTGGTTACATACTTACACGTATATTGAATATTACATGGCAATATTTCATAACTCAACTGTGCTTAAGCACGTGCTTTTCCAATTACTATTTACTCTTTTCATTTGTTTTTATTTTCATTCCTTATTTTTCTATTATTACCGAATTTATTACTGTATTAATTTCCATTTAAATTTTGGGATTTCTAATATCATAACAGGTCGTTAACCTCATTTATGAAGAATTTACCTTTTTTTATGAATGTGGATAATACAATCGGAAATATTTATCTAGTTCATTGCATTTCAAATTTGAATGATAATAATTTGCATAACGAAATTTTTTTCTATATTCCCTGATAAGCTTGCGCATCGCCGTTGGCGGTAGAAATATTTTTAGATTCATTAGAGTTAGTTGCTTAGGACGTTGTTGTTCTAAAGGAACTTGGCATTGCTAACATTTGTTTATTTCTCTTGTGGGCTCAAGAGTATCCATGCTTCCAAGTCATATTATTTTCATTTGCTCTACATATCTTAGCTTCTCAGTTGAACACTCTATGTGGTAGCAGACTAAAAGAGAGAGAGACAGGTGTTTCCCTCGAGCTTTACATGAGCTATTTCCACGCAGTCCGATAAAAGTCTGAGTCTAAATCGATGTCAGTTTTTCTTCATACTTTTTTTTTAAATACCTTCATTCTGAACGTAGTCAAGTTCCACGACAAGGTTTTCCAAGAAAAACCGACAAGTCCCTGTACATATAGATATTAATCGCGCATCACAGATCGAAGGAGACTTGTCTTATATTCGAAATGAATATTGTCAAAGATAAGATAATTTAGTTAACAAAAATTTCAGCGCTGGATGGTGCTAGAGGAAAAATAATTACTACTGAAATTGGTTATTCAGACATTCATGCGGGGGTTGTTCAGTTTAACTTTTTTCGTGTGATTTTATAGAGATATACGTATATTCAAGCAAGGGGATGTAACTAAAGGCAACCTCTGCATAAAAAATTGGAATTTACATTAGCAACTTCTACAGATCGTTAGAAAAAAAGTGGCAGTTTTTGAAAGATGAAAATGTAACCGCAAAAGGTTAACAATAGCAGGAATTGTGTTCTATGGTTCCCGCATATCCTTAGAAAGAAACCTTAACGACAATTGTTACAGTCGCAGCTTGAAATCTGCAAGCTTCCGACGATTTGAAAAAGCGGAGTACTCTCCTTACGCTGGTAAACAATGTTTTTGTTACACGATCTTTTTTTTATGATTTTTGCATATATCAGTTTACCCACGAAATTTGTGTTTGCTGAGAATTATTTGATATAGTCATCTTAACTCTTTATCTCCATGAGTTCGGTTCATATTCTGATGGGTTGATCTTTTCTCTTCCTTTTATTTTCATAAAATAGACTAAAGTTGTAAGAGAATCATCATGACAGGCACTTTCACTTCTAATAAATCGTTATAAGTATAAAATTGCTATTTAGACTATTCTGGAAGGAACCTAAGGATACTTACGTGATCGTTGTTACGGCCAATAAACCCACCCTACTTAGTACTGGGTCTTGTGTCAAAACCTCGAAATCGATCAGAAAGGCCGGTTTGTATTGAGGAATTCGTCCTAATAGCGATACGGTATCCCAAGATAGGGACCTAAATTATGAACCGTCACCTTGAAAAGGATTTAAACGATTTAGTACGTGATTTGAATCTGTCTAAAAAATAACATGCTGAGTTTTTTGAGTTTAGATTGAAAGACTGAACTGATAGATTTTTTGTAGTTTTTCTATAAATATATGTTTTGTTGGAACAATAAAACCTGATGTGTACAGGTGTTTTCATTTATATCTTATTCTGTGGTGGCCCTAATACATTTAAAATTTTATATATATAAGTTTTCATATTTCAATGTTAGTCTCCTAATATCTGCAACTGCATCTATCTAAAAATAGTCTAGAATTTTTTCTGCCAGTCATTCTATCAGTAGGTGGCCTTGCAGGATCCTGAACTTATGATCGGTTCGAACCAATTAATCTAAACCAACTATATCATTCCAAAATTTAGAGATTGCAGTTATCGAATTTCGTATCTTGAGACCTTGGGTAAAATATTTGAACGAAACGTGAAATTACAGTTTAAATTATCATAGAACGAAATTGTATAATTCTCAATTTTAGGTTATTAAATAAAAAGCGGCCGCAATAGCCGAGTGGTTAGCATTGCGTACTGACATTCTGAAGGCGAGGGTTCGAGCCCAGGTTCGAGCAACATCCAAAATTATAGAAAATAAATTTTTCTAATTGCGGTCGCCACTCGGTAGGGAATGTCAAGCCCTTCGAGTGTATTTCTGGCATGAAATAAAGCTCCTCATAAAAATCCATCAGCCGTTAGGTCCCTCCATTTGTTGGTAAAAATATCAAGACGGAAAACCACAAATTGGATGAGGAGCTCGGCGTGTAGTTTGTGTAGAATTTTTATTAAAAAAAAAAAATTTACACCCAAATCTACATTTATTGAATTCTAATGTCCAGCATATTGTTGACTTGAGAAATCAGCATCTCTTAAAAGTATTTATATCTGTGGATCATCAAAACTATCCACTTTTATATTTTCTACGCCTAACTAAGTTAAATGTGCAAAGGGGGCAATATAATTTCATCTCTTGTAACCAATGGTGGTTGGCTTATTACATTCTGATTTCCCACTTCCAATATCTCACTTACGGTCCTTTCTATTTTTGTCCAGCGTTAATAGTTGACGCGGGATAGACAATCAGGACATGGGTATTTCATGTATCCACTTTGTTGTCCTAAAAGGAAGTTAACCATCTTTGGAACTATTGATTTTTAAGGTAGTTTAAAATCGCTTTTAAAAACGTTTAATTCTTCTTGGGCAAAAATTTTTTGCTCTGTAGACAAATTTTCTTGATGTCCCTAACGCTGTACAGTTCACTACAGGTTTCTCTAAATGATGGTGGAACAAAATATTGAAATAGGTACTTCTTTCTCTAAATATGGTAAATTAGTAGGAATATATATATATATCTCTATAAAATCACCCGAAAAAATGTAAAGTAACCAACCACCAATGAGTGTCTGAATAACCAATCGCTATAAGCGATAATTTCAGAAGTAATTTTTTTTTCGCCCAACACCATCCAGCTTTGAAATTTTTAAATTATCTTATCTTTGACAATATTCATTTCGAATATAAGTCAAAGCTCTTTCGATCTGTGATGCGCGGTTATTATCTACAAGTACAAGGAGCCATCGGGTTTTCTTGGAAAACCTTGTCATGGAAAGACTACGTTCAGAAAGAAGATATTGAAAAAAAAAAAATTGAAAAAAAAAACCGGCATCGATTTCGACTCAGACATTTATCGGTATGTGGGAAGAGCTTGTTTTCGTCTACAATTTCCGGCTTAAAGCACGAAAAGCAAACACTTTTTGTGAAATCTCTCAACTTTTTGACTCTGTATTCTTCACAAATGGATCATTGGGACAACTTACTCGTGATGAAGACATGATACATATCAAAATCGATCTACTTATAGAAAGATAATAAGACTGACCGCACTACCGAAAGAAGTAATTACAGGGTTGCCACAAAATAACACTTAGGAAACAATATAAAAACTATTTTTAGTGTAGCCAATGGCTACCAATGCACCTTTTTAATACCAATATTTCCTAAAATGATTTTCGCGGTGTATTCCGGTGACCGAATCATCATACTTATCCTCCAATGGCACCTACAATTCTAAACAATAAAAATTGTGTTCTTAAAATTATTTGGTACAAAAAATTCAAATTTTTTTAAACTAAAATAAAATAAAAATTAAACAACCTTTTTCCCCTGTCAAAGATAAATGATGGAATGTGCCCCTTAAGTCGAAACTCTTAATTTCCAAGAAGTTTTTACTTTTTGTTAATTTTACTGTAAAACAAGAGATTCAAACTTAGCGAGGAGATAGGAAAGAAAGAAAAAAATACCAAATTTTTAGAATTTTTTTTTTCAATAAAATATAAGTTAAAACTAAAACAGATGTAGCAAATGGTTGAATATCAAAAAAAAATTGGGAGAAACACCAATGAAATATAAAAAAATTGAATTAAAAACAAACAAAAAACATATTTTCATCCTATATGACGAACTACTAACGGAAATATGTAAAACAAGAGTAACAAGCAAATACAGATTTTTCAAATACATCTATGTCTATTCACAAACATATATATATATATATATATATATATATATATTATTTATTTATTTTATTTATTTATTTTTTTTTTTTTTTTTTTTTTTTTTTGAAGCATAACTTAGTTTCTGATTGGCATATAAATCCAAAAATGGTAGAAATAATAAAAATTAATTTTAGAATATATAATAAAACTCTGGAAAACATGAGTACGTTCACACTTAGTTTAAATAATTTGAAAAAAAAAAATTAAATATATATATATATAAATGTAAAGTAAAAGAAGAAAATTTAAACATTACTTAGTTGAAATTTATTTTAAAAAATACCAAAATTTAAACAAAAGATAGAAAATGTCAAATATTGAGAAAATTTAATTTCTTTAAAAAAATGAACTAAATGGATATAACGAATATAAATGATCTAAAACTATATTTTCTTCTTAAAAATTTAAAATTTAAAGAAACGTCTTCCTTTTAAATTTATGTAACCAATTATGGAAACCAGCGGAAGTTATTAAAAAAAATTAAAAAAGAGGTAAATTCTGAATGTTAGTAAAATTATTTTCTCCAAAGAAGCTTTTATTTTAGTCTTTAAGGGGATAGTCTAATCTAGAAATTTGAAAAATATATAAATTTTTTTCATATTTTCATATTATAACCCTTTAAAAATATGTCCCTAAAAGAATTTTTTTAAATTTACATTATTTTCGGAGTTATAGCTTTTTTGCTGCCGCTGCATCCAAATCGGCTCGGCCTTTACGCGAAACTTTAAACGCGTTTTCCTCGAAACTGTCTTTTTTAAAACGATAACCACGATTTCTCAAGTTCTACTGAACTGAATAACTTGAAATTCGGTGTAATTTTAATATTTACTATTTTTTAAAAAATCGGAAATTTAAAAAAAAAAGTTTAAAAAAATATTTTTTTCAAACAGCTGCCATTTTATTCTTTAGTTCGTACGATAGCAACATTCCTTTAGATAATTTTTTTTTTTTTTTTGTATTTTCATATTGCTAGAAGAGTTGAAAGTGTGGTTATGTTGGCGCACCAATTTTTTTCAATTCCCACTTCATCAGCTGCTAACTTTTTGAATTTTGAATTTTTTTACATTTTTTTTCTGTATTCTTCAATAATGAATAAATATCTTATCGAAAACTGGATAGTAAAATTGTTGATTGCCCTCACATTCTACGACACTTCAAAAATTACTTTAAATTCGAGCGTATCGACCAGAATACCGCCTTAAACAAATTTTTTTTTTTTTTTTGACAAAGTATGAAGAAGGTTTTCATACTTTGTCAACAACAAATTCTACCCATTCATTTTTTCCATTTTTTCTATTCATACGGAGAAATTGACTTAAAAGGATAAACTATACAAATGCGCTTGAATGCGTTAGTCAATTACTCACCTCAGCTTTATCCTTCTCCTTGCGTGCCAACTCCTCCGCCTTGCGACGTCGCCACATACGCATACTCTCCTCGGCATTCTTGCGCTCTACCAAACGCTTTTTATCGTCGCACCACATCAACGGATGCTCGTAATGATCACGGCAAAATTCATCGCTGGTTGTCATTTTGTCGCACCTGCAACCCTACAACACTTCAACACTTATCCACACAAATATACAAACACACCCACACACACAAACACACACGCCCAGCGGCACTTCACACTAAATACGCGATGCAGCTGTTGCAACACTTGAATCTATGACACTTCCACACGAGAAAGGATTATTGCACATTAAATGCAGCGGAAACCATTTCGAGGCAACTTTCTCTCAACTTGTGTGTGGTGTGTGGGTCTCTATGCGAGATGCGTAGATTTATAGCGAACGTAGCCGAGTGAAGGGTAACCCTTTAGATATATGGTTGGTGAGGCTTATAGAGCTCAGAATGTTCGTTGCTCTGTAGGAAACAAATAAATTTTGCCGGAAATGAATGCTTTGCTCAAGTGTTGCCAAACAACAACTGACGCGTTGCTGGTGAAACTTTGTACCGCCAACCAGACAAACGAGGAAATTTCAATGGAAGAACTCATGGAAGTCAGAAGTCAGAAGCCAAATGTAAGCCCTAACGGTGCCTGGTACAATGCCATTTATATTTACGCTAACAGCAATGCACACACACGCACACAAACAAACAAACTGTGGATATACAGCGCCTGAAATCAATACCAGCCCGTAGGCGCACCACCTATTTACGGTATTTAGGTGCTAGCGAAGTTTTCTTGCGCTCACTGGTTGTCTTGGAGCTGAATGCCGCGACGGAAGCGCAGCGCCTTGGTGTTTTGACGCTTCACTGCTTCGGTGCTTCAGCGCTTCGGTGCTTCGATGCTTCGGTGCTGCTGCAGGCGCGCAACGTTCGTATGACAACAACCACACGTGTGGCCCTGTGGCTTGACGGCTACACTTATTTATAGTCGCGTTTTGGGCGCAAATTGGCATATATTCGAGTCAAGCGCATGCACATACACATACACACAAATGTGTACACAAATGTTGTCATATTGTTGTTGTTTGCTAAAGTTTCTACTTCCGTGCGCGTTAGTTCGGCAAGTGTCCTTGAGGGCTCTTCCTTTCCGCCTTTTGCCTTCCGCAGTTTTTTTCTCCTTTTTTTGATATTTTGTTTTGTTACGATACACATTTTTATTTGCCAATTTGCTTGCACACTTCACCCAAAATCTGCTCAAATGTTTGTACGTGAGTGCGTGCGTGTTTATGTGTTTGTTTATTTACACTGGAAAATGGCTGCACTAAAAGGCTCTGGGTTATCAGGGCAGATAAATATTTTTCCCATTTGTTGTTGTTTGCTGCACATGCTTATGCACTTAAGTAACGGTTTTATTGTTTACACTTTTGAAAGTAAAATTTAAAACTGCTTTATTTAGTCTCACTCTAGGAGTGCGGGCAAATTACGCTTTGCCACTCTGCCACTCTGCCACTTTGCCATATGGAACCTTTATGCATACATTTTGATAAAAATCAAAACAGAAACTTTGCAGATATTAAAGCGAGGTTCTTTAGGCTATTTTTTCAGAAGCGAAAACTTTGAAAAAGACTACTGAAGATTTGCCGACTGACGGCAATGGTGTAAGAATGAGATAAATGCCACGCCAACACATTTGAATAACAGAAAAGAGGCAAAAAACAATCACTATATTGAATATGGTTCGTAGAAAACTGACGAGGTTTTATGAGAGACTAATATTTTCATATCACAACTCAATGACAACAGTGAGAAGCCAAATAACTTTGCCGCCTCGAAGGGCCTCATAAAAGCTAGCACAATGTTTGGCAGAAAAAACTATACAAAAATTGACATGGGTATCGCCAGGCGGTGAAACGACAAATCAAACAGACCACGTGCTAATCGATCGACGGAACAAAGAACAGGAGGACCTTTCGTGGCGCCAATACAGATTCTGACCATTTCCGCGTGGGCACGAAAGTGCTTTACCGGATTTCCCACTCAAGAAAGAGTAAAAACACCATGAATAATGAGATAAATTTTGACAAGCTAAAGGATCCAAGCATCACGAAATCTTTCTAAACGCAATTCAAATTCATTGAGAAAACCTCCAATGCGTTGGTAGGCAAAATGAAACTGAAGAAACAAGATTCACGGTTCGATGAAGAGTTCAAAATGTTCAAGTTTAAGAACGAATTATGCATACAGAGCTTCCTAAACCACCACATAGTGACTGTGTAAAAGATAAGGCGTGTTCTTGTCGAACACTTTGCATATATTATAGTGAGTTATATTAAATCTAGGAAATCTAGTTCTGATATTTCTTCATCCGATAAGTATGCTAGTAGAAGCTGCTAATTTCTTTGCTGAGTTTTTTTTTCTTCAAACTTCGTTTCAAACTCAGAGGCTCGGCATGACTGCTGCTCTATCTACGAATCTGCTAGAGTAGTTTTGGGTCGCTCATTTTAAGTAAAGATGATATTTTAAAACGAATCGAAGATTTAAATCATCTAAACTTATGAAGATATGTGGCCTTTCAGCAATTATTTTCAAAAAATGTTCGTCTCATCATAAATCCGCTAACGATAATTTTCAACATGTCCTTGTCTTCAGGCATTTTCGTAGAAGACTGGAAAGTAGCTTATATTTATAAGCCCAGTATTTAAAAATGGAAACAAGAATGATGCTACAAATTATAGGCCGATCTCAAAATTGTCTACTTTTTCTAAATTATTTGAGATAACTGTTAAAGAAAACATGTTATTCTCGGTGAGTAGTCTGATTTGTCCCAATCAACATGGCTTTGTCAAAGGTAACAAATTTCGCAGTTTTTACTGAAGACTATTTTACTTAAATCTTATTTGTGTCTGATGTCTCCAAAAAAAATTAATATATTTTAGGACGTCCCCCCCTTCTGGAAATTCTTGATCCGCTACTGGTTAAAACCAACTACAAAAATGATAATTCAAACGTGGCCACGTTTCGTGCTTTAAGAGGAAATTATAGTGCACATAATCATCCAACTACTCAAGCAATTGGTAAAATTTCAATGAAGATTTAAGAGCCTAAATCGATTTCAGATATTGTAAAGCCTGTTAGTCATCGTTTTGCTCGTTGCATCTCCAATATAGCTGCTTTAAGTGAAAGAGTAGCCGAAGGCTCGAATGTGTATATATCTCGACGTTCTCAAGAGCTTGTACTTTCTTATGGCACATTATGGTGCATTTTACACTTGGACTTACTCTTACATCCATATAAAGTCAAGCACACAAAACAACTGAAGCCAGCTGAAGATTCACAATGCCGTAGTTACGTCGATTTGGTGCTTGAACAACAAGCAGTGGACCGTGATTTTCCCAACAAAATTTTCTGTAGCGACGATTCGCATTTCGCACTCAGTGGAGCCGTAAATAAGCAAAATTGTCGCATTTGAGGCTCTGAGAATCCTCAAATAATTAAAGAGAGGGTATTACACTCAAAAAAATTTACTGTCTTGCTCGCCCATTGGTCCGGAGGTATGATTGGACTTTACTTACATATATATATATATATATTTGGCGTTTGTAACCGCTGAAGCGATTTTCAGCCGAGCCTCCTCCTCCAATTTGTGGTTTTGCGTCTTGATGTTTTCACCAACAAATGGAGGGACCTAACGGTTGATGGATTTTTATGAGGAGCTTTTATTTCATGCCAGAAATACACTCAGAAAGCTTACAATTCCCTGCCGAGGGGCGACCGCAATTACAAAAATTCATTTTCTAAAATTTTGGATGTTGCTCGAACCTGGACTCGAACCCAGGCCTTCAGAATGGCAGTACGCAATGCTAACCACTCGGCTATCGCGGCCGCTTTACTTGCTTTACTTACTTCTTTGAAAACAATAACTGCAAAACTGTCACTGTCAATTCGGCAATCCGGAACGTTAACGTCGTATGATAACCGACTTTTTGTTGCCTGCAATTGAAGAACACGACTTGGGCAATATGTGATTGCCTTGGACTTTTTTGTGGGGCTTCGCGGAAGACCGTCTTTAAAGGATAAACCTTTAACTCTTGAGTATTTTAAAACAAACATTCGTCTAGTTATAGCTGAGATAACTGCGAAAAGTGTTCGAAAAATACATCCACTGGACCGATGTTTTGAAAGGAATTTCAGTAAAAAAAAAAATTTTAATAAATTTTATTTACGTTTATTTTGGGAACCGCAAAGTGCATAATCCTGTACAATACATGAAAAACTTTTTCGAAAATAATCAAGTGAATTGTATTTCAAGAAATTATCGTCAATTCTATAAAAGCTTCGATAGCGATCGATGAGACTTTAATACCAAAAATATGTACTGTCAGTAAAGTCCAAATGAAAATCAGCAAATGGACATGGTGCCACAGGTGCTCAGTGAGCCGTCACTAGAAGCACTGGAGTTCAGGGAGCTAGATGAGGTCTTTATGCGCTTATAAATTAGGCAAAACTAATGAAACAGATGAGCTGATGAGCAGATTTTGGCATATAGAAAACAAGCCACAGCAATGGGAATATGGAACAACATGTCCATTGTTAAAAAAAAAAAGAGAAACAAATTTACATGTGAAAACCAATTACAAAATATTTTCCGAACCAAATTGTTGATGACTTTCAAGCAGGATTAAAAACTGGAATAGACAACACAGTTCAGATACGAGGCGTATCGAAGAAGTAATGAAGCATGTTCAAAGTCAGTACGTTGCAAATTGTCTGAAACTGAAATGTTAATACAATCTGCCACCAAGCGTGGAACATGCGGCGCAAACTGATGCCTCATTTAGGAGGAAAAACCTCCGTTTGATATTGTGATAAAGCTATAAATCGTACATGTTTGTACAAACGAAAGGAAGTCAAAGCTTAAATGAATTGCTGGCGTGGACAAGGACGCTGTAGCACTGGACTTAAGATACTGGCGAGCTTAAGCAAGAAACATAAATAATTGGAGAATTAAATTGCAGCAAGCGATCGTGAAGCTGATAACGATGATTACATTCATATAAAAAATACACTCTGTGGTATTGAGATTTCCTACCGAGGGGCGACCAAAACTACACGCACTCAACTCTTGTGACTTTCCTTGATTTAGCGCAGCAAATTAAGATACACCAAATACACTGTCCACGTTTGATAGTTTATAAAAAGGAGTTAATCATTAGAAATATCTATTCAGAGAGTGCGGACTTCACGCATTTCTAATTGCCACCAAACAACATTCTTCGTCCAGGACCATAAAGAAGTCACCGATGCTGAAACCTTGTTCAGAACTGAACGGCTCGAAATGCACTTTCTCATTTCTACACGAACTCTAGGAAAGGAATGGAGTGTCTGTCGTTCAATGATTTCAATTGCATACTTAAAAGGGGGGCAACATCTATAACGTCTTGGATGAATTATTTTCAATGCTAAAATAAAATTAATGAGACCATATACCATATAAAGGGTGTTTTTTATAGAGGTATAGAACTTTAAGTTGCAATAAAACAACGATGGATTATTCGATTGACATGAATTATATTTATCCGAAAGATAATCTTGTGGCATTACATTTTAAATATGATTTCTGGCATATGACCGCCACGGCTGGCGCGGATGTAGTCCAATCTGGAAGTCCAATTTTCTGACTTTCTCCAACATTTGTGGCCGTATATCGGCAATAACACGGCGAATGTTGTCTTCCAAATGGTCAAGCGTTTGTGGCTTATCCGCATAGACCAATGACTTTACATAGCCCCACAGAAAGTAGTCTAGCGGTGTTAAATCAGAAGATCTTGGAGGCCAATTCACAGGTTCAAAACGTGAAATTAGGCGGTCACCAAACGTGTCTTTCAATAAATCTATTGTGGCACGAGCTGTGTGACATGTTGCGCCGTCTTGTTGAAACCACATCTCATGGACATCATGGTTCTTCAATTCAGGAATGAAAAAGTTAGTAATCATGGCTCTATACCGATCACCATTGACTGTAACGTTCTGGCCACCATCGTTTTTGAAAAAGTACGGACCAGTGATTCCACCAGCCCATAAAGCGCACCAAACAGTCAGTTTTTCTGGATGTAACGGTGTTTCAACATACACTTGAGGATTACCTTCACTCCAAATGCGGCAAATCGGTCACCATCTTGAAAAGTAATGCCATCTTAAAGTTCTATACCTCTATAAAAAACACCCTTTACTATACATGTGACCAGTTATGGCCCGAGGGTGAGAGTGCAAGGAGTGGGAGAATGTTTTTGAGTCAAGAAGTTTGTTTTCATTACAACAACGATAAGTATGTATGTATGGATGTGTGTTTAAATTACAAAGCAGCGTAAAAGAGTCGGACAGCAGCTGGCATTTGTTTCAGTGAATATTTTACATATATATTTAATCCTTTCAACAACAAAGAAACGAACGGTGGAACCGATGAATGTGAATATATAGTAAAACGCATTGTTTTTGTTTACTGTAATTTGTACAAAGAATGGCATGAGCTGTTTGCATTCAAAGCACTAGTGGCTAAGTGTTGGTATAACTGTATGCAGGCCTGTGTTTGCGTGTTTGAGATTGTGTGTGTGTGTGTGTGTGTGTGTGGTCAGTGCAAAAGACAAACAAAGAGCTAAATGCGACTGGCATTTTGCATACAAAATAATAGAGCTGTAACGGAACTTCGATCGATTTCGATTTCTGTAAGGCCAGAACGCTTCCTAGGCAGACTAGTAAATATCGAAATTTTGAATGTTTCCACCCGGACTGCACCACCGATAATTCAAACATCGCTAGATCTTTGGTAATAATAAATAATCAACTACTACACACTGCCAGTTCAGATATCCTTTCAAAAGATCTCGTTTCTTACAGCTCTGAAATCCACTTCGTTCTAGCGGTTTGGTCTTCGCTTTTGCAAAGCTTTGTTTCCTTACTCAATCATCAACAGCACTAGCAGTGCCAACCGACCGCTTTTAATGAGAATTGTGAGCATACAATCACAGTGCAGATTTGTTGTTGGTATATCATTAGGCATTTTTGTTGTGAGCTCGAAAAGCTATGCCAACGGCAACTGAACAGTGACAGTTGAGAATGAGATTGATATATGTAAAAGCAAACACAGTTGCCATTGTATTGCCTCTGAGGAATGCTGTGCTGATGTATGAGCGTATATATGTATATATGCATGCATATGCATGCTATGTATGTGTCCATATCCAAAGTATGGCGTTAAAATCCTTTACTCTGTATGCACAACTATCCGCTCAACGTTTCAGTTTCCCCCTGAAGTAATCGCTGCCAACAAAAACAACAGCGTGCAACAACAACAATGGCTCAAAGTGGAAAGCGTATGTTGAAATGTCGGAAGTGTTGGCCAACGCCAAACCTCACAAGCGTGCTTTCAACCGTTTCCTCCTCTCACCCGCAACAACATTCTATCGCCTTTTTCCTTTTATGATCCGCTCTAAGGCAGGACGTTGTTCATTACGTACATACTCGTATGTACATACTTGCACAGTTATTGACTCGTGAGCATTGATGGATGAGCAAAACGCGCCGGAAGTGCTACTTACTGTCAGCTCGAGCTACTTAATGTGGGCTTTGAGTGCTTGAGGGGGTGTGTGAATGTGTGCGTGTGTGTATGTTTCTCTAACTGTAAATATCAACAAGTTTTATTAATTTTATAGCTAACTAAAAGCATATTTGTCTGTATGTGTCCATATAACTGGCCAGTTGGTTAAGTGAATGGCAATTGAGTGATTCAAATAAGTTCAGTGGAGTATACTCGTATACAAATAAAAATGCAACGGTTGTATATATAAATAATGTCGAGTGGGTAGTGAAATAAAAAAGGGGAATGAGTGAATGAATAAAGAAGAAGAAATATAATAAATAAAAGGAGGAATATTATAAGTATAAGTCCAAAAGAGCTGTGGTGGGGTGAAAGGATTTGTTTGTGAGTGCCTCGGTGACTCTCGAGCAGTAAATATTAGATGTTGCTTAATATCGGTATTATTTAGTTAAACTTATCATATGCCCCTATTATAGTTGGCGTCGTCAACGTCGTCACCGTTTATCAGTCGACATCACCTCGTGTCATCGTCGACGTCACGTGAAAAATGTTGTGACGATACAACAGTTTATCGATAAAATAAATGTAATTTGTCATTTGTGCGTCAACTGTTTCGTTTCGTTCACATTTTTTATGCTAAAATCTTAATTGTGAAATTTTCTTTTTTACTGACACGTCAAGCTCAAGCGATGAAGAGAGTAAAAACGAACTTATGGCAAAAAGCGAAAATTATAAGGCAGAACTGTAGAATATTTAGATTGCCAAATAACAAGTGTTAGAAATTAAATTCGTGGATTTGCAATTTCACAGAATCTTTCTGTTAGTTGTATAAGTTTTCTTTCATTTCAGATTTCAAGACTAGTTTCGACTTAACAAAGCTGTTTTCAAATATGTCCTTAAAGAAATCGGACCACATTTGAAGAGTGTGGAGTACGAACAATGTGTGTATCTAAAGTAACAAAATTGGTAAAAAAAAAACACTTCTAGTGACACAGGTGTTGAAATAATACTTCAATAAACTCTCAAACCGCATATATCGGAGGGGTTCCACAAAAAATCTCCATATTTAACCCGTGACAGGATAGTTAACACAACTCACAGTTAGTTATACACAGAAGTAGGACTACAGCTCATAATAAATACGTCCTACTGCAAATAAAAATTGTTTAAAAACGACAGCTCCCCGGCAAATAAACCGTTTTTATAAGTTATTTTGTAAAAAGCGCTTATTTTTTATAGTGATCTCACCCAAAAATGACAACTGTATCAGCTGAGCGGTTAGAAGTGCAAGTTATCATGTGATTGAACCCTAACCTGCCAGTCTTAGACAAAGTTCCAGGCATATCCAGAGAGTAAGTATACTGAGGATTTCACGGCCGGAGGAATATTATTTTCGCCATGTTAGCTACACTACCGTGTTCCCCTTTACAACGCGACCGGTTCGAGGACAGTATGTTAAGATGTAGAACTGTCAACGCGACAACACGTTTTGTGAACAATGTCAATCCAGTTTTCCGCCAAGTGCGAAGTACGCGGCGCCATCCGTTACCTAGTTTGGAAAAGAAAACCTCCTGTGCATGCTTCCAAAAGGTGTCTATCTGCTGCACACTGGTCACCTCCGTTAAATGGCATGTCCTGAACCATCCCCCACATTTCCCTTGTCTAGTGCCTTCAGATTACTACAGGGTTATCCATTTTACGGTAAAGCCATACTCGCTCATGTGTGATTCCATCTTTTTGGAACTACCACATTTATTAAAGCAGTGTTCTTCAATTTCCGGCCAAAAATGTCGGTACGATATGTCGATAATACGACTATAACGCTCCAAATTGACAGTGACAGTCTCGCCGTATCCGTTTTGAAAGAAGTGAGGCCCAATCACACCTCCGGTAATGTCCTCTCTCTCTCTCCCTCTTCAATTATTTGAGGATTGAGGAGAATTCTCGGTCCGCTGCTTGTTATTAAAGCACCCAACCGACGTGACGACGGCCTTGTGAATGGTCAGCTGGTCAGTTGTTGTGTGAGCTGTGCTTTGCAGGGATGTAGGTTTAAGTCCAAAAGTGCAAAATACGCCATAATATGCAGTAAGAAAGTCTCAGTTCTTGAGAACGTCGAGATATATGCTCATCCGGGTCTTCTACTACACTTGCTGCAGCGATATTGGAAGTTGAACGAGCAAAACGATGATACACAGGCTTTATATCTGTAACCGATCCAATCCTTCACATTTCTTTAAAAAAATTCTAACAAACCGGCAGATCAAAAATGATAATTACCTATAATGTGTACTTTCCTGTCTGCTCAGTTTGAAGTAGCAATTGATGGTAGGACTGCTTCTGCGTTGGATTTAAAAGCAGTCATCGTTGTTAATACTAGTTTCAAAACCAGTTCCGAAGCGAAAATATTTACAACTCGAATCTATTACACGAGCATGCAATCCATCTAACGATACTTGATTACTGTGAAGGTTTAATTGTTTCTCGTCGGTATATCATCGCTTTTCGCTGTTTTATTCATTTCTGGGTATGGGTTTGTTATTCGAGGCTTCTCAAATACGGCTGTCTATTTGATCGTCTACTATTATGCTCGACATTTTCAGATGGAGAAATGCTCTCTCCATAAGCCCAATATGCTATGAAAATCAGTTACTAGATCATTTCTTTCTAGTCTACATTGTCATTCCTGATTCTTCTAACTCGAGCTTATTCAAGAATAATAATTCCCTAGCAATGGTACGTAGGAAGCTTGAAACCTACAGTTTACTTAAAACCAGTTAATGATTAATACTCTCATAGGGCTCGTGCATCGGTTGTGTATATCTTGGATGCTAAATCCGCAGAAAATACTCACTACTAAAACCATAAAAACATATCTTCAGTTAATCACCAGCCAAATTGGTTAATGTTTTTTTTTTTTTTTTTTTTACAGGAATCTGGCAAAACATCAGCAATTTCCAAAAGCATTCTAATTACATTAATGTGTTAATTAAATTTTAAACAAAGCAACAAACACAATTTACTTTGGTTTTGTAAACATTTTATTATTTTTATTTAATATCATAACAATTCGTACATTTTTCTGTGATTTATTTGTAAAAAAAAAAAAAACAATTTGCATTTTCTCTTCTTTTTTAAATATTTTTTATTATTTTTTATGAATGCATACATATACATACATTTATGTGTCAACGTTTGTAAAATACGTCACTTATTTTAATATACTTAATTACTTGCTTTTATAAAGTTTCTTTTTATTAGAGGGTTAGAACTTTTCTGGTCTGATTTTGCGATCGTTTTATAATTTATAATTTTGTAAAATTTTAGAAATTTCCAAAATATGTGAATAACTCATTGAATTGACTATGCATATGCTATATTATGCATATATATGTATATAACTACGCATATTAAATAATTTTTTATTAAACTGGGAGGACTTTTTTTATTTTTTTAAATACATTTTGAATCAATTCAATTGAAAATAAAAGGAAACCAAATAGTTTTCTTCAAAATAAAAGTATAAAATAATTAAAAAAAAGATTGACTAAGCTGTGTACGAACACTTAAAAAGCACTTAGCTAAGCGGAGTAGCACGCAAGCTAAAAAGAGAGAAGGAAATATTTGCGAAAAAGTTAAAAAAAAATTAATTTTCCTTTACAAGTTTGGAACCAAATGACTATCCTTTAAAAAAATATGCTTAACAATTTCGAAAAATCTTGGCATTATTAGCCATATACATGCATACAAGTATATATATCTTTTCAATATATGTACATATAAAAATGTTTAAAAATTCCTTTTCAAATATCATTAGTAAGGTTTCTTAGTACTTTCAGAACACTTTTGTTTGTTTTTTCTCTTTTTTAAACAGATATACTTATACTTTTAAGTTAACCACTTCAACTGCTTTGCTTTTGTACAATAGTTGTGTACGTATGTATGTACGAACTAAATTAAGTTTTCGCCGATTTTTCGTTTGTTTGTTTGTTTATTTTTTGTTGCATTTTTACTTTATAAGTGTGTAGCATGTGTTTTTTTTTTTTTTTTTGTAATGTGTATTTTACGTTTTTCACAATCGCATATTAAACGTATGCACTTACATAGTTATGTACAAAAAGACATGCCATTTTTTCTTTAACTTATTTCCTGCGTATATTCTTTTATATGACATTCATATTTATATATTATTCATACATAATATATATATTTTTTATATCATTTTAATATTACTATAAATTATTTACAATGTCAACAAGACTTACATACTAATGCATAACATTACTGAAATAATATTTCCTTTTTGTCTTTTAGAAAATATTTTATGTTTTCCTTTTGACAGTTTTTCCATATTTTTGGGCACAAAAATGTAGGAAAAATAATACAAAAAAAATTTATATTTATTATTATTTTCTTTTTGTTGTTGTTTGTTGCAATATATACAATTGTTTGTTAGTGGTTTTTTACATAATGTGCACACAAAAATCTATAAAACATTTTAATACATAATTTTTTTTAAATCTTTTTACAATATTTATTCACTTCCTTCTGCGTCTCTCCTCTATACACATATGTTGTTTTTATAATTTTTGTTTTTGTTTATTTTTTTGTGTTTCCTATTTTGCATATAAAATCTATTCATAATTTATTTTGGACTTTTTTCGTATTACAAATTATATATTTTTTTTTATTTTGTTTAAATAAAAAATTACATATCATAAGTATGTGTGTATGTATAATTCAGCATAATTTTGTTTTTGTTTTAAATGTGTTTTGATTTTTTTGTATTTTCCTTAATTTTGTTTTTATTGGTTTAATTTATTTTTCTTTGTTGCACTATTTTGTGTTTGTTTTTGTTTAAGTTTTTTTTTGTCTGTTTGCACCAGCTTGCCCCCTGCACCCATACTTAATTATTTGCTATTATTTCAAGCGATTAATGACTAAATCCGCCACCACTTGCAGACCCTTCTGATATGGCGACTCGGTCAGCTCCTGCGCCAATCGTATCGCTTCGATGCAGTGCTTCTTGGCCAAGAAGCGCGTCTGTTCGAGTCCGTGCGATTTGTGGACTAGTTCGAAGGCACGTTCAACATCGCCGGGTTCGGTGAAACGGCGCATTATCATCGGATTGAGTTCGGGGTACTGGAAAATGATAAAATGTTTGGTTTGTTAAAAATATTAATTCATTTAAAAACTATAATTTCTATAATGTTAATATAATTGTTTATAAGTTTACTTTAGAAATTTAAAAAAAAAAAAAAAATAACAAGAGTATTTTTTGGGAGTCAGTTTATGTCCAATTTTTTTTTTTAATTTTTTTTTTTTTTTCATTCACATATTTTCATAAGTATACTTTAATAAAATATATTTTCAGAATTGCGCTAGTTGACGCACAAAGTCGAATAGTTAGCAATAAAAAAAAACATAAGATGTAAGTAGTGACTTTAATCTATTTATTTTAGAGCTCCAGATTTTGCTCAAACATTTTCGGGCAGCGCAAGCATATGAGCAACGAGCACTCGTACACCTGCTCATTGCTCATTACTCGAAAATTTTCGAGGCGAGCACAAGCATTTCCGCATCAAGGATTAGTTTTATCTATTTTTCGCATCAGTCACATATCCGCGGGAGGTAGACCTGGGACTGATCTGTTCAAAAAAAATCGTATTTATGCTTCGATTTGTTTGAAATTTGATACATAAATAGCTTTTTGCTTAGGCTAACAGAAACACTTTTCTCTCCGGGAGATAGAGCATGGACCACCCTATTCGAAATCTTATCTACCCATTCGAAATTCTCCTGTGTCTGCTCTCGAACTCCTCCAAATCGGTTGAGCCGTATATATATTCGTTAGGTCTACAAATAGGATTTTACCTATTTTTCATACCGGGAAGTGAACCAGGGTCTGACAATTTCGGAAAAATCGTATTTATGGTTCGATCTGCTTGAAATTTGGCAGGTTTTTGCTTAGAATATTAGGAGCACTACTTTTCTCTTCGGGAGAAATCTATGGTTCGATTTACGTGAATGATGATTTTCAGGCTGTGGATCTATTTAATTAAGAAAAAAATTTATTTATGTTTCGATTTGGTGAAAATTTTATATGATCAATTTGCTTGAAAATACAAAATTTAGGATAATTTGGATGTAAGCATAGGTCCGTGCGTATTGTTTTCGTTGCCTCATGTAAATTTTCTGTGACCGAAGGATGCGTTCGTTTTACTTTGAGCTTTCATATTGACATTTTCGTGAAGCTTATAGACTCCGAAGTCACTGAGTCGAATTTTTTGAAATTTTTAGGATGGATTCATTGGAGTCCGGATAGTGTTCCTATGAAGATTAAATATTTTTAAAATAGTTGCCACCTATCAGGAAAATGTATATATATTTTTTTATATAATTAACTCATCAATTGAGAATGACAGTGACATTTTCTTTAAATTGCTCATAGATGCTAGTTTTTCTGAGAAAATAAATTACCTTTTCTCTGGGAAGTGAAATAGGGAACGATTTGATACATAGGTAGCTTTTAGCCAAAATTAACACATGTAACACTTTCTTCCGGGAAGTCGTCCTGAGACAGATATATCCAAAATATATTATGTATTGTTCATTTTACTTGAAATTTGGTACACAGTAGTTTTTTTTGTGTAGATTAAGATAAGGACAATGTTTAGTTCCGGGACTATTTGTATGAATTTCGGGAGCAAATTGCCTAAATTAATATTTTCTAGCGGGAGGTCCATGTAAAATGGATCACGGAACAAGTTAGATTGGTTTGAAATTTAGTATGTTAGTATGTCTTTGACTAGATTAACATATGCAATCTTTTTTTCCACGAACGGTGTCACAGAGCAACAGATCGATATCAGGTTAATTAGATATGATTTAGATAAAAGTATATAGTATACTTTGGCTGTAGGATGTTTTGAGTTTGACGATGCGGTTAGACCTGTATGGTTGCAAATTATTCTTATTCGTTTAATCTAAGCCTAGAGGTAATTATGTTTTGTTTACATTTTCGTGGGAGACTTTGAGTAGCGACTAATGAATATCTGTAGCAAAAATATAATAAGAAGTTTAATATGTTGGATTAGCTGCGTCATTATTTACCTTTCTCCTCCTATGCAATGTCAATTATAATATCTAAATTCACTGAATTAGGAAAAAGCCACAGCAAAGTGTGGCAGGGCCTGCTAGCAATAAATAATAAAGGCTTTACCAAACAGAGAAAGAATATTTTTTTTAATTTCATGAGTATTTTCTATAATTATTTTTCTCCTTTAAGTTAACAAAATATCAACTCTTTGCAACAATATTTCCAAAAAAACTTGTAATTTTCAATATTATAATCAGTGCTAAGACATTTATGTACATTAAAAATCTTACCTAAATAAAATTAAAACAAATATTTTTTAAACTGATCGAATTTAATATAAAATTGTTTATATTACTTGGAACATAAATTTTGAAGAATTCGGTTTTTTTTAATATTTATATTTTCGAAATTTTCTACAACCCGCTATACTTTAAAGTATTTTTAAACGCCTAAAAGTGAGCAATTTTATTATCAATAATAAATCGAATTCCTCAAAAAGAAATATTTTTAACTCAATAAACAAGTACAGTAAAGCCGTTACGTCCAAAACTTGTTAAAACATATAAATTGTTTCAATTATTAATCCCTAAATGAGGATTCACCAAAGCACACGCCGTACCAATTGAACTAATTCACTCGGAGTGAGTGAGTGGCATTACAGGCATTACCGTTACAACAAATGTCATAACAAGCACTGCACAGCTGTCACAACTGTCAACATATGATTGGCAAATACTGTTACACACATGTATATAATATATGTATATACAATGCGCTTGACGCATAACATCACTTGCTGTTACTCCTGGCACTCAATTTATACGCGTAATTACATCAGCCATCCATCTGTGCGCACCCTTCAGCACTCTTCAATGGCTCCACCTGACGGCGTAGCTTTAAATTGGCGTCACGTCCATACAAATTGTTGTGCATATTAATTTTCGAAAAACTATTTAATTTCGCTTGCGTTGCGTCAGTAAATGAAGAATAAATTAGTACAGCAGAAATGAGAGGAGGGATAGTGTGCTGAAGTGGCTATTGGCAGGTGGATTGGATTTATTAGCGCTAAATTCCATAACATGTGATGTCAACTAAATAATGTAGCTTTGAAATGATGCACCGTGCCATGCGCTGTCATCTATGGTTGTATATATGTATTGCCTTTTGCATAGCGTCCATTTTTTTTTTTTTTTTCAATTTAAGTCATTCCTATTTTAATTGTTTATTTATTATCAACTTGATATGCATTTAAGGCGCGAAATGCCGTAATACCAAGTAGAAATAGTTTGAGGTTAAGTGGATGTGATGGACAATGAAATGTTAAGTTAACAGCTGTTATTAACAGAGAACTGCATTTGATTAGGATTGTAAATTGTTAAAAAACAATTTCTAAACAAAATTTAAATTTTTAAATAAAGAAGTTATGAAAAATACATACATATATGTATTTTTTGGCATTTCATCATGGAAAGACTTACGCCTGAAGAACGTCTACAAATCATTCAGCTTTATTACGAAAATTCACTTTCTGTAAAGAATAAGTTTCGCGCGCTTCGCTCAACTTATGGTCAACATAATCGGCCTACTGAGCATACTATTCGCAACACCATTACCCATCTTGAGACCCAGCATTCATTGGATAAAATTTAACCGAATATACCACATCCAGCACGCAGTGAAGAACATATAGTGGCCGTAGCTGAGAGTGTACACGTAGACCGTAGAGAGTCGATTCGACGCCATTCGCAGGAACTCGGACTGACGTATGGAACGACTTAGCGTATTTTACGTCGAGATGTTACATTGAAAGCGTACAAAATACAGAACTGAATCCGCTCGACCCAATCGACATTTCTTCGCTCTATGGGCTCTTGAAAAATTCCATGAAGATCCAACTTTTTCGAACCAAATTTAGTTCAGCGATTAGGCCCATTTTTGGATCAATGGGTATGTAAACAAGCAAAATTGCCACATTTGGGACGAATAGCAACCTGAAGAGATTCAAGATCTACCATTTCATTCAGAAAAAACTAAGGTTTGGTGTGGTTTGTTGGCCGGCGGAATCATCGGTCTATACTTCTTCAAAAATGATGCCGGTGAGAACGTAACCGTCAATGACGACCGTCATCGCGCCATGATAACCGATTATTTGATGAATGAAATTGAGGCTCGAGATCTCCGCGACATTTGGTTTCAATAAGACGGCACCACTTTCTACACATCGCATCAATCAATGGATTTATTGAGAGAACATTTCGGTGAGCAGATAATTTTACGTTTTGTGCCGGTCGATTGGCCACCAAGATAGTGTGATATCACATCGTTAGACTTTTCCTGTGGGGATATGTAACATCGAAAGCCTATACAGACAATCCCGCATCGATTCTGGCCTTGGCGGAAACCATCACGCGTGTCATTCGCCAGTTACCAGTCGATATGCTCGAACTAGTCATCGAAAAGTGGATTCAGTGGATGGACCATCTGAGATGTAGCCGAGGGCAACATTTGAGAAAGAAAATTTTCAAAAAATAAATGCCAAAGAATGTTTTTTCGAATGATAATAAACATTCGACATTAAATTTAAATTTTCTGTGGTTTTCTTCTCTATAAAAAAAGTAGATAACCTCGAAATGAATCACCCTTCACATCTCAAATTTAGACAATAATAATTGTAGAAAAAATTCATTTATAAAAACAAAGAACTCTAACTTAACGTTTGAGTAGGGTTGCCACATAACAAATTTAAAAAAAATTAAAGTAATACAAAGTAGTATGAGTAACACCAAATAAAAAGATTTTTTTAAATTTTAAGTTAAAAAATATATTTCCTAATAGAGTTGCCACCTTTTTTTACCAAAATTTTTTTATTTTTTTTTTATTTTTTATTTTTTGAGACAAAAACACGCCTGTAATGCTTATAAGAGTAAAAATGTGTAAACTTTTTCATCGACGCGTGAAGGCCAAGGCAGCACCATATCTGCTGCTGCTTAAATTGATACAGACTTCAATTTAAATATCATAAATCTTGGCAAATATGTTACACGGCAGCGAATATACAAACTGAAAAGGCACTTAAGTGTAATAAAATACAAAATTCAACAATCAATATGCAACTGACAAACGGAGATCGAGAACATAAGGAACTACATGTTTATATGTGCACATATGTATGTGTGTATGTATGTATGATAGTGATGGCGAGCATGAACGTTGCATTGATGTTAAAGTACATAATTAAGTGTTTATGTAGAGATTTATTTGACTAGCAGAAGCATTAATCTTTAACTTATTTGACACTTGTCTATGCACACATGTATGCACATATGTTAAGGCATTGCGTATCGGTTTATAGCGTCAAAAGCGTGATGAATGCAAAACATTGATGCTACGAGTATGAATCCATGAGCGTGCTGGATTGCTTTTGTTTCCTTTATACGCTTGTTGGATTTCCTTTGGTATTAGTTGTAGCGAAATAAGGAAGTTTATATTTTTAGTTTAATATTTATGTATATTGCTTGAAATGCAATCAAACGTGCCTATAACTGCTTTTTATGCAATTTTCTATGCAAATCAAATAACTCAAGTGGAATGAGCATATCATAAAAACATACAGTGAACTGTATGAATTAGAAATTTAAAAATTTGAACAAAAAATTTTATTTACATATATGTATATGTATATAAAGTGATGAAAATTATACTAATATATTAAATTTATGCATTTTTTATCTTAAAATTGCTTACAAATACGTAAAATCCCTACCTTTTCACATGCAAACAGCACTGGTGCTGTGGCGAGTCCTAATTTTAGATCGGCAGCCGTTGGTTTACCCATTGTTTCGGCAGTTGAGACAAAGTCCAACATATCATCGACCAGTTGAAACGCTAAGCCTACATTGCGTCCATATTGGAATGCCAATTCGGCGATGTTTTCATCAGCTTCAGCGATAACTGCCGTCTGGGGATAATATAAAAAAAAAATATGATAAAAAAACGACGGGGAATAATATTACATAAATTCGATTTAAGTAAAAATAAATAAATTTAAAAAAATTTACAATACATTAAAAGCACATAAAAAATTAATAAAATTAAAAACTTACTTTATAAAGTAAAATAAAAATAAATTAATCAAATTAAAAAATAATTTTAATAAATATAAATTAGTTAAATTAAAAAATTAATTAAATAAATATAAATTAATTAAAATAAAAACTTAATTCATAAAATAAAACAAATATAAATAAACTAAATAAATTAAATTAATACAAAAAAAGATAATTAAAAAAAATTAATAAATCGAATAAATAAAAATATAAATAAATTTATTAAATGAAAAACTAAATTAAATAAATATAAATCAATTTATAAACTAAAACAAAAGTAAATAAATTAAATAAAAAAAATGAATTAAATAAATATAAAAAATTAAATTAAAAGAATTAATTAATAAATCGAATTAAATAAAAATTAGTTAATTACAAATATGTCAAAATTCTAAATAAATAATAAATAAACAAACAAAATAAAATATATAAAAATAATACAATAAACAAATTTATTAATTGAAAAAAAAAATTGAATAATTAAAGAAAAAAATATATATAAAGTAAAAGAATATATAATTCAAGAACAAAGAACTGAAAAAGACTTTAAAAAAAATAAAGTGGTGGCAAGTTTTTAAGAATCGTGAAAATATTATCACACTCAGTTCCCTTAATTAAAAATATAAAAGTAAATGATGAATTTATTTAATTAATATTAAAAAAAGACTTAGAAGCCAAACAAATTTTTAAGTAAGAAAATTATAAATTAAATAGTAGTTTAATAAAACAATTATTTTTTCACGAAAAATAAGATAAATAACTAACTTCGTTAATGAAACTCTTTAATAAAATGTGTATAAAAAAATAACAATAACCAATGAGTTGTATATAAGTACTTTAATTAAAAATAAAAATAATATTAATATTATTACTAAAAAAATAACCTTTTTCGCTTCTTTTTTATTTATTTTTTCTTTTTTCTAAACACAAACTTACGCCTGACTGCATTAGAGGCATTTTTATTACCAGTTTCACCGCATTTCAATCGTTTGTCCAAGCGTGCAGTAGTTAGTCAGTCAGTCAATATGTCAAAATGTACGTCTGACACACACTTCTGGCATTTGTGGGCTAAACCAATGCGCTTTGCATTTAGGTCTGCCTACTACTATTTAGTTTCGCTTTTGCTTGCAATACAAATTTATCGTTACTTACCGCTTTCAGCGCATTTGCTATGAGTGAAGCCGTCTTCCGGTATGTCTTGGTCAGGTAATGCGCGAATCGTTCATTTTCAGTTTCCTTTGAGCCAAGTTGCATAAATTCGCCTTGAACTAGATCGGTTAGAATCTACAAGTAGAAGGTTAATTAATTATGACATTACTATTAGTGAAACTGTCTAATGCATAGTAAGAATGAAGATATTATCATTTCAACATGCAATATATAAATATTAGTGCGTCTTTCTGGAGTATTTTTTGGTACTTAATATTATATGAATTTAAATTTTAAATTTTATTTTATTTAATTTTTTTTTTTACTTTATTTTTTTATATTTTTTTTTCTATATTTTTTTTTTCTTTTATAATTCTTTATTTTATTTTATTTTATTTTATTTTTTTATTTTATTTATTTTTTTATATATTTTTTTATTTTTTATTTTATTTATTTTTTTATATATTTTTTTATATATTTTTTTATTTAATTTTTTTATTATTTTATTTTTTTTTTTTTTTCCTTTATTTTATTTAATTTTTTAATTTTTTTTTTATATTTTTTTTTTTTTTAAATTTTTTTTTATTATATTTTTATATCTTATTATATTTTTTTATTTTTATTTTTTTTTTAATTAATTATTTTTTTAATTAATTTTTTTTTTTTTTTACTTTTTTTCTTATATTTTTTTTTTTATTTTATTTTACTTTATTGTATTTAGTTTATTTTTAATTTTTTTATTTTATTTTTTTTTTCATATTTTTTGTATTTTTTTTCTTTTTGATTTATTTTACTTTATTTTATTTTTTTTTAAATTTTTTTAATTTTTTTTTATTATTTCATTTTTCATTTTATTTAATCTTTTTTTTCATTTTTTTTTTGTTGTGTTATTTTATTTCATTTTATTTTAAATTTTCTTTTTATTTATTTTTTTTATTATTATTATTTTTTTTTTTTTACTTTATTTTAGTTTATTTTATTTTATTGTATTTTTTTTCTCATTTTTTTTCTTTTTTTTTAATTTATTATTTTCCACATTTGTTCTATAACTTGAATATTCTTCAATTTTCAAGGATCTTATTTACATAAATACAGTAAGAAAAATTATTTAATTAGCATTACACAATACATAAATAATTTACAAGACTTCAAAAGGTAATAAATACAAATTAAAACAAATTAATATTAATTATCATACGAGTATAGGCTAGTGCACAGTGGCCTGATCAATCCCATTATGGTCCTTACGTACATGATTTTCTATGTATGCAAGAGGAATTAAGCAATTAACAAAGTAATTAAAACTATAACTTCGTTAAAAGGCTTACAACAACACACTGAAGAAACAAAAGCAAATTAACAATTGCATACATACATACATATGTACTTATTACAACGACTAATTCGATTGTATGTATAACGTCATACAAGCCACAGCGTGGTGTTTACATACTCACTGACGTAATTAGGTAAATGAATAGAAACTTTGATGTAAAACTATTATAATGTAAGTATAGGCAGTTCTACCTTTATATATATGTACATATACGTACATATGTATATGCATAGCAAACTGCTTACGTTGCAATGGATTTTTATTGAGCTCGCCTTGAAATCGAAAAAGTTCGAAGACGAATTGCAACGCACGCGAAAATACTTAAATACGCAAAGTTTTACTTGAGTAGAGTAGAAAAAGAAAACGCAAAGCGACCCGCACCCACATATCATCCTTGAAAAAGGTACAATTTATAATCGGAGACTGCAATTTAAGAATTTCCGCTTAGCAGTAAAAAGTATAGGTTCTTAACATTGCGCTTTCATGCTATACGTAACGACATATTCGTTCATATAGTTTTATAGAAAAATAAGTGCTCCACAAAATACATACATATGCGCAATGGAAAAATGCAACTATCTAACGAAAATTTAAGGAATTTTTTCATATGTATATAAAAATTGTAAATTATTTTTTTGTTTGATGAAATCATTTTCACAAATAAACAATTAATATACGCCAGCACTCCCACTAATGAATTATTTATTAAATTTCCATGTAATTGCCATGAATTAATTCCTGTCTCTGATTGATATTAATATGTTTATTTATTTTATTTTTATTTCTTCAAGAAATATTTCCTTTGTAAATTATAGGTAGGTTTATATTGACACTTGCCGCACATGGAATTTATATCATAAACAAGTCAAATAGCAAAGTATTTTAAAAAGGCTTCAAGTTGCTTACAGCTACATATAAAGGGTTAAACATATAAATGGCATAACTCAAAAAAGGGAAGTTATTGAAAAACTTATAGTTGTTAGATTTATGCCTTTTTAAAAATGATTTAGAGAAAAATATTGATTTCGAAGTTATGTTGTTTTTGTGTATTTGCAAATACACTTAATATCACTCAAAGCGTTCAATTTTAGGCTAAACATTAGCATTCTAAGCAAAACGTGAGAAACATAACAAAAAGATAAGTATTCGCAATTGAAAAATACTAATAGTTAAGTACATGCCGTTATAATTTTGTGGTTGAGCGTATTTGAAAATATTCGTTAATTCAAATCAATAAAAAAAATACTTAAATTTGGAAAATAAAATAAAATTAAAATTAAAATTAAAATAAAATCAATAATAAACATTATGAAAAAACACAAAATCTATTTAAAAAAACATATAAAAAACTAAAAAAAAGAAAATTATTATCCAAAAAATACATAAACATTCAATTTTTAAAGTTATAATAAAATAAATAAAAAACAAATAATTAAAGTTTAAATAGAAAATTTTTAAATAATAAAAGAACTAAATAAAATATAAATAATTGAAAGTGCAAACATAAAAAAAATAAAAACGCAGAATAAAGTATTAATTATAAAATAAAATTAAAAACTGAAAAAAATAAAAAATAAAAAAATTAAACATAAAAAATAAAATGAAAAGAAATACGAAAAGGTTTAAGTTTATGAACCAAAAGATAAAACTTAATGCAAAGAAAAATAATAATTGAAAAAAAGATAGAAATACTGTCTTCTGCCATGCCGAAGTCTTTATGCGATGAGCATATCAAATTTAGTGCAAATTTGCAAAATTTGATTTTGATAATTTTCAGTGTCAATCCTAAATCTCGAACCTCATGCCTTAACAAATCGGTTGTATAGGGCTATATAATATAGTATTCCGATTTCGATGATTTTTACTACCAATATGGAATACATAATATATGTGCATTATACTACTTATAAACTTCACGCTTCCAGATTCTTTTTAAGAGTTTTTTTTCCCAAAATCTCATATCTAAACAAATCGTTTGTGTGGGGACTATATGCTATAGCAGTCCGATTTCGATGATTTTTTGGCGTAACCTATATCGACAGTTTTCAGTACAAATATTTTTTTAAATTTACATGTGTAGAATACCAAATTTTACGCTCTTACATGCTTTTTTGACGGATTTTTTACCGAAAACCTCATATCTGAAAAAATCGGTTGTTGTAAAATTAATTATTGACCAACGTCTTTTCCTCCTGGAGCTTATATTCCTCTGGTAATATACAATCATATTCATTAAAGGCATAAAAACATTTTCAAAAACTAAAAAAAAAAGTTATAAAAAGTATTCGGGAATTGTTTAAAAAATCATATATACATAAGTATGCAAAAATTCAAAACATTTGGCCATTTTGGAAATTCCCGTCTTATAATCAATATGCTGTCAATGTCATATTCTTTTACGTATTTTCATATCATACAATCAATTTATTGTATAACGAAAACCGCGCCTTCAACAGCGCTACATACGTAAGTATGTGTCATTTATCGTAGTATAATGAGAGCTTTAAATGAAAAATATACATATATACTCATACAAAAATATATATTAGACGCTCTCCTCACTTTTTCATGATAAGTTATGCCTAATGTAACATTTCTTGAAAATTTTGATTTTCTGAAATATGTAATTGATATGGTCAATATTAATATGAAAATAATTTTAAAACCATATATTTGTTTACTTATTTATTTATTTTGTTTATACGTTACTCTGAATGCGGATCTAAGCTTCTTGAAATTCCCCTGTTTTTTGACACTTTTGATAGAAGATGTCTTTGTAACAGTATTTAAAAGGTGGTAAAGAAAATTTTATAAACATATAAGTATGCCTTCTATATGTGATGTACACACACATATATTGCATATTTATTTACAAAAGAAATAAACAACTCAACTAACTTCAACTGGGGATTTACCAATATTATTTATGAACTCTTGTAACATATATACAAATGTACAAACACATAACACTCACTTCAGGTGAATGAACTCAACAAGTGGTTTTAGTCTTCATTGATGAATGACACGATATTAACTCATACTAAAGAATGAAGCTGACGGGCTGCGAATTTGTGTGGAAAACAGATATATATATATATATATATATGTACAGTGGTTTTAGATTTTTTAACTATATGCACCTACTCAGATAATCCTTACAAAACTAGAAGTCTCATTATTTTCCATATCATTGCGCCTCAAACTATATTACAAAGAGCATAATTAAGCGCAATGTACGAGGTATGTTCAAAGGAAACGGTGAATTTTGATTTTTTCGCGGGCTGTGTACATTCGACTATAGAGATACTTTTTTTGTTTTTATAATCGGATATATATGCTTATCATGTGTATCTCCAATTTCGATTAGTAGTTGGTTTTTTTGACAACAGAAGAGGTTAGTCACATTTTTGTGTGCTCTTCGATTTTTGACTTTTGAAAGAAATGGACCAAAGAATATTTATTAAATTTTGCCTTAAAAATGAAACAAAGTTCTCCAAAAAAGTGTTTATAAGTGGTGCAAGCGCTTTACAGAAGGCCGAGAAGATGTTGATGACGATGAGCGTCCTGGAGGTGCGACCACATCTACAAGCGAAGAAAACATCGAAACAGTGAAAAAAATTGTTCTTGAAAATCGTCAAATCACTATTAAGGAAGTTGCAGAGGTTGGTGGCATATCAATTGGCTCATGTCATTCAATTTTCTCGAATGTTTTGGGCATGAAAAGTGTGGAAGCGAAATTCGTTCCGAAATTGCTAAATGTCGCATTAGTATCGCTCAGGAGTTGTTGAATGACGTCAGCAACGATTCGGGTTTGCTCAAACGGGTCATAACTGGTGACGAAACGTAGTGGGTATATGGTTATGACGTCGAAACTAAGGCCCAATCATCCCAATGGAATCTGAGCCAAGACCAAAAAAGCACGCCAAGTTCGATCAAATGTGAAGGTTTTGCTCATTGTTTTCTTTGATTGCAATGGTGTGGTGCATCATGACTTCCTGCCAAAAGGTCGTACAGTTAATAAGGAATACTACAAAGAAGTTTAGCAACGGCTCAAACGATCGGAATTGTGGAAAAACAAATTGTGGGTTCTGCACCAGCTCACACATCAATGCTTATTCGTGATTCTTTGGCCAAAAATAATAAACCGTAATCATGCTTCAACCACCGTATTAACCAGATTTGGTTCCCTCCTCGACCTTTTCCTATTCCCAAAACTAAAGAAACCAGTGAAAGGAAAGAGTTTCGCCAGAATCGAAGAAAGAGCTGATGGCGCATTTCAGAAGTGCTTCGAGGATTGGAAAAAGCGTTGGGACAAGTGTATTATATCGGAGGGGGATTAGTTTGAAGGGGACAAAATAGATATTGATGAACAAATAAGTACTTAAAAAAAATTCAAAATTCACTTTTTCCTTCGAACACACCTCGTACTAGAGCTTAAGAGTTTGATCAAACATTTTCGAGCAGTTCGAGCATTTGTGCAATGACTGCAACTTTTTTTTTAGTTCTGAAAATATTCGCACATAAGATGAATTTAAAGAATTTTTAAAATTTTAGTTATTTTTTATTGAGATATTTTTTTTTTATAAATTTGTATTTAGGTTTATTTTTTTTTTTTTTATAAATATTTTCTTTTTTTACATTTTAGTGTTTGATTTTCTCACTTTATAAACTTTTATTATTAATTTTTTTAAGCTTGAATCGCTTAAGAATGTTTTAGGTTTTATTCACAATGTCAAAACTCAAACTCAGCATGTGCTCTGCAAAAAACTATATTATGAATGCCTTTCAAATTGCCGGAATATATTGAATTATTCAATGTAATACAAGTTTTTAGGACTATAAAAATTATAATAAAAATTCTTTTTCACTGAAATTACAATAATTTACATTATTTATAATATTTACAACATAATACGAGTAATTTACATATATGATTTCTCATTCGTATTCCTCTCTCATTCTAAAAAAAAAAATTTTTTTTTTTAAATTACTTAAAAAAAGAAGCATACCAAAGTTTTTTTTAAAATTCTCACTTATTTGCAGAGATGTTAAAACGCTTATCGCACATATGAGCCTATGTATAAATAAATCAACCGTTATTACATAATATTTGTATTAGAATTACGTTTATTGACTTTTGCAATACACACGCAGATCTATTTGTTCTGTTTTTTCTAGCGCCGTTAACGCTGTATTCTTTGTAGATGCCAAAAATAAATATCAAAATTTACACAAATCTATGCAAATTAAATTTATTGGTGAACGCGTGATCACAAGACTAATTTACATAAATAATTTTATGTAAAGCAAACGCCTGATTGATACTACAAGAGAGTTAAAGCATATGAAATGAAAATTTTTCTATAAAAAAAAGCACTAAAACTATAAAAAAAACCAGTTTTACTATATTTTAGGGAATATTAAACTATTGGCAAAGGGTGTATATCTAACGAATGTCAAACTTATTCCAGTGACAGCAAGAAACCTGAGTGGCCAAATAAAACTTTCCTAAAAATCCGGTTGAGTATAAAAGATTTTTTTGGGGACTTTTTAATAGTTTCATTATGCATATTTTCTATGCATATTTTCTAAGTACTTAAACTAAATTAAAAATTTACTAAAATTCTACCTTTTATTTATTTTATTACTAATAAAGTAAGTATAAACTAGACTTTTTTAGTAAATATGTATTTTTATTACATTTTTCTAGGAATTCTAAGCGAGAAAAAAGTCCCTTTAAATAACATTTAGTAAATTGTGTATTTCAATATGAAAATATTATTCATTTTATTAGTCAATTCGCTTATATTTGCTCAGCATTTATCTAATAATAATATAAGGTGTTAATTTTTATACAAATATATTTATAATATATATATATATCGCTTCCACAAACTTCTATGAATGGTGGACTTTTTCGCATAAGAAATAAACTAATTGAGAAAAATATGAAATAAACGAATTTGTTTAAACTTAGTCTACTCAAGAAACATGCATTACACAGGGGAACAATTTAAAAATTTAATTTTTTTTGCTGGAGTCTGATGCCTGTTTCGAGGTCACTGAATTTACTCTTTTTAGGTAGCTGTTTTTTTTTTTTTTTTTTTTTTGAGATACAGCTGTTAGACAGGTGTTGTTATCCAATTTCATTTCTAAACAACCAAGCTGTTTTCTCAAAAAATTTTCACAATGTCCACATCGAGAAATATATGTAAAACCAAGGTCAACTATTTTTCTAATATCTCTGGTTAATATATGTACAGAAATTGTAGGGTAAGTGACCAAAGCATATGTTTTCGACATATCAATATACTGATTACATTGGATTGCTCTTGGACACAGGTCACAAGTACTGGATTCATTTGGTGTGTAAAACATGTGATTATGGGCGAATTAAAAAAAAAAAACATCATTGTAAGTAAGTATCACATACCAATGATGTGGTGGCAACCATCAAATCATTATGGGTCGAAATTTTTCGACCTAACTTGTCATCTGCTACTTCGTCAAAGTTACTCACAAAATTATCACGATTTAGAAGTAAAAAGGTCTTCTCAAATTTAAACCCGATATTTCTTCTGAGCCTCAGCCCTTTAATCAAGAATAACTCAGTGTATTAAGCAGAGACCTTGGTCTTTCTAAAAACAAAAAATCTGAGATCCTAGTTTCTAGTCGATTGAAGCAAAGAAATCTTTAACATCAGATACAAGAATTTCTTATTATCGTAGCCAAGAGACAGAATTGTTTCCATTCTTCACTTTAGATAACGATCTTATTTTTGTACTGATGTTCCTGGTTTATCGAAAGCAATGGGAGAACAGTGAGTGAAAAAATGAATGGCGTTGATTTATTGATTAATCTAAACGTAGCCTAAAATATAGGTTAAAAACCGATTGCACATTCAACTACAGTCAAAGAAAAAATTATACATACTCCTATGGCTAGAATCATGTTTAACGAACACAAGGGGCTCATATGTATCGACCTAAAAATGGCGAATTTTCTTCTTGAACAAAAAAGGGCTCTACAAAATATCCTTATTTTATTTGTCTGTGAAGCAGCAGAGCTAAGTCTGAGCACTGGGTTAGAGAAGATTGGCCTTCCAGGCATTCAATGGTTTCGGGAAAACTAAATATGTTAAATGAACCCTGAACATATTAAACTAGGTTTTTTGCACCAATTTGTCAAAGCTCTGGAAAAGGATGGTAATTGTTTTAGATACATCTCTGAAAAGTTCTTCAATTTGAGTACATAGAAACTTTAAGGCGGAATTTTTGAAATTCGACAAATAAGGAGATTGATTGGCTTTAATACTGACCTGATTGATACTTGAAAACGAAAACTGGAATGCGTTAGTTCGGATTTCACAAAATTTTCTGGGAAACACAAAGTATGAAAGTTATACGGAGCATATTGGGCAGATCATGTCGCATTTTTAGCACCTTGGTTGTAACGTCAGCGTCACGCTTCCCTTCCTCCACAGCCATTTGAACCGTTCTGCTGAAAAACTTGGTGATCTCGAGTGAAAAATAAGGGGAACGGTGGCAACATGACATACGAACTATGGAGGAACGCTCCCAGTTTAACTAGAATGCTCACCTGATGACATACTCTTGTACACGTTCTGTGTTTCGCGCGCTTCGCTCAACTTATGGTCAACATAATCGGCCTAATGAGCGTACTATTCGCAACACCATCAGCATTCATTACTGGATAATATTCGACCGAATAGACCACGTCCAGCACACAGTGCAGGAAATATAGCGGCCTTAAGCAAAGTGCACACGAAGACCGTGGAGAGTCGATTCGGTGCCGTTCGCAGCAATTCGGACTGCCGCATTTTACGTCGGGATCTTAAATTGAAAGCATACAAAATATAACTTGTGCAAGAACTGAAGCCGCTCGACCTTCTCAAGCGACATCGCTTCGCCCTATGGGCTCTTGAAAAGTTCCAAGAAGATCCGACGTTTTCGAGCCGTATTTTTTTCACCGATGAGGCCCATTTCTGGTTCAATGCGTATGTAAACAAGCAAAATTGCCGCACTTAGGAAGAAAGGCAACCTGAGAGAGATTTAAGAGCTACCATTTCATCCAGAAAAAACAACGGTTTGGTGTGGTTTGTGGGCCAATGGCCAAATGGGTCAATGGCGACCTTTATCGGGCCATGATAACCGAATATTTGATGCCTGAAATTGAAGCTCATGATCTTCGCGGCATTCGGTTTCAACAAGATGGTGCCACTTCCCACACATCGCATCAATCGATGGAGTTATTGAGAGAACACTTCGGTGAGCAGACAATTTCACGTTTTGGACCGGTCGATTGGCCACCAAGGTCGTGTGATATCACACCGTTAGACATTTTCCTGTGGGTATATGTAAAGTCTAAAGTCGATGTGGACAATCCCGCTTCGATTCAAGCCTTGGAGCAAAACATCATGCGCGTCGAAATGCTGGAACGAGTCATCGAAAATTGGACTCAACGGATGGACCATCTGAGACGTAGCCGCGGCCAAAATTTGAAAGAGATAATCTTCAAAAAAATGTTGCAAAAGAATGTTCTTCTTCTTAATTTTTTTAAAGCATTTTAATTTTGGAACTAACTTTTCATGAATATATTAAATCCTATGATTTTCAATGTGAATATTGACTTTAATTTACCAAAACATCGATTTCTGAACAAATTGGTTTTATTGAGGGCTATCTATATATTATAGTCCTCCGCTCTGGTCGCTTCCGACAAATGACAAATACAGTATAAACATACGAACAGTTGGACGTGGTTAATTAAACTCAGCTCGTAGTTCGAATCCGATCGATATAAATTTTGGTGGGCCTCTCTGTTGTACTTCTGGAACTTCAGTCATACTTCAGACCAAAGTTAATATACCATTTCTTATTCATTTAAGGCTAAATAACCATTAATCGGTAAAAAAAGAAAAAATTTAGGTTAAAATTCAGTTAAGTTCAAAGCTTTAAATTATAAAATCAACGCGCAATGCATTTTTCTAGCCACAAAAAAATTTAGGTTAGCCAAAAAAAAGTTAATTCCGCATTTAAGTTGCCAAAAATGTTTATGTAAATATGCGGAAACAAGAAATAAAAAAAGACAAACAGAAGGCACCAAAGAAAGAAGAAGAAACTAATTTATACACATTTGTACATATACATATATATATATATATATATATATATATATATGTATATATACAAAAGTACATGCGCCCCTGCGCAATACCTAAGCGTTACAAATGGAAATTATGCAATAATTTAGTGGGAAACGCTTCTGATGCGGCGTGCGCTGAACGCATGAGTTAAATGCGCGACCAACAGCTTCATCCAGCGCGCATAAGGTGGCAGAAGACAATGCTTATTAGATAAAGGCATATGTTAAGGTATGTAAATGTATAGGATTTGTAAGATGAATATGTAAATTTAATTTTGCCACACCCTATGCGCCTTTACCGTCAAAGCATTCCTGCTTTAAGTAGTCATAACATGTATATTGGCAATGTATGTATGTATGTATGCATTGACAAGCTAAAACAACAAATTAACGAAATTAAAGTATACAATTACAACTACAACAATGAAAAAAACGCAGTAGCCGTATTAAGTACCACCAAAAGTTAAAAAAAAATCACACTACTTTTTGTATAGTAAAAAAATACAACAATAAAATACTTCAAGTACCAGCACATAATCGGAATTTGTGGTCAACAACAAGAAACATAAAACAGTAAAATCCAAAATTTCAATGGGATTTACTAAATATTAGCGACAATAAGAGCCAAACCAAACACATGACATAACGTACATACATACATGCATGCATACATACCCACATACATATGTAAATGTACCGCGGTATTTGCATTTGGTATAAACAAATTAGGTGAGTAGGGCATATCAAACGGTGTAACCAGCAGCATAGCATGATGCCCCATAAAATCTCGCAGGCTTGCTTGCCTACATGCATACATATAAACATTAATAAATATGTGCATATTTCTAACTGCTTTTTGGGCGCTGCTGAGGGCGCGCTACAAACATTTAACATACACCCAAAGCCACCACTGAAACCAACAATTTACAGCAGCTCCAGCCAACAATTGATTTTCGATTGCGTTTCGATTTTATTCATGCGATTTTATTTATTTGTTTACATGCACACAGACAAACACACACACACACTTGCACGTGTTTAGAGTGTGTGTGTAAACATGGCAAAAATACAAAAATGCATAGTGGCTGAGTGCCATTCAAATTGGATGGGATTTTCAATGTTTTAAATAAAAAAACATAAAAATTTAACAAAAGCTTGCGCCTGACATATTGAACGACAGTTACATATATATATATATAAATATGTATGGATGTGTGTAAATGCTTTTTAAATGCCAAAAATAGTCCCATTTACTCTTTATTTACAAATTTTTGGCATTTATCGAATTTCGCATACTTTCTGCCATAATTCCGCAAACATGATTTTTGTTTTCATTTTGCATTTGCATATTTATACATATATTTATCTGTAAATATTGGCACTTCAAAAATATGTATGTATGTTGTATACTCGTATATTTTTTCTCAATTTATTATTTACGTTTGTGGAATATTTTTGTTTCTCAACTAAGCACGCGCATGTCAATGCAATTTGTTGTAATCTTATAGCTGCTGCGTGTTTGACAAATTATGAACAAAAATTATTTTGAAAATTATCACGCTTATTAATGAGTGTATAACACTCATATTTTATTTATTTATTTATATAAATTACAATAGATATTATTTCGTAGCGAGTGTGTTGCAATAAATATAATAAAATTAATAAATATTTTTAACCCAAATTAATTAAATTTCAATATTTAGAGATCACTTTAATCACTTTTCTGATTACTCAAATTAATTAGTTTATGATTAGTGCATATTTATGTAGTCATTCACCCGTATTGCCGTTAGCGCTGTCAACACAAAACGAAACCGTTTTGACAATATTGATATTGCCGTAGTTTTTATCGATAACTATTACAGCTATTGAAGCCTGTTTGTGTTAAACATCTGTCGGCACCAAAATTGCTGACAACTAGTGCCAAATTGTTTAAGTTTTTACTTGATATTTTTATTATGAAAAAGTAACGTAAAGGTGGGGAGAATTTTCCGAAATGTAAACTTAAAACATATACATACATATACAGAAGAAAGCATAAATTATGCAATTTATATACCTTTCATATATATGAAATGGTATATTAACTTTGATCCGAAGTATGTAAGTACCAGAAGGAGAAGAGATAGACACACCGAAGTTTATACCGATCGTATCAGAATCACGAGCCGAGTTGATTTAGCTATGTCGGTCTATCCGTCCATTTGTCTGTTTGTTTGTTTGTCTGTCTGTTTGAAAATAGTCCCTCAATTTTTAAGATTTTTCAGCTAAACTTGGTAGGAAAATGCACGTATACATTTACAAGTAAACGATCATTCGTCGGAACCGGCCAGATCGGACGACTATAGCATATATACCACTGATTTTCAGATTTTAAATTTGGTATACTACACATACTCAATGCACTGCATATTGGCTCTGAAAATCATTGAAATCGGACGAATATAACATATAGCTCCCATACACCGATATTTTCAGATGTGACGTTTTGGTCAAAACGCAGTCGAAAAAGTATTTGGGAGTATGAAATTTGGTATTTTTCACAAATATTATGAATTGCATATTGGTACTAAAAATCATTGAAATCGAACTGCTTTATCATATAGCCTCTATACAACCGATTTATTCAGATATGAGGTTTTGGCTAAAAAATCCGCTAAAAAGTATCTAGGTGTTTGAAATTTGGTATTATCCACACAAAGTATCAAAAAAATCATCAAAATCCAAATGCTATATAATAGTTTCAGATATGAGGATTTGAGTCAAAAATCCTCCAAAAAAAAGTGTCAAGAAGCGTGAAATGTCATATTCTACAGACGTAAATTCAAATTGATATTGACACTGAAAATTATCAAAATCGAATTTTGTAATTTGCAATAAATTTGATATGTTCATGAAAGGTAAAAAAAACTCGGTTATTTCAACGTTTTACTGCCTAACGAATCAAAAGAAAACTACCTTAAAAATGAAACAAACGACTCATTTCTGAAGATTATCATAACAGACCATGAAAAATTCTTCATTTCCAAAAACTTCATATTTCTCTTTTGACGGGCACCAACTTGTGCTCGATATTTTCGCATAATATATCAAAAAGCCGAACTTATAATTGATATGTCGCAAATAGCAAGAAAAAAATATCATGGACAACTTTTTCATGACGCATCAAAAATTAACAGAGCTCAATTAGGAAATGATATAGCTTATCTACTTCATGGCACCATCAGATTGCTTCCCTACTTTCAAAATCATTTCATTTCTCAGAGGTCCGAACTGCGACAGTGTTTACTTTATTAGTAAGTAAGAGTGAAACTACGACAAAGCTGTCAACATTGCGAAAGTCAAAAGAATGAAAAGGAAAAAGTGGAACACGGACAAACTGGCGGATCTAAAACCCACGAAAAGATTTTCGACACTGAAATCTCAAAAAGCGTAGAGGAAGAACGATTAGAAACAGCAGCTAAAAACTAAAAAAAAAAAAAAAAAATAAAAATTTTAAAAAAACAAGAAAGAGCTGGCTTGGAAGGGAACCCATAGCAGCAGAAAACACTTATATCGAGAAACGAAAAATTGCTACAAAAATGTGCAAGAAAATGAAACGTGAGTCTATGAAGAGAAGTTTAGAGAGCATCTGCGAGCACTTTAACACGAAGCATGAAACGAAAACACGAAAATTCTACAGACAAGTATGTGCTATTCTAACAGCGCCGTAACACTTACCGACCAACAAAAGATTGCGGAGCGTTGGGCCGAACATTTTAGAGAACAACTAAATGCCGGAAGTGCTGATAAAATTATTGGAAGATGGAATGGCCAGCTAACTCAATGGGTCGTGTTGATGCAAAAGCATTGACTAGAAAAGCAAGAGTGGTCTCCCAAGATCAATATGGCTGGACGAATTAAATGAAGATCTGAAGAAATTTCAACTGGAAAACTGGAAAGAGACAGCACAAGACATGAAGGCGTATCGTTCAGTTGACCAAAGCTCGCAAAGAGCAGTAGAGCCAAATGATGATGGCGACGATGATAAAGTGGCATAATGTGTAGTATGGTAAGGTGTATTAACAGCAGGATAATTCAAAACATTGTTCCTCCAAAATACTCTCTGAAGCGCCTTTACAAATATTATCTATACTCAGTGTGAAACTTTAAGAGATCTATGTCTGAATCTAAAAAAAAAAAGTAAACAAAAAGCTATAAGGAGTGCGACAATTGAATCAACAAATTTTAAAAATTTATCTGTCCGGAAAATGTTCTACTAAGAACAAAGCAAGATCGAATTTTCATCAAAAATATTATTTTAAACAGATTTGGCTTTTATCGATATGGTTAATTGAGACGAAAATAAACTTTTAACAAGTTCTTTCAAAAAATTAAGAATAAAAAATGAAAAATTTATTTTATTTACTTCTCTTCTTCAGATTTCATTGAATCCGAATAATTATGACTGAATCATTTCAGGCATAGTCTCGTATCAAAAACTGCATAACGCATTAATATCACTTAGTCACAAGATTAATGATAAATCACAGCACTTGAGTTGAGGACCACATGGAGTCAATGCCATCAATGCGCCTTTCATTAAAATTGTAAATTAAATTGCTGTTTAGTCAATATACAAGTATATGTAAACTGAAAAAGCGCTTACAATTATTTCAATACATTCCCTGCACAACTCGAGAGCTGGAGTAAGACAAAAAAAAAAATATGACAAAATGAATCAGGAAATAAGTATGAAAAATAGCGAAAAAACTTAAATAAGTCGTTAAAAAGCAAAAGCGGTATTTCAATGCGCCCATTAATTGTGGCAAGACAAAAGGAGTGAAAAAAATAAAGAACACGCATCGACAAGATGTCGAAGACCAGACAAGCTACTGCTTGTCAAACAGGTAATATACGCTTGGACTGACCTCCAAAGAGGTCAATATCACTGAACGAGCATTTTAAGTTTCAGAATTTTACACTCAAAATCGGCAAAATCCTTTGGCTTTCAAGTGTACGCACTTGAAAAATAAATATAACTGGATTCTGTGATTTCGCATGCGTTGTGGTTAACAACAATAGTACGCTAAAAAATAAGAGCAAAAGACAGAAAAATTTATGAAAAGCAAGAAAAAGGAATAAAACCGTTCAACGAAACTCTAGCAGAAGCTCTCCAGGATGCACCATTTCGGGGTTTCGTGTAGTTATCTGTGATCAGCAGTCCTATACTGCTTTTATCTTGGCGCGCACTCAGAACAAACCTTGAATTACTGTAAGAAAAAAAATTAAAAAATTAAAATGAAATTAAACTAAAAGTGTAAGTTCATAAGGGGAAGTACATTCCTGATGAGTAACGACGGTAAATATAATCTGTATGATTTTTGCTTTTGTGAGCAATCAGAAATCACGGTCAAATCTTGAAAGGGAGAAACACGCAATAAGAACATACGTTTATTTCCACAGAAATGTCAACGGCAGCTTCGAAAAAGTACAAAATTCCATTTAAACATTTTTTAAATGTAAAAGGAACGATACGATTGCCAAATACCGTAAATTTTTTTTTTTTTTTTGAGTTACTGTATGCATTCATGTAGCGTGCGACATTGAAAAAGAATATTTTTTACCAGTAAGCCGAAGTAATGAACATACATTTTATTGCAAATTAAATTTAAAAAAAAAAATTATGGAAAATAATTAGCGCTTTTTTCTCTTTACTTATACAAAAGTTTGTAGCTTGTGACAACATAAGTGTAAAATGTATATTTATATTTCGATACTTGGCCACCTGGAGTATTGCGATCTGGCAACTGACAACTTTATCGTAAAATTTGACATTTTTAGTGTTATACATACTCATAATGTTTTGACACACGAGCGCTATCTGTGTTGCTTAGACTAACTTAAAATATTTAACTCGGCCAAAAATTGAAATTAAATCGAGGAACATTTTCTCGTGAATGTTGTTTACAAATTTCGTCGTAGATTAACTCAGCAACAGTGCAACGATGAACTGAATTCAATTTACGGCGATGAAGCTCTATGAAGGATCAGTGTTTATCGATGGTATGGTGAAATCAATCGATCACTCCAAGACGAATTTTGTGAAGATCTTCCCAAAATATATCGTCATATGTCCTATCGTGAGAATGGGTGGGATACCAGTCAATATTGCATGAACATTTGATTGTAAAAAAAAATTTCATCTCTTTGGATCCCACACAATTTGTAATCGCTCAAAAATAGGCTCGTGTCGATTGATCGAGTGAAATGTTAAAAAATTACGATAGCCGGACTTCGAAACACGTCTATGACATCGTGAAGTGTGATGAGCTCGAAAAAAAAAACAGTTGACCGTATGCGTATGATGAGCAGAGAGATGAGGCGAATCCAATAAAAGTTCTTCGCGCACGAGGCCCTCCAACCCAATATTTGCCTTTTTTTTTTGAAAAACTTAACATGTCCACTAACCACACCACTTAAATTACACAAACCAGTGAATTGTGAGTGGAACACTCACACATTTGTTTGACAGTTGTATTTGAAGAAATCAGGAAAACCAACCGTCGAAGACGGATCACTCTTCATCACGACACTTCGGGCTCTCACATCGACACCTCGACTGAAACAACTGCATTTTTGAGCACTAAAAACATCGATTTGATAAGTCATCCACCATATAGTCCTGACTTGGCTCCAATGACTTCTTTTTATTCCAATACTTAAAAAATAAAATGAGAAGTCCACGTTTTTCGACACCTAAAGAGGCCATGGATGCGTTTAGAACGCTTAGTTTGTAGATACCTCAAACAAAATGTCAAAAATGCTTCGAAAATTGGTTCAAACGCGTGCAAAGGTGTACAGATCTTAATGAAATAAATAAAAAGTATTATTCCGATAAATCAAAGCAAAACAATTTTAAAATTAGTCGCACTGAAATATTTTTTAAAGTTTCGCTGATATTAGTGTTTGATTTGTTTGCTTTGAGAGCGACTTCTGTTTATGTCACAGGCGAATATCTTATTCTCTGAAATTATCTCAAAAACGGACTATTTGCGAGAAAAAAATAAGCTAAGCAATAATTAAAGTGCTAATCAACAGTTATAAGTTTCGCCTTTTGTCAAAATATAGTAGTGCTTTGGAATATATTTCTTATCATTTTGAATTCTTACGAACGTCGCATTCGGCATTGTAGTAATGTCCATATGTAGATGGTATAAAAGTTTGTCTTCTTATTTCATATTTTTTAAGCGGTACTTTTTTTTTTAAATCAATTTAAACAAATTTTTTGTTAATTTACAAAACTACATATTCATAGATATTTAAAAAAAATTACAATAATTTATATATATATATGTGTAATGAAAATACACTCAGTAATATTAATTATTTCTTTTAAATTTTACTTCGATTTCTCACTCACCTGACTTAGAACAATCGTCACATCATCGCTCTTCAGACGTGCAATCATGATCGAAGCAATCGACAGAATATAATCGCCAGCCATTGTAACCTGCAAGCAAAAAAAAAAATAGAATAAAATTAAGCAAATAAATAAAGCATTAATTTAATTATTGAGAATACATCAATTTATATCGTATTTGAAAATCTAGAGAGAATATAATTTTTTATTTTTTATTTTTTAGGAATTCAGACAAGACACTACACCGACAAGGCATAAAACAGTCATACTAAGCACTTACCGCTATCCAAAGCGAACTATATATCTTGCCTTGAAAAGACTCTGGCTTTAAGTGAATTTATTACTTTATTGCGATAGAATTTGATTAGGCGTTACAGTAATATTAATGTACCATTTTTTTTGTTTCTACTCAAGTAGTCGCATTATTAAAAAAAAAATTTTTTGTTCAAACATATACAATATCCATACTTTGATTTTACACGCCTCATAAAATCTATTAAATGAAACTTTTTAATATTTTTTTCCATTCGAATACATTATACCCAGAACCAATTTATGCAACCAGTTAATAAATAATTGCCATTGGTAATCAAAGCTCTTTTGCAGTTTCAAAAGCAAATTAACTTTATGGTGTTACTTATTTATATAAATATGTGCATATCTCATATATATATATATATATATATATATATATATATATATATATGCATCTCACTAAGTTTAACTAAAAGAAACGACAAGAGATCAACTCAACTCAACACGTGATATTTTTCCGCAATTTTCAGTTTTTGTGTAAAATGTTAAATGCATTTGTTGAACTTTTGCACTAGACACAACTTAACCTCAACAAAAATTTATACCGAAAATAGTAGTAAAATTTAAAAACAAAAACGCAAAAACCGATATCGATTATGTGCAAAAAGTTAAGCGAAAATGGCTTAACAAAAAAATAAAAATAAAAATTAAAATTAAAAGAAAACTCAAACTTAAAAAAAAAAATAAGAAAAAACATCAAAAAACACCTCGAGTTTACACTTTGCATGGCAAAATCTCGATGCTTACGCAATGCGTGTAAACCAACAAAATTGCTGGCGATATCTATCCATAGCAATGAAATCGAATTAGCTGCGGCGCACAGGGCGGAACGGTGGTAACTGAAGAGTTGACAAGCAACAGACAGCATACCGCGCTTAGCAGCCAAGAGCCAATAGTCGAGACAGACGTGTACAGTTAACCAGCTTACACTTGGCATTACATATGTATGTATATATTTATTTATTGGTATGCGCTGGTACACTACTTAAATAAGCAGTTATTTACTAATATATATACATATGTAATAGTATATACCAAAATGTTCTTTAAAAACCCCAAAAAATTAATAAAAACGAAAGAAAATTAAAAATAATTCAAATATAACAAAACGTTAGTTGTAAGCTGATTTTTTAAGTAAGCAGAATTTATTAGCCGCCTACTGGCGTTACTCGAGGACATACTCAAATTATTCAAAATTTACAGAATAAAATAAAATAACAGTAAATATTATACAAATAAAAAAAAAGTGAAAAAAAATATAAAAAAATAAAATAATCTAATATAATATAAAATAAAATTAAACAAAATAAAAAAATGTAAAAAAAAATTAAATAAAGTAAATTAAATTAAATTTAATCTAATAATATAAAATAAAATAATAGAAACTAAAATAAAACAATATATAAAACTAAAATAAAATAAAATCAAGTAAAATAAAATAAAATGCATAAAATAAAATTAAAATATTAAATTTAATAAAAATAATATAAAATTAAATTGAAATAAAGCAAAGAAAAGGTCATGAACTAAAATTTAATTAAATTATATTAAAATGAAATAAAATAATAAATTAAATCTAAAAAAAAATAATTAATTGAAACAAAATAAAAAAATATAATTAATATAAAACAAACGAAATTCAATTAAATAAATAAAATATAATTAAAGTAAAGTAAATTAAATCAAATAAATAAAATAATTTGTAATAAAATAGAGAAAAATTCTACACTACACTTCACTCGTATGGCCCATTTTTTAATATGGCCCTTAATCGTAAATTATTTTATAGTAGGTGATGCCGGGCTGTACCTGGTTTCGGTCTATTGGATTTTATACAAATTAAAAAAAAAATTAATAAAAATAAATAATATAAAATAATAAATATAAATAATGAAGATAAATAATACAAAATTATAAAAATAAATAAAAATAAAATAAAATGGGGAAAAAAAATTCAAAAACAATAAAAAAATAATAATAATAAAAATAAAAATAATAATAAAATTATAATAATAATAAAATTATACAAAATAAAAAATTGTAAAAAAATCAAATAAAGTAAATTAAATTAAATTTCATTTAATATTTTAAATAAAATAATATAAACCAAAATAAAACAATAAATAAAACTAAAATAAAAAAAAAATAAAAAAAAAATACACTAAATTAAAATAATATAAAATGAAATTGAAAGAAAACAAAGAAAAAATCGTAAACTAAAATTTAATTAAATTAATTTAAAAGAAATAAAATAATAAATTAAATTTGAAAAAAATTAATTCATTAAAACAAAATAAAAAATTTAACTAATATAAAAGAAACGAACTTCAATTAAATAAATAAAATATAATTAAAGTAAAATAAATTAAATCAAATAAATAAAATAATATGTAATAAAATAGAGAAAAATTATACACTACAATTCACTCGTACTGCCCATTTTTTAATGTGGCCCTTAATCGTAAATTATTTTATAGCAGATGATGCCGGGCTGTACCCGGTTTCGGTCTGTTGGATTTTATACAAATTTAAAAAAAAATTTATAAAAATAAATAATATAACATAATATAAAATAATAAATATAAAAAAAATTAAATAAAATGAAAAAAAGTAAAATAAAATAATCTAAAAAAAAATAAAATAAAATTAAACAAAATAAAAAAATGTAAATAAAATTAAATAAAGTAAATTAAATTAAATTTAATTTAATAATATAAAATAAAATATATTAACTAAAATAAAACAATAAATGAAACTAAAATAAAGGAAAATAAAATAACATAACATAAAATAAAATAAATAAAAATAAATAAAAAAATTTACACTACACTTCACTCCTATGGCCCATTTTTAATATGGTCCTTAATCGTAAATTATTTTATAGCAGATGATGCCGGGCTGTACCTGGTTTCGGTCACAGGTCTGTTGGATTTTATACAAATCAAAAAAAAAAATTTTTTAATAATATAAAGCAACATAAAAAAAATATAATTAGTATAAAGTAATTAAATTTAATTATTAAATATCAAATCAATTTAAATCAAATAAATAAAATTAAATAAAACAAAATAAAAAATATATAAAATAATAATAAATAATATAAAATAAAATAAATTAAATGAAACGAAAGAACAAAATAAAAATAAGCAAATTAAAATAAAATATAATTAAATTAATAAAAAAATAAAATGAAATATACTAAATAAAGAAAAAAAAGAAAAAAATTATAAAAAAAATTAAATAAAATTTAAAAAATAATAAAATAAAGTTACATAAAATTAAATAAAGATGAATAAAATGAAATAAATTAAATCCAAGGCAAGCAAAACAAAATTAAATTAAATTAGAAAAAAGAAAAAAAAATTAATAAAACAAAATAAAATTAAATTCAATTAAACAGAATTGAATTAATTTAAAAATATAAAAAAAAAATTAATTAAAATAGAACGAAAATAAAACAGAAATATAAAAAAACATTTTTCTTCCGCATGTTAAAATATAAATAATCCTTGAACGATAAGTTTTTTACATTACCTAACACCAAACACCTTCACTCGGAGCTGTCACTCCTGCGGAGTAACCTGCTTAAACATGCTATTTAATGCCATTTATAAAAAATTATGCATTACCGAATTTCGTAATCGCGCACCAACAAGATCGCCATCGCATTGACTTGGCAGCCAAGTTTATATATGTAGAAATGTAAAACAATATGTATGTTTGATGCAAAATTGCGAACCCGTTTTTAAACGGACAAACTGCGCACTTCGCGATTTATGCCACATGTGACAACAACAACAACGACAAACATGCAACAATTGGCGGCAAAAAAAGAGAAGCAAAAAAAATGTCAAATTAAAAGCCGAAAACTAGTGCAATTATGCCAAAGCCACACCACTTATGGCTAAAAGCGCAAATTGAAGGCGAATAGCGGCTAAGAGCCAACACCTTACACGCGGCCGCCGCCAATGGAGAAGGCGAGGGGACGATATAATACCGATTTATTGCACTACTAGTCGCAATTTCGACGTAAACTTGTTCTCATTTCCCATATATCGGTGCAGTCGTATTCGGCCAGGGACCTTCAAAGCGTGATTAGGAAATTCTGCTAATCAAAAATGGATAAATCTCGCAAAGATCGGACACAAGTTGGAGTAAATATTATAAATATAAAACACTAAAATTCCTTAAATGCTTGTTGTTTGTCCATTTTATTGCCTGGTAGTCCGCCGCACGGCAAATGGCAAGGGGAGATCGCTTACTACACTCGCTGCACGCTCTAGTCGTCACACGCGGTGGCAGTGACAACGTGTTTTGCTACATTTCGGCGGTTAATTTTCAAGCGGTCAATACCTCGACACTTGATGCTACAACCAAAAACGATCGAGTGTAATAAAAAATAAAAAATTAAAAATTAAAAATTAAAAAATAAAAATAAAAAATAGATAAAAATGCACTTTTAAGACGAAAAAAAACTCAACTGAAAACCAGTTCAATTTAAGTCGAGAATTTAGAAAAATTGCTGCCTTGTAAAAATGACTTAAATACCATTATAGACTATTAAACAATTACTAAAAATAACTGCTTTTTGATAACTGTGTTTAGCGAAATTGTTAAAACGATTTTAACGCAATCGAAATTTAATTGTTGTTTACATAATTCAGACTTTTATGGTTCGTTAATTAAGTTATAATTTTAAGAAAATGCTTGTTGTAGCAGCTAAATTAGCGAAATGTCGATTTTGACATCAATTGCTTTTTCTGCGAAAATTTTTGTTTCAGTAAAATTGTGTATTTATGTGATAAATTTCGAACCAAAGAAGTCTAAAAAGGATGGTTACCGGAGATATTTATCAAAAGAGTTGCCAACTGTTGCACAAAATTCAAAAGCAATCGCCTTTCTGCGCTTATAAACTTATTTCCTATTATACTCTTACCATTGGGGAAAGAATTTTACCTCGCAAGTATAGCGAGTAATAAATACCCTCGGAAATTCAAAAAAAAAATTTATAGAAGCAGTTTTACATAAAACAAATGCTATATATGCCAACAAATAAAAAATTATCATTAACAGCTCACCTTTTTGTGATTCCATAGCGCATTCACGCTCGGCTTGCCGCGTCGAATATCCGATTGATCGATGACATCGTCATGCACCAGACTTGCCGAATGGACCATTTCGGAGAAGAGCGCAATGAATCTTTGTTTGTGCAGTAAATTGCTGAAGAGAAATTAAATAAATAATGTAATTATTACAAAGATATTGAAAAAAATTTAAAAAAAAAATTGAAAAAATATGAAGAAAAATATTTGCAAACAGAAATAAATAAATTAATTAAACTGCTGAATATCCAAAGAAATAAATTTTGTAAACAAAAAGCAATGCAGTCGGCGGCGACAGCTGTCAGGTAACCAAAAAATGAAACGAATGAATAAAATTATTTCTATTTAATTAGCACTGTTACGCTATTAGGACAAACTAAAACCGAAATCGCAAAGCAAATAGTCACAAAGGCACCCACACATTGACACAAATACACATACCGGCATGCATATATATCAAACGCGCTCAATGGCAAATGTTAAAATGAATAGGTTTTTGTCGCTGTTGTTGTTGTGGGTTTTGTTACTGGTGATGACTTTGATGGTTTTGAGGTGGACCGTGTAACCTTTCACAAGCACCTTCAGTAGACGCTATTATAGCCGGATTTATTAGCTGATGCGCAGTTACGCAATGTTGCACCTATTATATGTGTCTGTGTGTTAGCTAAAACAAAATAAACAACAAATACGGATGACCATCAACGGTGCAAAATGCTTTGTGAGATCACTCATACGCCCCGTGCGCCATTGAAAAATTTATTTTATTAAATGTTTATGACTCTTTAGACGAATTTGTGAATATGTATACGTCTGGGTGGTTGTGTGATACACGAACACGTGGCTAACAAAATTCAATTAAAGATTGCAAGAGCGCTGCAAAATTTTATTATTATTTTTAGATTTTATAAAGAAAAAATAAAATGTATTTGCAGTGAAATAAATAATAGACTAAATATATAGTACATGTATGTGTATATATATGAATATAAATTTAGATCTTCAAGCTGAAAGACAAAATTCATTATAAATTCTTTTCATTGTGCAGAGATTTGAGCTTTTGATTTAGATGCGAATTTCATTGAAATATTTTTGTTTGAATTTATGGTTTTTTAGGGCATAAATGGATTATTCATACATTTTAATTAAATGTCTTCTGAATGAATATCATTCTTGAATAGTTTAATAAAGTCAATTACTTTGTAATTGTTTTTCGATAATAATAAAAGTGATTATGGTAAAAATAATAGATACTTTGTTATACTTAACGCTAAAATTACACCAATAGTGGATTTTTGTACATTTAAATTAAATGTCTTCCAAACAAATATCAATATTTAATAGTTAAAATTGAGGCAATTATTTTGTAATTTTTATTTTTCGATAATATTTAAGAAGAAAAAAACATTTAAAATAATAATAGTGGAAAATTCTTAATTTTTAACGCCAAAATTACACCAAAATATAAAAAAAAAATCAAACAATAAATCAAAAAAAAATTAAAAATACTTAATTAGGACAAAAATAATTTAAAAAAACTTGAGGTCAAAATCTGGTCAGATTTGTTTAGAATTTTTATGTAACGTTACTTTAGCATTTTTAATTTATTTATTTATTTTTCATATTTTTAATTCGTTAATTTACTTATATATATATTTATGTTTATGCTTCTCATTTTCTTTTATCTTTTTCTTATACAGATATATATTGTATATAAATATTTATTTTATTTTTATTTTTTTTTTAATTTTCGTTCATTGTTTTTAATATTTTGAGGTAATCTAAAGGGTGATCCGTTTGAAGGTTTCCTTATCTTTTAAAGAAAAAAACAGAAAATTCAAATGTAATGGGGAATGTTTATTATCATTCGAAAGAACATTCTTTGGCATTTATTTTTTGAAGATTATCTCTTTCAAATGTTGGCCTCGGCTACATCTCAGATGGTCCATCCGATGACTCGTTCGAGCATTTCGACTGGTAACTGACGAATGGCATACGTGATGTTTTGCTGCAAGACATGAATCGAAGCGGGATTGTCCGCATAGACTTTAGACTTTACATATCCCCACAGGAAAAAGTCTAACGGTGTGATTTCACACGATTTTTATGTCAAATCGACCGGCCCAAAACGTGAAATTATCTGCTCACCGAAGTGTTCTCTCAATCAATCCATTGATTGATGCGATGTGTGGGAAGTGTCGCCGTCTTGTTGAAATCAAATGTCGCGGAGATCACGAGGTTAAATTTTAGGCATCAAACAGTCGGTTATCATGGCGCAATAATGGTCGCCATTGACGGTTACGTTCTCACCGGCATCATTTTTGAAGAAATGTGGACCGATGATTCCACCGACCCACAAACCACACAAAACCGTTTTTTTTTTCTGAATAAAATTGCAGCTCTTCAATCTCCTCGGGTTGCTCTTCTTCCTAAGTGCGACAATTTTGCTAGTTTATATACCCATTCAGCCATAAATGGGTCTCATCACTGAACAAAATTGGCTCGAAAACGTCGGATCTTCGTGGAACTTTTCCATACGTCAGTCCGAGTTGCTGCGAACGGCGCCGAATCGTCGAATCGACTCTCCAGCTATATTTTCTTCACTGCGTGCTTGACGTGATCTATTCGGTTGAATATTATCCAATAATGAATGCTGGGTCTCAAGATGGGTGATAGTGTTGTGAATAGTACGCTCAGTAGGCCGATTATGTTGACCATAAGTTGAGCGAAGTGCGCGAAACACATTCTTTACACAACGTGAATTTTCGTAATAAAGTTGAATGATTTCTGAACATTGTTCAGGCGTCTTTCCATGATGAAATGCCAAACAATATTGAACAAAAATAACATAACAGTTTGACACTACTCACGCATGATCTGTCAAAAAAAGGCTACTGAAAAAGCACTTCGGGTGTTTTTTATAGAGGTATAGAACTTTAAGTTGGCATTACTTTTCAAGTTGGCGACCGATTTAACAGCTGTCAAGTGATTTATTCTCAGTTTGGCCTGGCAATTCATCATGAATAGACTCACGATCATCAAGTAAGGCGTAGATTCGTCGAATGGGTCCAAAACGAGATTACCGTTGTTCCCGATTTTCATAAGCGAATTTTGTTTAGCGATGAAGCGCACTTCTGGTTGAATGGCTACGTCAACAAACAAAACTGCCGCATTTGGAGTGAAAGTAATCCTAAAGTATATTTTGAAACACCGTTATATCCAGAAAAACTGATTGTTTGGTGCGCTTTATGGGCTGGTGAAATCATTGGTCCGTACTTTTTCAAAAACGATGGTGACCAGAACGTTACAGTCAATGGTGATCGGTATAGAGCCATGATTACTAACTTTTTCATTCCTGAATTGAATAACCATGTTGTCCAGGAGATGTGGTTTCAACAAGACGGCGCAACATGTCACACAGCTCGTGCCACAATAGATTTATTGAAAGACACGTTTGGTGACCGCCTAATTTCACGTTTTGGACCTGTGAATTGGCCTCCAAGATCTTGTGATTTAACACCGCTAGACTACTTTCTGTGGGGCTATGTAAAGTCATTGGTCTATGCGGATAAGCCACAAACGCTTGACCATTTGGAAGACAACATTCGCCGTGTTATTGGACGTTCAGATTGGGCGTCCAGATTGGACTACATCCGCGCCAGCCGTGGCGGTCATATGCCAGAAATCATATTTAAAATGTAATGCCACAAGATTATCTTTCGGATAAATTAAATTCATGTCAATCGAATAATCCATCGTTGTTTTATTGCAACTTAAAGTTCTATACCTCTATAAAAAAACACCCTTTACTTGGTTCACCCTTTATTAAGTTACTAGTCCTATTTTTTTTTTATTTTTTATTTTTTTTTTTAAATATATAATTTTATTTTATTATATATATAAATATATATTTTTATGGTATATTCTTTTTTTTTTTTGAAATTTTAAATTATTTTTGTTATCAATTTTTGCTTGAATATAAAAATCTTTCTTTGCCTCCTATACTTTGTCAACTTTAATCACTCAAGCGTTTTTAATTAAAGAATTGCATTTTATTCAATTCGTTCCGCTCTACTATGTGGAGCAAAAAAAAATTGCGCACAAAGTGCACAAACAAAGCATTTTGCCAATACTTATATGCATACTCACCTTGATTCCTTATTTAAGTGGTAGTTAATCGCTCTGGCCATCAGCATAGTAACCATGGGACGTAGCGCTTTGCCCTGGCCGTCGAAATAATACGAAGCGATCTTATCCAGTTCAGATTGACTCGTGCCTTGCCGCAGGAGCTGTAGAGGAGAAAAAGAATGCAAAAACAAACATTAATACGGAAATTGAATAAAACTAAAAAATTATACAAATTGCTGTGAAAAAAAAATATATATATAAATAAAAATAAAAAATAAAAAATAAAAATCTTCGATATCTTAATTGATATTTAGTTTAAAATGAAAATAAGGAAAATAAGAAAAAAATATAAAAATATAAAAAGTTAATTAAAATATAAAAAATTTAATTTAAAAAAATTCACCAAAATATATTACGCCCCAAATGACTCAATAACATAACTAACCAAGCTTAATTGACAATAAAACTTAAATGAAGTAGCGTAAAATCTATGAAAATGGCGTAATAAAAAAGTAATGCAGTTCCGTCATTTGCGTTACCAATTCTCAAATTTTCATATGTTTACCTAAACTTCCAAGGTGATATGTGCGCTAATACACACAAACATACATACACACATATACATATGTACAAATAAACCCATAAACAATTTACTCTTCTATTTGTGGATTTTTATTTTTTAACATATTGTTTGCCGCACTTAGAAAATTCCCACAACGTCACATCAACGCATTCATCAAAGTCAACGATTTAATAAATATGCCGACAGCGTTTTATGTAGTAGCATAAGATAAACCATCGCCGCTTTTACGGGCTGACACAAAAGCACGCTTCTTACTTTACGACGCGACGGGTACTTTTTTGCAAGATTTAAATCTGAAAATAGCCGATTTTTTGTGCGGATACATATATATGCATGTATTTGAGCGCTTTGAAAATTTTGGTGCAGGAAATAAATTTTATGGTATGCAGACAGAATAACTTTGCAGAAGATTTGTGGAAACAAATATCCAATGACTAAGAAAAATAATTATTTAAAATTTATAATTTTTTATTTTTATTTTTATTTTTATTTTTTTATTTTTTTATTTTTGTTATTGTTTTAACTTTATTTATATTATTCTTAAAAATCTCCTTATGGTAGAGTTCGAGGGTGATGATTCTATACAAACCCGCAAAGTTGCCTACATTTAGGCTGATAGCAAAAAAGATGGTTTATTGTTGAAAGCTGGCTCCGTTTCGAATTTTAAATATTACTTTGGCAAACGTACTGACAGAAAAACAGTAATAATAATAACGGCATTTTAGAAACTTTTAGAAGGCATTTTAAACCGAAAACTTAGGTGGAAAGAGTAATTATTTTGATATTTCAGAAGGTCTTCATCACTTTCGGCAAACAATAGGGCTTAAGTGTCAGAATCTTGCGCTGGACTTACGTATCATAACAGTTAAAGCCAATACTGTCTAGTGGGGTGGCCCGCAATGAAAAAGAAAACAAACATAAACTTTTTTGATGAGATTCAAAGGACAGTGTTTATATGCATTGGTAGTTCGCTTGGGACCACACCAAATGCAGCTCACTGAAAAGTTCTAAAGAATTATAATAATTTACCAAACTGCAGAGATCGCTGTGTCTCTACTTTGCTGCTGTCCCCAGCCAAATTTCTAAAATGGTTCAAAACTTGCTTGAAGAACTTTCATTCCAGCAACCAGATCGGTGCATCGTGTTCCAGACTGAAATTGCTGCTACTCTCTCTCTCTCTCTCTCTTTCCCTCTCCCTCTCTCTCCCTCTCCCTCTCCCTCTCCCTTTCCCTTCCCTCTCCCTCTCTCGCTCTCCCTTTCCCTTCCCTCTCCCTCTCTCGCTCTCCCTTTCCCTTCCCTCTCCCTCTCCCTCTCCCTCTCCCTCTCCCTCTCCCTCTCCCTCTCCCTCTCTCTCTCCCTCTCTCTCTCTCTCTCTCTCTCCCTCCCTCTCTCTCTCTAACCGTGGAAGCTGTTAAACACATTGGAAGCGAATACACAGAAAGTGACTGTGCTCGATCAAGACAAACTCTTAAATCCTACTACATTGTCACAGATATTTTTAGGAGTAGACTCTGAACGGAACATGTTATCCCTCGGTTGGGTCGCTAGTCCCAGAGAAATAGAGGCGAAATGCAAAGCAAACTAACTTTCTAGCTAAGAAATGTCCAAGTAAATTCTTCTGTATAAAGTACGCATTGGTAAAGAATATTTTCATAGGTGGGCATAAAACTTGGTCTGTCACAAGTCGGGGCAAACTTGGTGGAGCGGATAAGATTGAATGCTTTATATTATTTTGATATTCTTATAAGACAGCATGCAGAAAGACAGAAGATGATACTTCCTGCGGATTAGGGGTTCATGCCTGTCGTAAAAGACGACTAAAATGCAATAGTTCCGCGACAGTCTTTATACAGGAATGAGCCAAATTTTTATCCGGCCAAGGACTGTCACTCCCACAAAATGCCCGAAAACTAATTTAGGGAATATTTTTGCGGTTACTACAATTATATCAACAGAGAAGATGATGTAGGAGCTGAAAAATTAACGAGAAAGAAGATACGATTTTCCACCTGATGTGCGATTGAACGACATTTGGAGTCGCTTTTAAGGATATCGTTCACTATGTGACATAAGCTAAAGAGAGCGACCTAATTAGATTCATAAGGGAGTCCAAATGAGCGAAACAGAAGTTGTAGGGCAAAACGTTGCTGGTGTTACAAAGGACTTATTGTTTGGTCTCAGTGACTCGATTAGAGATGTTCAACTAACGAAACGAGTACATTTGTTAATATGAGAAAGAAACTTCGAGGTAAAGTGGTCGCTTTTTGAGATGTTGAAGAGAGCCTTGATATTAAGTTTTGACACTTCCACGCGTTCTTTGAACTGCGAAGCACCCCCAGATGTCTAAGCCCAGACATAGATAAAGCCGGACAGAACCCGGTGGTGTTCCATCCTTTCGCTCATGCCTTTCTAGCGGTACTTCCTGCATGTATTATTGTTAGTAATGCACATTCTGCTCGTGTATGATGCCAATAGGATGTCACCGTTGCCAATCGTGGCGGTTCAGCAAGCCGTTAAGCATTCAATCTCACCGTGATCCGTCTTCCAGCCTTCTACTCTACATCGTTTTTAACGACTTGTGTATTTTCCGCGCTTTTTTCGATAGCCAAAAAAACAAGCAAAATAGTTTGTGAGTGAGTTAGTACGCTTTGCACTTTTGGCAATCTCACTAACTATTTTGTTTTATGCGCAGCTGCTTTTCTGCAGTTATCTAATTGATTGCCTCCTGCTCCTAAGGACATTTTCTGACGTAAGACGATACGAGATTATTGCCTTAATTATCGTTTGGCTATCGTCGTATATCTTGATGTTTCTTATGTTCTTTCCTTCCTTGGTAACATCAACTATCTCTACAGCTTGCTCTGTCACGAAGATCTTCGCTTTCCTTTCCGGCTCCCTCCATCAGCAATTTTCAGGCAACAAAGAATTTTATGAGGGAATTTCAGTCGTTTATTGTTTATGTATGTCGTTTATCCCTTTCTTCTTTTAGTTCCTTTGCTTTGTATAATTTTGATTTACTCTATTTGTAAATAAATAATATCAAACTTCAGAAATGCATTTGTAATCCTGATTAATCTAAGCAAGCGAGCTATTTTTCATAGAAAGCATATAATAATACAAAATTTATTCGATCGGCAATTTTGGTCCAAGTTGAAGCGCGAAAGCAGCTCATAATACGGACCATACTTAAGGTTAGTCTAAAAAAGGCATCTTGATTTTTTGCGGCCTTGCTGCTTAAGCGCCTCTGTTAAATATGTATAGAACAAACATTAGGGTGAATCCAATTACTTTTTTCACCAGTTATAGGCCTAAAATATACTAAATATTAAATTCGCAGGAATCAGAGGTACTGAAAGACATTCCGTTTATCGGAAATAGTTGGGGAAGAAAATATGAGGTTTCTAAAATAAACGCAAATAAAATGCATTTCAAATATATTTTATTATTGAAATTCTCTTTTTATTATAAAATTTGAACTTTGGAATTATATGAGAAACACAACATTATTTAAATTACCGTCTCGTGCGTTTTTGCAAGTGTCGATTCGTTTGAGGCAGCTTTCGACCACTTTTTGGCACATATTGGGCAGTTTCTCAGCTATAATTTGACGTATGTTGGTTTTCAAAGGCTCAGGAGGTAAAGGTTTAAATCGCACGAGACGAGAGATTACGCTGCAGGAAAATTTCTCTCGCAATAAAATCATATTCACTCATATTATGTGGCATGTGGCCCGTTTTTGTTGGAACTCCCACATGTCCAAGTCGTGCTCTACATTTTCACCCCCAAAAAAGGCGGTTATCATACAACCATTACGCTCCGAATTAACAGTGACAGTCTTGCCGTTATCGTTTTAAAAGAAGTAAGGCCCAATCACACCTCCGGACCAATTATTTGAGGATTCTTGAGGATTCTTGGAGCCCCAAATGCGACACTTTTTCTTATTTACGTATCCACCGAGAGAAAAATGTGCCTCGTCGTTGAAGAAAATTTTGTTGGAAAAATCGCGGCAAACTGTTCATGCACCCAATCGACGTACCTTAGCCGCTGTGGCATTACATTTTAAATATGATTTCTGGCATCTGACCGCCACGGCTGGCGCGGATGTAGTCCAATCTGGACGTCCAATTTTCGATGACTTTTTCCAACATTTGTGGCCGTATATCGGCAATAACACAGCGAATTTTGTCTTCCAAATGGTCAAGTCACTTTACATAGCCCCACAGAAAGTAGTCTAGCGGTGTTAAATCACACGGTCTTGGAGGCCAATTCACAGGTCCAAAACGTGAAATTAGGCGGTCACCAAACGTATCTTTCAATAAATCTATTGTGGCACGAGCTGTGTGACATGTTGCGCCGTCTTGTTGAAACCACATCTCCTGGACATCATGGTTATTCAATTCAGGAATGAAAAAGTTAGTAATCATGGCTCTATACCGATCACCATTGACTGTAAGGTTCTGGCCACCATCGTTTTTGAAAAAGTACGGACCAATGATTCCACCAGCCCATAAAGCGCACCAAACAGTCAGTTTTTGTCGATGTAACGGTGTTTCAACATACACTTGAGGATTACCTTCACTCCAAATGCGGCAGTTTTGTTTGTTGACGTAGCCACACGTTTTCCGCACAGAACCATTATTTTCGAAATAAAATTGCACTATTTGCAAGCGTTGTTCAGGCGTGAGAGTATTCATGATGAATTGCCAAGCCAAACTGAGAATAAATCACTTGACAGCTGTTAAATCGGTCGCCATCTTGAAAAGTCAACATCAACACCCTCTAAATTGATAATAAATCACAACATCCTATTACAACTCATTACCAGAGTGATTTCCTTATTCACTTAATTATTTTAAATTACACCAAAATAAGGCATAATTTGTACTTACGTCTCTGACATCATCGTAGAAATATTTCAGATCATCATCGAGTATGATATATGGATCGATTTGTATCTCTCGGACGGGTCCAGCGGGCTGTTGCGTATGCACCGAACTATATTGACGGCAGTTTTGTGTTGTTATTATTGTAGAATTCGAACTTTTATTATTATTATTATTCATATTTGAGCTGTTTATGGTTGTTGGTGCTGTTGTTGTGCTGCCGCTGTTGCAAGCTGTATTTGTATGCTGCTGAAATAAAAAGCGAACAGAGAGAGTGTGAGAGTGTTAATATATATGTAAATTGTGTGCGTAATATAATTAATATGAAATAAATTAAATACTATTTCGCAATTTCCAATTTGAAAAGTGTTAAAAAAATTAAAATTTTTCCTAATTTTCATACAAATTTAACAGAAATGTGTAAAGGTTCAAACAATTTTTCGCCACAAAGGGAAATTTCGCAAATTTGCGACAACCGAGAGAAATTAGCAACACGCCAAGCCTGAAATTTACGCTTACGAAATAGTAGTAGAAACAACAGCAAAGCGCAGTTGATTTAAAAAATCACTCAAAACCTTTTACGAAACCATAAAAACTCAGAAGATTTCGCAAAAACACAAGCGCACACAACAACATCTACGGCATTTACTGGGTTCAAAACACTTAAAAATGACAAAATTGAGAATATACACACATACGTACATTACTATACAAAGGTAAATAAATGTATAAATCATAGTGACTGCGACCCAAAAGCGTGCCCTAAGCCAAGTTGTGAAACGAAGCGCTCTCTATTTTACTAATTTTTTTTTTCTACATTTTGTTAGCAAACTCAAAGCTAAAATTGCATTTTATAACGCATAAAAAACAACAACATAAACACATAGCCTATGTAGCAGTTAAGTGTTGTTGACGAATTAGTGAAATTAGTTTGGCACAACGCGATTAATAAGTGGAAAATTGGAACCGCCGCAACCCAACCAGCGAGTGAGTCAAACGAGTCAAACAGCGGTTGTATAGGTCGACGAGGGCGCTGTGGTTAACAGCAGCGGCAGAGCATCACTTTTCGCTTTGTTGTTTGTGTAGACTGTTTGACTGCAAAAAGTGTGGAAGTAAATAGAAGCAGGCAGGCAGGGTTACGTGGGGTGCTTGTTTCAACTCGTTGCAGGTGAACAAAGAGTCGCCTTTGAGCGGCAACAATTCTGTTGTTGGATTGTTGTCATACATATGTACATTTGATGTTTGATGCTCGGTTGGAGTAACTAAACGGTAGTTAAGTAAATATATGTTTATTTACGTACAGAAGTTGATGTTTGTAGGTGTAAGCACACATATGCCTATACACATTTGATAAGGCATTAGCATTCATTTGTCAATCGCAAATGACCTTGAGCATAATTCGTATGTGTTTACATAGCATATGACGGAGGGGTCAAACGATTGGATGTCGTTGTAAATATTTACGGATATATATACATATATATGTATACACTGAATTTCATATTTTTACAAAGTGAGATTAAAGAATTTAGGGGGTAGATAAGTGTTTTGATGTGAAATTAATGAAGAAAAATAAACACAACAAAAGAATACAATAAAAAATGCCATAACAAAATACAAAAGAATTATATTATAAATATATTAAACACAGAAATAATAAAAATCATAAAAAATAATGCAAAATAAAGATATTAAAAGATAAATAAAATAAATAAAATTATTCTACCATAAACAATAAAAAGTTTACTAATTAATGTTCCATACAATTTAATTTAATTCATCAAAATTCATCATTCATCATTCATAATTCATTAAAAAAGTTACCTGTACTCGTTACTTAAACTTTAAGTTATGTTAATAAAGTAAGCAATTTACAACAACAAAAATTATGAGTTGATTTGGTTTTGTGTTTTTCCGACAGGGTGGATACTATATATAAATCTAACGATATAAATCTAACAAAAATTATATTTATATTGAAAGAATGCATATTAAAAATTAAAACAAAAAAATTACCAAAAACAGAAATGAAATAATAGGATAATGGTTTTAAAAAAAAATAAATAAGCAAGAACGAAGTTTTGTCTTCGGCCATGCCGAATTTTCTATATCTTTCATGAACCTATACAATTAAAAAAAAAAAATTCTGTAGAATGCAGAATTCGATTTCGATGACTTTCTATGTCAATATCCATATTTTATACCAAATTTCATACTATTAAAAGCTTTTTTCACCGACTTTTTACGCAAGGCCTCATATCTGTTCGAACCGGTTGTATGTTGGCTGTATGATATAATCTTCCGATTTCGATGATTTTCTGTGCCAATATTTATTAGAATACTCATGTGTATATGAATGTTGCCTAATATATTTCGGGATTAGAGAACAAAAACAAATACTAATCATCGAAAATTACTTTAATGTTTATCAAAATATTTGTTATTAATTGTCGAAGCACTTTTGCAATTCAGATTGAGGTATCTCCAAAACATGCCTTCTGAGCGCATCCATCGCCTCTTCATGTGTCGAAAAACGTGAACCTCTCAGTTTATTTCTTACGTACTGCAATAAAAAGAAGCCATTCAGTACCAACTCAGGACTGAACGGTGGATAACTTATCAAATCGATGTTTTGAATGGTCAAAAATGTAGTTGAAGAGTGATTCGTCCTCAGTGGTTGGTTTTCCTGATTTTTTTTTAAATAACGGACAATGAAATGATTGTGTGCCACTCAGAGTTTAATGTTCTGCATTGTTTTAGTGGTTTCAAAAAAAAAAAAACAGTCCATCATATGCTTGGAAGTGCTTCGTTGGTGAACAACTTTTGTTGGATTGGGATCATCTTGAAACACCCGTACAGTCGTTTACTTTCGGGTTCGTGCGCGTAAATCCACAATTTGTCACATATCACGAGACGTGTTTCGAAGCGCCGCTATCGTATTTTTTTAACATTTCCCTCGACCAATCGACACGAGCCTATTTTTGAGCGATTGACAAATTGTGTGGGAACCAACGTGAACAAATCTTTTTACAATCAAATGTTCATGCAATATTGAATGTATGCTGGTCCTACTAATGGCTATAGTTGTTTCAGTCTCAAATTAAGTCACATGACGATCTTGCAATATCAGTTTGCGCTCAGCATCAAAAGTTTCCGAAGCAACAACTGTTTTTGGAAGACCTTCAAGAAATTTATGTTGGAATGATCTACAACTTCGATTGAATTCGTCATATTATCGATAAACACTGGTCTTAGAAGGAGCTTCTTTGCCATAAATTGAATTAAGTTCAACGATAGACTGTTGTTGAGTTAATCCACGTTGAAAAAAAAATACAAAATTATCGCGCGAAAATGTTCCTTGATTTAAATCCATTTTTTTACCGAGATGCATTTTAAGTCAGTTTAAACAACACAGATGGCGCTCGTATGTCAAAACGTTATGATAAAGTTGTAACGATAAAGTTGTCAGTTGGCAGATTTCAATACAAGAGTTTTCGAAACCCCATATATATATAATGCAGCCCTTTTGATACCATACCTCACACTATTATATGCTTTATTAAAATATTTATAACCCAAAATTACATATCTAGTCGATTTCAGAAGATTTTCAGTACAATGAACTTAAATAAATCATTAAATGATCAAAACGGTAAAAAATTACCCCAGCTACTAAGTTTCGTGGAAATATCTCAACAACTGAGAGATTGGTTTGCGTTCATATTCTGATATGATTTAAATTTTAGTGATGTTTAAATATTTCGAACTTAAGGGCAGATAGTGGTATAGAATTTTCAAAAAATCTTCTTTTTTTTGTATATTTTGAAAGTATAGTTAAAATTTATTATAGTATTTTCGGTTCTACAAGTCTTTGAGCAGGTAGCGGCCGACCGCTCGACCTCATACACTTCAAACTTTAAACTTGTTTTTCTCAGAACAGTTTGTTCTGCATGGCGCAGGCAACAACAACAACAAAAGCATTTATACGAATCATGTGAAATTTGAATATGTTATTCTGTACACTAGTAGCTATGTCCCGTAGCAAATTTTATTATCTTAATAAATTCTTACCTTTTTTTAGCTCAAAAGCTGACAAAAAATAAGCCGTTTCGGTTATCGAAATTCAAAAATTTACTATTCTTTCAAAATAATGTTTATATAATCTTTGTACGGGATATAGCTACACCTGTACAAATTAATAATCTTCTTGGTTTTTGTGTTTCAGCTAAGTAATAATAGAAAGAAAAAAATAATAAATAAAAAAATTATATGTACTAAACAATTTAAATGAATCGAAAATAGTAAAAGAGCAAGCAAAATTTAAGTAAGTAAAATTTTTATTTTAAATTTAATAAAAGTAATAACAATAATAAAAAAAGGAAATCTAAAAAATAATAGTAAATAGGAATCGCATATGAATTACGTACGCATAAGTAATAAATTCAATTTTAAAAGAAAAGACATGTATCTACAAGTTAAACATTTAACATCTTTAACAGCAGTGGGCCATACAAAATAATGTTTATATAATTTATGATTTATGACACCCAACCCAAATAGCGAAATTTCCAATTATTATTATTTAATTTTTTTTTCTTAGTGTTTTTTTTAAGTTAGAGACATTTCAGATTTATAGTTCAGTTCAGTACTACTTAAGAAAAATTTTCAGATATAATTGTGAACTAGCCTAGAACTACATATTTCAGCACCATTTCAGAATTTAAAACTAATACCATTTGATCCATTTTGAGGATCGCTATTTTTTTAAAGCGCAAAATTCAAATTTAATTAAGAATGTTTACTATCATTCGAAAGAATATTCTTTGGTATTTATTTTTTGAAGATTATCTCTTCAAATGTTGAGATGGTCCATCCGTTGAGTCCAATTTTCGATGACTCGTTCGAGCATTTCGACTGGCAACTGGAGAGTGACACGCGTAATATTTTGCTCCAAGACCTGAATCGAAGCGGGACTGTCCGCATAGACTTTAAACTTTACAAATCCCTACAGGAAAAAGTCTAACGATTTGATATCACACGATCTTGCTGGCCAATCGTTCGGCCCAAAACGTGAAACTATCTGCTCATCGAAATGTGCTCTCAAGAAATCAGCGAGCAAAATTTGGAACTTTTCAAGAGCCCATAGAGCGAAACGATATCGCTTGTGAAGGTCGATCAGCTTCAGTTCTTGCATAAGCTGTATTTTATACGCTTTCAATTGAAGATCTCGACGTAAAATGCGTAAAGTCGTTCCAAGCGTCAGTCCGAGTTGCTGCGAACGGCGCCAAATCGACTCTCCACGGCCTTCGTGTACACTCTCATCTACGGCCACTACATTTTCTTTACTTCGTGCTGAATGTGGTCTATCCAGTCGAATATAACCCAATAATGAATTAAGTCTTTCCATGATGAAATGTCAAATAATACTAAAAAAAATAACATGACAGCTTGACGCGACTCACGCGTGATCTGTCAAAAAAAAAAAGTAGAAAAAGTTCCTCTACCTGTATCACCCTTTGGGTTCACACACTCTTTGTGTTGGCCATCTTCAGGTAATTTTTTTCATCATCACGGTTGCCCTTCCACATGAGTATTCTCTTCACCAAAATATTTGCTGCCTATTTGTCTATCGGCGTAAATTTAAATTTTTACACAGAAAAAAATTTAAAAAAAAGAAAAATTCAAACCAAAAAATAGAAAACATCGCGCTGCGTTTTTTACATACAAAAAAAGGCTTACGTCTGTGTCAACGCTGTTACGCGCGCTGTGCATGGTAACGACTTAATTTGCACCCACTTTAATAATAAGATTGTTGTTGTTGTTGCAACAACTTGTATTGCTAGTTGCCAACAACCTGTTGTTATTATTGTTGGTGTTATTAGTTGTTAGCATGTGTTTTAAGGTTATCACATATCTTTGTTTATTATTTTTTTTTTTTTTGAGTTAAGCGTGTGAGTGTGAGTGCATGTGTATGTGTGACGTGTGTATTTGTTTATCACATTGTTTGAGCTAGTGGAGTGCAACAACAACAACCACTAATATGTATTTTCATTAATCAAATCAGCGAATGATGCAAGCTGTGCGCATACACATATATACCTATGCACATATATATACATACATAAGTAATTATTGTTGTTTTTGTTATTGCTCATTTTATCATTCACATTATCAATAAGTGATGGCAATTGAATGCATTTAGAAATTAGTTTATTTGTATTTATTAAGTCAACTGGCCAAGAGAGCGCGCACGCATGCGCAACCCAAAGGCAGAGGATGATCACAGGTAGTTGGGCAAAAATACAAATATACATACATACATATTGTATGCAATAATTGTAAATAATGCCCAATTCACATTAGCTTTTGAACATTGGCAATGTTAGCATAGTAGCAATAGTCAACGACAACAACAATAATAATAATAATATTCATTGAAATGAGCGGTAGCGGTTGTCATACAGTATTATAGTAGTATATACTAATTTGGGTGTGATTTACATGACCACTCGGCGTCTATACATATCTACAACAATTTTGCGTGCCTTTATTTGCTAAGCGTTTAAATCTTTTTAATTTTTTTTTCTTTTTTTCTTTTGGATTTTTTTTTAATACGCCAATTGTATATATACACATACATATGATGCACAAACAATTATGTTTTTTTTTTCGCCTCCCATTAGAAGGCGCTAATCAAAAGGACCTTCATCACTCTTGCGCAGAGCACGCAGCAAGTGTAGTGAACTCAATTAGCTTTTATATTGCGCGTGCGAACACAGGCGTAGCATTCAGATAAACATACAGACATATGCATATGGGTATATCTGTACAAAACTATCACCACCACTACTTTACATCTGCTCAAACAAATATTTATCTTTCGAATTTGGCAAAACCAACGTGATTAGTTGCACAAACGTTGAAGACCTCTAAATTCCATAACGATGGCTGAGTGTATGTTTGTATTTATTTATAAATGAAAATATGTTTATTTATATAATACACTTTTATGAAGGATAACTTGTGCGGGAAAAGCTATGTTCGCAATGTATTTTTAAATTTAAAAAAAATTTACAGAATTGGACAGCGGTAAAATAGCTTGAGTGCGTCTTGCGTCTTGTTAGTCTACACTGGTATTGAAGTTAGGTTAAGGTCGTATATTTGAAGTAGGTATGAAAGCTTTTGGAGAAGATTTTGTTCCAATTCCAAGCAACCCATCTTCGATGTCTGGGACTTTATCGCAAGCCCTTTTTCTTTTTTTTTATAATAATTTTCTCATTTTCAGACTGGTTTTGCTAATACCACGAAACCCGCCGTTATAACATATTACAAATCTCTGAAAATATTATGAAATATGCGTTGCAATTTGAGGAAGCTTTTTTCATTTTAATCAATATGAGTTCATCCAATAAAGATTTAATTTTTGAACATGTTTTAGAAATAAAGTATTTAAAAAATATTGAAAACAAAAACAAAAATTTTCGCATAAAAAATCTATTTCGAAAATTGCCGTTGTGGTCGAAATATTGCATTTCTAAGAACTAAGTTTGTCCTATGAACGATTTATTTTATATTAAATACAAATATTCTAACCCGTTAATGTCATTCGAAATAAATTGTTTAACCATTTGCTCATATTAGTAGTATTACGTATTTTACTTTTTTAATTTATTATTTATTTATTAATTTATTTAATTTCTTTATGCAATTTTTTATTTTTATTTTGCTTAAATTTTTTATTTAGTTTGTAAATTATTTGATTTATTAATCGATTAATTTATTTTTTTAATTGGTAAATTATTAATTTACGTTTTTATTTATTATATAATATTATATATAAAAATATTTTTTATTTTTTTATTTTTTTATCACACGATCTTCGTTGCCAATCGACCGGCCCAAAATGTGAAATTATCTGCTCTCTCAACAAATCCATTGATTGATGCGATGTTGTGGAAGTGGCGCCATCTTGTTGAAACCAAATGTCGCGGAGATCACGAGGTTCAATTTCAGACATCAAATAGTCGCCATTGGCGGTTATGTTCTCACCGGCATTATTTTTGAAGAAATACGGATCGATGATTCCACCAGCCCAAAAACCACACCAAACCGTTGTTTTTTCTGGATGAAATGGCAGCTCTTCAATCTCCGCGGGTTGCTCTTCGTCCCAAACACGGAAACTTTGCTTGTTAACATTCCCATTGAACCAGAAATGGGCCTCATCGCTAAACAAAATTTGGCTCGAAAACGTCGAATCTGCTTGGAACTTTTCAAGAGTTCATGGAGCGAACCGATGTTGCTTGGGAAGGTCGAGTGGCTTCAGTTCTTGCCCAAGCTATATTTTGTACGCTTCCAATTTAAGATCTTGACGTAAAATGCGTCAAGTCGTTCCATACGTCAGTCCGAGTTGCTATGAACGTCGCCGAATCGACTCTTCGAGGTCGTCGACCATAAGTTGAACGGAGCGCTTGAAACACATTCTTTACAGAACGTGAATTTTCGTAATAAAGTTGAATGATTTGTAAACGTTGCTCAGACATGTCTTTCCATGATGAAATGCCAAACAATACTAAGCAAAAATAACATGACAGCTTGACACGACTAACGCGTGATCTGTCAAAAAAGGCTATGAAACAAAGTGCCTCCACTTGGATCACCCTTATTTATATATTTATATGTTTATTTATTTATTTTTATTTATTTATTTTTTTTTAATCATTCATTTATTTATTTATTTAATTATTTATTTATCTTTTTCTTTATTTATTTATTAATTTTTATTTTCTTATTTGTTTTATTTATTTATTTATTTATTTATTTATTTAATTATTTATTTATTTATTTATTTATTTTTTAATTTTTATATTTTTATTTATTTATTTTTTTTATTTACTCATTCATTTATTTATTTATTTAATTAATTATTTATTTATTTATTTTTATTTTTTATTTTTTTATTTGTTTTATTTATTTATTTATGTATTTATTTATTTATTTTTTAATTTTTTTATTTTTATTTATTTATTTTTTTATTTTTTTTTTATTTACTCATTCATTTATTTATTTATTTATTTTTATTTTTTATTTGTTTTGTTTGTTTATAAATTTATTTTTTATTTATTTATTTAATTATTTTTTTATTTTTTTATTCTTATTTTTCTATTTTTTCATTTTTTGATTTATTCATTCATTTATTTATTTATTTAATTATTTATTTATCTATTTATTTATTTATTTATTTATTTTTATTTAGTTTTTTTTTTATTTATATATTTATTTAATTATTTACTTATTAAATTTTTTTTTTTTTATTTTTATTATTTATTTTATTTATTTTTTTATTTATTCATTCATTTATTTATTTATTTAGTTGAATAATTATCTATTTATTTATTTATTTATTTATTTTTTTATTTTTTTAATTATTTATTATTTTTTTATTTTTTTTATTTCTATTTTTTTTATTATTTATTTATTTTTTTATTTATTTAATTTATTATTTATTTGTTTTATTTATTTATTTATTTATTTTTTTATTTATTTATTCATTCATTTATTTATTTTTTTAATTATTTATTTATCTATTTATTTAGTTATTGATTTATTTATTTATTTTTTTATTTTTTTATGTTTTTATTTTGTTTTTATTTATTTTATCTTTATTTTTTTCTTTAATTTATTTATTAAAATTTTGTAATGTGTTTTTCTAAATTTCTGCTTAAATTTTGTATCTTCTCAGTTTCGTACTTATGTTCTTTATTCTTGACCGCTAAGCTCGTTTAAGATGTTTTTTATTATTATATTAAGCACTTTAGACGATTTCATTTACATTTTTCATAATACCACAAACATTCAATTCAAGTCCAAAGAAATATTCTTCATTTCTTCCTTTTTTATGTTCAGTTAGTGACTCAGAAAGAATACAAAGTATTTCAACACAAACATAATTTTGTAATTCCAAACAGTGACTCACATGCGATTGACTTATCGCGAAAGCAAAGATTTCCGGTAAAACTGTATAGAAAATATAAACAATATTATTAACTGAAAAGGGTTTAACGAGAAATTTTAAAGAAAAAATTTTACTTAATTTTTTTTTTACAGTATACTATGTCTGTATATAAACTTGTATAAATTTTTTAAATGAAAACCTCTTGTACGGCCTTGCCAGTCAAATTTTGCTAATTTTCTTTCTTTAACCAAATTGAAATGACTTTCATAAATAACTAAAAAAAAATAATTACATTCAATGCACTTCGGGTTTTGTGCACTTTTGGAAGATAACATGTAATTACAACTTGCTCATGTTACCAAATGAGGCAGATAACATGAAATACATAAATAATTATGTAAAAAAGAGTGTGCATATTTCTACGCTGCACAAAAAAAAAGAATAAAACATATAAGAAAACAAAAAAACTCGCTGCCCCAAAAAATGTTTTGCATCATCACCATGATTTGTATTGAAATTTGAGTTTACTGGCTTTCATGTTTAAGTGTATCCCCCCCCCTCGCAGAAGGCAACAGCGACCACAAAAATTCATTTAAACCAGTAGGCGATACATACATAACTATGTATGTACAGGTAAGAGCGAAGGGATGCCCAAACGCATTCCATTGTAAACGCATGATTGTAATATCATTTTTCTTTGCGCGTTTTTTCTTTTGTTTTTTCCTCTTTTCCGCAAAAACAGGTATGCAGAAATGAAGCAAATTTATTACACAACCAACGGCAACAGCAGACATACGTCCTTGCGTATGAATGGTCAACAGTATCTTTACGCATAACAAGTAAGTGTAATAAAAACAAAAGCAACGGCAGTAATGCTAGGTGAAGGAGAATATGCGACACGAAAATTATAGCCCAATAACATTTAAGTGTATGGAGCGTAGTTAAATGGCACAATGGAGGAAGCCGTTGGTTAAAATTGACACTGAGGATAACACACAACAAGTCTAGCGAAAAGTTGACTTACAGACATAATTAAAAACCGGCTTTGGTGGTACCGCAAATTGGCGACTCAAATGTACCAGAAAGGAAAATTAAGAGGAAAAAGGAATTAAAAGCTGGAGAAGAAGCAGTAAAGAGGGAAGAAGAAGTAGCAAAAAAAGAGAAAAAATTAAAAAGAAGAAATAATGAAGTTAAAGAAGTAACTGACTGCAATCGAGGAATTCGGGGAGAACCACTGAAATGAAAGAAGCGATAAAAAAAGCAAAAAGCCAACAAAAAATAATTCAAAAGAAAAAATTGAGTGCGTCGCCCAACATGCGTGAGCGTGAGCGCGTTTGTCGAACAATAGTTGTGGGTTGGTCAATAAGTTTCTTTTATTTTCTTTTTTGTTGTTGCAGTTACTACCACTTGACATTTTGGTCATTGTCAAGCAAAATGACTTTAAGCGCGACATCAATTTGACTCGCTCGAACTCTGTTGAAAACAATTGAATTCAACTCAACCACCGCCACACACCGATCTATTGAAACTTGAACTGTGTTGACTTCACGAGTTGACTGCTTGACTGGTTAGCTCAATGGCGGGACGTGACTAGCGATGCCATGCCAAAGAGATGCGATTCGTCCTTGACAACACAAAGACCTTTTTATTACATACATATATTACACACATGTTAATATATGAATGTCAATATACACATACCTGCCAATGAGCCTACAGACACTGCAGGGCACCAAATTATTATTAACTAGCCGGTGCGGCGGTCAGTTAATAGCTCAGAGGGAAAAACATTTTTTCAACATTGGAATTTATTAATCAATTCAAGCAGATTTTCCCTCGCACACGTGCATTTTATTATTATTGTTATTTTTTTTTTCAATATAAATCGTCACATTGTCATCTTAACACCTTGGCCCTCATATTACAAACACACATGTTACATACATGCAGTATTTACATCTTTCCTTGCAAAGGCCGCCTTTTATAGGCCAGATCTTTATTTACATAATTTGATAATTATCTAATGACTACTTGACACATATAATTTAATGAAGTCTTGATCTTCTAATCAAACTACGAAAAAAAAATTCGTGTTTGGTTGAGCGTGTGATGAGTCTTCAAGCTAATAAATTACCATTATTTATCATAAAAATTTAAGCTTATTTGAAATTTAATTTTCGTTAACCTTTTTGTCTGTGTATTTCCCTGATTATATTTTTGTTTCCAATTTATCATAAATTTTTTGTTAATTTTGTAAACAAAAATGCTCGAAGCGGCGAACAGCAGGCAGCAATCATTAATTATTTATGAATGTGTACATTGGGTTTTTTCGTGTTTATTCTTCTCCAAATTTTAAGTCTTCTACAGACAAAGTGGCGTCTTTGTTGTTAATTTGAAGACATAAGGGATGATCCAAGTAGAGGTACCTTTTTCAATATCCCTATTGTGACAGATCGCGCGTGAGTCGTGTCAAGCTGTCATGTTACTTTTGTTCAGTATTGTTTGGCATTTCATCAAGGAAAGACTTACGCCTGAACAACGTTTACAAATCATTCGACTTTATTACGAAAATTCACGTTCTGTAAAGAATGTGTTTCGCGCGCTTCTCTCAACTTATGGTCAACATAATCGACCTACTGAGCATACTATTCGCAGCACCATTACCCATCTTGAGACCCAGCCTTCATTATTGAATAATATTCGTTCGCAGCAACTCGGACTGACGTATGGAACGACTTGGCGCATTTTACGTTGAGATATTAAATTAAAAGCGTACAGAATTCATGGGCTCTTAATTAAAAAGTTCTAAGAAGATCCGACATTTTCGAGCCAAATTTTGTTCAGCGATGAGGCTCATTACTGCTTCAATGGGTATGTAAAGTAGAAAAATTGACGTATTTTGGACGAAGAGCAACATGAAAAGATTCAATAGCTGCCATTTTATCTAGAAATAACAACGGTTTGGTGTGGTTTGTGGGCCGGTGGAATCATCGATCCATATTTCTTTAAAAATGATGCCGGTGAGAACGTAACCGTCAATGCCGACCTCTATCGCGTCATTTGGTTTTAGCAAGACGGCGCCACTTCCCACACATCGCATCAATCAATGGCTTTATTGAGAGAGCACTTCGGTGAGCAGATAATTTCACGTTTTAGGCCCGTAGATTGGCCACCAAGATCGTGTGATATCACACCGTTAGAGTTTTTTCCTGTGGGGATATGTAAAGTCTAAAGTCTATGCGGAGAATCCCGCGTCGATTCAGACCTTAGAGCAAAACATCACGCGTTTCATTCGCCAGTTACCAGTCGAAATGATCGAACGAGTCATCGAAAATTGGACTCAAAGAACGGACCCATCTGAGACGTAGCCGCCGCCAATATTTGAAATAGATAATCTTCAAAAAATAAATGCCTAAGAATGTTCTTTCGGATGATAATAAACAATCCCCAGTAGATTTGAAATTTCTGAGTTTTTTTCTTTAAACAAGTAGGGAACCTCAAAAGAGATCACCCGGTATAAACAATTTTCCGAACAAAAAGTTTGACCGCAAAGCATGTGTTCATACAAACATTTTACAAATTCATTTAAAATGCCGTTATATACTATTCAAAGAAATATATATATACGAAATTGTTATTTTAAAAGAATCAGCAAAAGTTATGGACTCCTGTAGGAGGATAGGATGTTGTTTTTTATTTTTGTTGTTGTTGTTGTTGATGTTTTTGTTGTTGATGTTGTAGTTATTGATGTTGTTGTTATTAATGTTGTTTTTGTTTTTGTAATTGATGTTGTTGTTGTTTGTTGTTCTAGTGGCTTGCTTAGCCCCACTTGAGGGCAAGATGAGGCCTAAGAAAACTTGCCTAACGAAGCAGGTTTAAATCAGCAGATGAGAAGTGTTAGTTCAGTTCATTGGAGATCTTATACGAAGCGGTGCCCAGTTTTGTCTGGGGGATGCCTGCCCATAGGTATAGCCAGACCGAATCTGGGTAGATAGTAGCTACATATTATCCACACAGTGGTGCCAATATTTTGTAGGCCTTGCCAAAAAGTCGGCTTAGGCCTGTCTGTAAGCTGTCACATCCGGTGTTTCGAAGTAATGTCGTTATCCTGAGTGAGTCCGTGCAGAGGAGTACGTCCTTCACCATATACCAGCGACGCGGTTCTACTCAAGCAAATGTTAAGAGGTTTTCCGATATTCAGTGCAGGTAATTTAATAGATTTAGAGTTTGTCAGCGCCGTCTAGATATATATGTGAAGTGGTATTCAATACAGCTTTAACTTGGTCTGGCGTCTAGCAATTTGATGTTTAACACCGACGGTAATCATTGGATTTCTTCATACATTTCTTCATACATACAAATGTTAATTTTATATGTCGCACGGGACATCTAGATATGTGATAAAATAAAAAAATATCGTTATTTTCGTAGCTTCTAATACATTTTTATTAATAATACCTCTTTTCTGAATAGACGAACCGAATTTGATAAAATGCTAGTCACGGAAACAAGAGAGAAATTTCGTCAAATGTAGAACCAAAGATGTTTTCAGGGCTACTAGGTATTGATTATATTTTTGCCTAAATGCTGAAGTATGTGTACTTTGCTAACAGAAAAAAACGGAGGTTTTAGCTGATCAGCTGATCTATGAATATATTCGTTTTGTTGACAATCGAAAGTTCACGAAATTTTCAAAAGAAAAACTACTTGCTATTAAAATGAGCAATAGACGTAAACGATAAAAAAATTAAAGCATAAAATTGTCTGCATTAAAAATTACTTTTACCAAAACACAACAATAAAAACAAAAACCCATATTGGAATAAACATAGAAAGAGAGAAACGGCAATAATTATTAAAAGCTTACAGTTAAAAGCCTGAAAAAAGCAAATAAGTCTAAAATACAAATGAAGTTATCAAAAGAAAAGCAAGTAGTAGAAGAAAAAAACGTAGTGAACAACAAAAATCGTGCACAAATCACGTCTAACAGTGCGGTGAGTGGTAGTAGAAGGCAGGAAAGTAAAGTAACAAAAATATTGATAAATGCGAAAATTGTGGAAAAATTAATAATAAAGTGTAGCGAAAAAAAAAACCAGCCGCTCAAGGTAGTTGCTACCGACTACAAAACGCAAAGCAAAAAAGTAGAAATGTAAGTGAAATAAAAAAGAAAGAAATAAATCATGTTGCTGGTGGAAAATAGGAAGAAAATGCATTCGCGCGTTTGTTACGCTTCGTTGATTTGTTGTACGCGAATGTTGTCTGCTTGTTTTTCTAATTTTTCTTTATGTTTTTCCCCATTGCTTTCTTGACTGTATGCAACCTGTTCCGTGCTTGCTGCACAAGTTGTCAATGTGCCACAATAATTTGGCGAGACTTTTCCGGTTAAAATACATACACTTTTGAATATGTATGTGTTTACATACTTTTTCTTTTGCTAATTTATGGAATTTATTTTACAATTGAGCTAACTGTAATTAGATTTGTGTGAACCTCTTGACATTCCGCTATTATTTAACCCACAGTTTTTTAAATACCTACTAAAAGCGGTTCAGCTATGATATATGACCTATATTTATCTTTATTTTTCAATTTATATTTTTAAATAGTTTTTTGTTTCTGTTTTCTATTAACCTTTTTTTAGTGTTATTTTGAACTCTCAAAATTATTTATTTGTCTGACATTCAGCAATTTGTTGACTTCACAGTTAATAGTTTAAGATCTGTTTAAGTATTTCGATGCTTTGAAATACCTTTCAACGCGCATTTACCTCAACTACAACGCGCTTGCCCATTGCACATTGTTGACGCCAGCGCTAACGTCGAATGCAGGTTTGTGTAGGTCGATTTTTAGTGTAGCTTGTGTGGGCTGTGTGCGGTAGGTCAATGTATTTTAGAGGATTTCCAAATATCTAGAGTATATTTTAATGGTTTTGAGATTACAAAAGTGTACCATTAAAGATAGCAAATTTTGTCAGCTGAACACTAATAACCCAATAACCTTATGATAACTTAGACGAGTCGTAGTCCCTACGTAACGTAACTGAGCATATTTATAATTTAAAAAATACGTCAGGTGTTATTTTTATTTCAATTTTATATTATTTTTTAATTTTGTTTTGTTTTCTTTTATTTCATTTTACTTAATTTATTTTATTTCATCTCATCTCATTTCATTTCATTTTGTTTTATTTTATTTTATTTCATTTCATTTCATTTTGTTTTATTTTATTTATTTTTTTATTTATTTTTATTTATTTTTATATCATTTTATTTTATTTATTTTTTTTTTCATTTTCTTTTCTTTTATTTTTTTTATTTTTTTTTTTTTCATTTCGTTTCATCTTTTTATTTGTTTTTTTATTTTAATTTATTTTATTTTATCTATTTATTTATTTTAATTTTTTTTTTTTTTTTTTATTATTATTACATTTTCTTTTTTATTTTATTTTTTTCTCCTTTTTTTTAATTTTTTTTTAATTTTTTTTAATTTCTTTTTTTTACTTTTTTTTTTTATTAAAATTTCTTATTTTTTATTATTTTTTTAATTTTTTTTAGTTTAATTTATTTATTTTGTTTTACTTTTTTATTTAAATTTTTATTTTAATTTTCTTTTTCTTTTTTTTTATTTAGATTTTTTATTTTATTGTATTTTATTTTTTATATTTTTTATATTTTATTTTAATTTTTGTTATTTTTTTATTTTTTTTTATTTTATTCTATTTTATCTTATTTTATTTTATTTTATTTTATTTTATTTTATTTTATTTTATTTTATTTCATTTCATTTCATTTTATTTTATTTTATATTATTTCATTTCATTTCATTTTATTTTATTTTATTTTATTTGATTTTTTTCATTTTTTTATATTTTTTTATTTATTTATTTTTATTTCATTTTTTTTTCATTTTTTTATTTTTTTTTATCTTATTTTATTTTATTTTATTTCATTTCATTTCATTTCATTTCATTTCATTTTATTTTATTTTATTTTATTTTATTTTATTTTATTTTATTTTATTTTATTTTATTTTATTTTATTTTATTTTATTTTATTTTATTTTATTTTATTTTAATTTATTTTATTTTAATTTATTTTATTTTATTTTATTTTAATTGATTTTAATTTATTTTATTTTATTTTATTTTATTTTATTTTATTTTATTTTATTTTATTTTATTTTATTTTATTTTATTTTATTTTATTTTAATTTATTTTATTTTAATTTATTTTATTTTATATTATTTTATTTTATTTTATTTTATTTTATATATTTTTTATTTTTTTTATTTTTATTTTTATTTTTTTTTTATTTTTTTTTTTCATTATCTTTTTTATTTTTTTATTTTATTTTATTTTATTTTATTTTAAATTTCAATTTTTTTAATTTTGGTTTTATTTTTTCGCGTTTTAATTTTTACTCTTTACTTATTTTCGGTTAAAATCTTTTTATTATTTGTCAGTTGTCAAATGTGACCCACCCGTAAAAAAACTACATAGCTATTTACATAGCAGACAAAAATTATTTAATGACTGATTTCCACAGTTATTAACGCTTTTTATCTTTTGTCTATTTTTAATTTTTTCTTTCGCGCAATTACTATTATCGTAGAGTTTTTTGCTAAGCGTCAAAAATTTGTTTTCTTTATTAAAAATTATTTTTTGTCGGTTTTACTTTCACATTGACTTTCAACAGCGAGTAACAATAAAATTAGCGACAAAGTGTCACTCACATACCTGTCTGCGTAAATACATAGAGACACACATATTTAACTACTGGATAGTTATAAAATTCGTGTCTAGGTTTTAGCTGTTTTCGCAACGCTACTGCCATTATTTGCTATTGCCTTTGTTCAGCGCGAAATTTCTTTGAACTTCAAATTCATTCGTGAGTTTTTTTTTTTTTTTTTGAATACCGCAAAACAAATTATTAACAATTTGTTTGCATTTTTTTTTTGTGCGCTGCAGCGTAACATATGTAAATACAAAATTGTTTTATGAAATTTTTAATAAATCTATGAATATACAGATGTGATTTTTCATATCAATCCGTGATCGTGATCAAAACACCAACAAGCATTACTATAAATATTTACAATATTTTTTTTATGATTTTCTCTAAATGTGTTCTATTGTAGAATTGCCGCTGCACTTATTCAAATAAAAAAAAATGTCATTAATTGCAGATATATACATCCCCTGAGTCATCGACCCACTTCGTTGTGATTCACAGCGATCTCCCCTCGTCTAAATTAGTTAATGAACAAATCAGCTATCAGTGCTACCCAATCAGCAGCAGCAGTAAACACTCGTGTTCAGTTAGGCAATTCGCAGTTAGATACTTGAGCTTTCATTCCACCACAACCCTCCGACCCACCAACTATACAATCATTCATTCATTGATTCATTCCTTTAATAAACTTATTCGTTCATTCAGGCATTCAAATGATGGATTACATAAGCACAGAGCAGTCGCTGACGGTATCGGATGTAAATGGGTTCGTTCGTTGCAATCGAATTGGGCAAACAAATCCAAATTTAAAGCCGTTGCAAATTTTATAACTTTGATGATGATAATCGTTTAATTTTTTTTTTCTTTTATGACTTTGGCATATTTTTTGTTACTAATATGTTTGTTGTTATATTTGCAAGCATTGATGGCTTTTGTCGGCTCTTATATGAGTAAGCTCGGGTTTGCTTTGTTTTGAATTTAATAGTTTTGCATAAATTTTTTCGTAAAAAATTGTGTAAGATTTTAAATTTTCAAATATATTTTAACTAGTAAATTAACAATTTCAAAAAATCAAAAAATAATTTTAAAAAATTCTGAATTTTTTTGCAGTTAATAGGTAAAAAAAAATTTTTTTTTTTTTTGATTATTAGGTTTATTACTTTAATTTTAGAGTAATAAAAATTATTCATATAGTTTTCGAAGAATAAAAAACTTTTTCAATTTTGAATGATTTTTTGGTTTTATTTTAGAACATTTTTGAAGTGTTATTGCATGCTTTCTTGGTAATAATTGAAATTAATTAATAATAATTAATTAATTTTCCAACAAAAAATATGTGATTACTAATATAGAAAACAAAAAAAGTTTTATTTTAAGAAAAAAGGTTACAAATTTGTTCAGATTTCTGGAGTGCCTCTCACCGTATCCACATTTAACGAAAACGACGAGGGAATTCTGTTCGAATTATATAAAAATACATGTCTGTCATGAAAGACAGATTTCGAGAAATTTGTTTTCAACCAGTTTGGCACTAAACTATTTTTGACAACTGTATTGTGTCTCACTGCCACTTTTAAAACATTTAAAAAAACATTTTTTTCATCAAAAATGTTAAGGGGTTGGAATACTTGTGACTATCTTTTACTATTCTTAATTTTTTTTAAATAATTTTTATCCATTTTCAATATTATTTTTCTTTTACTTAGATAGCTTATAAATAAATCTAATAAAATTCTTTTTCAATCACAAATCGAACATTAGATCGGGTGGGAAAAAAAATTCTGAAAACTTACTCAAAACAAATAATTGAAATATTTTTAAAAAATAAAAGTTTTAAGAATTTTTAAACTAAAATTTGTCCTCCATACACAGGGCAATAGTTTAAATATCATAAAAATAAATCTGCTAGAATTGGATATGAAAAAAAAACAATGTTTGCGTAAAAAAAATTAAAATATTTTAAAAATAATTAATTCAAATGAGTTATTATTCAAAGTAAACAATTGGTATATGTATGTATAAGTATACAAACGGACAAAATTTCATTTAAATTTACCACCAAAACAATCCACAAAAGCCACAAAAGACTGCTGCTACATGTGTGTGGTCAATAGAAAACCAGGAAATGCAGATGAGCATATATAAAATTTTGGAATATGTTTTGTTTTGAATATTCGGCATTTCGTAAAGCAGTTTAAAATTCCAACAACTTTTAGGTCATCAATGGCAACTGGGTCATAAAAATAGCGCAAACAGCAACGACATCGATAAATTAATGCAACTGAGGAATGTAAAGAAAAAACGAGGTCTTAAGCAGCCTTTAGGGCAAGGCAACTGGTTTTCGGTAACTTAAGATCACAGAAATGCTTAAAAGGGCAGAAAAAAAAAACTAATATATGACATGATATTTAAATGAAGCAAAACAAGAATGAAGACAAGAAAGAAGATAATAAGATAGCGGCTGAATGCAACGAAAGCACAAATAATAATAACTGAAATATTCATAAAACGTGGGAAATGCAAGATGAAAATTGTTTGAACTTGAATTGTGTAGAGTTGATTTTGTGTTTTGCATTATTTTATTCATTATATTTTTTAGGTTAATTTTTTGATAATGTATCTAAGTTATTAAATATTTTATATAATATTATTATTTTTTAATTTAATATGATTTCGACATTTTGTTCTTCAATTTTGCTTTTTTATTCATTTTCTATTGTCTTCTCAATATTTAATATTTAATATTTTTTAATTTCTTTAATATTTTTATTTAACTTTTTTTATTTCATATGATTTTCAATATTTTTTTCAATTATATTTTTTTTTCGATTTTTTTTTTAATTTAAATTTTTTATTTCAATATTTTTCCCAACATTTTTTTTTGCTTTTGTTATTTTTTTTTAAATATCTTTAATAAATTTTTTATTTCAATATTGTTTACATTTTTTTAATTCATTATTTATTTAAATATTTTTGTATTTTCATAATTTTTAGTTTCTATATCTTTTTATTTTTATTATTGTTTCAATTTTTTTCTTAATTTTATTTCGTTCAGTATTTTTTTTTTTTCAATATATTTTTTTAATTCATAATTTTTTTTATTTTCAACAAATTTTTTCGAATTAATTTTGATTTTAAATTTTTTTTTAATTCTTTTATTTTTCAATTAACTTTGTTTTTTATTTTTTTCCATATTCGGTATTTTTATTTTCAACATTTTTTTTTATTTTAAGTATTTCTTTTAATTAATTTTTGTTTTCAACATTTTGTTTTATTTTCAGTATCTTTTCTATTTTCAATATTTTTTCATTTTCAATATTTCTTTTTTACATTCCATATTTTTTACATGTAATATTTTTAATAGCAATATTTTTTAATTTGCAATATTATTTTATGTGCATAATTATTTTACTTTCAATATTATTTTTCAGTATTTTCAATTTTTTTTTTGTTATTTGCATTTTTTTTTCGATATTTTTATTTTTATTTTTTTAATGTTTTTTTTTTAATATTTGTTTAATTTAAATAATTTTTAGTTCAATTTTTTTTTCCAATATTTTTTTTAATATTTATTTTATTTTCAATATTTTTTTAATTTTCAGAACTTTTTTTATTTCTAGTATTTTTGTTTATTTTTTATTTTCAATACTTTTTTTCAATTTGTTTTTTATTATCATTTTTTTTAAATCTTTTATTTTTTTAAATTAATCTTTGTTTATAAATTTGATTATTCAATATATTTCTTATTTTCAATATAAAAAGAAATATTTTCCGTATTTTTCAATTTCCAATATATTTTTATTTGCAATATTATTTTTACAATCTATTTTCGATATTTTTTTATTTTCGAAAATTTTATTTTATTTTGTTATTTTTTTTTAAGCATGACATAAACTAGATTGACAATCATTGTAAATGTAGCATGCCACCCAAGCATAGAGCCTAAATTAATGCGCTGAATTCAAACAACAACATCAATCGCCATTGAAGACGCTTCCAACTGCCCATTCACTACCAATGATTTAATGATTGACCATTGATGCTTTGATTGACTCGGATGTAATACACACAACATCATTGATGAAGATGCAACATTTTTTTTGTTTTTGTTATTTTTTTTTCTTTTTTTTCATATATTTTTTATTTCAATATTTTTTACATTTTTTTATTTCATTATTTTTGAAAATATTTTTTGTATTTTCATAATTTTTAGTTTCAATATTTTTTTATTTTTATTATTGTTTAAATTTTTTTCTTAATTTTGTCTTTAAATATTTTTTTTTCAATATATTTTTTTATTTCAATATTTTTTTATATTTTCAACAAATTTTTTCAAATTATTTTCTATTATTATTATTTTTTTTCCATATTCGGTCTTTTTATTTTCAACATTTTTTTTATTTTAAGTATTTCTTTTAATTAATTTTTTTTTCACTTTTTTATTTTAAGTATTTCTTTTAATTAATTTTTTTTTCATTTTTTTATTTTAAGTATTTCTTTTAATTAATTTTTTTTTCAACACTTTGTTTTATTTTCAGTATCTTTTTTATTTTCAATATTTTTTCATTTTCAATATTTCTTTTTTATATTCCATATTTTTTACATGCAATATTTTTTAATTTGCAATATTTTTTATTTTCAATATTATTTTTCAGTTATTTCAATTTTTTTTTGTTATTTGCATGTTTTTCGATAATTTTTCATTTTTTTTAATGTTTTTTTTTTTAATATTTTTTTAATTTAAATAATTTTTAGTTCAATATTTTTTATTCCAATATTTTTTTCAATATTTCTTTTATTTTCAATATTTTTTTAATTTTCAGAACTTTTTTTATTTCCAGTATTTTTGTTAATTTTTTATTTTCAATACATTTTTTTTTTCAATTTATTTTTTATTATCAATTTTTTTTTTAAATCTTTTATTTTTTTTAATTAATCTGTTTATAAATTTTATTATTTTTAAAAAAAAAAATTTATTTTCAATATCTTTCTTATTTTCAATATAAAATTTTTTAATTTCCAATATATTTTTATTTGCAATATTATTTTTACAATATTTTTTATTTTCAATATTTTTTTATTTTCGAAAATTTTATTTTATTTTGTTATTTTTTTTTAAGCATGACATAAACTAGATTGACAATCATTGTAAATGTAGCATGCCATCCAAGCATAGAGCCTAAATTAATGCACTATATTCAAACAACAACATCAATCGCCATTGAAGACGCTTCCAACTGCCCATTCACTACCAATGATTTAATGATTGACCATTGATGCTTTGATTGACTCTGATGTAATATCCACAACATCATTGATGAAGAGGCGGCGAACCTGTTGCGGTAGGCCGAGATGCATTGGTGGATTTTGCCGAAAACTTGTTGTTGATGCAATTTCAGATAACAATTTAGTAGTTTTCTATGTGTGTGTGTGTGTTGGAGCTCCAGGTTTTGTGATGTAGTAATATGAATACAACAACAACAAAAATGTACCAACACCAACTCAAAAGCACAAAACCAAAAATGCAGATAAAATATCAGCAAGAGTATTTGATTGTTGTTTTATTGTTTTATTGCTTAATTCGTTTTATTTGTTTTGCTACTATTTTCCTGATCTTCCACTGCACAGTCATTGAGCATTGACCGTGATTGTTCATCAATAATTGTTAGTGTCAATAGAAAAGTGAGTAAATATTATGCAGAAGAGCAGCAGCAGCAAAAAAATATTGCTAAAGCAACATGTTGCTAGCAACACACAAACTATATATGCACATGAGCATGAAATGTTGCTCGCTTGAATTTTTATATTTTGTTGTTGTTGTTGTTTTAATACTATGTGAAAGTATGCTGCTTTGTGTCTTATGCAATCGCAAGATGGGTTTAAAGCAAACAAAAAAATTAGAAAACGGAAATAAAAGAAACAACAACATTTAAGTGGGGAAAAAGTGACAACATAACAAAAACAAATACCAGTTAGACGACGAACAGGAGTGAGAAGAAGAGTATGAAGAGAAGATGCGCAGCAAACTCTGTCGCGTGAATACTCGTAATAAAATTATTATATCATATTTTTTCACAATTCATTTCTTTTTTTTTTTTAGTTTTATTATTATTTTTACGTCTTTTATATATATATTTTTAATTTTAGTTTTACATTTATTTATTTATTTTTTATGACATTGATTTTTCTTAGCACAATGGCAATTGGATTTTTTTGGCACCTCTGTAATGAACCGAAACAAAAACAACAACAGCAAAAACAAAAAAAAACAAGTTGAATCACATATTGCCCTAAAGAAACCTGTTTAGGTACATACGGCAGCAACAACAACAACCAGTGAGAGTATATCTTTTACTTCAACGAAAGCAACAACAACCACAACAACAGTATAAACAGCAATGGCAACGACATCGTTATCTTGAAATTAGGTCAGCAAGTACATAGCGATCCAGTTCAAAAGGCGTTCGTCGATTCAATTTTTTTTTTTGCTCATTTTTATTGAAAAAAAGAATTGTTTAAAAATGTTGAGGCTTCAAAGCATACATATGTACATATGTACATGCATACGATGAAGGCATGTACAGGTGCAACATTAAATACGCACACATATGTGTACATACGTACATGCTGATGAGCGTAAAAGTTAAAAATTTTTATATGCTCGTTTGGCGGCTGGTGCACACTTTGGTATGCGCTCGTACCAACTTTTGGCCATATAAAATTTTACTTTTTCTCTTTTCTTTAATTTTTTTTACTGAATTTTTTTTTTTTTTTTTTTTTTTGACTTGGCTTACAAAGTCGTTGCCATGTTGTTGTCGTGTTGCGCATAAGCATGCGCAACGGGTTCAGTCTTTCGCAGTTGTTTCTATTGTTGCCGCTTTTTTCTCTTTAAGCAATTTTTGTTTTTACGTATTTTCGTAAATTCGTATTTTCTGCGCGTGCAAAGCTCAGCGGCGAAAGTGGTAAAACATACTATATACATATGTATCGTCGGTTTGCTTTTCAAATGTGCAAATTCGAAAAGAAAACTTAAAAGTAAAGAAAAAACAAGTATAAAATATAAATAACAAACGGTTTGGCTGGTCATACGAGCCAAAATCTTACCAGCTTAATGAAGACAAGGAATTTATGTAAAACATGACTTTAAAATGTATAGGAAATTTATATATATAATAAAGCGGGTTATCCATTTAGTGGTTTCGAAAGCGTAGGGCTGTATTTTGACATCTGTCAAACTTAACTGTCAAACAAAACATTTTTTGTTTGAGTTAAAAATCAGGCTTTTAAGAAAATGGATGAATCATTTTTTTGAAAAGTACGATTTATTTAGCTTTACGTTTAGTTAATTAAATGTTTTTCTGATTAAATATAAACTGATATATTATTAAGAGAAAATTTTTTTTGTTTTTAAAAAATAATTTTTTTTGTATATGTTAGAACTAAAAAGCCTAATTACAAGTAAGGAATATCAATAATTTTAACAAAATACTCTGAATTGTGAGATGCAGGAAAAAATATAATTTTCAGTTACCATGAGTACTCATCAAATACCATGAGATTAAACTCAAATTATTATTTTATTATTATTTGATTCATAAAGTTTCCATCAATTTGTATGTACAATCAATTGATTAATCACACATTTTTAGTAAATTTCTTCAGTTCAGGAGTAAAAAAACATCTTTTATTGGACAACCCTTATGCATACTTTTGTTTTCTCCATTACGCAAATAACCATGAGAATTAGTTGTCCACCATGATTTTATTGGCATAAAAATCAATTCATCTCGCGCTTACTTGTAGAACTCGACGATTGCGTAAGCGAATAAAAATTGAAAGAAAAAATTAAAATTGCATGCCTCCTAACAATGCATGGCTCATAAATATTGCCTACAACCAGGCGCAGACACTTCCTCATATATTTTGCGACTTCAATACATACATACATAATTTAACAGTACCTCTTTGGGTTTTCATATTTTTTGCTCAAACAACTTTTATACTATATAATTGCATAAATATGCACATACATAACATACACAAAAAATATTTATATAAATATGCAGATATGCACTATATATGTGCACATAAATATGCAAGCCGTTGTGTGAACTGTTCGAATTTCAGCATAATAAATTTTTTTCTTATATTATTATAATTATTATTTCTTTTAATCTCGAAACTCTCCCAGTGAATGTTATTAAATGTTGACACGCAACTTTTCTTCCTTACTTTTTATTTCTAAATGTAATTTTTTTAATGCCTGACATGTTTTACAAATCTAAAAACTAATAATTAGTACAGTATATATAGATATGTACATAAATATAATTAAATAAATAAATATATTAGTCATACTTTTCGCATTTGGAAAGCCAAAAGTGAAAGTGTTGACAATTTTCTTCTGTGTTTTTTTTTTTTTTAATTTAGCAGCCAATTAAATGCAAAAAAAGTCATATTGCGTTAGGTTTCGCAAAGAAGTTTTTATTATTTGATTTATTTTTCACAATTTTTACACTTCAATGGAAATTCAAAGCTAAGAAATGCAAGAAATAACACGGTGAAGCTGTATTGAAACAGACATTTTATTATGTTAAAATAAAAAAGTTGTTGAAAGTGATGGAAGAATGGTTCAACTCAAAATTTACCTAAATATTATTCAAAATAGACCATATCGAGATTTTGATGAATAAGAGCATAGAAGACAAAAAAAAAATCAAACAAACAAGTGGAAAGGGAAATTGAAAAACCAAAGCCATTCAAAAAAAAATTTCATATAAAATTTTGTTTTAAAATCTATTTATGCATATGAATTAATTTGTCATATTTAAATAAATTTTTCTAATTTTGTCGAGAATCGGAGAACACATGAAGAGTTTCAAATAAAACCCCCACCTGCGTAAAATCAATTCCACAAAACGTCTTATTTATACGATTTTATAATTTTTTGAACTTAAATTATATTTTACACGTTTAATGAACGGGTAGGGTCGTAAAATTACAACGCTTACAGATACTAACATAATTTTTAATATATATTTCACGCACTGATTTCACTTTCAAGTCGTTCATGGCGATCTACGTAATTCTACTAGTCCAATATCAGCATCATTTTAGCATTAATTTACAAAAAAAAAAATTATTTGCATAATATTTAGTGTCTATAAATTAAATTCATAAAAATTCTCGTTGGCAACTCAAAAATTACTTAATCGCTTTAATTGTTGTTGCTTGATATCCGCATTGCGCCTAAGTATATTTACATACCTCGTTAGCTTAGCTAGTTTCTATGTAAATATGAAAAGCGTATTGCTACAGATGAATTTAGTATCTATTTTGGACACTGTCCATGCTGTTTAAGAATACGTGTGTGTTTTTCGATAAAAACTAATAAATATTGAATATTTATTTTGTTAGTTTATGTCAATTTAAGGTGGGTCCGTAAGTGTTGTATTGAATAAAATTACCAAAGGGATGACAAAATCGGAAGTGTAATGAATGATATATGAAATTTAACCGTTTTAAATGGCGGTGTAGAGATTTTTTATCTATTTATTTATTTTATTTTTTTGTAACATTTTTTTCCTTTTTTTCATTATTTTTGTTTAATTTTTTTTTTTTTTGAATCTCTTAATATTTTCGATTTACGTTAGGCATTTTTTTACATATTTTTTATATTTTTTCTTATTTGCTTGAAACATTTCTAAAATAATTTTTTAATTTTTATTATTTATGTTTTTTTTAATTTTTTGTAGCATTTTTTTACTGTTATCTTTTTTTTATATTATTTTTGTTTAATTTTTATGTCGATTCTTTTAATATTTTTTTTTCCTATTTTCTTTCAACTTTTTTAAAATTAATTTTTAATTTTTATATTTTTTAATTTTCTTTTTAATTTTTTTTATTTGCACTAATATTTAAATTTTTTCATATTTTTAGTTTTTTATTTTATTTATATTTTTTTAAATTCTAATATTTTGTATTTTTTTCAGTTTTTTTTTGTTATGTTCTGATATTTTTTTTTTCATTAATTTTTTTTATTTTTTATTTATTTATGTTTTTATTTTCCTACCATAATAGTAAATTATTTTAAATATTTTTAATTTTAAAATATTTATAATTCTCTTTTTTCTTAATTGTTTTAAATTTTCCTTATTTTTTTTTTTTTAATTCATCTATTAGTTTATAGCTGTTCATTTTCTTTTATTTATCTTTTGTTTATTTATCTTTTTTAATTCTTTTATTTACCTTTTTTAATTCTTTTATTTATTTATTTCTTTTTTTTTTTAATTTTTTTTTTTGCATTTTTTTTTTTATCTATTTATCTCTTTTTATATTTGTTTTATTTTAATTTTGTAATTTTTTTTCCTCTATTTTCTGTGAACATTTTTAATATTAATTTTTAGTTTTTATATATTAATATTTTTTTTTTTTATTAATTTTATTATTTTAATTTTTTTCACGTTTTAAATTTTTTATAATTTTGATACTATATTTTTTAATTTTTTAATTTATTAATTTTTTTTCTTTTCATTTTATTTTTCATTATTTTTTTAAATTGTTTATGTTCCTTTTTTAAACATTTTCAGTTTTATATTTTTTTAATTTTTTTAATTTTTTTTTTTTTTTGTTATAATTGTGCATTTCCTTTTATCTTTTTTAATTTTTTATTTAAATTTGTTCATTTTCTTTAAATTTTTTCAATTTTTATTTTTTTTTTATTTTTTTAGTTTTCCAATTTTTGTACTTGTATATTTGATTTTTTAATTTAATTTTTTTCTAATTATTTTAATTTATTTATTTATTTATTTTTATTAATATTTTTCCCCATTTAAAATTAATTGATCATTTATTTATCTTTTTTAATTTTTTTAATAATTTTTTAATTTTTCTTTTCTTTTCATGTACATTTTTCAAGTTTTCAGTTTATAAATTTCTTTTTATTATTGTTTTTTAGTTTAATAATTTTTTATTCTACCGCAATAGAATTTTTTATTTAAATATTTTAATTAAGTTTAAGTTTTTTAACTTAATTTTTTTTTTTAAGTATTTTTAGTTAGTTTTTTTATATTATTGAGTATTTTATTTTTGGTAGTTTCGTATTTGCTTTTTCATATTTTTTCATTTTTTTTATAATTTAAATTTGTATTTACTTATTTTTTCGTTATTTCTTTATTAATTTTTTGTTTTTTATATTTTTCTAATTTTTATTATTTTTATTCATTCACTTTTTTTTTTGATTTATTTTATATTTTTATAAAAAAATTTATTTTTTTATACATATATGTTTTTTATTTATATTTTTTATTTATTTATTTATTTTTTTATACAATTCTTTTTTTCTTAATTTTTTATTTCTTGCATTATTTTCTAGCTGCTTTCCATTCTTACATGACGCTTGTCTATGTTAGCTGCAAATCGAAAATCAATTGATTTTTAGTCGAAAAACGTCATGTCACGGTTATATTGTGACGCTGCCAAAAGCGAAAATAAAAAAGCAAAATAGGTATGTAACAAAAAAAAAGGTAAGTGCACAACAAAATAGTTATTAGATGCTCAGGCGTGAAATTTACATGAAGCAACAGCAAAAAAAAAGTAACAACAACAACAAAGAAACCACAGGACAAATGGCAACATGTAATTAAAAAACTATTTAAGACGAAAAAACATATGTACGTACAAACACACATATATATGCGCACAATATTTATGCCTAAAAATTCAGTTGAAATATGTTTTGATTGCTAGGCTTGGCCACAAATCGAACAATGAGTGGACAGGCATATAAACATTTCGAACAACAATTAAGTGAAGTAAGCAACATAAAATTTCACATATTTTCCACAGTATTTTTTTAATGCCTTTCTTTTTAGTATTTTTTTTTAATTTCTTATATTTTATTATTTGCCTTTATCTAAACAACAATTTTTGTAGCAATTTTTCAGTTAGCTTTGCCAATCTAACGGTATGCGGAAGAATTAAAATGCACTTGTTGGCTTACAATACATATATGTATGTATGCACATACCTGTTTAATCAATAATTCACAGCAGTTAAGTAAAAAGGAAAAAAAAAATTGTTTTAAAAATTGGGAGCATAAAAGATTTTGCAATGCTCACTGGCTAGCTATGCTCATACTTGTTTACATATGTATGTATAAGTACAAGTACATATGCGAGAGTGGGTGGGTATTTGGTGCAAAATTGATATTGCTGACCGAATATCAGCACGCAATGACTGATTGCACGCATTGATTATGAAATTAGTGAAAAATGTAGACAATAAAATATTGTCTTCGATTGTTGTTGTTGTGTTCGTTATAAAATTATATAAGAGGCGCTAGTAGAGAAAAAGGTAAAGCATAGAAATATAGACAAAAAAAGTTTTTTATTTATTTTAAAGATATTTAATTAATCAAGCATAATAAATATTAATATTTATATAAATAAAATAAAATATTTACAATATTATTACAATGCCAAAGAATATATTGAATTTTTCTAAATAGTACTGAAATGGTATTTTTCTATAAATTGGAAAATTAAACAAAAACAATTTAAAGAATGAAAATGATACAAAAATTTTTGAAAAAGCTTTTGGGAGCATATTTTCATAAAATTAGCTGTTCAATAATTAAGTGTGCAGCTGAGTGAACTTGTGAGTGTCGTGTCAAATATTAAAAAAAAATTGAAATATTAGAAATGCGAATTTAGCATCACTTATTTCTTATATAATAAAATATATTTATTTTTCATTAATATAAACTGAATTAAGTTTATGAGAATCCCAAAGAAGCACTTGACATACGACATTGCACTCGCCGTTCTGCTATTATGAGCGCATTTAAAACACAGTGTTATATCATTCAGTTCGCTATTTCTTCAATTAAATTAAATCATTTTACCTTCGAAGTAATAATTACTTTTAGTATTAACTATTATTTAAAGAAGCATTTTTTATCAGCTTTAATTCAATGAAAAACTGAATTAAAAATTATTTAATTTAAATTTTATTGTTTTTACCTTGAAAAAATTCTGAAAGCACAAAACCTTTTACAAACGAATTAAATTTTAAATTGTCTTAGAATATTAGACAACAAAAATGTATTTTTTTTATTAACTTTATATAGATTTAAATAAACTCCCTTGGACAAGTTGACTATCAGGTCGTATACGTAATGTTTGAAATTTACTTGTGAACGGTGATCCAAGTAGAGGTACTTTTGACAATTTATGGGTGAGTCGTGTTAAGCTGTCATGTTATTTTTATACAGTATTGTTGGGCATTTCATCATTCAAAGACTTACGCCTGAACAACGTTTACAAATCATTCAACATCATGAAAAATTCAAGGTTTCGCGCGCTTCGCTCAACTTATGGTCAACATAATCGTCCTACTGAGCATACTATTCGCAATACCATCACCCATCTTCAGACCCAGCATTCATTATTGGATAATATTCGACCGAATAGACCTCGTCCAGCACGCTTTGAAAAAAATAAAGCGGCCGTAGCTCTCAGCTACACGAAGACCGTTGGGAGTCGATTCGGCGCCGTTCGCAGGAACTCGGACTGACGTATGGAACGACTTGGAGCATTTTACGTCGAGATCTTAAATTTAAAGCGTACAAAATACAGCTTCTGCAAGATCCGACGTTTTCGAGCCAAATTTCGTTCAGAGATGAGGCCCATTTCTGGCTCAATGGGTATGTAAACTAAAGCTGCTATTTCATCCAGAGAAAACAACAGTTTGGTGTGTTTTGTGGGCCGGTCCATATTTCCACAAAAATGAAGCTCGTGATCTCCGCGACATTTGGTTTCAACAAGACGGCGCCACTTCTCACACATCGCATAAATCAATGGATTTATTGAGAGAACATTTCGGTGAGTAGATAACTTCACGTTTTGGATCGGTCGATTGGCCACCAAGATCGTGTGATATCACACAAGTTTAAAGTCTATGCGGACAATCCCGCTTCGATTCAGGCCTTGTAGCAAAACATCATGTGTGTCATTCGCCAGTTAAAACTCGAAATGCTCGAAAATTGGACTCAACGGATGGATCATCTGAGACGTAGCCGCGGCCAACATTTGAAATGTATAATCTTTGAAAAATAAATGCCAAAGAATGTTCTTTCGAATGATAATAAACATTCCTCATTAAATTTGAATTTCCTATTTTTTTTTTTTAAGTAAGGAACCTCGAAATGGATCAACCTATTAAATGAACTTGTATATTTAAACAACCCGCTTGAGCGTTTAAAAGTTAAAACCACTATTTTTTCACACCACACATAATAATTAATTTTAACCGTAAAATAATAAATAAATTAAAATTAAATTCAGTTTCTTGTCAAATATAGAAGCACTGCAAAAAATACATATAAAAATATGCAATAAACACCTTGGTACATAACAATTTCAAAACTCATATAAGTTTCAATTTATGTGCAGAAAATTTGTAGAAAATAAAAAAATTAAGGCAAATCAAAAATCAAATATCAAAAATGTCAGCAAATTATACAAATACATATTCATGTATGTGTTAAAAACTATTGCTTTTGTCCAGGTATGTAGTTATATATATAGGTATATTATGTATATTTTTTGTTACTGCTAACATACACTCCTGCTCTCTATTGACATTTACACCTGGCACACACTAATTTTCGTAAATGCATACATAGATGTTTGGCGCGTGCCACCAGTTACAGTTGTGCAGCATTACGTTGTTATTATTATTGTTGTTGCTGAAAATTGTGGTCATTAGTTGTTTTACACTCAAGCAGCGGTCGGTGTTAGTGGTCACAGTGTAAACGTTTGCATTTAAACCATTTTCTTCATTGGTTTTCGGTTTTTTTTCGTTTTCTTTTTTTTCGTGTTATTTGCAGTCTAACGTCCGTGTCTGAGTTCCGCTTGCCATGCAGCATTGCATTGTGCACGATTTTTCTTTATTTTTCATTTTATTCCATTACATTTAATGATTACGCTCATTATTATAACAGTTTTGTGGTCTTTTTTTAAGGTTTTTATTTTTAATTTTCTTATGTTTTTGGATTTATTTAGTTGTTATTTTCCTATATTATATTTTTTTTTTAATTTTTTTGGTTTCTGCATCACAAGTTTTTCAATTATAATCTCATATTAAGCGCAGCATTTACGACTACTTTAAAATAAATGTAATATAAACTCATATACACTTTGCACTCCTTGGCCAAGCTGGCCATTATAGCCATGGTTGTTGTTGGTGATTTTGCTGATGCTGCTGCTGCTACTGGCCACTGCCATTTTCCACCAATTGTGAGTTATTAACGCAATTATTATTTTATGAGCTTTTTAAGTGCTCACGATCTTCACTTGCGTTTTCTTGACACAAACTCATACACCTTCACATGCATACGCACACAATTCCGCATATCCGAATATATGCATGTATATGTAATTGTGATGATTTTTAATTTTCCACCTCCTTCGTGGCTGGACTTTTCTTGTTTTTTTTTTTTGGTATTTTTTTGCAATTTTTTTTTTTTTTTCAAATTTAATTGTGGCTGACCGTTGTTTGCCAAGTGCAGAACTTTCAGAAATTTTTGCGCACGATTGCTTTTAATTACCGTTATATTTGAAAGTGGCACATGAAATATTAATAATGTGTTAATTAGTGGCGAAAAATAAGAAATATCAATGACAAAAAATGTGGAAAAAAATATGAAATACTCCTATTTTTGAAAACATAGTTGTGGTACAGTGGAAAAATATTGCGTTGTACGCCCAATATTGTCGAGCATAAACCTTGGACAATCTTCAGCTAGAACTGTGCGTAATTAATTCATAAGAAACTCTAGAAAATTAAGAAACTAGTTAAAAATGGGCGCGCGAAAAGAGTTTTCTTCAAAACGAAAAAAAAAATGCAGTGCAAGCCCTTTGTCTTAATAAATGTCAGTGTCAGCGTTGGTTAACTCCTTTCGTTCTGGAAATTTTAAGATGCGCGATGTACTGATCGTCCAGCCATTACTAAAAGGCATTAATAGAAACTACCGGAGCGTATGTTAAGTCAGAAATAGAAAGAGTAGCTCGACATATAGAATTCAAGCGTTTCTTGTACTTAAAACAGCTAGATTACGTAAGCGAACTGTACGTTTGGGTTTCACATGAATTAAAGGAACTCTAACTCATCAATTTCTAAAAATATTAATCACGGGTGAACGTGGTCCGGATACAATCACGAACGACACAAAATGAGCTCCCGCAATGTATCCATTCCAAAACCAATACTAACCAAAAGAAGACTGTACTTTCTGTAAGGTTGCAAAGATAGAATTTGATTTGGCCTAATATTAAGATACCAAACTAATAATTCGAGTAGCTGCTATCGGCAACTTTCGAAATCGAGCAACGAGATCTGGAAAATATGCCCATTGACACTCAGGTTTCACACCTATTTGATAATGGAAAAATATTTTCCAGCGAGGTATTAAACCAAGGAGATTTTTGAAAGCTTATACTGCAAACAGTTTTAAGGGATGCCATCATTTAAAAAAAATTCATTTAGTCGCTTCGAAAATGCAGGGCTGTATTTTGACATCTGTCAAACTTAACTGTCAAACCAAACATGTTTCGTTTGAGTTAAAAATCAGGCATTTATGAAAACGGATCGCTAACAACCGCACAATACGTTAAAATTTTTGAAACCTACTACAAAAATGATAATTAAAATCTGGCCACGCTTCGTGATTTAAGAGGAGATTATGGTGCACATTATTGTCGAACTATTCAAGCAATTGGTATAGTTTTAAAGATATATCCCTGCTGTAAGTGAAAGTGTAGAAGAAGACCCAAATGTTTCTATTTCTTGTTGTTCTCAAGAGCTGAGACTCAATTACGACACATTATGTTGCTTTTTGCACTTAGACTTACACCTAAATCCATGTAAAGTCCGGTTCACACAACAACTGAAGCCAGTTGAGCGTTCACAACGCCGTTATTACGTCGATTGACTGCTTGAACAACCAAAAGTGGACCGCGATTCTTCCAACAAAATTTTCTTCAGCGACGAAGCACATTTCTCACTCGGTGGATACGTTGTTAACAAGCAAAATTGTCGCATTTGGGCATTTGAGAATCTTTAAATAATTGAAGAGAGGTTATTACACCCAAAAAAAATTCAGTCTTTGGCGCTCTTTGGTAAGGAGGTATGATTGGACCTTACTTCTATGGTAGTATGATGACCGACTTTTTTGCCCAGCAGTTAAAAAACACTACTTGAATAATACGTGGTGATTGATAACCCTGTAGTAATCTGAAGGTGCTAGATAAATTGAATACGGGAGATGGTTCAGAACTTACTTACTTCTTTGAAAACGATGCAATTGAAGAACACGACTTGGCCAATATGTGGTTCCAACAAAACGGTGCCACATGCCATACAACATGAGCGAATATGGCTTTATTGCGAGAAAAGCTTCCCGGCCGAATAATCTCTCGCCCTGGTGATGTGAATTGGCCACCGAGATCGTACGATTTGATACTGTTGAGCTTTTTTGGTGGGGCTACGCGGTAGACCGTGTTTATGAGGAACTCTTGAACACTTGAAAGCCAACCTACGTCAGGGCTATGGCCGAGACACCGCCAAATATGTGCCAAAAAAAGGTTGAAAATTATCTCAAACTGATCGAAGTTTGCAATAAAATTGGTTTAAATGCATTTTATTTACGTTTATTTTGGAAACCGCAAAATGGATAATCCTGTATATAGGTTGTTATAAAAAATCTGTATGAGTGCTTATAACTAAATTTCTTCCAAACGGTCAAGCCGATTTTGATGATCGAAAACGTTAAGTTTATAATTCAGCAGAGTTGCCATCTGTTTTAAAGATTTTATATAAAAGATTTGATAAAATACGTTATACATTATACATTACTGTATGGGTATCGAAATAAAGAGATTTCCAAAGCAGAATAGTGGAGAAATTTTGGAGGAGAGTTGCCACTGATTTGAAAATTTTAAGTTATTTAATACAAGGAGATTTTTGAAGACTTATACAATATGTGTATATAATTAAAGGTATTTAAGAGAGACGTGAGAATATTTTGTTTGGAAGTTTTGATATAAAAGATTGATTTCTTAAATAAATATTACAATACGGCTATTAATATAAGGAGTTTTTAAAAAAAAAAAATTAAAAGATTTGCAGCCTGATTTAAAATTCGATTGCAGATGGCTCAGAGAAATATATTTTGATTATTATTTATGTTTGATTATTGATTATGCTTGAAAATTTTGATTTGCAACTAAATGGAAACACTGGAAATACGGGTCTGAAGCTAACAAAAATTCTGATTTCATGTCAGATTTTAGACAAATTTTCCTTAAAATCTAAACAAAACTTATGAAATGGGAAAAATATAGAAATGTTAATATCAAAAATTGACTAAAAGCTTTTGAAAGATACAAGCCTATTATGTTTTAAAAAAAAAAGAAAAAACTTAATTTTTCAAAATCAAACCAAAATTTCAGAAAATATCGCTCATAGCGAATGGAAAACTACTTTTTTTATTATTTTAAAAGAGGGTTATTTTTTAAATACTCCGTAATATATGTTAATGTGTATCCACCAGCAACAAAATATTTTTAGAAATAATTTTTAGAAAAAAAATCAGCATTGCACAATTTTTTTATTTAATCATTTTTCTTTACCGAACACTATTATGCGTTGACATGTGTGTAACATATGTACGTGCGCAGCGCTAACCATTTTTTACCCCCAATACAAAACCATTAATAAAATTGGGTTTAAATATAATTAAAAATCAAAAAACAATTAAACTCATTTAAAACCACAATTAACAACAACACATAATTAGATACTGTGCGGTTATGACAGAAATAAAAAATACATATATATTATATTAATAGCTTTGCGAATATATATAAAGGGTGATCCAAGTAGAGGTACTTTTTTCAATAGTCTTTTTTTTTTTTAAAGTAACGCGGGATTCGTGTCAAGCTGTCATGGAAAGACTTACGCTTGAACAACGTTTACAAATCATTCAACTTTTTTACGAAAATTCACGTTCTATAAAGATCGCGCACTTCGCTCAACTTATGGTCAACATAATCGGCCTACTGAGCATACTATTCGCAACACAATCAGCCATATTGAGACCCAGCATTCATTATTGTATAATATTCGACCGAATATACCACGTCCAGCACACATTGAAGAAAATATAGCAGCCCTAGCTGAGAGTGTACACAAAGGCCGTAGAGAGTCGATTCGGCGCCGTTCGCAGCAACTCGGATTGACCTATGGAGCGACTTGGCGCATTTTACGTCGAGATCTTAAATTGTGAGCGTACAAAATAAAGATTGTGCAAGAACTGAAGCCGCACGACCTTCTAAAGCGATATCGCTTCACTCTATGTGCTCTTAAAAAGTTCTAAAAAGATCCGATGTTTTCGAGCCAAACTTTGTTCAGCGATAAGGACCATTTCTGGCTCAATGGGTATGTAAACAAGTAAAATTGCCGCATTTGGGACGAAGAGTAACCTGAAGAGATTCAAGAGCTGTCATTTCATCCAGAAAAAACAACGGTTTGGTGTGGTTTTGTAGGCCGGTGGAGACATCGGTGCATATTTCTTCAAAAATGATGCCGGTCGATTACCCACGAAGATCATGTGATATCACACCGTTAGACTTTTTCCTGTGGAGATACGTAAAGTCTAAAGTCTATGCGGAAATGCTCGAAAAAGTCATCGAAAATTAGACTCAATGGATGGACCATCTGAGACGTAGCCGCGGCCAACATTTGAAAGAGATAATCTTCCAAAAATAAATGCCTAAGAATGTTCTTTCGAATAATAATAAACATTCCCCATTAAATTTGAATTTTCTGTGTTTTTTCTTTAAAAAAGTAGGGAATCTCGAAATGGATCACCCTTTACATGTACATATACTATGTGTTGAAATGTGCAGCCAATCACGTGCATATATAATTTAATTAAAGTTAGTAAAATAAATGATTATGTTTGCATACACATACATACACAGATACTCATACATACATACATGCATAAGCATTTACATATAATATATTCACAGATTATCAAGTTTGCATGCAGTAAATATGAATGAATGTAAGAAAAAATGAAAACTTTTTTGGAAAAAATAATCATTTTCGAAAAGCAAGTTAATTTTTGGCGCGTCCGCGACCAAATTGAAAGCAAATTGCTGAACGTGCCAAAGAAGATGTACGCAACGGTATTTTTACGTGCCGATTTCTTCTATACTCAATGACATTTAAGTGACGTAAAAAAGAAAACAAAAAAGAAAGGTAGACAAGTAAAAAAAAATGAAAATATAAAAAGCAAAAATGCAAGAATAAATTTAAATAAAAAAGGTAATAAATTTAAAAAAAGCCAAAAAAACAAAAAAAATATAATTCATAAAATTAAATTAAATTGAAAAATTAGTTATAAATTTGCAGAAAAAAAATTTAATATTAATCATCTTAGGGAATACTGTTATATGTAAGCAGTCACAGTTTGGAAGCCGCATACACATGCCTAACAACCACATCTTTAATGCCAGCAATACAAGCGTACAATGAAATAAATCAACAACAACAATAGCAAATGCTAAAAACAGAAATAAATAAAGAAACTCATAAATAGCGCTCGGCTGTTATGTCAGCAAAAAGGGAAAGTAAGTAAGTAAAGACTCATCCACATTCGTAGCTTGTGTAAATGATGATCGCTGGCAAGTATTGTTGTTCTTGTTGTTGCTGATATCGCTGCCAGTGTTGATGTTGCCAAGACCGATAGCCAGCCAAACTAAATGAGCGCCGCTGAGCAGAGTTTAGACATGAGCGAGTTGTATAGGAAGACACCGGACTCAGTTTGGCTTGCTTGCGTAGTCAAGTGGCGAGGTGTGGCGGGCAAGAGGTGCTGCTTTTTTACTTAAAATTTCAATCAATGAGTGAGAGCTTTATGTCAACCTGCCGTGAATTAAGTGCATCGTTGGACGAACTGAGTGACTGATTGAAATGCTAAGCTGCACAGCGCAAAATTTGAAAACTAGCTACACATTTGGCTGTTTAAAAAGGCTGAAGGCATCTAAGTATGAAATGATGAAAATATGTAAATAGATATTGAATTGAATTTTTTGGCAGCTTAAACCAATATACCTGCATACCGACGAAAGGCAACAGCATGAAAGTAGCAAGTGAGGTAGGGGGCGTACGGCGGTTGAATTAGTCGGTCTGTTGACAACAAAATTGGCATAAAGTTGATTGTGTTTAGCGCTAATTGTACGTGCGTTGTACGTGCGTCGTATTGTTTGAATGCCAGCATATTTCTTCACTTTTATTTATTTATTTATTTATTTATTTATTTATAGTTTTTTTCTTATCGTTTTTATTTTCTAAATTTTTATTATTTATTAATCTTTTGCCTTTATTTTGGCAGCTGAAGTGACGAAAGGCGAAAAATGAAACGTGAAAGCAGCGAGCAGTCAGTAGCCGGCAAAAAAATTACACATACACATACATACAAATACAAATATGTGAGTTTTTGTGGTCTTATTTAAATAATTTTTGCAATATGGCGTTGATGTGAGTATGTGCATGTGTGGTATCGAAAATGGTGTACAGCGGTTCCGGTTCGATTTGAAATTCAGTTAGCGCGTCACGTTTAGCTACTGCAAAAAAAGGCATAAACGCACAATTGATATTAATTTATTAATAATGCAGTTAAGGAAAGTGTGCAATGTATGTATTTATGCATTTGGTAGTAATTAAGTATTTGCAATGAAAACGAATTTTATTGATTATGTTATTTTTTATTCATTTGTTCTAGTTTTGTTGTGTTTATTTTATTTTACTTTTTATCAGGCATTTTTATTTTGTATAAATATTTTTTAACTATTTTATTTTTAATTTTTTTTCCTATCAATTTCCCTTTTTCTCCTATTTTTTATTTTATTTTTTATTCTTTTTTTAATTTTTTTATTTTTTTTATTTTTTTTTTAATTTTTATTTTTTATTTTTTTAACTCTTTCTTTGTCTTTTTTTAATAATTTTATTTTGACTTTTCTTAATTGTTTTTATTTTTATCATTTATTTATAAAATTCATCATTAATTGTTTATTTTTTCTCTGTGCTAACTTTTTATGCATTTTTAATTATTATTTTAAGCTTCATTTTCTTATTATTTTTTTTATTTTTTATATTTTTATTTTTATTTTTTTATTTTTTATTTTAATTATATTTAATTTTTTTTTCTTATTTTTTTTTACATTTTTTTATTTTTAATTTTTTTTCTTCTTTTTTTTTTAATTTTTTTCATTTATTCATTAATATTCTTATTATTTATTTATATAATATATCGATGATTTTTTTCTTTATTTTATTCTCTGCGCTAACTTTTGAGGTATTTTTAATTGTTATTTTGAGCTTCCTTCTATTATTATTTTTTTAAATTTTTTTATTTTAAATTTTATTTTTTCCTTCTATTATAATGTTTTTAAATTTATTTTTATTTTTAATTTAATTTAATTTTTTGATTTTTTTTATTGTTTTTAATTTTTTTTTTTTTTGTTTTTTTATACTTTATTAAATTTTTTTTTCTTTTATTAATTTTCTCGTTTATTCCCTTATATTTATATTATTTATTTATATTATTTATTGATAATTTTTTGTTTATTTTATTCTCTGCGCTAAGTTTTTATTTATTTTTAATTATTATTTTAAGTTTCTTCATTTTATTTATTTTTATTTCTTTTATTTTTTAATTTTTTTTTTAATTTTTTTTTTTGTTACTTTTTATTTTTTTTTTTTTCATTTTTTATTAACAAATATTTTTATTATTTATTTATATAATACATCGATATTTTTTTTAGTTGCCTCTGCGCTAATATATATTTTTAGTTATTATTTTAAGTTTCTTTATTGAACTGTTTGATTATTTACTTTTAGAGATGGCACATTCAATATTTTTTTTTTATATTAATATCTTTTATTTCTCGTTTTTTATAATTACTGTTTTTAGCTAACTGATTATTAACTTAAACAACTACTTCTTGTTTTTATTATTTAAAATTTATTTTTAATTGTCATTACTGTTATTTCTTACTCGTTTATATTTCAATTTTTCTACTCACTTAGAAAGAGGGCGCTTTAAGGTTAAATTTTATCTAATTATATACTTTTTAAGTTTTTCCATTTAATTTACATTTTTTTCTTATCTTTTATTTGTATTGCTTTATATGAAATTTCCTCAGTTTTGTAATTCTCAATTTTTTGTTTTTTTTTAATTTGTTGTTGTTATTTTTTTTTTACAAAATTGGCTACCTTTATATTTATTTTAACAACTTTTTGTTATCTCTTGGTCGCTTTTAGAAAACTTATTTCAGCTAAGTAGTCATTAAATGCAATAACCACAAAGCACTCACACACTCACATACGAGTGTACCTCTGTAACCTTGCCAACTGTTATTATATATTTCGTATTGTTTGTATGTATTTACTAAAAGGCTCAAAAACATTGCGAATTTTGTTAAAATCTATAAATATATAAGTATGTAAACAGGTGTGTATATATATATGTATGTACGTATGTATATATGTATATGCATATTCATGCATAGCTATCTTCGCACAAAAATGGTGCAAACATTAAAATGACTACACGTTCCAAGCACTCGTCGTTTTCTGTTTCATTGCCAATTGCTGGCCACTATCAGCAACTAATTGTTGACTTTTACGGATCATGCTGCACTTTACTGCATACAAGTGTTTGTATTATAACTTTGTTGTAATTTTTATGGCGTTTTATGTCTACGCTTTTCTCAATATAATTTTATTTAATTTTTTTTTTGTTGTATTTTTGTTGCAATTTTGGCAACGTCCACTTGAACTCTATAGCCATAAGCGGAGATACTGATAAAAAAACGCTGAATGATATTTGTATATTTGTATTGTTTAAACACACACATACGAAATTCCTTTACATATCAATATGAAATTCAATGCTTGAGATCCTAAGATTAAAAAAAGGAGTGCTTACAAGATTTGCAAGCATAAACAAACAAATCAAAATTATTTGCACAAAATATATACATACATATATACATATGTATCTAGATACATAATATTTAAGAAAACTACATATTTTCCAGTGTCAATAGTCTCGTTGCTCATCTGCATTCCGAACGCATTCCACAGCAGTTGTTAAGCGTTAATTGAGGCCTACCGACATACATATGTACTCGTACATAAGTATGTACATACGTGTACTTCAAACAGCTGACTTTTGACACCTGTGAACAGATTTCATGTCTTTGATAGGCATTAACCGAATTATTTATTTATTTAATTGTTTTCCTTGATTTTTTTTCAATTTTTTTAATTTCATATGTCAATAGTAAATTTTGCTTTCATCTCAATAATTTATTGCTCTGCTCTTTACTTTTAATTTTTTCGTTTTCTTTTTTTTTTTTTTGCACACTTTAATTGCTGTAACTGCAAACAAGCAACAATTACTCAGCTTGCATGCTTGCTGCTGCTCAAACTATTTTTTCTGTTATTTGCAAATCTACTCAATCGATTGTTATTACAGCCATCATAATTAAATTTGATTTTTTTTTTTTCATTTTACATATCAATTACAATTGAAAAGTGTTAAAAGTGTTGCAAAAGTGTTTTGTTCGCCTTGAAAAGTCATCCGTAATTTGACTATACCTCTTGAGCAAGCATGATTTGGTGTTATTTTTTATTTCATGCACTGACATTTCTATTACATTTGTTGTTTTTTTCACGCTCTCTGTCAAGTGCACACATTGCATTGGCAACATAACTTTCAGCTAAACAAATGTTAAGCTAGTTTTTTTCTTTTCTTTTGGATTGAGGAGTATTCGCAACTAGAAAATTCCCAAACTACTTTAAAGTCTGCATACATGTGTTTATTATTTCAAATTGGTTTTGGTTAAAAAAAGAAATTTATTTGTTATGTTGCTTGCAAAATAACATCTCTGTAACATGACATCTTTGCCTTTGCAGCGGACAGCAGTACCTTGGCTGTAAAACTTCTATTTGACATTTACAAGCGAAAGGTCGTTGAAATTGTGACATATTTCATGTAATTACGCTTACTAAATATTATTTAAATAAAATTTTATTATTTTTATTCACAACATAACATATTTGTGCATTTTACTTTGTTTGTGAGCAAGTTTTACAATTTTTTAATTGACTCCCTTGACGCCAGGCACAAAAGTCATGGTGAAAATATGCACTACAATATTACAGCTTCATGGCGCCTAAAGTAAACTGGAGACAACTAATTTAATTTAATTTAATTTATAAATGTATTTACGTATGCATATGTACTCGTAGATAAATACATGCATATTTACATATGTAATGTACAAAATATATTTATACATTGATCTTTAATATCAAATGCTCTAATGTCAGTCATATCGGTCAACAAGCAGTAATCAACAATATGAACTGCATGTTTTCTACAATAGCAACAACAACACTATAACATAGCAAACCAAAGTGCAAACCGATTACAACTTCACTAATTATATGGCCACCTTTGTGAACTGAACGCTAAAATCGTATATATCAAATGGCCCACTTATATGTATTTGTATTGTATGTAAGCAGCGATTTTGTGGTGCATTTATATGTATATTTAAGCTTAAAAACATAATTAGTAAGCTGTCAACACCTGAAAACGGTACAAAAAAAAGTGTAATTTAAATTCAAATGATGTCAGCGACAAGCTGAAAAGAAATGCTTACGAGCAAAAGTGCACGCAAACTAACTCATTTAAGTGTGTCTACATATGCATACGCATAATTATATATATATATAAATATATATATATATATATATATATATATGTGTGTGTGTGTGTGTGTGTATACACAAAAGAAATTCGTATATTGCAAATGTCGGTCACCATCGCCACCACCAACACAAGCAAGGGACACAAAACGTTTTTTATAAGTAAAATAAAAATGGAGGAAGAAGAAACTAGCAACAACAACTATGCATACATATGTACATACATAAATGCAAACAAACTCCACTAACACCAAGGCAATGAAGCACTTTCATTTTTTAATAAATCACACGCATAAATGCCCGATCAATAGATATGCAATGCACAAACATATGTACATACATATTCAAAAATGTTGATTTATACATAAATATATATATATATATATATATATATATATACATATGAATATATATATGTATATGAAATGTTGCGCCAAAAAGCGTTTGGCACCAACGCGCCGTATTTAAACTACTAAAATATATGGCCAAGCGTTTAAGCCACAGATAAGCTAAAGCAACCAGCGTAAACAAAAAAAAATATAAAGAAAACGCTAAGACATCACATGTAGCAGTATATGTATGTATGTATGTGATTTGTGTGCAGTGTAGTGGTATTAGCACATAAAACGTTGAAGAATTCAATTCACACACCAATGTTAATATGAACTAATTTCAATATTTTCATTTGCCTTACATGTTTTTCCCAAAAAAAAAAAAAATTGTTCACATTTTTGCTTGCTTTTAGTGTGGCAAATGAATTGCGATAAGCCAGTAATAGAAGAAATCGAAAGCTGTTTGCAGATGAATAGGCAAAGAAATCCATGCGAATATTGAACATTTTGAGAGTTAAATGAAAAAAAATTTTAAAAACAAATTATAAAGGTGTTTCCAATGATGATATGATTTCTGAGTGTCGTTTTGGCCATTTTAAATATGTCATGATCAGCAATATTTTTTTCGTTGTATTCAGTAATGTTTACTATTTCATCCATGGCCCACCATAAACGTCGTGAATTTGCTGATTTTGCCTTGGAATAACGTGAAAACGATAACGATTTTTTTTTTAAGAAAATCAGATTCTCCGATTAGGTTCACTTTCATCTCTGTGGTGCGGTAAATAAACAAAACTGTCTATTCTTGGTGCGTAGAAATTCCACAAATTATTCATTCAACAACCATTACATTCCAACCATATAAAAATAAAAAAATTTGGTTTTTTTGGTCTGGAGGAATCATCGGTACGTACTTCTATCGAAATGAAGCTGGTAGCACCGTTACTGTCAATGGAGAGCGGTATATATCGATGATTACCAACTTTTTATGGTCACAATTGGAAGAAGTGGATCTTAACAGCATCTGCTTCCAACAAGACAGGGCAGGCACATGTCACACAGCACGTGCAACAACCGAATTATTGCGAGAAAGGTTTGGTGATTCGATTATTTCAAGAAATTGTCACATTGAATGGTCTCCAAGAAGTTGTGATTTAACACCATTAGACTACTTCTTGTGAGGTTATTTGAAGTCATTGGTCTTTAGCAATAAACCAGACTTTAAAAATCAATATTGAACGTGCTATTCATGACATACGAATAAAATCAAGTGGAAAAAGTTCTCAAAAATTGGGTTAATCGAATTCGTTCCTGCAGAAGAAGTCGTGGAGGCCATTTGAATGATGTTATATTCAGAACTTAATTGTATCGATTGTACTTCATATTACACATAAAAAACATTTGAATTTCCTTAACAATTAGTGTTTTTTTTTTAGAAATCATATCACACCCGTATAGTTAAACAAAAGGTTGCAAGAAATTATTGAAGAAAAAAAAATGAGTGATGATCGTTGTACTTAATGCGAAAATCACTGCTTGGTCATCTAGGTAACATAAATATGCTTAGAGTAATTTGAAATCCAGTGATTACGAAAAATAAATTGAATTTCCTATTTTTTAGCCAGGAAAGCGCGTTGTAGTAATTGAAGTTGTTTTCAAATTTCAGCGCTTTCTCTTTGTGCTTTTTTTAAATTCTTTTCTATTGGATAAATTTAATTGGATAATTTAATTGACCCACTGAATTTTACTTTACCTTTTAACAAATATAATTTTTGTCAGCACACACGCATACAAATTAACACATATAAAGGGTGTTTTTTATAGAGGTATAGAACTTTAAGTTGCAATAAAACAAGGATGGATTATTCGATTGACATGAATTTTATTTATCCGAAAGATAATCTGTGGCATTACATTTTAAATATGATTTCTGGCATATGACCGCCACGGCTGGCGCGGATGTAGTCCAATCTGGATGTCCAATTTTCGATGACTTTTTCCAATATTTGTGGCCGTACATCGGCAATAACACGGCGAATGTTGTCTTCCAAATGGCCAAGCGTTTGTGGCTTATCCGCATAGACCAATGACTTTACATAGCCCCACAGAAAGTAGTCTAGCGGTGTTAAATCACAAGATCTTGGAGGCCAATTCACAGGTCCAAAACGTGAAATTAGGCGGTCACCAAACGTGTCTTTCAATAAATCTTTTGTGGCACGAGCTGTGTGACATGTTGCGCCGTCTTGTTGAAACCCAATCTCCTGGACACCATGGTTATTCAATTCAGGAATGTAAAAGTTAGTAATCATGGCTCTATACCGATCACCATTGACTGTAACGTTCTGGCCACCATCGTTTTTGCAAAAGTACAGACAAATGATTCCACCAGCCCATAAAGCGCACCAAACATTCAGTTTTTCTGGATGTAATGGTGTTTCAACATACACTTGAGGATTACCTTCACTCCAAATGCGGCAGTTTTGTTTGTTGACGTAGCCATTCAACCAGAAGTGCGCTTCATCGCTAAACATCGCTAAAATGGACGTAGTGCGCGATACATTTTCCGCACAGAACCATTATTTTCGAAATAAAATTGCACTATTTGCAAGCGTTGTTCAGGCGTGAGTCTATTCATGATGAATTGCCAAACCAAACTGAGAATAAATCACTTGACAGCTGTTAAATCGGTCACCATCTTGAAAAGTAAAGCCAACTTAAAGTTCTATACCTCTATAAAAAACACCCTTTACTTTATGTATGTTAAACATTGCTTGAAAGCTAAACAAAAAACCATCAATCGCAGTGCATTGCATCAATTTGTATGCGCATGTGGAAGCGCACCATATTTGCATGTGTATGTTAGCATGTTGGCAACACCCTTAGCGTTTAAATGTGCCAATGTCTTATGAAAGGGTTTTTTTTTAATTTATTGCGGCCTTTTCATTAACTCACTAGTTTACTAACAATACTTCATTTGTTATTTCTTTCAGGTATTATTGTTGTTATAATTTTGATTTTTCTATGTATGGCAGTTTTAACTATTTCATTATTTTCATTTTTAATTTATTTAATTTTTTTCCACTTAACTTAATTTTATTTTATTTGATTTCTATTTTTTTATTGCATTTCGTTTTATTTTAATTAAAATTTATTTATGCTTAAGCAACTCGCTCAAATGCTTTATATTGCTAAGCTGTTTGACAAACATCAAATAGCACACAATAACCCGGAGGAGGAGCACAGCTGAAAATCACTTCAGCAGTTATACATATATACACATAACATAATGTTTAAAATAACAAAAAAAAATAAAAACTTTATGAATTAATTTAGCTTAACGAAAAAATCATAAATGAAACAAGCTCTTTTAAACATGTTAAAATGAGAGTGTACAGTTTGAGTTGCACTGTGTTGACACCAATGTAAACAAAACCACAACGGCGATTGCACCACACAACTACACACACACGCACACATATGATTGCTTTCTAATATGCGCGCTCTCATCAATAACAGAGGCACACTCACTCTCAATTGATTGCAGAAGAAATGGTAAACAAGCAGATAGAACAAGAATAGACACCAAAACAAAAATCAGCTGTTGTGATAAGAAATTGCCATGTGCACCAAGTGTAGGGATGGAGTGTGATTACATACAAAAAATCAAAAAAAAAATTGATAGAAAAAACGCAGCATAAGCAAAGTGCAACAAGCTAGGCAATCTAAATACATGAGTTAATCAAATGAAATGCAAATTTGTTTGAAAATAAAAATAAAAACAAACTAAAGTGCAGCGAAGCATTTTACATAATGAAAAATATGTCAATCTGATGCATATATTTACTGCACAATAAAACACTTATTTAAAGCATATACATAAGTTAGCCAGCGTAGCGACAACTACTAAAATGCAAAATTTTAAATTTCAAAATTTCAAGGGAATTTTGGTAAATTCAGCTAAAAACAAAACACCCAAAAAAAATTCAAAGCCAAAGTTATTAAAGCAAAATTCAAAAGCAAAGTTATTTAAATAAATGCCTCCGTCGCACCTGTTTCGCATTTGGCCAACGTCTTTTCTCACATCATCATCATCATCGGCATTATCATCATCAACACCAGCGTTAGTAGTAGTCAGTGCGAGACATTGTGCATTTCTTTCCGTACCTACATACAGATATTTGCACGCACACAGTGTTAAATATACATACATATAGGTATTTTCTTATATGCTTTCCTACCAACAGCGCCACTTCATGTCCACACTTTTACGCTTAATGCACAAACCAGAAAACACCAGCTAAAAACGCATGAATTAACAACATTTCCAACCGCCGAACAATCATGGCCAACGAAAGTGAAGTTTATACTCGCCCGTAGTATGTACATATGTACATATTTATATATGGAAGTGAGTAATGAAGAAAGAAGTCAAAGCGTATGAAATAACTGCCAACATCAGCCATAGGAGAAATAAAACGAGAAAAGCGAAAAAAATGGGTTTCTCAGCCAACTCAAAACCACCAGTAAGCAACAGTGGAGTGCATTAATTTCACTTTCGTTTGCAGCAACAAGCTGAGCAGCAGCAGCAGTTGAAAGCAATAGCAATACAACACTTGCTTTGGAAACTCTTTCGTGTACATATACATACATATGTATGTATAGCTATGTATGTATGGACAGATTGTGGCAAGTGGTGTAGTGGCGCGCACAGGCGCAGCAACCGCAGCGCCGCTACAGAAAATCGACTCCCCAACAGCTGCCAATGCACTTTACCGATGAGGAAGCAAAGCTTAGCGACGTCATCGCACACAAAGTATTACTTAAGGATGTTGTTATTATTGTTGTTGTTGTTGTTGGTTTTGTTGGTGATGCACACGAGAGTTTGATAACGATGACAAATGCAAGACAGCAAATCGACCAACAACAAAGCAGCTAACTAATGAATATGGCAAAAACAAAGACTGGCCACACCAGTTGTGTCGATGTAATATAGCGGGACTTTATTTGGGATTTGAAACACACAAGCTTCAAACATCTATAAAATCACACACACACATAAACACCAACTCTCAACACGACTGTAGTTTTGAGGCATTCTACAAAAGGAAAAAATCCAAATTGGTCAATGGTTTCCCCCACGTAATTGACGTAGGCTGTCTTGAAAACATTAACCGACATTGCAACAAATTCCTCGCAAAATTACTAACTATTAAAAATATTGGTTTATAAATGTGCGGATTTGACAATGTCAAGACACAAGACGTCAATGCCAAATTCTCGAAATTGCTCGTAATCGAAAGAAATTTTGATAGTAAAAAAAATTTAGTTTAAGCATAGTTCAAAAATTATTCAAGATCCGAAAAAGCCAATAAGGATGTGAAAAAAGGTTCAGTAATCCGCCCGCGTGGATAAGAAATAATTAAATCATTAATTTTAATTATTTTAAAAACAACTCAACTTAGTTTAAGACGAAGAAAAAATAGAGCTCACTTAAAAAAAAATTATTTTATTTTTGTTTACGAAAATGTGTAGTATTTTTGGAGTGAATAATTTAATTTTTCCTTATTTTTTTTTTTAATCTCCGTCAACTTACCATATTAGCAAAATAATCCTGTCCTGCAGTTATGGCAGTGTTACGTTGCATTACCACGCCCACTCCGTGAAAGTTACGTTGTGGCAAAAGCGAGGGCATGTTGCTTGCAGTAGCTTTACTCAGGAGAGCAGCAGCAACTGCAGCGCTCGAGCAGAAGGATCTGCTGATTTTCTGTTGCCAAAATAATTGGCCGAGTTGTTTTTGTGTTTGGTGGTTGCGGTTACCGACGACAACGTAAAGTCCTCTACGACCGGAAGTGCTTAAGCAAGCCATTTTTGTGTGCGTTTTTTTTTTTTTAGTTAACAATTATTTAAATCAAAATTCACTGAAACACTTTTTACACTTTTGTTTTGTTGTATATTATTTGTTCAGGAAATTTTTAAATAAAGCTTTTATTTTTTATTTTGCTCATTGGTTCACTGGTCTCTTTTAATTTTTATTTTCTGATCTGAATATAGTTTGAGTAGCTCTTTAGCCAATAGAAGGTCCTTGAGTATGGAATTGGTTTAAATTTTGTTTAAGTATTCATACAAGGACTCATGTCACTCGCTTTTGTTTTCGTTGTGGTTTCTTATTTAAAGCCAAGCTTAATATATTAATATATATATATTTCTATTAATCATCGATGCTCACTTATTGATTTTATTGCACATATTATAAAATTGACTGCACACGCACAACTTAATTTAAATTAAATCCAAAGGGCGTTTTTAAACTGATTAACTAACTGAAATAAGACCAAGACGACTACGGAACGACGATTACTTGCGTCTGACTCCAGCAGCTCCAACAAAGTGTCTGTTGTAGCTGACAACGGCAATGCCTCATCCAAGTTATTACAATGTGGTGCGGCCACAAGCTGTTAGGCAGACTTAAAGAGAGCTTAAGAAACTAATGCAGCAACAATGTCAACTCGTTCGAACGATCTTGGTGAGCTACATTATAGCTATGGTTGCGGCTGCGCAGTGGTGAGTATGCTTATGCCATAATATTTCCAATCGGGCATGAGAATGTGTTGGTAGTGGTGTGGTTGGGCAGCGCGCAAAATGTGTTGAGTTTCTATTAATGCGTTTAATCGCAGGTGTTTTTGATTTACACAAATTTAAGCACAAGTCTTCTCGCTGTTAACACGCATAAATGTTAAATCTCCGGTTAAACACATGCCGCTAGAGTTAGATCTGATTAATAGTTAAATTAGTTATGACACTTTTATACGATTCTAGTATGCTTCTCCAGCATTCAATTACAACTTAATTTCATTATCACAGAATTAGGAACAAACCAAACCGGTAAACGCGTCTTAATTACTTATTATATTAACTATTTAGTTATTATTTTTATTATTAAAGTGTCTATAAATTGTGAAATGGAAATTCTCTTGACGTAACTTAAATTTTTTATTTTATTATTAAAAAAAAATAATCATATGTAAAAACAGCTGTTTGGTGCTGCCATACCCACCAGCTGTGTTCGTCAGTGGCGCCATCTACATGTGAAGCCATTTAGGATTCCGAAAACACAGAAGTACTTATTGGACCCCATTTGCTTCTAAACATAACTCACTGCAGATGCTAAATTTGTTAATGATACTTATTTCTTACTTATTTATTATTAATTTCATAACAATATTATTAAAAACAAAAGATATATAGTCAAAATTAAAACTAAGGAACTTTGAATAATTTCCACTTGGGCATTGGTGTAAAATCGCAGCACGCCACAGAAAATTACAAATCAGCTGACGGATCTGACATTTAGGTTTTCATTTTCATTTTTAATTTCTATGAAAATTTCCGTGTCTTTCTTACATAAAAATTTAAAATAAAAATGTCGCGAAACATCTATCTGAGCTTAAGTAACTTCCTAAATCGACTTGAAAGCTTACTCTTCTTTGGGCAACGAGGAAGGCCTCCAAGTAAGCTCCAAATTAAATGTACACAAATTGTTATTTAATCATGTGTATGTGTATCTTTCCTATAGTGGAGTTCGCATTGGCTGGTATGCCGAGTTTTGAACCAAATTTATCAAAAATTTCAACAGAAGGCCAGAGACCAGACAGGTTTAGTCTAAAAGAACTTTTGGGTGACGGCATTTTGTGGGCTGTGCCTAAACATCGTCGTACTATTGAGAAAAGGTTAAAACGAAAATTTGGTGTGCCCGGCTACAATTGGAAGCCGCTAGTTGCAAAGACCAATTTGCGAACATGCAACCAATGCGGTCATGATCATGAATTGGGCATACTATGTCGTAAGTAAATAAAGTAGTAAACATGCTAGTAAATCTAGGGAAATTTTTGTTTCAGCACACTGCTACAGGAAAGTGGAAGAGGAAACGCGTTTGATGCAAGAAAAAATTCAAGAAAAATTAGGTCTAGAGCCGGTTGAAAATGAAGTAGTCGTACTTTACGATGGAGAACAATTGGAGAAAACAGCAGATGGCACAAGTGAACGAAAAGTACGTGTTGTAGAAATGGAAAAACCGCGTCCGGTTTGGTTCAGTAAAAATTTAATGCAAAAGACCACTGCGCAACCAGCGGAAACGAAAGAAGTTAAGCCTTCAAACTTGGCCTAAGTAGCTATTGTAAAAAACAGTTCATCGTCAAAATTGTTCAAAATTAAAAAAGTGCTGTATCCGTTAAATAAACTTTATTCACTTGTAAACGAAAGTTCTTTGGAAGATAATTTAGTTTTTTTGATGAATCCATTATTGAACTCCAAAGCTGTCATTACCTTTTTTCCTTCGACACGCAACTTATGCACCTCTATAACTGTAGAACCAGCGCAACGCACCACAAGGCATTGCCTTTGCTTGTCGTATAAAAAGACGCCGCAACTTTGACTTGCCAGAAACGTAGGTATAACTTGATTCAACGGCAACTGAACATCAATCAATTGGACATTTTTCGCTTGAAATCTGGTGTTTAGATATTTGAAACCAAAAAGCGCACGAAACCGTCGATGCAATTGCTCGGCATTTATTTGAGTCCAATTTACTTGTGTGATGGCAGGAGTTATTTTAGGCGCTTTAAGGAGAAAACAAAATATGTTTATTAGACTTATAGATATACAAGAGTAAGAGAATCTAAGTTTTTACCAAATGTCACAAGCTCGTTGTTCTGTTTAACGGCGCATTTTATACTATATGGGAAATTTTGTAAAGTATTGACCAGCAAATCTGCTCCCTCTTGCGCCAACCGAGCATGTAGTTCCGGCATAAGAATGTCATCCCTTAAGGCTACTTCACGCTGCGCCAAGATCTTAAAAAATAAAACTATTTTAGATAAAAAAGAGAATATTTCCCATCGTATTTACATCTCCGATATCAAAATGTTTTGGTTCTATTCTCATAACAGACACACCGGTTTGCTTGTCCCCATACATAATGGCATAAATAATTGGTGCAGCACCACGCCATCGAGGCAATAAGCTGGCGTGTACGTTAATCATACCTCTGAAATTTGGAATTATTTTCAGTACGTAATTTAAAATTGTGGATTTATGTGAATTCTAGATTAGTCAACCTTGGAAATGCTTTAATTATATTTTCTGGAATTAAGTGTCCAAAAGACACTACAGCTCCTAGGTCATATCCCTCACAAACTTTCGGTGTCACTGGCCATCTATGCAGGGCGAGGCCCTTTTGTTCTGCGTAGTTACGCACACAATTTGCTGGATTTTTAAAAGATGTCACTACGCCCAATTTGTGAATTTCTGTTTGAAAACTTGTGACATATCATTAATAATCATAATACAATGAATTTATTTAATAACATACTAATTGTTATGTAGCGCTTGTAAGCTTGGTAGCGAAAATGTATCGGTACCAAAAAATAACACCTTCAATATGGAATTCTTCACTTTCACATTTGCTTGTGTTTGGGAGCAACTCCATCTTTGATGATTTAAAACGGCACATACACTTTCATTTATTTTTCTTCGATATTTAAAGAAATTTGTTGTGAATTTATTACTGCAAAACATTATTCACCAAAAGCTAAAAGTTATACAAACCTCAATATCACAGCTGACCATTATTTGACAGTTGAATTGAATAAATTTTCTAGGTTATGTAAGTGGAAGCAGAGTTGTTAAAATGATTTAAATATATAGCTGTCTCGACGTGCTAGATCTCTCATAACCAGTACTGTGAACGAGATTTACAGAACGCTTGTTAGAATATCATCACAACCTCTACCGTTATAAATAGTTTATTTTGTTGTTGTAGTGTTTTGTTAACCCCGCCTAGAGACAGGTAGGCTTTGCCTTTTTCACCGAGGTCATCTAACGGGAGAGCCAGGAAAAGCTCGACCAGAGACAGAGCGATGTTAAATGAGTCGAAGTGAGTGGGCATGTCGGGGTTGAGTCCGAATAGGTAGGAGCTAAGTCTACCACAATCCAGACATTAATTGTGCCAGTGTTATTCGGGTCTCTCGGTGCAGCGAGCGAGCTTTTTTCTGCAATGGGTCGTGCTTGGATTCCGAGAACACTTTTCACGGGAAGAGAGTTCACAAAGTTGATTCTCAGTAAATGGTGTTTAAAGCTTGTCGGTATGCCGTGTTGTCTAGATGAAGGCTCGGATTGTAGTAAGAGTCTGTTGAGGTGATCCTGACAGTAGCATCCCAGCAAATATTGACTACACAGCCAAGTACTGCCGGCTAGCGATTTGTGGATTTTGTGCGGCTCTCGACTATCCCATTGAGTTCTAGTCGGTACTCCGTCGTCCAGAGGCTGGTTGTAGTTGTAGATGTCGTACACTGAAGAAGTGGGAAAGGCTGGCGAGATAGCGTTTCAATTAAATTAAAGTTGTTGTTGTTGTTGTTGTAGCCGCAGAAAATTCTCCAAATGGGACTTCGGGGAATATTGCGGGAGTGACAGTCCTTGGCCGGATAAAAATCCGGGTCGTTCCGGTATAAAGACCCGACTGTCGCGGGAACTTTGGATTTTAGTCGGCTCTTACGACAGGCATGCCTTACCGCGGGTAAATTCTTGAACCTCTAACCCGCAGGGGATTAAAGTCGCCAACTATGCCTTTGAATTTTCTTTATTATAAAAAATTTACTCAACGTTCATTTATATCATTATTTACAAACACTTTACACAACTTTCACAATGTACTATTTTTAATTCACAGCAGTGCTATCACCAACAAGCTCGCTTTAAGATTGATTAGCCCAACAGTTTTGCTTCCCCCTTATATACTAAATCGATTGTTCGTATTAGCGCCTGGAATAGGCGAGATGTTATCAATAACGAATATTCTCGATTCACGCTCTATAACATGCCTGTTATCGGCTTTACTCTTTCACCTGACATTCGTTTCGAATTTGTTTTCAAGGAATGTTGTGGGAGTCACAGTCGGATAGATATCCGAGTCGTTCCAGTATTAATAGTCGCCACGAGGAAGCTAATAAACTTTAGTCACCTTTTACGAGGGGCAAGTGTTGGAATGGTTAAAGTGATAACCCCTAGCCTCCAAGAAGTTTGTATTGAAAAGACCTCAAAGGTGTAGAAAAAGTTTATAATTTTTAGCTAAGGAACTGCCCTAGTAATTGTTTATTACGAATGGTCTACAAGACGAAGCGTCAGAAATGTCAAAATTTATCAGCAGTTATTACATTTTGTTTTCTCGTAATTTTCTGCAAGTAAATTTATTCGCTTTGTTTTTGATATTCGCTGTTTTCTTGAAAATATTGGATTAGATGTAAAAAAAAAACAATATCCTTTTATTATTAATGGTCGTGTAAAAAAAAAAATAATAAGTTAAGGTGCCACAAAGTTATTTAGTCATTACACAAAGTATATAAACGAAAGCTAACAATGGAATCTGGGCCAAGCTCTGGCACTCTCGCTTCTGAATATGCATTGCGTGTTGCATTGCAAACAATGAAGGAACGCTGTCTTGCACTGCAACGACGTTTAACAGAACTGGAGGAAAATAATGAAGAATTGCGTTCCCGCATTGACCAAAGTAAAGAAGAAGGTGTAATCCAGCATACAAATGGCTTCATAAATGGTGAGGCAAATGAATTGTTACAACTGCGAATGCACGTCGAAGAGTTGAGTCGTCAAAAAGAGCAATTAAATGAACACATTAATATGGTTTCAAATGAAAATCGTAAGCTGTGGTCTCGTCTTTCTCAAATAGCCAAAGATAAAACTGGACGCAGTGGTGCTACAAATGAGCAAGATTACACCACTGTGAACGAGAGTGAACAAGATGATATGCATGCAAATCCACGAAATGGTAGTGGCACCAATCAAAATCTTATACGTTCCAAAACATTTACGCAGCATTCACCAAATCCTAATTTACGTCACAAATTAATTCCAAATGGTACTGAATTAAGTATGGAAGATGTTGCGTTGGAACAAAAATGCGATGCAATCGAAGACAATGACGCCTACGCGGCACCAGTGGACGGCGAGTTGGGATTTGCCTACCTAAACGTCGACGACGGTAATTGCGATGATGCCGATTTTACGTCTGTGGCTAAGCAGTATATGGAAGGTTTGCAAGAAATGCGTCAAGAGGCTATGAGACAACAACAGGAACTTAATTCAGCACTCACTGTCATTGAAACCAAAATTGGTAAGGCTGCAAGTATTGATTTAACAAAAACATATCAATTCAAAAGTATCCGTATTTCTAGCACTGCAACCATGCACAGATTGTGCCACGAAATCACAGAAACCGGAAATGGCTGACAAGAGCCTAGAAACGGATGAAAGCCTTAGTGAAGTATTGCAAGTCAGTAAGAAATTATTTTCTAAAGACATCAAAGTATGGCCTGGTGGTAATGAAGCAGAAGAGGACGACATGTCATACACAAATGATGGCGAAGAAGAGACCTTCTTAGGTGTAGATGCTTATTACAATAAAGTACAAAATGTACTTGACAATGATGGCAGCGAGCGTTTGTGTCCAATGTGCGGAAAGGTTTATGAAAACACTCTTGCATGGGAAACTTTCCAGCAGCACGTTGAAGCGCACTTCCTTGAGATGGACGATGTTGAATTCTGACAAAACACGAAAATTTATTTTTCTTCAGAGTTATGAAATGAGGACGAACGAATAAATGAAATTATATTGCGTGCTTGTAGCTATAATGGACTGATTTTGTTGAAGAAAACTGTTTTTATAGTAATTAGTGTATGAAGTTTTAGGAAACAAGTTTGTAAATTCGTATACAACAATAATTTTAGTAAATAATTTAAGTATTTTATGTAACGTTACTGCGCTGAAATGCAAAATTATATAATGAGAAATGTTTTAAAAGTAATCGAGGAACAATTTAAACTATTCGAAATACATATTCCACTACCACACATATTTGTATATGCATATGGATGTACATAGTCTAACCCTTATCTTTTTCTCGCCCTCAAAGTTAACTATTTGAATTTTGCATACAAATTTATAATTGCTTTTAGTTAGTTTTGCTTGAAACAAATCGCAGGTCAGCAGGTCAATGTCTTTTCTATAAAAAGTTGTAAGATTTTCGGTTGGAAAATTATGTCGAAAAATAATTTTAGATTACATTCGTCAAATAAATATAAAAAAAAAGTATGCTTAATCAAACTGAATCCCATTTTTACTTAAAAAAAAGTAGCTGCGAGCAATCCCAAGAGAAGAGTACTTTGCGCAACAACAACAAAAAATCTAACGACAGGTAGGTAGGTAGGTAGGTATGTTATATGATGGTATGTTATGTGTTATATGTTGGCTTCTCACTGGAGTACTTGCGCATAAGTTCTGGACGTTCTAGTGTTATTGTGAACAATTCCACTTGACGTTGTCCATGTAATCACCAAAATGATCTAAGCAAATATATTTCGTTTCGTTTCGTTTTTGTAAAATTCGTATGAATTTTTCTTTCCAAATAAAAGATTGAACATAAAAGTGAGATTGCTCAAAGGCAGCGAATTCTGCTGATGTAAGGAGACCTTTATGGAATAAAAAATTAAACTTTAAATTTTTAGTTGACTATTGGTGAGACGCTACTCGCGCAGAACGTGATTTTAGAGCAATTGAAAGGTCTAATTTGTTTATTATTTATTGAAGGTATTTAATTTGTTTTTCATTTCATGTTCTGTTTCATTTAAGATACATTAATTTCGTTTTAAATATTTTTAATTATTTTTTTTTTAATATTTCTGTTTTAAATATCATTTGGTTTTGATTATTTATTATTTTGTTTATTTTAATTTTTTTCTGTACATACATATATATGTTTACATTACATATATATGTACATCGATTATTGTCGTATGCATATTTAAAATACTGTAATGAATCATCAACATCATAGTGAGTAGCTTCTGCAAAAAGGTTTAAAAATACATCAAAAATTCTCTAAAAATAATATCAACAATTCTTTCAATCCAATAATTAAATAACAGCTAACTTCACTATAAATTCGTGAATAATACCGGAGAACGTACAATAAGTTCTAAGTTCTCTGATGAATTCAACATACGTATGTCCTCGATTAGAGGAATATGACTAAGTGGGAAAGATCGAAAATTCGCATGCATGATATGCACGCTTAATATTGTAAGTAAAATATTAAAAAAAAAAATTATTGATTTGATTTTAAATAATGCGTTTGACTTTTTAAAACCACATATGAAAAAATGTTTTTAACTGTAATTACCGCTAATATATAAGTAGTGGTTAATTCACTATTACTATTTTTTCGACATAGTTAAATATGTATGTTTAAGTTTTTTTTTCTTCTACTTTTGTCCAACATTTTTTCGCTTTTAACCGGCTCTTTTTATTTTTGTATTCAAAAATGCTTTGGACAAAAAACTGAAGGTACAAAACGCTGGAATTCATATAATTATATCATAATGATATAAGAGTACAAGTACATACCTTTCACTAGTACGCACATACCCGCATACATGTGCTTAGACACAATACTATGAGAAGTGATAAGACCAAAATCCATTTTAGACGCCCACTTTTCGGCTACCGGAACCGCTTCAAGCCATATACGCAGGGCTGTGGATTTGTGCGTATGTATGTTTATGCATACAAACACATATATGTATGTATGTAAAATTTAGAATTTGACTGGCACACACACACTTGCAAAGTTATTTGCTCTCACGCTCGCTAAACACGTCAACTTATAGAGTATTTGCATAGAAATTCCAGCGAGTGTGAGCATCGAAACCTATGTGTGTATGTACATACATATGTAGACACATTCATGCATATCAACACATTTGTTATTTATTTACATGCATATGCCGGTTTGATGGCGTTCACTATGATCTCTTTGCACAAACAGGAGCTTCCGGCTAACTACGCGTATGTTTAACCATCTACATGTATACACACATACAGGTACCGGCTATGATTGTTCTCTAAAGCTTCGCTTTGGTTAGCCGGCTTGTATGGTTTACGAACTCACTCGGTTTTACTTTTGCTTTTTTTTGGGCTATAAATTGTTTGCAGACTCTACATCAGCGCTTTAGTTTAATCGCATTAATAACCGATCAGCACCGGTGGCACGATCGCATTTTAGTCGAATTTAGTTTATTTTCATATTCTAACGTAGTTCAACAGCACTGAGTTTCACTTTAAAGTGCAATTTTAAAATTTACATTCATATTTCGATTTCAAAAATTGGTTTTAGAAGAAAGAAAAAATGGTCTTAAAGAAACCGTTACTTTTTCTGCTTCAATTATTGGCCGGTAAAGATTTGCGTTTATAACAAAATAATAGAGATTTAAAAAAAATATTATTAACATTAATATTGAAAAAAAAACTCAGAAAATTTCAAAACAGCATTTTAGCGGCAAGAAAACGAAGTGAATTAAATTTTAGTAAAAATGCATAAAAAATGCAAATTATGAAAAAAAAAATATTAAAAAAGTGTGGCCCAAAAGCTAAATGTATTACTGAAAAATTAAAAAAAAAATTGTAAAAACTGAAATTATTAACATATATGATTTACTAAATAATTAAAAAAAAATTTTTAACAGCAAAAATGTGCATTAATGTTAATGAGTTGTAGAAATATCCTGATTATTTTCGGAACTCCTTTTTGTATTTTTAATTAGATTTTAAACTAAGCAGTTTTTTACGTGCACGATCTTATTTTATACAATAACAGTTTTATTTTTTATACTAAAAAAAAAATTTTTTTTTAGAACTTCATTAAAAAAAAATCCAAAAAGAAAATTTTTCTCGCAACTGCCACAAAAATTTTATAAAAACTTTTTCGTTCATGTTTTTTCTGTTAATCAAATGGCTTGAAAAGTCCTTCTCCAAACAAAATTTTTAAATACTTTAATTAAATTGAAAAATATTTTTTTTTCTTTAGGAAAGAATATGTTTTTTTTTTCAAACTTGTAAGTAATTTGCGTTACAAGTATTTAAAATAATTTCACTTTTTTCTACGGGAAAGGCGCTTTCCTACATTGCAAATAAATTTAGTATTCTTTTGAGCATGAAAAAGTTTCTTCTTGATTTTATGCAACATTATAGACATGCAGTTTTATGAATATGAATAACTTAAATTTCTGGTTTTTAATTAAGAACATATAAATTTTTAGTGTTTTTTTTTTGTTGAATAACTTTAATTTTAAGTTTTTTAATATTTCCACATACGTGTATGCGAATCTACACGTAAATAAATCAATATAAGAAATGAAGGATTTTTTATTAAAGTTAATTTAATTTTAATTTCAATTATTTTAATTAATATAAAACAAATAATTTTTTTCTTAAAAACATGTTGCGTGAAAATAATGCATAATAACAGAATTTTCTTTTATTTTGCTCTAATTTTCAACTTAAATATTTTTTCCAATAAAAACATGTGAATTAAAATAAATTTTATATTGTAGGTATGTTTTCTAAGCAGTTTTTAACATTTGTATAAAAAATTGTCTTAATTGGTTAAATTTAAATTTTATGATATGTTTCAATCAAACTTTAAGTTTATTTTATTTTTCATTTAAAATAAAAAAAATTGATTAGTCATCTATATTATTTTATTTTTCTCGAATATTTCGTTATCATTATTTTTGTCAATCTAAACATATTAACATACACATACATACACATATATACACAGATAATTTTTTTAGTTTTCAATGTTTCAATTATTTCGTGGCATCTATTTTCAGTTTGATTCCAAGTATCTTTTTTTTTTTTTTTAATTACAAGCAAGTGCACTTATTAAAATAATAATAATAAGAATATTTTCGATTTCAATTTTACGCTACTTGCAAATATTCTGGTTGTCATAATTTGACAAAGTATGATAATTTCTAATAAATAACAGAAAAGCGTACATTCAAATTTCTGGATTAACAACTTTACATATAATTAAATTAATTTTCTTAATTTTTTTGGGATATTTCTGTACATGCGTACAAAGGGTGATCCATTTCGAGGTCCCCTATTTTTTTAAAGAAAAAAACACAGAAAATTTAATTTTAATGGGAAATGTTTATTATCATTTGAAAGAACATTCTTTGGCATTTATTTTTTGAAGGTTATCTCTTTCAAATGTTGGCCGCGATTACGTCTCAGATGGTCCATCCGTTGAGTCCAATTTTCGATGACTCGTTCGAGCATTTCGACTGATAACTGGCAAATGACACGCGTTATGTTTTGCTCCAGGGCCTAAATCGAAGCAGGGAAGAAGTCTAACCGTGTGATATCACACGATCTTAGTGGCCAATCGATCGGCTCAAAACGTGAAATTATCTGTTCACCGAAGTGTTCTCGAAAACGTCGGATCTTCTTGGAACTTTTCAAGAGCGCATAGAGCGAAGCGATGTCGCTTTGGAAGGTCAAGCTGTATTTTGTTCGCTTTCAATTTAAGATCTCGACGTAAAATGCGTCAAGTCGTTCCACACCTCAGTCCGAGTTGCTGCGAACGGCACCGAATCGACTCTTCACGGTCTTCGTGTACACTCCCAGCTATGGCCGCTATATTTTCTTCACTGCATGCTGGACGTGATCTATTCGGTCGAATATTATCCAATAATGATTGCTGAGTCTCAAGGTGGGTGATGGTGTTGCGAATAGTATGCTCAGTAGGTCGATTAGGGAAGGTAGACCATAAGTTGAGGGAAGTGCGCGAAACACATTCTTTACAGAACGTGAATTTTCGTAATAAAATATAATGATTTGTAAACGCTATTCAGGCGTAAGTCTTTCCTTGATGAAATGCCAAACAATACTGAACAAAAATAACATGACAGCTTGACACGACTCACGCGTGATCTGTCAAAATAAGTCTATTGAAAAAGGTACCTCTACTTGGAACACTTTATATGTATGCATGTATGTGCGCATTCTTACTTATTAACACATAATTTCATACAATTTTTGCGGTCAATAAATTTTGATTTTCGCAAAGCAAAAAATTAAAATTCGTTTGGTGGGAATGGCAAGATGTGGTGACAATCATTCTGGCAGTCTTTTGGGTAACATAAAGTATAAAGTTAATTACCATATTTTCACATAATTTATAATAATTCCATGCACTTGTGTTTAAGTTTAGTCACTCATAGAGTTAATGGTTAGTTTGCTAAATAAGGTTACCAAAATTTCCCATTTTTTACGAAATTGTTCTGAACATAAGAGTTGCAAAGTCTTCAAAACTGAATGCAACTTTTTTGAGATACGTTCTTTTAAGCATTTTATATTATCTTAGTACAATATACATTACTCCCTCGTTTAATATAACTAATAAGAATTGGGCTAATAGCAGAAATTGAGTTTAAATTTTAATTCATAATTCATAACATTACTCGTTAAAATACATTACACATTCCAGCTTCCATGTAATGACTCCAGCTTTGATAGTATTCGATGACTAAAGGCAAACTGCGTTCGTCAAGGTAAATTTCTCAATTTTCTTTTGCCAGCACTGTCAACGAAATGAGCCAAAAAATTGTTTTGTAATAAATTTTTGTTAAATTCATAACGTTTTGGTGCATTGGTTGTAGAATGGGCGCGCAGTTGCTTGGAAAGCGCCAGATAGATATCAATCCATCGCAATTTTTAATTGTCCATCTCTGGGATGACCGAGCGCATTCATGAAGTGCGTACTTGCATCTTGTCACACACTTAGTCAGTGAATCCCCAAAATATATTCAGCTAGAAAAAAATGAGAAAAACAGAAAGCAAAACCCAAAAGAAAAGAAAATAAATGAATGAAAGCAGAAATCAAAGAAGGGGGAAAATTTAATTTTACAAGAAAAGTTGGGTTTACTGAGGTAATTTTCTTGGCTAGTTTTAGTTTAATTAATAGAATATGCAAAGCCTAAAATGAGGTGTTGCTTTAATCGAGGTTGCATTAAGCGATGGCGTACTATATTACAGTGTGAACGACTGAAAACTGAAATTCCATTTTTGTTTTAAATTTTAAAGACGTTATTTTAAAGGTGAAAATTCACGGCTTGTAAGTCTTGAAAGATTGCCAGAGCATTATTTCCTAATAAAAATCTAAGTTGTAGTGCTTTTATCTATTGAAGAAGTCACATAATAATCATCCTGTCAGAAACCTTCTCGGAGAAGTCCTTCCGTATTCTGTCAGTCATAGCAGTCATAGCGGCACAGAGGAAACTCCTTTCCGCGCATTCGATGGTAACACTAAAATTGATGGAAGGGTGGTGTGTGCCGATTTTTTTCTCAGTGTTTTATTCCAATGATGAATTTACCAGGTCTAAAGACACGTTGATAAGATCCAATTAGCTCGTTGACGGTGGGATTTAATATTTCGCTACATAATACGCTAGATAGGATGTTATTTGAAATATTGGATGGGCTGATCCTACGGTAACACTTAGCCCATGCTGCTTTGCAAAGGAACTTATGTCTCGTGTTCTCTCCATCATCATCGATTGACATCTCCATTTGCAGAAGTATGTCCTCCATAAACTCAGTATGCTTTATAAATTGGTCACGAAGCAAATTCATCAGCTGAAATATCAGAAAAATATTCCTCGTATATTAAGTTTGGTTTGAAGTATGTAAGTACCAAAAGGAGAAGAGATAGTCGCACCAAAGTTTTCTCCGATCGAACTTGGTAGGAAGGCACCTATATGGTTAAAAGATCATTTGTTGGAACCGACCAAAACGGACCACTGTAGCATATATACGACCTATTCTTCAGATTTGAAATTTTGGGTCATGAATCCATCAAAAAAGTAACGCGAAATTTGGTATACTTGCCATATATATTGAATTACATATTGGTTCTCAAAAGCATCTAAATCGAACCCCCTCATATTGATTTTTTCAAATGTGAGGCTATGGTCAAAACTCACTGAAAATCATCGACACTGACAATCATCGATATCGAATTTTGCAATTTCCAATAAAAAAAACTGTTTGCGACAAAAATTTGCAAATGAAATTGTGTCGTCACGTGATTAAGATGCTTGAGTCTATGCATTAGTGCTGTATTTAGTATAAACGATTGATTCTGGTTTGATATTTAAAAAAAAATATGCCACTTGCATATGACCATTACGCTTCTTCTTCTACTGCTCTCACTTGCAATCTGTATTGCACTGTGAATTTGAAGACCATCCGGCAAATTATTGAGTAATATCCCATAACTAACGTAAAAAAAAAATAAAAAAAGTTTGGCAATATGAAATGGGGTTTACCTAACCGCGTGCTTTCAAAACGAGTTTATGTTATGTTTATTCTTTCCACTTCGAATTGTGCTAATAACCGTGAAATACATTAAATTTATCATTCATTTATTTACTTACATTCTGCTTTACTGAAATCGTAGCGATTTTCTAAGAAACTGAAATGAATTATTTTCTGTTTTCTTTTTTGGATTATTTTCTTTATTGGTTATCTTGTGTTTATAATTTCATATTATTGGTGACAACAAAAGTATTTAAGCTAAACAAATATCTACAATTTAGTACTGTATTGTACTATTCTGTGACGTCTAAATGATTTTTCAATTAAAATTTTTTTTTATTTCAATTCAAAAAAGTGTGTGGCTACACAATTAGTTATATATGTAAATATGTATTTAACTTCATAAGGTAAATAGTTGACCGTTAGTAACTTTTTATAAATTTTTATTTTTTATAAATTTTTTTTTTGAATTAAAATTGGAATAATACTTTTTGTTAACTTGTGTGTTAAATATGCAGATTTAACAAACAAAACAAAATATTAAAAAATTTAAAAAAAAAATGTCATAAATGAATTTATATAACGGTTTTGGTTTATTTTAAAGCCCTTTATGTCCTTATGACATAGATATTTATACTAATGCACGTGCCAAAAAACAAAGAAAAAACACGATTAATGTTTGAAAGTTAACTGGGTGTTTTTTGAAATATTACTTTCATTGTTATACACCACAAATATTATACAAGAAAGCATATTTGTGTGAGTATCAAAAGATTTTTTCAAATCCGTATATGTATATGTATGAATGTGTGTATTTTGACAAATTAATTTGAAAGCCCTAAACTAGTATAACATGATGCGTTAGAGCGGAAAAAAACGCGCTGATTAAAGAGCTTATACTCGTATGCAAATACGCTTATATATATACATATGCCTATGAGATTACAATTAATAAATTTCGCTAACTGATTGAATTGTTTATACAATTTTTTTTTAAATATGATAAAAAAATTTTTTTTTAATTTTTCTAATTTCTTTCTTTTATTTCTTTTATGCCTATAATATTACAATTAAAAAAAGCCAGCTTGCGAATGTCATAAACTCTGCATTTTTTTAATAGGAACTAATTTTTAATTGTGATTAAAAAAAAATTTTTTTTGATTAATTTTTCTAATTTCTTTCTTTTATTTCTTTTATGCCTATAATATTATAATTAATAAAGCCAGCTTGGGAATTTCACCAACTCTTTGAATTCCTTAATAGAAAAAAATTAAATGTGATTTTAAATAAAAATTTTTTGATTAATATTTCTAATTTATTTTTTTTATTTCATTTATGCCTATAATATTACAAATAAAAAAGCCAGCATGCGAATGTCACCAACTCTTTGCATTTTTTTAATAGAAACTAAATTTTAATTGTGATTTAAAAAAAAAATATTTTTGATTAATTTTTCTAACTTATTTCTTTTATGCCTAAAATATTACAATTAATAAAGGCATCTTGTGAATTTCACCAACTCTATGAATTCTTTAATAGAAACACATTTTTAAATGTGATTTTAAATAAAAAAAAATTTTGGGGATTTTTCAAAACAAAAACATTTTACAATTATGACTAATCCCAAACTAGTGACACATGTGCTTATATATATTTAAAAAAAAATATTCCAAATATATGCATTTAAAATTTTAATAATGCACTCAGAAAGAATTATTGACTAAATTAATATCGGAGGTGTTAAAAATCATATTAAACAATAAAAGAAATGTCACAAAATATAATCGAAAAACATATGTATTTTTGGAGAGAAATTTGCATATTAATACAACACATTTTAGTATAACACTTCAAAGAGTATACATATATACATACAAGTATAATACAATTAATATTAATGGAGTAATCTTCAGCGTGAATTTTTTTTTTTGTTGCTCACCATTTACATACAAACGAGTATGCAGACAATTTGTGATCCATATTTAGTTCACTTTCCATTTCATACAATTGAGTTTTTTTTTGACTCTTATTAGAAACGCATAAGCAAATATTTGATGAGACATGAATGTGCTCATATTTATGCATGTTTAAGAAATTATATAAAAATTGGAAACTTGTGCACATAATAAAATCAAACTGGTAACAGTTATTTTATGCCACGCTTAATTTATTTATACTTTTTTTTATTACGAACAAAATTTTTTTGCAAATATTTTTTTTTTTTGCAAATTTTTTTTTTTGCAAATTTCATTAACCTTTATTCAGTTATTTTATTCCAACAACTTTTATTTATTTTTTATTTTTGGTTATTTTTTTTCTACACACACACACACACACATACACACACTCACAATTAAATAGCACGTCAAATAACGGAGCGGAGTGCTCCAGAGTGGAATTACCGTGATACGAATAGATGGATTGAAGATTATCCAACTTGTGGCGGTACACTACAGTCACCGATAAATTTGGATCATTATAATGTAAGTGTTTTAATGCTTATTTATGTAAATAAATAAATGCAAAATCAAATTCTGTTAATTGATTAATCAGTGAATGATAGTTATTCATAAATTTTAATAATTGATTTAGAGAGTTAATATTTATTAGAGATGGATGGTGGGTATAGCTGAGTGAAAAGTATGCATCCCTCTCGCCCCCTGTTTGTTCTACGTTTTTATAGATTACTTATGTGCGGCAAAAAAAAATTGTTTTTCAGTTAAATTTTTTTCGGAATCCTTCAGAAAGAAGTTAATTCAATTTTAGTTGAATTGTTTTAGTGCCACAGCTTGGTATTACTATCATTCCGCATGACATTAATTCTAGATTTGAGCTACACATGGCAGAAAAAGTCTGCGTTCATCTAAGTATATTTTGTTTGCACCATGAAAAGTCGAAAACAATAAATCATTCATAAATTTTTTTTACATTATTTTATTTAGTTCAATAAAAAGTAACTGCTACACAAACTTTGGTACCAATAATTAATATAAATTTAAAAATGATATCACATATAAGCAAAAAAGTCATTCAAACCAAACAGAAAAAGTTTGCGTTAACTTCAAGAATAATGAAACAAAAGGCTAAAAATTTAATATTTATATATATATTCAGTCAAAAACTTGTTGGATATCTACGTCTTTTAATGACTTCTAGAAGGCGGTTTTTCATTGACCCAACAAGTTTGGTTGTTACTTCTGGGCTTATAGCTTCCCATTCCTCTTCAAGCGCGCTCGTAAGCGTTTCCTCGCTGGTTATAGTACGCTGTCTAATTTTTCTTTCTAGTACATCCCATAAGTGCTCAATTGGGTTAAGATCAGGTGATTGTGGGGTGTATACAGTTGTTTAAGAATATTTTACAGTAACCAAAGCGTAACAATTTCTGTTGTGCGCTTCAAGGCGTTGTTCTGTTGGAAAATAAATTGCTCACCGAGTCACAGCATTACGGCACTTTCCTTTAAATTTGTTTGCAAAATATTAAGATAATCATGCTTGTTCATGATTGACTCAATAAACTGAAATTTTCCTACACTCGAACTTGCCATGCATCCACACATCACAGCACCTCCACCACCATGCTTTACCGTGATTACGAGATTTTGCTTTTCCAGCGCTGTTCCGCTTTTCCTCCAAATAATCTTACGGCCTTTTATCCCAAAAATGCAAAACTTACTCTCATCTGGAAAAATAAATTTAATCCAAAACTCGGGAGGCTTGTTTCAGTGCTCTTTCGCACAGGCCATCCGCCTGCGATGATTTACTCTTGATATGAAGGCTTTCTTCGTGCGACTCTGCCATGAAACCCGGTTATTTTCAGAATTTTTCGCACCGCATCTGAACATAATTTCTTTTGGTATTATAAATCAACGTCTTTTGAAAGTTAGGCATGGGTTAGACTTCACAAGACCAGAACGACACTAATAAGATTCCTTTCGTTTGAAGTTGTTTATTACTCTCTGGACAGAGGAGCACTGTCTGCCAATAGTTTTTGCAATTTCCCGATAACTTTTACCATTCTGCCACAAACCAACAATGATTTTCCTTTCGCCAATTTCAATTTCCTTTCTCTTTTGGTCCATAGTCAAATAGTTAATGAGGTTCTCCTATATTTATATACGCTTTAGCTTCTTCCTAATCGCAATTACTGTATCATTTAAAATTAAATTCAATATAAATAATTTGTATTTTCAATGCAACAAACCATCTCTTTTTAAAGTGAACGCACACTTTTTCTGCTCAACTTACTTAAGTAGCGGTACTACAATCCGGTTAACTCAGAACGACGCAGCTCAGCTTTTTTAGCTGAATACTTTAATACAGTGAGTGAACGCAGACTTCTTTTGCCATGTGTACATATAATATTATTTACTCCGTTTTTCTCTTTTTCATGTTAATTTCTAGTGCTTAAAGAAAGTTTTTTTAATAAAATTCTTCAAATAAATTGTTTTATGCATATTACACTCACAATGATTGTGGTTACACCAAAAATTTTGGTAGACGTGGTCTTGAATCCCTATGATCTATACCCTGACTTTCATGCAATTTTAGTATTTTTTTTATTTCCTAGACGCAAGCAATGTCCTTATTCTCACCTTTCCATGATCACGTGATGAAACATCTGTTCAATTTAGGTTTATTGAGCGGCCAATAATCGAATAATTTCAGTGATACCCATATTCTATCTCTCACATAAATTCCTACCAGACTTACGCAATTATAAGTAGATATTTAATCGAAAACCATCAGGTTTTGTTCGAACATTAGTTAGCCACGAGTACTCACACACTTGTTCAGCGCGCACTGCTCGAAAGATTGGGAGCAAGAGCTTTTCTAGTTTTTGGGGGCATTTTGAACAAAAATTTAGAATTTTTTCTCAGCACATTTGCTACCTTGTAAAATTTATATATGCAAAGTGTAAAAATCTTTAAATTCTTGAAGAAATTCGGGAAGAGAATATTGCATATGTTAAGCTAGACAAAAGCCTACCAAAGTACTCAATTTCAAGCAAATGAATCTTGCGCCTTCATCCATTTCCGCAACAAAATCGAAACATAAACATATCTATTTCAATAAGATCAGCATCTGCATCCGCTTGTGGGTCACTCCTCGCAAGAAAAAGTAGTCCTCATTTTAACTTGGACAAAAAGCTACCTCCCGATTAAATTTCAAGTAAATCTAACCAAAAATAAGATTTTATGGAATAGATCTTTCCCATGTCCACTTTCTGGGGATAAAAGTAGTCCTCATCTTTTAGTTTGGTTTTAGAATAAGTCGGTCCCAGATCCACTACCCAGAGTTTTCTTTCATATTTTTCTTGTTTGGCCGGAGACCAAGCCGAATTGGTGCGAATCATCGAAATCCTTGTCCTTGAGTTAGATATAGATAGATTTGTTAATATAATTTATTATTTTTATTTACTCATATTTTATATTTGTACATTTACTCTTACCGTAAACTTTTACCGTAAATTCCGCAGTTCGGAAATATATTTAAAGTTCTCTGGGTTGTTCTGAAATACTTTAACCTGCAAAATGATAGTTTGACTTTTTCCAAAATTTATTTCAGTTTTTCTGAAATAGCGGTGGCCTATCTGAAATTACTTTGCATATTATAAGTATGCAGTAAAATTGTTTATTTAAAGTAATAAAATTTACATATATACATATGTACATTCAGAAAATAAACGAATTAATTGCTTAAAAGTGCTTTTATCTTTTAATATATGTTAAGAGATATGTATGTCAAAAGATTTGCATAATTAATTCATAGTTTTGGTCGCAGCAACGCATAAACAATTTTTTTTTTATACAAATAGATGTACCAACGAGTATAAGTACGTATTTATGTGCATTCCATAATAGTCCAATTAGCAAATTGCATAATTAATATACATACAAACGCTACCAGTTTTGAAATGATATATTAATTGAAATTGTTGATATATTAAGTGACAATATGAAAAGCTTCAATTTAATTTATTCAAATTTTTTTTTTTTTTTAATAACTTTCAGTCAGTAGGATCACTGAAACCAGCACTAAAATTCCGAAACTATGCACAACCTTTCGCTGGCGGACTCACCATCGTTAATAATGGTCATACAGGTAAGAACTAATATTTGTCATACATTTACATACATATGTACATATATTGTATATTTTTGATTCAAAAAAAAAAAACCCCATTACAGTTGATATCATGCTACCTGAAACTGTACGTGGACCTCGTCCAACCATTAGTGGTGGTCTATTAAATGGCGTCTACGAAGCTCAATCGCTACACTTTCATTGGGGTTCGCCAGGTGGCGTTAGAGGCTCAGAGCATACTGTAAATGGCTACCATTACGATGTTGAATTGCATATTGTGCATAAGAATATGATATACGGCACGGCACAGGAAGCCATGCAGCATCCAGATGGCTTGGCAGTTTTGGCAATTATGATCAATATTGCTGATGTAAGCTCAAATGAAAATTTAACTAAAAAAAAAGTCATAAATATTTCACCTTTTTTCCCTCATAGTTTCCACACTCATACTATCCGGGTCTGAATAAGGTTTTCAATAAATTACCACGTATAAGGGTTGCTGAGACGAATGCCACAATAAACAGTCAACTTACTTTGAATCATTTTCTGGGCGATGTGGATACACGGAATTTTTTTGCTTATCGAGGTTAGTGGTAAATCGGGACTGAATGCATTTTAAAGCATAAAAACTAAGTATTTTTCATTCAAATAAACTCACAGGTTCCCTCACGACACCACCCTGCTCCGAAGCAGTCACCTGGCATGTCTTCCCAAGACCACTTTTGGTTTCACGTGAAATGGTAATTATATGCTTATACTTATATATGTATTAGAGATTTTGCTCAAACATTTTCGAGCAGTGCGAGCATTTGAGCAACGAGCACTCGCACACCTGCTCATTGCTCATTACTCGAAAATTTCACGAGGCGAGCACGAGCATTTCGAGTATTTTGACAAACACTTTGTCTTTTTTCTCAAAACTTTTTTTTTAATCAATTTTAAATTATTTATGCAAAGTGTAAAAATCATAATAATACCAAAGAAACTTTAACAAACAAATTTTTTTTTTGGTTCTGCTGAGTATTTGAGCAATGTTCGCAGTGTTCAATACCCGGGTATCTAGAGCTCTAGTATGTATGTATTTTTGACTTCCTTTTACTAATTTTAACTATTTTTACTGTAGATTCAAAAATTCTTCGAACTTCGACAGAAAAATGGCGCACCCTTATGGAATAACTTCCGACCGTTGCAAGCGTTGAATAATCGTGTGGTTTACCGACGTAAAGGCGGCAATTAGTGCACAGCAATTGTGCGATTCACATATATTACCACTACAATGGCATCCATTGTTAAGAATCAGCGCCATCTATAATTTATTTAATTTAATATATGTACAAAAATAACTTAGTATAAAAAAACGATATTTTTTTTTTTGGAAATGCTCTATTATAAAAAAATATAAAAAAATATACTTTCACATAAAATTATTAATGTTAAATACTATTATTGCGGAAAAAAATTGACAAAAAAAATTTGAAACTACAAAAATAAAAAAGTTTAGACCCTTTGCAAGGATGCTCGATGGTGCTCACACAACTATCTGAGATCCCATCATCACTGCATGATACTCTTGGCATAGCGGTCACCGAAATTCATGACCGATTTCTCTACGATACAACAGAGAGTCTACGCCTTATTTTTTCGTTTTCAGACAGTAAATATCTGTCAGCTTCGATAGTAAGGAGAGCGGTTTTAGGGTGAATGTGGAATTTTTGACCACAACGAAAAGTATGATCAACGAGAGGATGATTTAAACTCTAATAAGATGTAACTTTCATTGTTGCGGCTTCTGGCGTCGCACCACGTAAATGATCGCGATAAATTCTCAATTATTAGTTTGACTAATCGGAAAAAGGTGTAATTAGTTGTAGTCCAGCATCTACATATGCACTCACAGTTACAAGTATAGTCCTAATTTCTATCTTTGCGTACTCGTCGTATACCCTGTAGCCAATCGGGTGGAATCTACGGTCATAACTAAAAGAGAGAAAGCTCGCTTTAAGGGAGTCACTCCATCATATTTGTTTTAGGGGGTGAATTAAATCTTATTTCAACGTCCGTTCGCCAAAGGTTTGGTTACAATCGGCTTCAACAAGCATGCTGTTAATTCTGCTTTCCACCTACTCGGCGAGGAAACGAAATGAAATGAGTTGATAGTAAAAGACGGCAAGACCAAATAGTTTTTGTCAACAAGCATACAGTCAGCGTATTTGTTTCAGAAGTATCAATATCAAGAATAATATATCCCTTGAAATTCCACGGAGAATACTTCTTGTCCAAAGATTCTACTTTGTACTGAATAATTGAAAAGTGAAGTGCTCTCTCGATAAAGAAAGCTAAAGCTCTAGAAGTGGTTGATCATTTCCGTTCTCCTGCATGGTACAGAAGTGTGGGCGATTGTAGCATCCGATGAATCGGCCTTAAGACTTTCCGGTATAAAGGAACCTATACGTATTATTGTCAGTGAATACCACAGACAGTGGAACGATGAACTGTATGGAACAGACGACGATATTGACATATAAATATATATATATTTATATATATACATTACGAGCAGATCCCGCCAAAATTTTATTCTTATTGTTATGGCAAAGAATGAAAAAAGGCCCTAATGAAGCATCATGTGAAATAAGAAATTTTTTATTATAAAGGACTATCCATTTTTACATCATTAAAATGACCGCCTCGTGAATTTTTTCAAAATTCGATCCGTTTGAAGTAATTTTCAACCACTTTTTAGCATATATTGGGCAGTAACTCAGCCTTAACGTGACGAATGTTGATTTCAAGTGCTCAAGAGTTAAAGGTTTATCCGCCTAAAACAGGGTATATTGCGTAGCCACACAAAAAAAATTCAACGGTGTTAAATCGCACGATCTCTGTCGCTAATTGACATTGTCGAGACGAGATTTTATGCGTACGAAATATTTCTCTCCCAATTAAGCCATATTCGCTCGTGTTGTGTGGCATGTGGCATTATATTGTGCGAACCACATGTTGTCCAAGCCGTGTTTTCCAATTGCAGGCCAAAAAATCATATGAGCACAACGCTCGCCGTTATCGTTTTCATAGAAGTAAGGTCAATCACACCTCCGAATCAAAGAGCGCACCAGAGACTATGTTCTTTTTTTTGTGTGTAATGGCCTCTCTACAATTATTTGAAGATTCTCGGAGCCCCAAAGACGACAATTTTGCTTATTTACGTATCCACCGAGTGAGAAATGTGCCTCGTCGCCTGAAGAAAATTTCGTTGGAAAAACAAACACTTGTTGTTCAAACGCCCAATCGACGTAACTAGGGCGCTGTGAATGGTCAGCTGGATATCGATCTTAATTAGGGCGTTGTGAATGGTCAGCTGGGTATAGATCTTAATGTTTGCTTTGTTTATTGTGTTATTGTCGAAAGGATTTTATCTTCGAAAAAACACTTGTCATAAGAAAATTTTACTAATGCATACATACGAGTACTAGACAATAAAAGATTTTCATTTCCAGTAGAGTTTACAATATTTTTGTATTATTTTCTATAATTGTTTTATATTTTTTACTCTACTTTTACGCATTTGGGAGTACTAAATTTCAAGCAAATGAATCTTGCGCCTTCATCCATTTCCGCAACAAAATCGAACCATAAACATATCTATTTCAATAAGCATCTGCATCCGCTTGTGGGTCACTCCTCGCAAGAGAAAGTAGTCCTCATTTTAACTTAGACAAAAAGCTACCTCCACTTTCTGGGGATAAAAGCAGTCCTCATCTTTTAGTTTGGTTTTAGAATAAGTCGGTCCCAGATCCACTACCCGGAGTTTTCTTTCATATTTTTCTTGTTTGGCCGGAGACCAATCCGAATTGGTGCGAATCATCGAAATCGGTCAAGGGGTCCTTGAGTTGCATAGAGATACATTTTCCATTAACTCTTGCCGCAAAATCCGCATTCCGGAAATACATTTAAAGTTCTCTTGGTTGTTCTGAAATACTTTAACCTGCAAAATGATAGTTTGACTTTTTCCAAAATATATTTCAGGTTTTCTGAAATAGCGGTGGCCTATCTGAAATTACTTTGCATATTATAAAAATGCAGAAAAATTGTATTGAAAATTGAATACACACAATTCAGTATTTTTTTTTTTATTGACCTAAACTAGAACTAGTCCACTTTTCATTTATTATTTGTTAACAAAAAGCTATTTAATTAAAAAATTGTTTTGTGAAATTCTATAACTCGGCTGAAAAAATAAAATATACATATTTCAAAATAGCACACACGAGTATATACATATGCACATAAACATACATATATTGGGATCAATAACCATTAATGGGAATGATCTTAAGAGTACTTAAAAAAATATGTTAATGCATTTTTTTAATTATTGATATTTTCAATATTTTTAGTATAATCGTATACGAGATGTGGGTACATAGATTTATTACTAACATATCATGCTACTAATGGCAATATAATAAAAAAATAAAATTATTTATTTCAGCAAGTTTATCCATTGAGGGAATCTTAACTGCTGGTTACGCTTCAACCCGACTGGTCCCAGCCTAGTAAAATGTGTTGATTCTTCCATTAGTTTCAAGGTCAAGCGAAATGGCTCATATAAACATTCATATGTACTATGTTAACTTAATAACGCATATGTTTTGATTTTTTTTTTTTTTTAAATAAGTTTATGATATCAATATATGTACATATATAAGCATTCTTAAGCGAATAGATTATAATGCCAGAGGGGAGGGGAGGGCTATGGGGAGGCAGAATGACCAAGACCAAATGCAAATGGGAATAATAAAAATCCAGAATAGGTAACTTGAAACTAGAAGAAACGTGTGCAAGAATTCTTAAATTAAAGTGTTCTTGTTTTTAGTTTAATTTATTGTATTTATTTATTTTTTCGTTTTTTATTTTAATTTTTTTTTTTTCGAAAGAAAAAATAGCACAGTAGTGCCAAGGTAAATACATACATATGTGTTTGTATATGTATGTATGTGCATATACCAAGTCCGAACAGACGTCTTTATGCATCATCTAAATTTTGCATAAATTAGCACACATATGTATGTATGTACATATATACATATATGCATGTGTGCATACATAAAAACCTGCAACTAAGTGCTGAGTACCAGGAGAATAAACCATATTAAATGTATGATAATCAAAAACTAGATGCATACCTGGATACATACTTATGCATGCACAGATGTACATACATATATGCACATATAGTTGACAGCAAACAGGTCATCTTAAAAATAGCATATTTAAGAAATGTTCTAACGCCGCTTTGAAAGTAAAGTTGTTGTTCCACCCGAACCAGAAGAGACCACAGACGCTGCCGCTGACCGAAGCGCTTCATCTCACCTACGACATGTATCGCCATGCAAAATTTAAGATTTACACACGCGCTCATACACAGCGCTTCACAGTACTGCTATGTGTGGGTGTGTAGGTAAAAAAAATACGTGAATACGAGTAAGCATGCTTTAGGTTTACAATTAATAAGCGCGCGCACGTGCTTCCAACCAACAATCTCTGTTTACATTTTATGAATTAACCGTGATTTACAACATATGTATGTAAATATATACATCCACATATGCGCTAGAGCCACCCTGCAGTAAAACGTATTGGGCCAAGCTTAGCTTAATTAAAATGTTTTCTGTGTGATATTTAAAGCTCTCTCCCACACGACTCGTCGTCACTCAGCGCTAATATTTATGTACATACATACGTATGTTGAGATTTCTCTTTTGTTGTACCAGCTGATGTCACTATCTGAGTCTTCCATCTTTTACCGCTTATTATGTATATGTATATATATATATATATATATGTGTTTGGCGCTTTGTAACCGCTACAGCGATTTTTACCGCTTGCTGCATATGCATATGTATAATATTTGTACATATTTTGCACTAATTCCCAGCCGATTCCAGTTGGTAATTCACGCTCGTTTTCATTTTGATTCTTGAATACAGTCAGGAATTTTAGTTAAATTGAATATATTGTAAATATGTATGAGCGGCTGCATATAACGTCATTTGTTGGCTCAAAGTCGTTTCTACGACTGTCATAATTTTCATATTTTTGTATACTTTACTAATGTGCCCTAACAGTTGGTGGGTAGTCGCGTAACGGGTTTGGTTGCTATGCTCATTACCAGAGACTATCCCAATTTTTACCATAGGGTGTACATAGAATATGAGTAAAGATATGTACATATATAGTAGAAGTAAGGGGAAACTAAATTCGATTGGCACCAAGAGGAGCTCAAAAAAGAAGAAGAAGCAATAAAAAAAACCTAACTTGGCACTGTGGGATTGGTAAATGATTCATCTCCTGGATATGAAGAGTGAAAATGTGCTCATTGTCTTATTCGATGGTATATTTGAACGTAAAAGCCTAGTATTGAAGCAAAGAAAAATATTTCTAATAAAAACACTATGTAATCTTTAAAATAAGTATTTTTATTTTAGCCCAGCCACATTAAAAAAAAAACCGGGTCCGAAATTACAACAGTTCGTACACAGCCTGAAAGATGGTAAAATAGTTCAAAACACTATCAAAAATTAAATCTAAAAAGTCCTCATCGATCCGTCGAAAGGAAAAAAATTACGGGGGGTCAAAGGTCATAAAAGGGGCTCTTCGGGATTTTCAGAACCAGTTTCATCATAAAATTAGTTGGATTAAAGTTATAGATCAGATAATAATCTATAAAAAATGTATTAAAACATTTTCCTAAGGACAACAGCGTACTTTTTTTGTATGAAATTTTTGTTCTTAATGTCTGATCGCTTAACGTAGAGACCTGTATCCATGTCTTAGGCATTCAATAAAAAAGAATTGCCGAAGTTGTAACCGTAAGTGGCGGAAAATTAGGGACGAAGTTTGTATGGGACATTGTAAGATGACGACGTTGCGGGATAATCTCCGAAACTACGCACAGATTTTGATAAAATATCATTTTCACCAGTGACTGGATCTAATTTAAAAAAATATATACAATTTTCCGAAATTTGAAGCTCATCGCTCACAATCAACGCTACATTACGTTGGGTGTTATAAACTTTGTCTCACATTTTCAATCCCTTAGGGGTACAACTCTTCTGTATTACATGCCCACGACATAACCAAAGCACACGCTACAAGTTTCATGTGTCAACGATAAGCAATTTAGGTTATGCGTTGTTCCGTCAGAAATTCCGGACAAAAATTTCATACAAATAGAGTACGATTCATTAAATTTTTTGAATCATCATATTTCGGACACTTGGCCTTAGGAAAAAAGTGTTAATACTTTTTTTTTTAATTATTATTATCTGATCTACAATTTTTGCATAAAAAATTGCATGATAAATCTTATCGTTTTACTCTCGAAAAAATCTCGAAAAACCCTTTTTTTGACCTTGATCCCGCGTAGTTTGTTTTCCAGGCGTCGGATCGTTGTGTGAACATCTTTAGTCAATAATTCGGCAAGAATAATCTTTTTGAGCTGAGCTTTGTGTAATCTGGTGACTATTTTCTATACTATAAAACCGAATATGAAATATGTTTGTATGCACACATATATGTACGTACAAGTATACATATGTAACATTTGTTGACTCGTGTATTTCATGACATTTCGACTGCTTAATTATTGTATTCTGACCATTCTTCAAATGTATAATTACCAATGCAATTGTTTAAGGTCAAAATACTGATGTTACGTATCTTTCATACTCACATATATTCTTACATATATACATACATACATACATACATGCATGCTTGAAACATTTAAAGAACAGAAGGAACCAAAAAAAAAAACATAAACAAAGAAAAACTCTCTCAGTGTCAATTTGCGTTTACCGGCGCACACTGAGCAAAAATTTTGCTCATAACACGAATTTTTCGAATTTTCAAATTTCCTTTGCCTTTCTTTATTCATTAAATTGAACTATTATTATCATAGCATAAAAATTAAATTATTGAAAATGAATTTATTTGAAAAGGACCAAAAGATAAAAATTTGTAATAGAGAAATGTTAAGCATTTATTTTACTATTATTTTTTTTTTAATTTTTCTAATTTGATTTTTATAAAGGTTTATCCATTTAATAGTTTCGAAGGTCCAGATCTGTATTTTGACATCTGTCAAGCCAAACATGTTTTATAAATTCACGCTCACATAACAACTAAAGCCTGCCATTTAAAACGCCGTGGTTGGGTCGATTGGGTGCTTAAACAACAAGCAGTGGACCGCGATTTGTTCAACAAAATTGTTTCCAGCGACGAGGCTACAAGAATCCTCAACGAATTGTAGAGAGGCAACTATACCCAAAAAACTTACTGCCTGGTGCGCTCTTGGGTCTGGAGGTGTGATTGGATCTAACTTCTTTGAAAACGGTAATAGCGAAACTGTCACTGGTTCGGAGCGTTATGGTCATATGATAACCGACTTTTTTTTGGCCTGCACTTGAAGAACACCGCTTGAACAATATTTGGTTCCAACAAGATGGTGCTACATGCCACACAATACGAGCTGAGTTAATTGCGAGAAAAACTTCCCAGACGAATAATCTCTCGTGTTGGCGATGTCAATTGGAAAACGAGATCGTACGATTTGACACCGGTGGACTTTTTTTTTGTTTATGCTTATAAACATTTAACTGTTGAGCACTAGAAAACCAACATTCGTTAAGTTTTGTCTGAGAAACCGCCAAGAAATCGTCGAAAATTACCTCAAACGGATCGACGTTTGCTAAAATTGGCGAGGAGGTCATTTGAATTATGTAGTGTTTCACTTATAATTCCAAGGTTCAAACTTTATAATAAAAAAGGAATTTTATAAAAATAAAAAAAATTATTTTAAATAATATAGTTTACGTTTATTTTGGAAATCGCAAAATTGATAACTTTGTATTAGTACAATTATGCAGTATAGTGCACTTCAAATCGTAGTTCAACAACAAATTACACAAAATAGCCTCAACAGACTTGACTGGAAGTACAGAATTGCTGAAAGTATCGAAAATTCCATTTTTGACCCAAACTCGTAGAAGATTATGAAAAGATTTTATATGGATGTTGGTGTAAGTTGTAAGTTCAAGTGCAAAGTAGTCACTGTGTTGTAAGAAAGTTCCAGCTCATTTGGGTCTTCGACTACACTTTCACTTACAGCAGCGATATTTGGGGTGGAACGTGCAAAGCGTTGATCCACAGGCCTTATAATAGCTGTAACCGATCCAGTTTCTTCAAATTTATTTAGAACTTCACCAATTGCTTGAATAGTTGGACGATTAAATGTACTATAATCTAATCTTAAAGCATGAAACGTGGCCACATTTGAATAAATACTTTTGTTGTAGGTTTCAATAATCTTAACGCGTTGTGTGATTGCTAATCGATTCATTTTCATAAATGCCTGACTTTTAACTAAAGCAAAACATATTTGGTTTGACAGTTAACTTTGGCAGATCTCTAAATACAGTTCTGCACTTTGAAACGACTAAATGGATTATCCTTTATATGACTGTGACTGGCTGAGATGGTTCAGAGCATTTTTTAATAAATTCAAAATTAATTTTCCATACGATCATTTATGTATTTTTATATTATTAACTTTAAACATATTTTAAACGCTTTTGATATATTGCTCGTCATAAAGCTATTCATTACTATATACAATAATAATAAATTTTATTTTTATTAAATATTTAATGAATTACACAAATAAATGTATTGCCGTCAAATTGGTAAGAAAGCAAGGAGAGGACATTTTATTATTTATTTTTATTGAATAAGAATTTTTATGCATAAACATATGTTTATAAAATTATATTCTCGTATATTTCTATTTTTTTGCAATAAAGCGAAAATTATTATTCGAGGTTGTAAAATTATTGTTGTGCCTATTTCTACATATTTCCACATCATGCAGATACATTTGTATGTCTGTGCATGCTGCCCTCATATTCTTCTTCTTTCAATGAAATATATATGTACATATTCTTCATTTTCTCCATTCTCTAGAAAACTCCTACTGCGAACTCATCGGATGTTGTCATTGTTCAAGTATCTGCACCATAAAGAAGGACGGGAAGAATGAGCGACTTGTGCAGCTTTATCTTTGTACTCAGAGAGAGGAATTTACTTTTCAATTTCCTGCTCAGTCCAAGGGGGCATCTGTTGGCAATTGTGATCCAGCGTTGGATTTCAAGGCTTCAATGTTTATTGGTCTTGACACTCCTTGTTGGATAGACGACAAACGACTTCAAAGTCTGTCAACAGTAGCGTGGAAGCACAGACGAGAGTACGCTGGCCGTATGATAGATGACAAGATATATGTATTTCAACGGATATCCTAGATAAAACCTTATATGTGATATTAAGGAAGCTTATCCGGGCTTGCTTTCTGAAAAGATTATGATGTATTCATCTTTTAATTTTTCGTCGCCATATTTGGATAGCTCGGTCGGCGGGGCACCGGCTCCTTCCACTTTTCTTTCTTTAAGCAAGCAATCGATATTCGAGTTCATCGTCTACGTTACATCTTTTCATAGAAATGTTGGTACAAATAAGAAACTCTGATACTCCAAGTTTATTATCTCTATTTATTATCGTTTTCGAAAAAATCGCAATTTTCCCAACAACAAGAAACAATTTTTTCTCAAGTCCTTATCAAGTGATTGATCTAAATTCTGGATACGTTTCAATAGTAGCTTCTAAAAAAAAAAATTAGAACTATGTTATATCGGTTCAAAAGACTCCTCAAAAAAAGAAAAGTTTTTCAAAATCTTCGTTATTTGAATTTTCAACCAATTCAAGATTCTGATATAATTAAAAAAAAAATTTTCCATTTCAATTTTCTTTTGATTTATGAGTAACGTAGATTTTAAGACCATACGAGGTTTGTTCAAAGGAAAAGGTGAATTTGGATTTTTCGTGGTCGGTGTATATTCGATTATCGATATTTTGTTTTTGTTATAATCGGACACATATGTTTATCATGTGCTTGCCTTAGAAGCCAATTTCGATTAGTATTTTGTTTTTGACAACGAAGAGGTTAGTCACGTTTTTATGTGCTCTTCGATTTTTGACTTTTGAAAGAAATGGACCAAAGAATATTTATAAAATTTTGCGTTAAAAATGGAATAAAGTGATCCAAGGTAATGTTGACTTTGGCATTCGGTGAGTCCAATTTGTCTGAAAAGTGTTTATAAGCGGTACAAGCGCTTTACAGAAGGCCGAGAAGTTGTTGATGACGATGAGCGTTCTAGAGGTGTGACCATGTTAACAAGCGAAGAAAACATCGAAACATTGAAAAAAAATTGTTCTTGAAAATCATCGAATCACTGTTATTAGGAAAGTTGCAGAGGATGTTGGCATATCAATCGGCTTATGCCATTCAATTTTCTCGAATGTTTGTGTGGCAGCGAAGTTTGTTCCGAAACTGCTAAATTTTGAGCAAAAGCAATGTCGCATTAGTATCGTTCAGGAGTTGTTGAATGACGTCAACAACGATTCCGGTTTGCTTAAACGGGTCATAACTGGTGACGAAGAATGGTTATATGGTTATGACGTCGAAACTAAGGCCCAATCATCCCAATGGAAGCTGAATGTGAAGGTTATGCTCACTGTTTTCTTTGATTACAATGCTGTGGTGTATCATGAGTTCCAGCCAAAAAGTCTTACAGTTAATAAGGAATACAACAAGGAAGTTATGCAACGTTTGCGTGAAGCACAAATTGCGGAATGCACCGGCTCACACTTCAATGCTTATTCGTGATTTTTTGGCCAAAGACAAAACCGCAATCATGCCTCAACCACCGTATTCACCAGATTTGACTTCCCGCGACTTTTTCCTATTACCAAAACTAAAGAAATCAATGTAAGAAAAGCGTTTTGCCACAATTGATGAGATCAAGTGAGAATCGAAGAAAGAGCGGATGGCCATACTGAAAAGCGCATTTCAGAAGTGCTTCGAGGACTGGAAAAAGCGTTGACACAAGTGTATTATATCCGAGGGGGATTACTTTGAAGGGGACAAAATAGATATTGATGAATAAATAAGTACTTTTCAAAAACATTCAAACTTCACATTTTCCTTAGAACACACCTCATATTGAAAAATTTAAAAACCGAATTTTTTGAAAAACATTTTTTGGTTTATTTATTTTCAGAGGAAACACTTCTTGCTCTTTGTTATTTTCAATAATACACTATCCGAATAAGCTACGTAAGTTATCACATTACTTGGAAAAATCATAGACAAGATTTTTATACTATACATTTTTGTTATACATACATATGTACATATATGTAAATTGGTTTTTAATTTTTTCAGCTTGACATTTCGCTTTTGAAGGCTTACGATACACATAATCTGTTGACTTATTTGGAAAAATAGTTTCAAAATTGTGCCAGAATCGTCACATTCGTAAACATACAAATTACGAAAATTTTGAACATTACCTAGCTTTTTTTTGAAGATGGTTTTGAACCGATAAATCTCTTAATTTTTTTTGCAGAAGCCACTAATAATACCTAGAACATGTAAAGAATTCAGAATAATCACTTGATAAAGACCTGAGAAAAAAATGTTTCTTGTTGTTGAAAAAATTTAAATTTTTTCGAAAACGGTAATAGAGATATTAAGCTTGGAGTATCGAAGTTTTTTTTATTGGTACCAACTTTTCGTGAAACGATGAGCCCGGTACACCATAGTTATTGTCTTATGGGCTTTGAAATTCATTTATTGTCAGAAAATTGAAATACGATTTTAAATATGTGCATACATATGTATGTACATATATATTATATGTATTTGTAATATAATTATTACAAGCGAATCTCCCCTTTTCAATAGTTTATCAAAATATAACTAGAATTCAAATTTATCCTGCCTCATCACTCATCACGTTCATAAAAATAAAAGATTTTAACTCAGTTGACATACAATCATTATCACTCATACAATCACCATCAAAGCAATAACCTTATTTAAGCACATACATATGTAGATCGTTAGTCTCTCCCCTTATCTCTTACCCCATTATAGTTACTCGTAAACGGTAATAATAATAAAATGACAAATGTGCAATTTTCCAACTGAGTTACAACAGCTGACGGCGATGTGCAGCCCTTTTTCCGAGTTGAAGTATAAAAGACATAAGCTTTTTGCTTCGCATAACAGTTGTTGCGAGTCTAATGCCAAACTAACGGAATTTGCAAAGTCGCTGAAGTTTGTCTTGCTAAAAAATAACGGTTGTTTCGCTTTCAAGAAAGAATTTGTTCGCCGTGCGCGTTTACATTTCATTTACGCGGTGTTTCCAAAAAAAAAAAAGGTGTTTTCTAATTTGTTGTACTCCAAGTGATTCCTCATCATTGCAAAACGATGCATTTCTTGGGGTTATTTAGACTTTGCCAAAAATTACTTTTTTTCTTGCCATTTACAACGGCTAGTGCTGCTGAACCCAACGCAGCTCAACCCGCTGCTGCTCCCAAAGGTTCGTATGTTTAAAGGGCATATCTAAATATGTATAAAAAAAGCAACATATTTACTCGCGTAATTTCATTTATATTACAATTTTAGAATTGAATTAGCGAGATAAGAGTCATTCATTTTTTACTAAAGACTTTTTCAAAATTATTATTTTTTTATTGTCATATTCGGTTAGCTGGCCCTTCTTATATTTCCACTTTCGGTTTCATATTATTTACCATCGTTCCACTTCATTGGAAATCCAAGAGCTAAATTAAAAGTATTTTATGTCCAATTCAAATTCATATAATTAATCAACGACAGCCGCTTATAGAATGGTCACACAACTCAGCTGCTGCCAGTGGAGAACAGTAGCCGTCAAATACTTCCGTGGGTGTGTTGGTTCAAATACAATAAACATAATAATATACAATACATACATATATATGTACATGCATACATGAGTTTACGTGTTTATACACAAAGTTGTTGTGTGTGATTGAAGACAAGAAATTGACCGGCTACCGGTGGTGAACAGTGTGTTTACTAATTTTTAGGGCGGTCAGAATGCTGAATGATATACTCATACTCGTACATATCTTAAAGTAAAGATGAGAACATTGTAGGCATATATAAGTACAGAATTTGAGTTGCAAGTGTTTTCTTCATTTATTTTTCTTTCTCTTTCGAGGAAAACAATTTTTATATAAAATGTTTGTTGGAAACTTTTTCGCTGAAGTGATTTTCCAAAAAATTTAGAGACTTACTGTTTATTTTAAGTCACCTCCGAAAGGCTGATGGATTTTTAAAGGGTGATCCATTTCGAGGTTCCCTTTTTTATAGAGAAAAAACACAGAAAATTCAAATTTAATGGGGAATGTTTATTATCATACGAAAGAACATTCTTTGGCATTTATTTTTTGAAGATTATCTCTTTCAAATGTTGGCTACGTCCCAGATGGTCCATCCGTTGAGTCCAATTTTCGATGACTTCTTCGAGCATTTCGACTGGTAACTGGCGAATGACATGCGTGATGCTTTGCTTCAATTCCTGAATCGAAGCGGGATTGTCCGCATAGACTTTAGACTTTACATATCCGGATAGGATATGTCAGCTCTTGAATCTCTTCAGGTTGCTCTTCGTCGTAAATGCAGCAATTTTGCTTGTTTACAAACCCACTGAGCCAGAAATGGGCCTCATCGCTGAACAAAATTTGGCTCGAAAACGTCGGATCTTTTTGGAACTTTTCAAGAGCCCATAGAGCGAAGCGATGTCGCTTGGGAAGGTCGAGCGGTTTCAGTTCGTGCACAAGCAGTATTTTGCCCACTTTCAATACAAGATCTTGACGTAAAATGCGCCAAGTCGTTCCATACGTCCAATCCAACTGCTTCGAACGGCGCCGAACCGACTCTCTATGGTCTTCGTGTACACTCTCAGCTACAGCCACTATATTTTCTTTATAGTATAGAACTTTAAGTTGGCATAACTTTTCAAGATGGCGACCGATTTAACAGCTGTCTGGTTTGGCAATTCATTATGAATAGACTCACGCCTGAACAACGCTTGCAAATAGTGCAATTTTATTTCGAAAATAATGGTTCTGTGCCTAATTTCACGTTTTGGACCTGTGAATTGGCCTCCAAGATCTTGTGATTTAACACCGCTAGACTACTTTCTGTGGGGCTATGTAAAGTCATTGGTCTATGCGGATAAGCCACAAACGCTTGACCATTTGGAAGACAACATTCGCCGTGTTATTGCCGATATATGGCCACAAATGTTGGAAAAAGTCATCGAAAATTGGACGTCCAAATTGGACTAAATCCGCGCCAGCCGTGGCGGTCATATGCCAGAAATCATACTTAAAATGTAATGCCACAAGATTATCTTTCGGATAAATAAAATTCATGTCAATCGAATAATCCATCGTTGTTTTATTGCAACTTAAAGTTCTATATCTTTATAAAAAACACCCTTTATTATCCAATAACGAATGCTGGGTCTCAAGATTGGTGATGGTGTTGCGAATAGTACGCTCAGTAAGCCGACATTCTTTAAAGAACGTGAATTTTCGTAATAAAGTTGAATGATTTGTAAACGTTGTTCAGGCGTAAGTCTTTTCTATGATGAAGTGCCAAATAATACTGAACAAAAATAAGATGACAGCTTGACACGACTCACACGTGATCTGTAAAAAAAGGCTAAAAGAAATAGGTACCTCTACTTGGATCACCCTTTATGAGAAGCTTTTTGTTTGATTTCAGAAATATACTCTAAAGAGTTGAAATTCCGTGACGAGAGGTGACCGTAATTAGAAAAATTAGATATTCAAATTAATTTTCCATAATATCGGACGTTGGTCTGGCCAGAGCTCGAACCCATAATATGCCGCAACGTAGTACGCACTGTTAGCCACTCGGTTGCTGCGGCTGCCAAAATACCAAAATACCAAAGTCAAAGAAGAAAGAAGGGCTGCCTTCGGCCATCCTGAAGTCTTTATACTTTTCATGAACCTATAAAATTTATGGTAAAATGCAAAATTTGAGTTCGATGAATATCTGTGTCAATAATTGTTTCAATTTAAATGGGTAGCATTCGAAATTTCACACTTAGATGTTTTTTTTTTGACGGATTTAAAACCTAAAACACCATATCTGAACAAATCGACTGTATGGGAGCGTTATGATTTACTTTTCCGATTTCAATGTTTTTTAAAACCGAGATTTTTTTAAATTTACATGTGTAGACCGAATTTCACGTCTTAGATGCTTTATTAATGGATTTTTGACCCAGAATATCATGTCATATAGTCTGCTAATTTCGATGATTTTCAGTAACAAGGTTTTGTTCATTATATGTGTATAGAGTACCGAATTAAATGTTATTAGATGTTTTATTGAAGTATTTATGACTCAAAATCACATATTTGAACAAATCGGTTGTATGCGAGCTCTATGAGTTAGTGGACAGATCGGGCAAGTTCAGACAAATGATCAATACTATATAAAAATACGTTTAAATATCTCAAAAACTGAGGGACTAGTTTGCGTTCAAACAGATGGACGGACAGACAGATAGGCAGACATGGCTAAATCACCTCAGCTCGTGGTTCAGATACGATCAGTATAAATTTCGGTGGGTTTATCTTTCCCCTTCTGGTATTTACATACCTCGGACCAAATATACTATTCCATGTAAATACTTGAAAGGTATAATTAATGACTTCCTTGACTCTGTTGTGTAATCGTTTGCACTACGGCACATAGCGTATACGCCATGGCAACTCAAAGTCAAGATTTTTGTATAAACTCCTTTGTACTCTAATTTGTCTATAAATCGTCCTACATTAATAAAAAAAATTAAAAATTAAAAAAGTTCGATAAATACTGGCCACTATTTGTTGCTATTTCCAATGTGTCTGCTTTTGTAAGTAAAAATTAAAAATACTGATCTACAAATAAATATAAAAGCTGAATTAAGGAACTGGAAGTTAGAGAATTTCACTCAAACGAAGTGGTTTCACTTTCGTTAATTTTTTCAAAATCTAGATTTTTTACGATTATTTATGAAAAGCAAATATATATAAAAATAATTCGCCAAACTGTATATTTCAGCATTCACACTTTGTCTTAACAGTAAAAAAAAAGTCATAAAATGCCAAGATACACTTGCTAAAAGCTTAAAAAACTTTTCGAATATGTTTATGTACTTCTTAAATTATTCACAGCATACAAAATTAGCTTGTCATTGTTGAAGTTTAGCGAAAATGTTTTCTAATTTTCATTTTTGCAATTTGTCCTGTCCAAATTTCATTAGTGTGCTCTTTTAAATAAATTCATCAATATTAACGTAAAATTTTATATTTTTCAGTAGCACAAAATTAGAAGGAAATTCGAGTTGAAACAAGATTTTATTCAAATACTTTTTGCATATCAAATCAATGTTTAAGATATTTAAAATTTGCTTCTTTTAAGAGCTTGTAAGCCGTGCAAATGTGTATTTAGAAATTGTCTAGAAATTTGTGTTAACTCTCAAGAGTTAGATTAAATTTTTTTTGGTTTTTCTTGATTTTATGCAAAACTTATTCGTTAAAATAAATTGATATATGTGTGAATTTCTACTAAAAATAAACTATACTTTTTAATAAACATAAAATATTAGCTTACATTTATAAAATCAAAGATTTTTTGTTTGAGTTTTCTTAATGTTCATATGTATATGGGTATTTCCATAGAATGGTCTAACGGTCTTAAAAACTAATATGTTAATAAACAAGTGATTTCTCTCAAATTTTTCTATGAAAAACTCATAAATTTCTATAATATAATGCAATTAGGGCTTTTTTAATTGCTATAATTAAAATAAAAAATACTTCAAAGCTGAAAATATGACGAACATTCGCAATTTAAGATTGTTCAAACAACATATTCTTTGAAAATTACAATAATATTTATAATTTTCTTCGATTTCTTACATGCATTAAATTTTTTACTACTATTTACTGAAACTATACTAATAAAACCACAAAAATTGTGTGTTGGCTCAAAAACGTCTTCTAGTCTTCTTAGTGGTCACGTGCTAAACTACTACCACTTGCCGTTCATTCTTCAATACCATCCGACGGAGTTCATGTCCCTATCGTACATTCCATGGAATTTAAGTGTATACTAGTGCTTTCTGCTAGTAGCTATCTACTTATATATATAAGTCGAATATATCTTTATTTAAAAATTTACCTCATTAAAAGAAAAAAAAAACGATTCCATGATTGTTTGATTGTGTGTTAACGAATTCTTGCAAGAAATGTCTAATCTGTGCCTCAATCAAATTAGTTTCATTCCAAACCACTTTGATAAGATTTTAGATTTAGTTTATGTGGGTAATGCTTTTATATTTTCGTTTATTGATCCTCTTGCTTTGCCAGAGTTTTTGTATCACACTTCTTTGGAGATAACTTTCGAAAGCATAAGCAGACTTGTAATTCGACATTTCAAAATCTAATTTCAAAAAGATGAGCTTTCTAAATTTGCTTGGCCAAATTACGCTGATAATATTGATTTAAGTGTATTGCATTATGAATATTATATTCAATCTTTTCGATAAATATGTACCTAAAGACGCTGCGCCTAAATTAGAAGGATGAGATTTGTGGTATCTAAAGAAAATAATATAAAGTCAAGAGGATTTAAAATAAAAATTAAAATTGCTTTACATTTACTCCCTTAAACAAGCAATAGGTTTACCTTCGTCATGGAAGTATACTTTTATAGTCCCTCTACATAGGAGTGGCCTAGTTCTCATATTGAGCTGATAATTATGGAAGTATTACAAAAAATCTCCGATATACTTAAGTTTTTGGAGGCAATCATTACTAGCCAATTAACGCTTTCGATCACGCCATTACCTTCCCGTTGCCTCCACGCATTTTGTAAGGAAAAATCAACGCTTACAAACTTTCTTGAATTTTTGTCACACACCTCTGAAGCCTTTCGAGATCATAAGCAAATTGTCGTCTTCAGTAAAACATTCGATTATAAGCCATAAACTATACCTGCTAGAGCCTCATCCAAAACTTTTCAAATGGATTTCCTCGTATCTCAGTAATAGAACACAACGTGTGATATTTAAAGATACTTTATCTCCATTAATTGATATTCCTTCAGGTTTCCGTCAAGATAGTCATCTCGGTTTTGGATGCTGATGATGTAAAACTTTTTATGTCCTATGCGTCGATCAACAAAAGGCGCTGCAGATGGATCTAAACAGTTTAGCTACTTAGTGTGATAACAACCATGTGCTTTTCACGAAAACTTTTGCTAACTTCTCCTTATAAAATTAATAATTATAGTCTAGAAAAAGTGTATAACTTTGTTGATTGGAGGGTTAAGATGCACTCTTACCTTAACTTCTCTCTACACATTAACACCACAAAGCTATAAAAGAAATAAAAAAATTGCGTTGCTCCAAAAAATTTAAAGAAGGAAAATACTTTATACGACTTTGGTGAGACCAATATTAAAATATTGTGACGGAAATCCCAAATATGAAGAACAGATTGAATGAGTAGCAGTGTAAAGGCAATTCCCCGAAAAGGACAGAAAATAAAGAAGCGGCAGTAAGATGCAAATTACCCTTACCAAGGACAAACAAAAGGGTAGGCAGTGTAAAGGAAATTCCACGTCGTTAAGGATAAACGGAGCAGCTGCAGCTACCGCAGGCAAATGAATAATCAGCCTAACCTTAAGCGAGTGACCAGAATGTTTGGGTCATCTACAGGTATAAAAAGAGCGGCAGCCGCTACCACAAGAAGAGAAGAGTAGACAACTTAGTGGAGTTAACATTGCTGTGAGCTGTGTGTTTTAGAAACGGATAAGCTGAGTGAAGAAGAGAATAATTGTGTGCCATAAAGAATTGTAAAATAAGGCATTGGGTATAGTAAAGAATTGTAATTATCAAAGACTTAATTAGCGTTGAGTTAATTCCTGACGGTTAAGAGGCCAAATGAACAAATCTTGGGAGTTTTATTTAGCAATCCAGTGATCGGACTCGAAGGATTTGGGAAATCATCGAGGACAGAACGGAAAAACATTAAACTATGTTTTCTTTGATATGGAGCCTTAATTCAAGTTCATTCCGATAAGTTAGGAGTCTGTGCAAAAACCATTTTTACTATTTGCATTAAAACATTTCCTATGACACACTAGGTTAAATCTTCCTCCTTCTATTTACCGTTCACGGCTTCTGAGTCTACCCACTTCAACTGGTGTTTCTAGGCAGTTTAGATCTCTACTATTAAGGTCAGTTAAACCAAGTTATGACCTGAATGAATCATTTCGCCGATTGTGCCTAAATTTCTCATTCTCATTCCAGCACCTTTGACCTCTCAGGTTTACTTTTTCGCAAACTGCAAAACAAAACAATTGTTCTCACTGCTCTCAACAATTAAGTTTTAAAAGTTTTCAATTGCCAAATTTAAGCAGCTGAACAATTTTAAATTTTGACAATTAACAAACTCTTTCCCCTCATGACTCGGAAAATTCGAGTACGTTATGCGAATGGCGCCCTACTTATCGGTTAGGCGGAAGAATGGAAAGCATTGGGTTTATTAATATTATGAAAATCCTTCATTAAGTTTAAAAATATTATTGAGTGGAAATATTTAAAACATTTTAATATGACAACTACCATTCGAATGGCAAATTGATACGCTTTCGTTTAAAATTAGCCGCTCAAAATATTGAAGTTTCGTTTCGCAGATTTTTGCTTATTTCTAAATATAGCCAAAAGAGACTTCCATTTTTTGTCGAGTTCTTAATTTCACATACTTTTTTTTTTTTGTCAATAAAAAAGAATTGACAGAATCTACCTTTTGCATTGAACATATTACTCTATTGAAACATAAAAAACAACAACAAATAATTGAAAGTAATTTAATTTTGTGCCCATACTTAAGTCCATTCTCCGAAGGCATCAGACGAATCCCATACATACGAGTATATTTGAATATATTCCTGAATTTGAAAAAAAAAATTAACAACAAAGATATATGTATATGTGTATACTACTTCTGAAACTTTGAACGCGTTTTTATCAGAACGGTGTTCAAGCAATCGGAGTAAAATTTTTCTCAATATTCAATAGTATTTAGAAAATTGGCTACTAGTTTTTCAAATTTGGAGCCGAAATTTCAGGCAAACCAAAATTTTTGTTTAAATGGACCCCAATTTGTCAAAAATCAAAATTTTTATTATTCTCTCTTTCAATATCCCCATGAATCCATTCTTTAAAAGTCGTCAAAATGGAAATCACCGCCTATCACTTTTCTTTGGAGGTGATTATCATCAACTTCAGGGGCGGTGCACATCCATATTTTTTCATGATCTACGCGTTATTGAATTATTGAAAGTAAACCCTATTCGTAATACCATCACTGATAGTTGATATAAAAAAAAACTGTCTCTTTTTGAGCCCCGCAGCTGCGTATTAATTTAGAATTAATCAATATTTTTTAACAGCTGTCACAGCTGGGTTTACAAATGATTCAACTTTATTTGGAATTCATGTTCTGTAAAGAATGTGTTTCGCGCGCTTTGCTCTAATTATGGTCAACATAATCGGCCTACTGAGCGTACTATTCGCAACACCATCACCCATCTTGAGACCCAGCATTCATGCAGCACGCAGTGAAGGAAATATAGCGGCCGTAACTGAGAGTGTATACGAAGACCGTGGAGAATCGATTCGGCGCCATTCGCAGCAACTCGGAGTGACGTATTGAACGACTTGGCGCATTTTACATCGAAATCTTAAATTGAAAGCGTATAAAATATAGCTTGTGCAAGAACTGAAGCCGTTCGACCTTCCCAAGCGACATTGCTTCGCTGTATGGGCTCTTGAAAAGTTCCAAGAAGATCCAACGTTTTCGAGCCAAATTTTGTTCAGCGAATGAGGCCCATTTCTGGCTCATTGGATTTGTAAACAAGTAAAAATGCCGCATTTGAGACGAAGAGCAACCTGAAGAGATTCAAGAGCTGCCACTTCATCCAGAAAAAACGACGGTTTGGTGTGGTTTGTGGGCCGGTGGAATCATCGGTCCACATTTCTTCAAAAATGATGCCGGTGAGAACGTAACCATCAATGGCGACCATTATCGCGCCATGATAACCGACTATTTGATGCCTGAATTTGAAGTTCGTGATCTCCGCGACATTTGGTTTCAACAAGACATCAATCAATGGATTTAATGAGAGAACACTTCGGTGAGCAGATAATTGCACGTTTTGGGCCATTCGATTGGCCACCGTTAGACTTTTTCCTGTGGGGATATGTAAAGTCTAAAGTCTATGCGCACAATCCCGCTTCGATTCAAGTCTTGGAGCAAAACATCACGCGCGTCATTCGCCAGTTACGGCCAATATTTAAAAGAGATAATCTTCAAAAAATAAATGCCAAAGAATGTTCTTTCGAATGGTAATAAGCATTCCCCATTAGATTTGAATTTTCTGTGTGGGAACCTCAAAATGGATCACCCGTTATAAGAAAAAATTGTGCAATTAGTGAGCTTCAGATGAATATCGAAACGCACTTTCTGGAACTCTAGAAATTAATTCGAAGGAAAAGTCATCAGTTATCGGGTCGTTGTTATGATTTTCCAGTTACTGTTACTTTTTATTATGTTCTCGAAATACTTTACATTTTTATGGGAACTTCCTATATTTTGTGCTAAACTTGTATTGGTGCGTTGCCAGCAGTATTAGCAATGTCCTTAACAAAAGGTATATTTATCACTTCGCATAAATTTTGCTAAAAAACTTAATAAATAATTTAAATATTAATTTGCGCTAAATATCACTTCTTATAGTTATCACTTCGAATTTCAAATTCACTTTGTGCTTTGAGCGCGTTTCATTTAGTTTTATTTGATTTGTAGGCGCAAAATGTGGCCAACACGCCAAGTCCGGTATTTAGTGCACGCACCGGTTTACTCGCACCAGACAACGCGCGCATGCCCAGCGGCAAGCCTTTGCCGCAGCGCGTGCGGAAACCATTGAATAGATACATATTATTTGAATCGGCATTCATAATGGCGAATTCTTTCTTCTCACCCTTGGGCACCAAACGGAAGGTGATATTCTTTGCTTTAAGTGGTGTCACACGATAGTTGAATGTGTGAAATTTACATTTTTTTGTATCGTCACCGTTTTTCGGTTGACAGCAAGGCGTTGGCGCCTTATAACCGAGTTTCTTGGCGCATTCGCCAGCCGCCTTGCCTCCCTTGCCGCCCTTACCGCCTTTACCTTTATCACCTTTGCCAACTTTCATTCTGGAACGAATTAATGTTTGTCTAATGAGAATGGTGTGTACAATCGCTAAGCTTAACATATCTACTTGTACATACTACATTACGTTACATAGTTACAGTGCAGTGCAACAATATAGGCCAATGAAAACAAAATCTACTGTCAGCTGTTTGCGGCATACTTGTGTGTATGGGTGTGTGTGTGTGTGTTTGTTAGTGTGCGCGCGTGCTTAGGCTCGGCGCAAGTGTGCAAATCTCTCAGTCGTGACTTTCTGCGCGGCTGCTTCTTATACTTACCGCTGACTGCTTATCAGTTGATTACATAACAATTAGGTGATGTATGTATGTATGTAGTACCTGCGCGCAATTGCAGAAAAAAAAAACCAAAAAAACTGGAGCGAAAACTTACCTATGGCTATCAATAGATTTTATACCCTACACAACCGTCGGCTAATTTTGTTGTGGACTTACAATATTGAATTGGTCGGTAAAAAATTTTCAATATTTTTTTATATTTCACTAAAAAAAAGCAGCCAAAGGTATTTGAAATCCTCATAATAAGTACAAAAGTGAGCTGCTGGCTCAGTGTTGCTCTTTACAATACTAGTTTGTCTCTCCTCTTCAGGCTTATTTGACTTGTTGCGTAGGCCAAGGTGTACGAGATGTGTTCAAAGGAAATATGGATTTTTTTTAAGTACTTATTTATTCATCAATATCTATTTTGTCCCCTTCAAAGTAATCCCCCTCGGATATAATGCACTTGCGCCAACACTTTTTCCAATCCTCGAAGCACTTCTGAAATGCACTTTTCGGTATGGCCATCCGCTCTTTCTTCGATTCTCACTTGATCTCATCAATTTTTGTAAAATGCTTCGCTTTCTTTGGTTTCTTTAATTTTGGGAATAGGAAAAAGTCCCGGGTAGCCAATCACGAATAAGAATTGATGTGTGATTTAGTGGATTATAGTGATGTTCTACAATTCCGATCGTTTGAGCCATTTGGCTTCACGCAAACGTTGCACAACTTCCTTGTAGTATTTCTTATTGACTACGACCTTTTGGCATGAATTCATGATGCACCACATCATTGTAATCAAAGAAAACTGTGAGCAAAACCTTAACTTTTCCTTTGAACATACCTCGTATTTCGTGTTAAGTTCTCAAGCTCTTCTTGGATGGGGCATATGTTTAAATCTCTTTGGATATTTTCATTAAGCATGTACCACGGTGCGTCTATTATTATTCTTAAAGCTTAAAATTGCAATCTAGGATCGTTTTTAACTTTAATGTAAAAACAAATGGGGAATGTCGGCGGTGAAGAGTATATACAATATTGGTCCGAGAACACTAACTTGTGGAGCACCTGCCGTGTTGTTTCGCCTGCATCTATAAAAAGCCTGCCTGACGCAAAAGCTTGGATTATAGTGAATCAAATGTAATGAAACTTTAAAAGCGCATGCCTGTGAAGTATCAACCTGTCGAATGTGTGTGTCCTGAAAAAATTCCACATCAAATCGTATGCTTCTTTAAACAGTCTCTGTATGATAAAATCACTTTAGAACACAAAATTTCGTACAGATACATATATCAAAGTTTGAATGACTAAATTGGGTTGAAATAGATATAAAGGCCGCTGTTTCTATCTTCCTTTTCTCTGGAACTTTCAAACAACAATTTATTGTTGTATTCTTGAGAGGTTTTGAAAGGCATAACTACATTTGCAGAAATCCCATTTACAATTGCATGCAATAAAATTCGTCCACCCTCAGTTGGTAAATGCTAATAAAACGCGTGAGAAATTTAATAAATTACAGATTTTTTAAATCATAAATCAGTTGGGAAGAAATCAGCTCTACATGACATAGTACGTCATAAAAGTCTGTAATTTTTATGTAAACAAACTCTTATGCCCAGCAATAAAATCTTTTTGTGGCAGAGGAAAAAATGTTTACTATTAAAAGTCAGATATACTGTATGAAGCTATGCACGTTATTACTTTTTATACCACAGAATCAGACTCTCGCCTACATATGTCATCATTACTTTCATTTTACATAAAAGAAAAATTACAGCACAGCTTCCATTTCACCATGCAAATAGTAATTATCTTACCATAAGCGTGCCTGAATTTCATTTCATGTATACACATTTACAATTTTGAACAAACAAACAAAACAAAAAAAAAAATTAGTGCACGTCATATGCTTAGAGTTAAGTTGCAACCTAATTGTGCCACTAAATGGGTTATTACGCGCATTATTAACTGCTTCTGCAGAAATGAGAAATCACGAATGAAAATTGCTGGGAGCACTTCCGTTTTCACATGAAGTTGGTGAAATAAACACAGAAAAGAGATGTCATACTGACGTCACATATAATTAAGTAAATGCTTGTATGTTTGTATGTATGTATGTACTTGTTTTTTTTTTCTTTTTTTCTTCAACATTTTCTTAAATGCTTAAATATGGGGTTTAATTAAAAAACTACTTGGAATTACTATTTATGTCAACGCATTTAGTGAAATTACATACACAAAGTGCACAGTTATTTTAGGCAACAACGTTTGTGTTGTAGCACATCTTTTAACAGTTTGTTTTTGTAAACTATTTATGTTTTTTTTTTAGGCTCTTTCTGCTATGATAACGCTGACAATTGGTATTTAGATTATCCGGGATGTGTTGGAAATAGACAATCGCCAATTGCTATTAGAACGAATAAGGTAAATATTGAGCTCTACAATTTGTGTTTTAGAATTTTTGTAAGTTTTTATTATTAAGTATAAGAATTAACTCGTTATTTTTACTTCCACCTGTATTTTGAGCTCTTTTGAGTATGAGGGTGGTTTGATAAGTCAGTGATGTTTTGAATAAAAATATTTTTTTCGGCAAATAAGCATTTTAATTCTCAATATAATCTCCTTTTAGCTCTATACATTTAATCCAGCGTTATTCCAATTTTTTTATTCCTTCCAAGTAAGCGGATTTTTTTTTCATGTTTGGAAAGAAATAATAGTCGCTTAGTACTCTGTGGAAAATATGATGGATAGGGTAGCAGTTCGTAGCCCGATCTATGAATTCTTGCCATGGTAACTACTCTCAGTCGTTTTTGCTTCAAATAAATAGCCAAGAATAATATTTGCCTGTGATCGTTTTACCTTTTTCAAAGTAAAAGATGTGTATTACACCTCGCCACATCCCAAAAAAAAATTGTGGCCAGGATCTTGTTGGCTTACAGACCCACCTTGGCTTTCTTTGGTGCACGCCCACCAAGGGAAACGCACTGCCTTGATCGTTATATGGTCTCTGGCATGAATTGGTAGATCAATATTTTGTCTACGGCAACGAAACGGCGTAAAAATTCGTTTGGATTTCGGTTGAACATCTCCAAACACTCCTTTGAAGTGGTTACATGGTTGCGCTTATGATCGTGTGTGAGCAATCGCGGCACTTATCGCGTGGATAGCTTCTTCAAGTATAAATGTTCATGTCAAATGTGTTGTACCCGCTCAGTTGAGATGCCTACAGCCTCAGCCAACTCACGAACTTTTATTCTCCGATAGTCCAATATTATTTCATTGATTTTATCGCCGATTTCTGACGTGACGACGTCTTTTGGGTGACCTGAACGTTCAGCGTCACTTGTACTGGTAGGACCACAATGTAACTCAAACTACTTGTTCGTAATTTAGGTTATGTTCTTTCTACGCCAATATAGTGCTTAACACACGAAATTCACTTTTTCCTATTGTCGTTTTAAAATTCACGAGGTCTTTTGCTTTCAATAACTGAAAACACAAACTAAATGGCGTAGCTTACTCAAAATTTTGCATCAGTCGATTAATCGATAACAGTTGACAGAAGCAGTGTTGTATTTACAGTAACTGCGCGGCAGACATGAGTGCGCACGAAGACATGATTCGGCGCCGTTCGCAGCAACTCGGGCTGACGTATTGAACAACTTGGCGCATTGTACGTCGAGATCTTAAAATACAGTTTGTGCAAAAAACTGAAGCCGCTCGACCTTCCCAAGCGACATCGCTTTATCTATGGGCTCTTGAAATGTTCGAAGAAGATCCAACGTTTTCGAGCCAAATTTTGTTCAGCGATGAGGCCCATTTCTGGCTCAATGGGTATGTAAACAAACAAAATTGCCGCATTTGGGACGATGGAATCATCGGTTCATATTTCTTAAAAAATGATGCTGGTGAGAACGTAACCGTCAATGGCGACCGTTATCGGACCATGATAACTGACTATTTGATACCTGAAATTGAAGCGTGATCTCCGCGACATTTGGTATCAACAAGACTGCGCCACTTCCCACACAGCGCATCAACCAATGGATTTATTGAGAGAACACTTCGGTGAGCAGATCATTTCACGTCTTAGGCCGGTCGATTGGCCATCAAGATCATGTGATATCACACCGCTAGACTTGTTCTTGTGGGGATATGTCTAAAGTCTATGCGGATAATGCTGCTTCGATTCAGGCCTTGGAGCAAAGCATCACGCGTGCCATTCGTCAGATACTAGACGAAATGTTCGAACGAGTCATCGAAAATTGGACTCAACGAATGGACTATCAAGACGTAGCCGCGGCTAACATTTGAAAGAGATATACTTCAAAAAAAAATAAATGCCAAAGAACGTTCTTTCGAATGATAATAAACATTCCCCATTAAATTTGATTTTTTGTTTGTTTTTTCTTTAAAATTAGGGAACCTCAAAATGGATCACCCGATCAAAAGCTCGAACTACAGTTCACATCGTGGTCCGAAATGAATACATGCAACTGTTGGAAAACAGCCAGCTTCCTTTGGACTGGCTGGCCTGCTCTCCGGATTTAACTTCCTTAGAGAATATGTGTGGGATATTATTTATTTATGCGACATTTTGTTTCATTATATGTTTTATGTTTTTTTTTTTACTTGTTTACTTTTAATCTAGATATTGCTCTAAATGCTCAACAGGGTTAATTCAGATCAGGGCTTTGAGCAGACCGCTCCATAATTTCTATTGAGTTTTGAGCAAAAAAAAAAACTCCTTTACCACGCATCTAGTGTGTCTTGGGTCGTCATCTAGTTGGTACACAAAATTATTTCAAAGACCCATTTTTCGCGATGCAGACTCTAAATATGTATTCAACAAATGTACGTATATCCTCCTGTCATTTTACCTTGAATAGGTACGAGATCTGATATACCATTATAGCTAAAACAGCCCCATATCTACTCTTCCGAACTTAATTGTGCTTTGCACACACTTAGGCTGGCTTTTCTCCTTATTTTTATATGTCAAACTTACTCTCATCACTCCAATAACTCTCTCTCCCAAAAGCCAACCGCAAATTGTGGTATTTTTTGACAAATTCTAATTGGGCTTTAATATTTTTTTTTGCTGATAAATGATTTCCTGGTTTTGTATTGGCTAGGAAAGCCTTTTTCTCAAACGTTTCGTTGAATCGTTCGCTCTGAAACCCATACCATTCTTATGATCTTCAATGATCAGACCGTAAAAAGTCTAACGGTATTTATCAAATAACAGCGTATATTTAAATTGAGTGCAGCTACCATCAGAAAATATTAAAATCTTTCAGAAAGAAGAAGGAAGTAATTTGAAAGAATATAATAAATCGATTCAGCCAATCATTTGACAAACTACTAACCTAAAAACCTAACTCTAAATCAAAACTCTCCGTAACCTCATAAATAATCTAAATGACATATTAATTTGATTATTGTTCTCATTTCTTTGGTCTTACTAATTAAATTTGAATTAAAAAATTAATTGATTGAGGGAAGATTGTGGTCTAGAATTTTCAAACAATTTTTTTTTTTTTAGAATATTTGAAAAGTATAGTCTTTTAAGAATATACTGTTAAAATTTTATAATGATATCTACAATATTTTCGGTTCTACAGGCCCTTGAGCAGGTAGCGGCCGACCGCTCGACCTCATACACTTCAAACTTTATACTTGTTTTTCTCAGCAAAGCTTCTTTCTATATTATTCAGTACACTAGTACCTAAGTCCCGTAGCATAAAAATTTTATTATCTTGATAACTTTTTACTTTTTTTTTAGCTCAAAGACTGACAAAAAAAAATAAGCCGATTTGGTTTTCGAAAATCAAAAATTCACTTTTTTTTTTTCAAAAAAAAAAAAAAATGTATAAAATTGGTATCTTTCAGAAAACCTCTAAAAAAATTTTAATTTTGATTAGTTTGCAATGTGGGCACCAAATAAATATGTATATAATTATGTTACATATATGTGTGTAGTATAAGTCAAAGCAATACTTATTTAAGCAAATTCTTTTTTTGAATTTCTAATTGAATTAACGCTCCTCTCAAATACAGACACTGGAAGTCTCTTTACCACCCATTACATTTGGATCTTACGATGTGTTTCTGTCAAATTATGTTGTTTTACAAAATAATGGACACTCAAGTGAGTAGAAACAAACTAGCTATATGCAGACTACTTTTCAACTAGTTACTAGTAACAATTTGTGATTGCGTTGTTTGATTTTGTTATAAAAACTTTTGTTTTTAAATTTTCCCACACTCTCTCTAGTCAAATTCAATGTACCACAGACAATTGAACTCATTCAACCATACATTACCGGTGGACCACTAAATGATATATACGAAGCTGTACAGGTACATTTCCATTGGGGTTCACCAATGTCTAAAGGTTCCGAACATCAGATTAATCAGAGACGTTATGACCTGGAAATGCATATTGTTCATTTAAATACGAAATATGGCAGCATGGCAGAAGCAGTCCAATACGATGATGGCCTTTCGGTAATTGGTGTTTTCTTTAAAGTTGAAAAGGTATGTGGCGATGAACAAACGATTGGTGTTCGTATAAGCGTTTATTTAATATAATTTAATGTTTTTTTTTTATTTGAAATTATTTACAGACACTACTACCCGTTTTCCATCCTGGTCTAGATACGATCTTCAATACAGTGCCATTTGTTCTTCGTTTTAATTCGACAGCAACGACAAATCAATTGTTCACACTCGGTTCATTGCTGGCAAATATTAATCGTGACAACTTCTACACCTATGATGGTTCGCTGACTACGCCTCCATGCTCGGAAGCTGTCAAATGGATTGTCTACCCCGATGTCTTGCCTATATCTCTGTTTCAAGTGTGTATTCTATATTCAATTTATTTTTATTTTATTTATTGATAATGCACTTTCATTGCTACGCTATTTCCTTTTTTTTTTTGTAGTTGCAAAACTTTTGGCACGTGAGCGATGATCGTGGACGTTTATTATTGAGCAACTTTAGACCGTTGCAGCCACTTAATGGACGTGAAGTCTACCATCGCAGCTCTGAAGAATATTATTGAATATCGCAAATATATATGTGCAGATGCACTGTTAGATACATACCATGAAGCTACTTAGAGACTATTGACAATTTCCTTATTTAATTATTGACTTAACATTCAAAAGCTTTAAATAATTTTAAAAATTTTTAATATAACGAGTAAATGATAGAATAAAGTTCAAATTTTTGGCATAAATAATATTTTTCATATTTATTTTCAACAACTTTTGTGTTAGCGTTTGGATACTGGCTTTGCTTAGCTTAAAAAGGAAAAGGAAGAACCAAGAAGTTTCATAATAGACAGAGAGGTTTTAGTAAAAAAAATTTTGGTGTTAAGGGTGTAAAACACGTTGGACTACGAGGTCTGTTTGATAAGCCAGTGACTTTTTGAATGTACCGCATAGTTACTGTCAATACAACACTGCTACCGTCAACTGTTTTCGATTAAAAGACTGCTTTCATTTAGCTTGTGTTTGACAGACGTTGAAAGCAGACGACCTTGTGAATTTTAAAACGAAAGTTGGGCAACGTAAATTTCGTGTGCTTATTAAGCATTATTTTTTGCGTAAACCGAAGCAAAGAAGAGACTTGAAAAATACTATAGGGACTCTAAAATATCAAGTGGGTAAGAAGTGATTTCTTCCGGTTCGCTGTGGTCATACCAGTACAAGTGACGCTGTACGTCCAGGTCGCCCAAAAGAGGTCGTCACGCCAGAAATCGTCGATAAAATCAATAAAATGATATTGAACGATTGCATAAAAGTGCGTGAGGTTGGGGCTGTAGGCATCCCACCGAGCGGATATATCACATTTTAGATGAATATTTGGACATGAAAAAGCTATCCGCGCCATGGTGCCATTTCAAAGGAATGTTTGGCGATGTTCGAAGATGAAGCATGGATGCACCACAACACACCAGAAAACAAAGAACAATCAAGACGGTGGGTTTCTACTGGTGAAAATGCGCTAAAGAAGGCCAAGGAGGGTCAGTCAGCCAACAAAGTCATGGCCACAGTCTATTTTTTTTGGGATGCACGACGTTTAATTCACACCATTTCCCTTGGAAAAGGTAAAACGATCGCCGGCGAATATCATCTAGATCTTTTGGAAATGGCTGGGCGTTAAGAGATTCGGGACGAACGAAGGATTTATCACAGAAACAAGCGCCTATATTGAGAGCATATTAATTTGGATGGAATACAAAAATTGGAATAACGCCGAACTAAATATTTAGAGCTAAAAAGAGACTATCTTGAGAAATAAAATGCTTATTTGAAGAAAAAAATATATTTTATTCAAAAAGTCACTAACTTATCAAGCCACGACCTTAACAACTGCGCCGGCATTTATGATTTCTCCAGACTAAATAAGAAGTGATGCGAATAAGTCTAGTAGTGAACGAAGCCAAGACGAAATATCTGCCGTTACCAAACAAATAATCAGCGCGCTCTCTGCTTGACTCCCACGTCACTGTTGACAGTCATAACTTCGAAGTCGTAGACAATTTCATCTATAACATTTGCCAACCAGTGTTACTTTGTATTGACTAAGTAGCCAATTGAAAAGAAAAGTCTTCTCTCGGCGAACAAATCCATATCTTGTAGATTGGAGACGCTCATCATTCCCTGTCCTATAGTATGATGTTGGAGAGTGAACAATATAGTTTTCTGGTGAGTTGACGTTTGGAGTTTCATGAATCTTTGTAAATTGGTGACGGCGAACATCGCATTCGAATGAACGCTGAGCTGTATGAAGATTACGACGATATTGACATAGTACAAAGCGAGGATTTTTTTTGTCAGAAATGAAGTTTGCGTTTAAATATTCCTATTGCTGGTATTCCTTGTAAAACATTAATTCCATAATTTTTTTTTAACAGAATTTCCTTTTCATTGCAGTTATTTACTTGACTAATGCCCTCTATTAAGCGAACAAACTTTGGAGGACGTACACCTCGTGAAGTAATTAGTCAAAATGTATATATAATCAAATTAAAGGTAAGAAAACGTGCAGAAGATTATAGCAGGGGAGCCCAAGCAGGGATTTTGGGATCAACTGAAGCGTGGCAGATTAATATACAAGCGGATACCTTGTACCCAGTTAAGAACCTCCACCAAATACGAGAACTATATACATATATGGTCGCCTGTCAAGCATAAAGGATCAATTAGAAAAAAAAAATTTATTGTCAGAAATTCTCGAGCGCGTCAGATTAAGGTAGGGTGAGTTAATTACATGCTAAAAAGTGTATATTTCACTAATCTGACAATTTGCAAGTGACACAATGAACAAGGCATTCTCGAGCGTAGCTGATTTTTTTTATTTTAAGCAAATGATTCAAGGGTAACGAAAAATATATAATCTGACGATTTCTACAAGCCGAAATAACAAAAATTAGTCGATAAATTTTGATACGTGCAGCTGCGTGATGCCTATATATTCCCCTCTCCGCGTTTCTATTCCTCTCTCACTTTTTCTCTATCTATTACTCTCTAACTCCGCTCCCACTCTAGTTTCTGTTGCCATGACATCATCACAGCTGATCACACAGCTCGTTCGTGGCATTATATTATTTACAACGCATTTCTAACGTTTTGGCTTATTTTGCTATTTAAACATAATTTATGTGAATTAAAGTTTAAAAATACTAATTATGAGTGATATTAACATAAAGTGTGTATTTTATGGTAAAACTACTTTGCAAAAAACAATTAAATTTACATAAGAAACATTACAAAATTGTAAATATATTTTAGAATATCGTCGTAGCAAACTGGTTCTCCGAAAATCCCGAACAACACACGATAATAAATTCAAGTATTCTACTTGAACAACATACACTTTTTTATTTGCGTGCTATTTCCTGAGCTTTTCAATCAATTAAGTTCAGGGATTTAAAAAATTTAAAAAAGATATATATTTTTTTTAAATGATCCGATTAGGAAAATCCCTCCAGATAATCGTCAGATCATGAGACAGCACGTCTATGACATAAAGATGAACCGTATATATATATATCTTAATCTGACACGCTTGAGTATTTCAAAATGTCAAATTGTTTTAGCACTTTGCAATAATGGCGACGAGTTTGCGTCACATTCAAATCGTCAGATTATTAGATGAGAACATTTTTTTTAGGTTCACTTAATATCACCTTAGAAAATCTGAGGCGCTCGATAAAAAAATTTTACATCATACAATCTATCAAATTAACATACATTTATTATTACGTAGGATATGGATTCTATTAATATCCGACACGCTCGAGTATGTCCATGCAATAGTTTTTTTTTTACATTTTTGAAAATCTATAGCCGCTCGCCCCATCGATGAAAAAATATACATCATATAACATTTTTTTTATTATCTAAGCTTCGCAACTCAATAGGTCTCTATGACGCTCGAGTAATAGTAGCATCGTGGGCTCCTCTACTATTAAAAAAGGTTCGTGCTGCCAATACCACATAAAGGTGGTTAAAAATGTTACTGATGACAATCAATTGCATGTTTGAAGTCTGTAGACTCTCGACTTCTATTCAATTCTAATCAAGTAAATCACATTCAAAGTTTAATTTTTTGTATTATATTATCAATCTAGATGTTATCTGAAGTTGTTAAATTGAAGCGAGACGACATTGTTCTTGCTGTTATTGTAGGGCCAGGTAGGTCTAGTCTTAGTCATCAAGGTCATCTAACGAGAGTCCCAGGAAACGTGCTGTTCCGACGGATTCCGACCAGAGGGAGAGGGGTGTTAAATGATTCGAGTTAAGTGGGTATGCAAAGAGGGGGTTAGTGTCGTGTGGGGACTCGTTGCTTGCGGGACATCTGTTGGGTATGTCAGGGTCGAGCCTGGATAAGTAGGAGTTAAGCCTGCTACAATATCCAGACCATAATTGCGCCATTGTTCCGCGGGTATCTCGAGACAGCTCGATGTGTGGTCTGGAACTCCGAGAACACCATTCACGGGAAGAGAACAAAGCGGTTAACGGACTCTTGGTGAATGATGTTTATGGCCTATCTGGGCGCTGTCCTCTCCAGCGGGTCTTCTCTGTATAGCTGTAAGGCGTCGCGATAGTCAAGTACTCCCTTCCTGATGTGCCTAGGTGGTGGTTCAGCTTATAATGAGTGTCTGTTGGGATGATCCCGACGGTAGCATCCCAGCAGATGTTGCTTACACAGCATAACATTATTCCCTTTGGCTGGAGAGGAGAGATGCTCCTTGGGGAGCATAGATATTTCACCGTCACGATCCGAAAGGCGTTGTTCTGACAAGTCAGAAGCTTCTTCAACTGCATCTCGCTAGACCCCGGCGTCCGAATCGGTGCATCATAGTTTACGACCTGCCAGCCAATTACCTTGTACGTTGCCAGCAGGATTTTGTTGCGGCTCTGAACTTTGGTGGCGAGACGACATTTGTATCTATCTATACACACAGTGGCGAGCATAAGTGGATGAATGTTTGTTACATCCGCTGTACTTATTCAAATAAAACCATTTCTTTTTAAATTTTTAATCCATATATTGTACTAACATATTATGCAAGGAAAAGTCAAAAAAAAATTAAATGCAAAAAATTCTAAGGCAAAAAACTAAACATATCTCCATTCATCCAATTTTGCAAGTGAGTGAAAGTTCCATTAGTTACATCAGTTCCGTATTTAGTCCACCCTTGTTTTTTATTACACTTTGGACTCGTTTTGGCATACCTTCTACCAATTTTTCAATTCTTCCATTAGGTATTTCGGTCCATTCTGTCTGAATCCTGCCCAAAGCTCGTCCATATTTTTAGTGGCTCTTTCATATACTGCCAACCTTTTGTTATAAGGACCCATAGATTCTCGATAGGGTTGAGATCTGGGCTTTCTGCAGGTCACTTTAGCACTTGGAAACGTTGATCATTCAACCAATTTTTCACGATTTTAGCAGTGTGTTTAGGATCAACGTCTTGTTGAAAACACACCTCGTCTTCGGGATACTCACTTAGATCGACAAAATCTGGCAAATATGTTTGCAAAATGTTAAGGTAGTCTTCCTCCTTCATAATGCCTTCCATTTTCACAAGTGGGCCGACATGGCACCAGGTGAAACATCCCCAAACCATTAGATTACCTCCACCATGCTTCACAGTTTGTTTCACTTGATGCTTTTGTAACTTTTCCTGTGGCCGGTGCCAGTAGTATTGCTTTCCATGTGATTGGAACCTATTAATCTTGGTTTCATCTGACCATATCACTCGTTTCCAGTCATCAACGCTCCAATTTTTATATTTTTTACAAAATTTTAACCGTGCTTCCACATTTTTGTCAGACAAAGCTGGTTTTTTTTTGCTTGATTGCTGATACCAAACCGATTCGTCGAAGGGCTCTCCGCGCAGTCCACTGACTAACATCCTTATTGATTTGCTCCGCAGCCGATTTTGGTGTTATGGAGTCTTTACGCCGCATTAACCGCTCCATAACGCGAGCATTTCCATCTGTAAGTAGCCTTCGACGACCTTTAACGTTTGAATCAGGCTTCACATTCCGTCTTTTTTGAGCGCATAAAACAGTACTGCGACAAATTTTTATTTTTTTTTTGCTATTTCTCGAGACGACTGTCCATTTTTTGTTAACGCCACGTTGCTATTTTCTAAATCTTGCGATATTTTTCGCATTTTTACACTGTTTTATTAATCGTTGAACTAAACACACTTAAACGCTCGATTATATTTGAACAAGTGACAAAAATTGTGCCTTTGAAAACAAAATGTTGAGCTGTAAACGAAATTCGCAAGATTTTCATAAAACAGTAAAAAAGCATAAGGTGCAAAATTGGATGAATGGAGATATGTTTAGTTTTTTGCCTTAGAATTTTTTGCATTTAATTTTTTTGTTGACTTTTCCTTGCAAAATATGTTAGTACAATATATGGATTAAAAATTTAAAAAGAAATGGTTTTATTTGAATAAGTACAACGGATGTTATGAACAAATAAGTGCAGAAGTGACAAACATTCATCCACTTATGCTCGCCACTGTATATATTTGAATGTAGACAATTTCGTTAAATTAAGGGTAAACGACATATTCTTTTGAAGATCTTTAATAAAAAAATTTAAAACAAATTAGTGTGTTCGTGTCTTTTATTTTATTAGTGTTTTTTTTTTAGTATAATTTTCAGCACTTTTACCTGAATATGCTGCCCATCGATTAACTGTGAGTTAATTAACAATTTCATTTAACTTACTTGTATATACAATTTACGTTATTTACAATTTATTTACTTTCTTATTAATTTAGTTTAAAATCTTTTTTTCAATATTCCATCACCTAGTAGTGATTGTTTTTCTTAGGTATTAATATTTTAGGTACACAGTTGTCTTTAAATTAAAAATATTCAATTTGCCGAATGGAAGAGTGTTGGCCACCAAAAGCGCTTCTCCCGCCGCTTATCGACTGTGATCAAATTAAATTATTTCAAATATAAACTATAAGATTGTCTGAGGCGTGCAGTAGGCAGGGGTACGCAATGTTATAAATATATACATACAATACATATGTATAATGTATATTATATGCATATTTTTGTGCGATTCAACTGGTAAATATTAATAATAATAAATTTATATATTTACATATATGTATTCTTGTAGCGTTGTGAGCTCTCAAACCACTATTTGAGGATGCGCGTTGCTTTACTGCCGCATTCAATTTGTGTATATGTAAATTTATGTATGTATGTTTGGGTGTGTGTGTGTGGGTGTGTGGGTTGTGTTTAAAACAAATCACAGTTCTATGCGTTGCAGCCTCAATGTACTTGGTACTCTACACAAAGCTTCCGGCAAAGCGGTATGGCTTTAAAATTAATATATAATAATTTAAACTAATTAATTTGAAATAAATTAAAGACATTTTTAAAATGTACTACTTTTCTTTACTACATATGCTACTATTTTGAGTTTAATTTTTGTTGTTGCTTTTCTTGTGTTATTACAGTTAAAATGTGCAGTGTCGATATTTTGTTTAAGCTTTCTCAGCTTTAAGTGAGGAAAACCTTTTGTTTAGTGTCTCTCATTAGCTGTCATTTAAGTGTTTATATGTACGTAGGTGTGTGTGTTGCGTGGCATGCAAGCACTTTAGTTACGCCTCATATATGTATTTATTGATTTATTTAGAGATTTTGCCTGTGAAATAGAAGACATAAGAAGAAAGAAAGAGAGAGAGAAAAATGATAATTCAACTTCACATTGTTATAAATTTCATATTTCACATATTCGCTAAACATGCCAATCGGAGGGGATAAAACCAATCTTTCTTGAGTCAGTCCAATTATACAAAGGTAGGATTTGCATATATGTATACATACGTTTGGCGTGTCTTCGGCTGCAGTACATATTGTGAAAATGGTTTTCCATATTTTCAACAAATTTTTTGATTTTACCTCGTTTTTTGTAACAATTCTCGGTTTAGAAAGCGTTTAAAGCACAGTACATCAGATGGCAAAGCATTTTCCCACTATAGCTTGGGAAAAATTATTCTGCAGCTTGTTAACTTCTTAGAGTAGTAACGCATAAAACAGTAATTTTGAAAATTAATAACTCATTTGACAAAACAAAACAAAAAACACCATATGAAAACAGTGGAATGAGCATGAACTTCGGCGTAGTAATGGATGAGAAAATTGAAATTAGCAATAAAATCTCCGAAGATTTGGAACGTAATCTGCAGAAAATCTCATGAAATATGCTTACATATCGTGAATATCTCAATCTGCGCTTATACTTTAACGAAATTTTCATTTCAAATAGAATTACATTTTTTTAAATGCGCCTGAAATCATTAATTGTAAGAAAGTACATCAAAAGGATTTCTAAAAAATTGTTAAAAATTAAATTTATTCAACTCAAAGTTCATTAATCCCTTAGTTTTGAATTTATAATTTTATAAAAAAAAATTTTATTTTGAAATATAAATTCAACTGATTTTCGGTCGTTTTTATTGGTATTTACTTCCTTGCTAGTATATATAGTATATGTACAAAATAAATCGTAATATTTAAATTTTCTGAACAAAAATACATTATATTTTCGAAGTAACAACTACAACTATGTAAGTCATTATGGTAATATTTTTGACTTTTAGTACTGCCCAATGGCTATAAGAAGTTTTTAAAATAAAAATTATTTACCATCTTAAGTTAGCAATAAATCAAATAGTAATTTGAAAGAATATAATAATCGATTCAGCCAATCATTTGACAAACTCCTAACCTAAAAACCTAACTCTAAATCAAAACTCTCCGTAACTTATTTTTATTTCAGCAAAAAAAATTAATTATCTCGTTAACATAATTAGCTCCTTTCATAAATAATCTAAATGACAGATTATTAGTTCTCATTTCTTTGGTCTTAATAATTATATTTGAATTAAAAAATTAATTGATTGAGGGAAGATTGTGATCTAGAATTTTCAAACAAATTTTAGTTTTTTTTTTTTAGAATATTTGAAAAGTATAGTCTTTTAAGAATATACTGTTAAAATTTTATAATGATATCTAAAATATTTTCGGTTCTACAGGCCTTTGAGCAGGTAGCGGCCGACCGCTCTACCTCAAACACTTCAAACTTTAAACTTGTTTTTCTCAGAAAAGCTTCTTTCTGTTATTCAGTACACTAGTACCTATGTCCCGTAGCTTAAAATTTTTATTATCTTGATAACTTCTTACTTTTTTTTAGCTCAAAGACTGACAAGAAATAAGCCATTTTGGTTATCGAAAATCAAAAATTCACTTTTTTTTCAAAAAAAAAAAAAAATGTATAAAATTGGTACAGGATATAGTTACACTTGTACAAATTATTAATCTTCTTGGTTTTTGTGTTTCAGATAAGTACAAGAGCCAAAATTTCCTGCGTCACCCACATCTAATTTTTTGAGGAGATCAACTTGAGGAGCAATTTTTAAAATCTTTAAAATTATAATTTTTTTATTATCTAAATGTCTGTATTCAATATAAGTTGTAAAATATACCTACAAAGTTTAAATATTGTTGTTGATTATTATTATCACCTTAAAAATATTGAAAATGCCTGAAATTTATACTATATTTATAATTGAAAATCACAATTTTTGTTTCTAAGAACTTTATCACCTCGGCGTCCTTCTTAAATTCAAATTATGGCTGACAAATGAAATGAATGAATAACGAGTAAAGGATATATATATTTTTACAAAAACATTTCTTTTTATTTCCAACAATTTTGTTATAAAATAATTTTAATTTTTTTTTTTTAAATTAATATAACAAATACATAATTAAACATTCACGGCAAAAGTTATTTATAGCTATTTACAAATATATATAACTTGCATACATACAGACTTCATAAAATACACTACTTAACATAATGTTCAAATACAAATGCATATTAAATAGAACCACACAAGCAAGCATGGCGGTGCACAATATGTTAGATTTTTGTACGCAAGAATAACTTAGTGCTGCTGCTTATTTCAAACTCTTACAAGGAAGGAAGGGGCAGATGAAGTCGGCACGCGCGTTTATGAAATTGTACTTGATGTAATAGTGGTGTTGATGTGTGGAAAGTTTAATAAAGTGCTATTTCCGAAATATATATGTATATGTACATTTTTTTCTTCTAAATTTTATTAAATTTTAATCGATGTACGCAACGTTATAGCATAACGCATAAGAGCACATGATAAGGGAGCGTGTGATTTCAATACGCACACACACACACTCTCTTCTCTCTATCTCTTATAATTTATAAAATCCATTCTATTTATTTTCTTTTCCAATAATCCAATTTCGCGGGTGCTTTCTTTTTTTAATACAATTTTTGTGGAAAACGTTGAACATAATTACAATTTTGGTTGCACAACAATGGGTTCATCCCTAAGAGAAATGGAAATGGAAAATGTGTAAAATTTCGTTTAGTGTTAAAATGTATGAAGGAAACATTTTTGTTTTTTTTTTGTTTTTAAAAAGTTGATTGCTGCTAGTTTGATTAATGATTATTAGTTTTGCTAGTAATGCTTTTTTTCGATTAGACATAAAATGGGATTTGATGCATGCACAAATGACTTTAGAGTGAGAAAATATTTGTTGGTGAATATCTGCAAAAAAAGGAATGAAATTACAAATGCGACAGACGAGTTAAATACAAACAGGAAGTAGAGGCTGAGAAAATGTGGCAAAAAAACTTAAACAAATACAATACAAACCTTTTGGATAAAAGCGTAGGAGGAAACATGAGTACTCTGTAAAGCACTTTCCACTACTCGAAAACCATTTTTATACAAAAAATTGAGTTTTGAGCACAAACTCAATACATTTAATGTGAACACAACAAATTATTTCACACTTTTATTCAAAACAGTTATAAATTAGATAAAAAAATAAGAAGGAATGGCTGTCTTTGGCCATGCCAAAGTTTTTATACCTTTCATGAACATATAAAATTTATTGCAAATTGCAAAATTCGATTTTGATAATTTTCAGTGTCAATATAAACTTGGATTTACGTCTGTAGAATACCAAATTTCACGCTCTTGGAGGTTATTTGGCGGATTTTTGATTCAAAACCTCATATCTGAAATCACAAAGCAATTTATAATATGTATGGATAATATCAAATTTCATGCTGCTAAATGCTTTTTTGACTGAGTTTTAATCAAAGCCTCACTCACATCTGAAAATATCGGTGTATGGGAGCTATAAGTTATATTCGTACGATTTCGATGATTTTCAGAACCAATATACAGTTCATTATGTATGTGTAGTCTGAAAAATCGGTCGTATAGATGATATAGCGCTCCGATCCGGCCGGTTCCAACAGATGATCGTTTAAATGTATAAGTGCATCTTCCTACCAAGTTTGGTTGAAATTTCTCAAAAATTGAGACTAGTTTCCTTTTCAAACAGATAGACAGACAGACGGACATGGCTAAATCAACTCAGCACGTGATGCTGATACGATCGGTATAATTTTCATTAATCTATATTTTCTCCTTCTGGCACTTACATACTTCAGACCAAAGTTTATATACCATTTCATGTAGATGAAAGGCATAAAAATCTGATCAATCTTTTATCATCCCTAAACCCTTAAATTAATATATTTGCAATAAAAATAAATAAAAAATTAAAAATGATCAGAAATAGCTTAATTGATGAGTTAAGAAGAAATAACTCATGAAATATTTTACACTTTTTAATTTAGAACAGTTAGAAATAAGAAAAATGAACCTGAGAGATCCTATTCCATACCCTAACCACCTAAAATATTCCAATATGAAATAAATCATTCATATAAAAGATATGAAGATATGAAAAATATAAACTTCGTTAATGAAATATAAAAGACCTTAACTGACGTTTTGAGCCGTATTTTTTGGGAGTTTTTCAAGCAAAACTAACGAGAAGCTAGATAATGCAGAAAATAACCCTAAATGAACAATTATTGAGCGTCAGTTTTGAAAATTTTGAATTTCCTTAACAAAATATTTGTTGCATTTTTTAAGCAAAAATATATACAAAGCAGAACTTAAATTAGAAGTAGGTACAGGCATACATATTTACATATTTTGTACGATTTTTCGTTGGTGGCGGCCACCAATTGTCATGCATGGTTCACGGCTACGAAAGAAAGACTAAGCACTTTTTGAGTGCGTTGTTAGTAGATAGATTTGTGCTGTGGCAAATGTTGTTCTCAAACAAATAAAAAATAACAAAATTTTGGGTGTGACTCAATAGTGTATTTTAAATTTGAATATCATATTTTATATACATACTTAAAGTTAGTTGAAAATTAAGCGAAAACTAAAAGAAAAAAACCAAAGCCATTTAGTTATTAAGAAATTTAAAGGGCTAACAAAGCAAATAAATACGGTTAAACATTAATAAAAGAACGAACAAATTCAAACTACATAATTGCAAATTATATCACAAAATAAGGCAAATTGTAAATACCTAAGGGATTACATAGTATACTTGTATGTACAGTTATATATAGTGGGATAATTTTGCTTTAGGGGTAACTCTTTTCTTAAATTTTAAGTGGGATTTTTTTTTGGTGAACAAAGCTACTGTAAAGCAGTTTGAGCAAGCGCTAAAGGACACAACGAACTTACATGTGCTCAGGGTGGTTACGTATGCAGTCAATCAAATCTTGAACTTTCAATTGATTTGTACAGATTTTGTGAATGGCCGTGAAAAGTGGGAATCTGTAAAAAAATCACAAACAAAATTAATAATTAATATTTTAGTTCAAGAGTAGGACTTTTGCGTTAATTTGTGTACTTCTCTTCCAAGCCCTTATTTTTGAGCATGTAGTTAACTTCTTCGGCCGTGGGTGGTCCTTGCAATTTCTGGCCATTCAGCATTTCCTTTTCCAGTTCCTCAATGGATTTACCGGTTTTCACGAAAGCCTCTGCAACGCGTCGGTTACGGCCACCTAGTCAACAAAAATTTAAAAAAAAAATACATATTGAATTTTCCAAAGTTATAAAAAGAAGGCTGTTACATGTTTAATTATAATTTGAAAAATTCAATTAGTGAGTCAAAAAAAAAATATTACAAAATGAGTTGTTTTTTTGGACAAACTATAATAAAATTATTATAATTATTAATTTAAGGATAAATTAAATATTAATGAAATGAAAATGTAAATTCCTTGAGATATTTTATCTTTATAGTCATATTTGTACCCTTCCTTGTCTTTTTTAGTGGCCAAAATATTCAAATGAGTGAAAAATTATATAAATAAATTTTTAAAATGATATTATATATGCTCACAATGACAAATTTCAAATTTTATACCCAACATTATTGAATTCTATGTTTACGACACAGCCAGAGGTGTAATACTTCTGCCGCGCGCATTGATGAACATAACCAGATATATATTTTTTTCAAGAATTACTAACCATAACAAGTTGTAATCAAATCAGCAACACCGCAACTTTCGAAGAATGTTGACAATTTGCTGCCTGGGTAGAACACATCAACAAAACGCACCATTTCCATCAGACCCAAACGGATAACTGCCGCTTTGGTGTTATCACCCAAGCCGAGACCATCGACGAAACCAGCGCCGGTAGCAACAATGTTCTAAAATGTGTAGAATCAGGAATAAAATGCATTAATAAAATATAATTTATTTGGCAGTATACAAACCTTGAGTGCACCACAAACTTCAACGGCATCAGAGTCGTCGACCACAACCACACGGAAGTAAGGCGCTTGGAAGAGATCACGCAATGGTTTGGCATACTTTATGTCACGGCAACCAATTGTCGTTTCACAGAAATTGCCCAATGCCACTTCGTTGGCCAAATTGGCGCCCATCAGTACAGAGCAGGGAATCTTTAAAAGAATAAAATCACAAATAAAACCAAAATTAGTTCAAAATCTCTTTTTGGTGTGTAAGAAAAAATGGCGCAACCAACCTTCAAATGGCGTGTAATGATGTGCGAAATCAGATCAATGCCACCACCTTCGGCCTTATCGAAGCCCTTGATGAGCGAAATGGCAACTGCATTTGGCTTGATTTTTCCCAAAAGAGTTTTGCAGAAGTTCGGAATGAACTGATGTGGCACAACGAAAATGAGTATGTCAGCGTTTTTGCAAGCTTCAACGAGATCGGGCACAGCGACCTGAAAATAATCAATTCGAAATAGAAAATGTAATAAGATGCATACCTATGTATGTACGAGTATATAATTGATAGCAATACTTAATACTTAATACTGTGATATGCCACAAAGTGTGTCTAATACTCATTAAGCTGATTGATCACAGCTGATAGTAGCGCGGGCGTATAAAAAATTAATCAAAATGACAATAAATCAAAAACAAAAAACACTTGATTGAGCACGTCAGAATATTTAATTTGTTTCAGCACAAAAAACAGTTAAAAGCGTCGTGTTCACACAGTGGTTGGTGGGTACGTACATACCTACATACATGAGTACCTAACATATCCAGTCGTTTAATTAATGCTTGTGTCGCTGGCCTATTAATCATGTCACAAATCAAGTGGATACTTGCAGTTAATGCGCGGATTTTGTTTAAATAATTTACAAGTGCAAAAAGATCGGAGGTAAAAATTTTAATGTTCTAATAAAGAAGTAAAAATAACTTTTATTTATTATTTCCTTTATTTTTTGCTTATAATAATTTTTATTTTTGAGTTAACTACTTGTTAATTGTGACATTTTTATACGGCCACTGATATTTTAGGGGAAATTATTTTTAGCATAGCAAACTATATTATTATTTACTGTTTCTTCCATCATTCTCAGATAGATTATGTTTCTTTTAATAATCTTTATTCAATCACTTTGCAGTAGATTTCATCAAATTTTAATACGAAGATATATAAAATGAAAAATAAAGCGTGTTTTCAGTTTAATCTATTTATAACGGCAAATAACAGTTTATTTATTTGTAAATATCTACGAGTAAACAATTTTAAAATTTCTAACAATATGGCATATATATTTTATATATTTTGCTTTGTCATGCATACTGTGTAGATGTACACACACACACATATGTGTATAAAGGGTTATTCATTTAGTGGTTTCCAAAGTGCACGGCTGTATTTAGAAATCTGTCAAACTTAACTGTCAAACCAAACATGTTTTGCTTTAGTTAAAAGTCAGAAATTTATAAAAAGTGATGCTTTAAGACGAAATTATGGTGTATATGCAAGCGTCCAACTGCTCAAGCAATTGGTACTTTTTTTAAGGAATTTGAAGAGATTGGATTTGTTACAGATATTGTTCGCTTTGTGCATCATAGTTTTGATCGTTCCACCTCAAATATCGCTGCTGTAAGAAAAAGTGTCTTTTTCTCGACTTTCTCATGAGCTGAGACTTTCTTACAGCATATTATGGCGTATTTTGCACTTGGACTTACACCTGCATCCTTGTAAAATGCAGCTCACACAACAACCGAAGCCAGCTGATCATTCATAGCGCCGTAGTCACGTCGATTGGGCGTTTGAACAAAAAACAGTGGACCACGATTTTTTCAACAAAATTTTCTTCAGCGAAGATGTACATTTTTCTTTCGGTGGATACGTAAATAAACAAAATTTTCCCTTTTGGGGATCCAAGAATCCTCAAATAATTGAAGAGAGGCCATTAAACCCAAAAAAAAAAATTACTGTCTGGGGCACTCTTAGGACCGGAGGTGTGATTGGACCGTACTTCTTTGAAAAGGATAACGACGAGACTGCCACTAGTTCTCTCGACAGTTGGGTCTTTATACCGGAACGACCCGGATTCTTACAAGACGAAGGACTGTCACTCCCGCCATATTCCCCGAAGCCCAATTTGGGGAATCTGCTACGGTTACAACAACAACAACAATAACAATAACAACAACAACAACAATAATAATAAAAATAACAACAACAGACAGTGCCACTGTCTGATAACCGAATTTTCTTGGCCTGCACTTGAAGAACACGACTTGGACAAGATGGTGACACATGCCACAAATTTCTCGGCCGTGTAATCTCTCTTCTCGGCGATGCCAATTGGCCACCGAGATCGTACGATTTGACATTGTTGGACTTTTTTTTTTTTTTGGGAGGCTACGCGACACGTTATATACGGATATTTACTCTTGAGCACTTGGCAACCAATATTCGTTGAGTTATGGCTTAGCTGTGCCAAGAAGTAGTCGAAAATTACCTCAAACGGTTCGAAGTTTGCCAAAATTCAAGAGGCGGTCATTAGAATGATGTAGTGTTTCAGATATAATGCAAAGATTCAAACTTTATATATTATATTTAATTTCATGAAAAAAAAATTATTTTAACCCCAAAATGGATAACCCTGCTGTGTAAAATGTATGTACATATGTCAATGTGTCTGCTTTTTAGTGTAGCCAATACAAATGTTAATTAGAATTTAACAAAGTGATAAGCTATCCGCACATACAACAACAAAACATGTTGAACAGTTTATGGTGCAGAGTACTACTCGATGCAAATACAAATCGAAAAGAGTATAATCAATTAATAAAAGATAGCAAACGAGTACATATATACAAATATATGTGTGCACATATATTTGTAGAGAAAAAGAGTGTATGATTGTCATTGTGGTTTAATTGAAATTGCTTCCGATTAGACTAAATAGTAAACCAAATATATGGGCGTGTGTACAACAGTTTGTCAATATGTACTTACATTTATGGTCTATTAATGAAGTTATCAACTAAATTCGCATGTTTACACGATAGTAACATAATTTCTCACGAGATAAGGAGATATTAGCCGTACTTTTTTTTTTAAGCGAATATGTATCTACGCTTCAAAGTAAAAAAAAGAAAGAGAAGCGCACATCGACATTTCATTCATTATTTATTTAAAATCTATTCGTCAGTTGAAATGTCAAAGAAAACTATGTAACAAATGTATTTTATATAATTTGTAAGCTCAGATACATACATACATATGTTGAGCTATTATTCAAATGCATAGACATGAACTTGTACAATATATGTGCATGTGTACAAGTACTTGGTAGGGACATAAATACTGTTACAACATTAAACACACGCATTTCAATAGAAGAATTGAGCATAACACATAATTCCCATATAATTTATAAAATATAACCTGTAAAGGAAATTCTAAATTGTGTGAGTTTTCAACATGGAATGGTCAGATAATGAAAACCGTATCGCTGTTATAGAGCTTTTTAAGTGGGAAATGAAAAAACACAAAACACTCCGTCCGCTCGGCATTAGTCGCATTTTCGTCTACCGGTGCATAAAACTGTTTGAGGAGACTGAGGATGTTAAAGACCGCCACCGGTCGGACCGTCCACGCACAGTTCGAACGCCGCAAGTCATCAAAGCTGTCAAATCAAGAATTCTGCGAAATCCGCTCCGAATACAGAAAATCATGTTCCGGGAGATGAATGTTTCGCAAAAGTCCATGAGTCGAATTATTAAAAAAGACTTGGGACTTGGGGCTTTCAAACGTCGTACCGGACATTTGTTGACTTCAGCTTTGAACAAAAAATAGGGCGGTAAAATGCAAACGTCTTTTGGTGAAGCACGCTGATAACTTGCACAGAAAAATCTTGTTTACCGATGAAAATTTTTTTACCGTGCAGGAAAAATTTAATAATCAAAATGATAGGGTGTATGCACGGTCATCTAAGGAAGCATCTGAACTGATTCCACGGGTCGGAAAAGGTCATCACCCAGCTTCAGTCATGGTTTGGGGGGTGTCTCTTATGATGGGGTAACTGACTTGCATTTTTACGAACAAGGGGTTAAAACATCGGCCAAAGTTTACCAAGAAACCGTTTTGGAAGCTGTTGTAAGACCACTTAACCATTCCATGTTCCAAAACCAATCACGGACTTTTCAGCAAGACTGCGCCGGCCCATAAAGCCAAAACAATTTACCAGCATTCATTTCCTCTGAAGAGTGGCCTCTGGCAGTCCTGATTTGAACCCGCTGGATTACAAATTGTGGACAGTTTTAGAGGACAAAAGATTCCCCAACATTGATTCTCTTAAGACAGCTTTGATTCGTGCTGTGGCCAATTTCCCAATGGAGGAGGTGCGTGCGGCTATTGAAGATTGGCCAGTCCGACTTAAGGCGGTCATTTCGAATGAATACTGCATTTTTGTATACAATATATATCAATAAATATGTAAAAAAAATTGGTCCAAAAACATTCATTAATTTTTATTTTATAGCATAAAATGTGTGTAACAGTATTTATGTCCCTACTAGCCTTTTGGCCATTAATCAAACATTTTTACGTTTTTTAATTTGATTATTATTTTTATAGCTTAAAATTTCAAAAAATAACACAAAGTGCTGCATTGAATTTTTTTTTTTTTTTGGGTAAACATTTGCCGTATCATCCATATCATCAAAAAATTACTTTAGCTGATAAACTCAAAAAGGCGACGCTTGTCTAAAGCAAGTAAGAGCGTTAAAGATTAACGCCTGATATTTGTTTGGACCAAATTTATAATTTTTTTCTTATTTTTTTACCCTTTGAATACATACATATCTATGTTTTTCGTAGCTGAAGAAATACAAAACACAAATATATTTGGTCCCGTGTCATTTCTAACCACTCACTTAGTGAAATGCATTACAAAACAAATAGTCAATAAATTAATAAGGCGAAAAGCAAGAAAAAAATATATAAGGAAAGAAAAGCAAAAAAAAAATTTTTATTGAGTTATTAATCTATTGATAAAAGTTTGAGAAATTCCTATTGAAACGTCTTAAAAATGTTAAAATTCTTTTGCAAAATTAATTAATTCAAAATTTTTCAATTACTATTTTTTTAAAGTAAATTTCTTAAACTCGAATTGAAAAAGCTGAACTGTAACAAAATAAATATTTATTAAAACATACATACATATGTATGCGTGTAGATATTTATGCATTCTAATAAAAAAAATGTCACTTTAGATGCATATTTATAAATTTGTTGTTGTTGTTGTAGCGGCTAGCCAACCACGCCTAAGGTAAGTCCAGTCTTAGTCATCAAGGTCATCTAACGGGAGGTCCAGGAAACGTGCTGCATCTACGGGTTCGGACCAGAGGGAGAGAGGTGTTGGATGAGTCGGCATGCAAAGAGGTGGTTAGTCTCGTGTGGTGATTCGTTGCATGCGTGACATGTGTTGGGTATGTCATTGGTGGCCATTGGATTCCGAGAACACCACTCACAGGAAGAGAGTTCACAATTGTATTAATGGACTCTCGGTGACTGGTGTTTATAGCCTGTATGTACGCCGTCCTGTCCTGCGGTTCTTGTCTGTATTGCTGTACGGGGTCGCGATAGTCCAGTACTCTCGTCCAAATGTGCCTAGTTGGAGATTCAGCTTCTTTTAGATATTTGTTGGGATGCTACCGGCGCCATCAGGAGGTTTCCCGTCACGGTCTGAAGGGTGGTGTTCTGACATGCTTGTAGCTTCTTCAATTGCATTTCACTAGTCCCCGGCGTCCAAATCGGAATAGCATAGTTTGCGACCGACCGGCTAATTGCCTTGTATGTTGCCAACGTTTCTTTGTCTTTACCCCAGGTGCTACCGGCTAGCTAGTGGCAATCGGTTGTATGCAGAGTGAAGGAGTGCAGGCTGTCAAATGTGACACCCAGTATCTTTTGGGTTATTTATGGTCGGAATTCCACTGAGTTCTAGCCGGTTCTCCTTCGCCCAGCTGGTGAAAAGGGTGGTAGAGGATTTCGCTGGTTGTAAGTGAAGATGTCGTGCAGTGAAAAAGTGGAAAAGGTCGGTGAGATAGCAGTTTACTTTCGAACAAAGGCTATCAATATCCTAGCCAGACGCCAATATCGAAGTCATCGGCGTATGCCTCTAAATATAAAAATTAAAATGCATCGGGGCGAGGACACCAACCTGCGGAGCCCCCTGTTTAATTTTTCGTATCTTTGATGTTTGACCTCGAAAGTCAACCGATGATTGTCGACCACACAGGTAATTCATGGTCCACCTCTTCAACTTATGCGGTAATGAGTTATAAGGTTGCGGTGCTGTGCACTTTATTTATCTATAAATTTGTGAATTCTTATGCTTAAAGCCGTTTAAATATAACATTATGGTTTTTAATGTTTCTTAATTAAACCTGGACTTTGAATTTTCTCAATTTTCAATGGTACATTTATTTACACTTCCGCACAGCACATACTTTGAGTTGCAAAGGTTATAGTTTACTATTAATCTCTATAGTTTATGATGTCGTATATTCATATATCTATTACATACCATATTATAAGTAGTAATTAATTTATTATCGATAACACCTAAGAGCTTTGTAACCGCTGAAGCAATTTTTGGCCGACCTCCTCCTTCAATTTGTGGTTTTGCGTCTTGATGTTTTTACCAACAAATGGAGGGACCTACAGTTTATTCGAAGCCATCTCCAAACGGCCGATGGATTTTTAGCAGGAGCTTTTATTTCATGTCAGAAATACACTCGCGAGAATTGGCATTCCCTGCCGAGGAGCAACCGCAATTAAAAAAATTAATTTTCTATAATTTTGAATATTGCTATTATTGTCATATATATTGATAATAATAAAAAAAATGTTTGAAAACACAAGAAAGAAGCACTATTTTTGGCAAAATGCAAAATTCGATTCTGATCATTTTCTGTGTCAATATTTATTGGGCGTTGAGGTGTTGAGAAAACCAAATCTCACGATATTAAAGGCTTTTTGGATGGATTTTCGAACTACAACCTTATATCTGAACCAATCGGTTGTATGGGAGCTATATGAGCAGTCTTCTGATTTTCATTTCTGATTTTGTTGATGTAAAATGTCGATCTTCATGTTCTTAGATGCTTTACTGAATTATTTTTGATCAAAAATCACATATCTTAATCAATCGGTTGTATGGGAGCTATAATGATATAGTCGAGCAATCTGGCTGGTTCCGGCAAATGTTCAATACATTACATAAGTACACTAACACATACTAAGTGTCGTTCAAATATCTCAGAAACTGAGAGACTAGTTCGCGTTCAAACAGACGGTAGACAGGCGGGCAGATGAACTTGGCTAAATCAGCTCGTCATTCTGATCATATCGGTATAAATTTGGATGAGGCCATCTCTTATTCTTCTGGTGGTTACATACTTCTGATTTTAAAAGTTGGTAAAAAAAAAAAATGATTCACCCTAATACTAAAACTAAAATATTTTAAGGCAATTATAGTAAAATTATATAAAAAATTTCATATATTCGTGTCATTTTCTTTGTCTTCCTTGCCGCTTACAATAATTTTGTTGACTTTGTCTAAATTAAAAATAAGCAAAAAAAGCTAATAGTACATATATACATACATACATACATACTACTTACATACCATATTATGTTTACGCAAAAAGCGCAAAAACGAAAGCAAAAACTTGGTGAAACAATCAAAAACCAATATTTTCAGTTCAAAGCATATAGCGTTAATTAAAGTGAACACTTTAAATACTAAATAAGTAAATACGCTACACATGCATGAATTAAAATATGCGCATATCTAACTACATATGTATGCATATAATTTACTAGAAAAAACGTGTACGCTACTTTATGCTAAACAGAAGAAGTAAGCAAAAACAAAAGAAAAAGCTTTTCGACATACTAATAAAATGTAAAAAAGTAGAAAATATTAAATAAGAGCAGAGAGTAGTGCGGCTTAAAACGTAACATTTACTTTTCTTTGTAGACATATGTGTCTGCATATGTACATATGCGATATTTGATGCCGTAATTGTAGCCGCTTGATGTAGACAAAAAAAAATTAAAAAATTAAATTAAATAATAAAATTACTAGCATTTCATTTGAGACAAGTTCAATCAACCAACGGGCAGTCAATGACTTGTGTGGTTCACAGGCAATATTTAGTATTGATACACTGACATACATACATATGTCCATATGTATGTACATATATGCCCACTGTCAAAGTGTGGAATGCTCATTAATTGCTGTTGGCAAGCAAAGGATGGCATATTTGATTATTTTATTGTTCATTTTTTGAAGAAGCTTTAAATAATTTCAAATTTTTTTTTTTTTTTGGTAACAGAAAAAGTCTCTGAAATGCTTGAATTTTTGACAATTAAACTCTTTGCTCTAATTAATAAAATACAATTGTTTACTAGGCCTTGAGTAGCGTAGAAAGTGACCCCAGCCGATTGCCGCCTTTTGGTTTGTGTAGTAAAGAAAAACTGACAAGAGCCGATATTTATTTTGTGATTTGTGATATAAAAATAAATTTTTTTTAAATAAATCAAATGGTAAAGTTCATCAACTTTTGTTGAATGTTTTGAATTTTAATTGAATAAAAAAATTAATTTATTTGTTGATTTATGTATGCATGCAGCAGAAGATAGGGATACATTTGGTTTATCGCCAAAAAGAGCTTGATAAAATATTGAAATCTTATACATAAGATGCACTTGCTTATACCGACATACAAATATGCATTAATATTATTAAATATATTATTCACAATACATTCAAACCCCAAAAGAAATTGCAAGAAATTGCAAGACAAAGCATTGTTTACCGTTGCTACACACGAAAATGAAAAGAATCGTTGGAAAATAACAAGACATCATCAGGCTATGGTTAGTCAAAGTTCATTTTGCCTTATCAGTGTTTTTGTTCAAAATTTATTACTCGCCTTATCAAACCTTTAATTGTTTTCCAACTTAAGAATATCAAGAGAATACTTGGAAATAGCCGCTGTCCATAATAAATTTTTTTTGATAATTCCAATTATGATATTAAGAAATTTATATCTTAACTGCATGCACACTTACATATGTACATGTATGTAAGTCCGACTTGAATTGAATTTATATTCGGAGTGGGAGCGTTTAACAACTGCAGTTTCAGAATGTTATGGTTCAACTAGCTAGCTAAATACTCAACATTAAGATATGGTCATGATGGAGCATTTTTTTAAAACATTTTAAGAATTTGAGGGTTAAGGGTTTTTTACATTATCATTTAAGCATTTTTCGCAACATATGCACATGGACATTATACTTGTTTGTATGTAATATAGAATTAAAAAAAATCTAATTTAAAAATTGCAAAAACAATTGCTTTTGCATTTCTTCGCTGAAAATAAAACTAAAGTACGAGTACCTACAATACATATGTACACATGTACCAACGGCTGTGACAACAAGCGTCGACCTTGAATAACTTGCAACTAGCACGGAATTAAAAATAGCAATCATTGTTAGAAAAAATCAATTGTTCATCAACTTGCACCATGACCCCCACACATGCCACCACAACCATCCATTAAAGTAATACGAATTAGAAAAATAAATAAAAAGTAAAAGTAAAAGTAAAAGCAAAAGTAAAAGTAAACGCAAAAGTAAAAGTTCTAAGCCAAAGTGGCAAAAAATCACTATCACATTTACGCTGCGAAATTCGCTGCGCGGCCTTGACCTATGCGAATAAAGGCAATACCTGGCTAAGTGTGAGTAGAAAAAGGTGTATAATCGAAGAAGAATATGTACATACATACGTGTGTACAAGAATGGTGGCATATACGGGTAAAAATATATTTTGTAAAGTTTCTATAAAAAAAATTACAATTACTAACAAAGCAAAAATTTACTAATGCATACACAAATAAGCATGTATGTATGTACATATATAATTCCTTCATAAATAATAAATACAGGTGTTATGCAGAGAAGAGAAAATCGAGCCATTGAGGCAATTTTGCTAGACAAAATAATAGACTAAAAAGAGCAATTGTAACACGAAAGCATCGCGGACACCTACGACAACTGAGAAAAACCGTTTAATGTCGGCTAATCGACTGCCCGAATGTTGTTGGCCACCACAATGAAATGCACTTGCTTTGATGCATTTTGGCATTGAGGCGAGAAACAAAAATAAACTCAATAAAACAAAGAAGGGGGAAAAAACGAATGATTTCATTGTCAGTGTCTGATTAGATAATATATTCTAAACACAAAAATATATCGTGCATTGGCCGTGAAAAAAATGTGTTGTAATCCTTATGTAAGTTAGGAGTTTTCAGTGTTTGTGTTGGTAAAATTTATGAAAAAATTTGCAAATACTACAACACTCAAAACTCATATAATTTTTACGTACACACGTGTGTTAGTATGTAAAGAATTGCTGAGAAAGTGAAGAGAGTGCAAAATTGTCTCTTCAATTGATTGATTGCTTTTGAAATGCATCAGTGTTTTGTTTATATTTTAAAAATCTTAATATATATAAAAATTATTCACTGCACAGAGTTACACACATGTATTTAAATATTTATTATAAGTGTATCGCACTGAGTCACATTACATTTTATAGGAAGGTTTTTTATTTCTAAATGAAGCAATTAAATTATTGACTCTGCACTGATGCAATTATTCACTTGGACGCTCTAGCAAATGAAGTATTTTTCATTTTTTTACATGTTTAAAAAATGTTTTTGTATTTCTTGTCAATGAAAACTACAATTTAATTACAAGCTGGTAATTAAATTATTGTAACCTAGTTGAAGTTAAATCATTTTAATTAAATTACAACAACAAATAACTTTTCGTTTTCTTTTGTTGTTGTCAGGATATGAAACATGTGCTCAAGCGGAAAAATACTTGTTACGCAATAATAATAAAAAAACATCGCGAACAAAATAATAAAAATCCTTGGAATAAAAAAACAATCATCAATATTAGAAGTATAATAATTACTTCGCTTTATGCATTCATCATTTAACACTTTATGATAATAGCAAGTGACTCTAATGTAGGCTCCGATGACTAACAACTAACTTTGCCACTTACTAAGCCATACATAAAGGTCAACCGAAGACAGCAATTCACGGCGTGCTAGTGTACGCTTGTTATCAGTGGTGAATTTCCTACAAATTGATGTTATCACTTTGAATTTATACGCAAAAGGAGATACGGAATCTTCGACAAATATTTAATTTCACAACAAGAAAATATATATGGAAAATTTACACCTAAATATATATGTATTTACTTACCACATTCTCTGGTAACTTATGTCCTGGCAAATATTTAACATTTTCATGAGTGGTATTGATGATTTCAGTTAATTTTTTGCCTTCAATCATCTCTTCATAAACGTACATGGTCACACATTTTTCAAATTGGGGCAGAGTGGCGCAGTTGACACCCACAATTTTAGCAATAGCGGAACCCCTATTTAGTTTAGAAACAAAGAAATTTTTTATTGTGCATATGTTGCATAATAATGCATAATTTTTGTTTAAAATACTCTACTTATGCACTTTGTGCGGGAGTTGCAGTTTTTAAAGCGCCAGAATCGTGTGCATTCCATTGGAGCGCGCCAATAGCCACGCGTTGGCCATACTGTTTTTTGGATTACTTACAATACGATTCTTCTAAATACTTGTGTAACAACTCACACCCAACAGCACATATATATATATATATAAATATAGAAATGTTTACTTATAATATACAGCAAGGTAACAAAAAGTCTTACCAGTTTCCGGAGCCAACAATGCAAACGTTGATTTTATCAGACATATTAATTTATTTAATTGAGATGTGCAAATATTCGGAAGAATATGTTAATAGCGTTAACTTTTCCGTGATGCGTTGGTAATATTTTATATGGGAAGCAGTTATCAGCTTGCTTTGGTATCAATGCTTTCTATATCAAAATGACACGTTTAATGCGAGCGAAGTAGCGACGACAACTAAATAGAAGTGGCTACAGCTACGAAATTTCAAGCGTTAAGGTGCGACTCTTGCTTTTTGTCTTTTGCTTCTTATCTTGGCGCTCTGCTCCCTATGCTCAGACGTGCTCACTAGCCGCTGATAATTAAACGAGCATGCTACGAATCTACTCGTTTTATGAGAGTGATTATGGATAACAGATATGTGAGACCAAACCTTTTAGCTCGCGCTTGAAGTTATGGCCCTTCTGATTAGTGTATTTTGACAACACGGTCTGTATGTAAACAAGAATTCCTGCGCCCTTCAGTCTCCGCACCCGATTTTCGTTTATTATTATTCAATTTTTATGCGCAAATGTTGCTGACAAGGTGTTATTAGCCAGTTTCCTGACAGACTAGAAAAGTTTATATAAACAATTTGCACATAAGATGTATGCTAAAAATAAAATAAATAAAAATTACCAACAAGACAACTTCCGTTTAAGGATAAGTTTTAGAGTACACATTAATCTAGTTCTACGTTTAACTACTTACCTCATAAAGTTGCACTAATTTTGGAAGTTAAATATTTTATTAATTTAAAAGATATACAATTTCATTTGTTTCTTTTGGAAAAATGTGTGAAAATTACAAACTTTTTCTTTCAAAATGCTTGACATTTTATATGAATTTTCAGATTTTCTTTTACTTGTTTCCATTTATTATCGTTGCTTTTATTTCCACCTTCTGGTTTGAGCACAGAGAACGTCAATTGAGCAAACTTTGCCAGAAAATTTAAATAAAAGAAGTTAAAAGTGGTTGAAGAATCGAAAACATCTCTTATTTCAATCCAATAAATTACTGTTTTATTAAATTTGCTTCGTCATAAAATATATTTGCAATATTTTGCACATCTACAAAAGGATGTAACTCATTCATTAGATAACATTAGACTTTAAATTCAAAAAATATATCAATTTTTTTGTGCAAAACCAAATCAGTACTTGTGGCCACATTTACAGAATCATATGGTTTTCAAGGCGAATTCATCTTGTTCTTGAATTCGCTCATTTCATTCATTCCGCGTGTAATTTTGTTTTTTCATCGTACACATTTATTTTAAAACATTTCATTAACAAATACACATTTACTAATATTATCAGCTTTGGAGATACTGCTGCGTCGAAATGGGTGATTCGTCTGGTTTAGAAAAGGGGTGGGACAACGACCCCAAAGCGTGGTCTAGACCTATTAAGCCTTTGGAGGAGAAATGGAAATTGGTACCGGCTTTCTTGCAAGTAAAGGGATTGGTGAAACAGCATATTGATTCATTTAACCATTTCGTTAATGTGGACATCAAAAAGATCGTTCAAGCCAATCAAACGGTAGTCAGTGATGCAGATCCACTTTTTTATTTAAAATATTTGGATGTGCGTGTGGGTACGCCGGATATAGAAGATGGATATAATATAACCAAAGCCACTACACCACATGAATGTCGATTGCGTGATACTACATACTCTGCCCCCATTACAGTGGATATTGAGTATACGCGCGGTGCGCAGCGCATCATTAGAAATAATCTTTTGATAGGACGTATGCCGGTAATGTTACGCTCATCGAATTGTGTACTGTCAGGTAAATCAGAGTTTGAGCTTGCTAAAATGAATGAATGTCCATTAGATCCCGGTGGTTACTTTGTGGTGCGCGGACAGGAGAAAGTGATTCTCATACAAGAACAGTTGTCTTGGAATAAAATGATTACAGAAGAATTTAATGGCACCGTACAGTGTCAGGTAACATCCTCCACACATGAGAAAAAATCTCGTACATTGGTATTGAGTAAACATGGTAAATATTATCTGAAACATAATTCCATGACAGATGACATTCCGATTGCGGTTATCTTTAAGGCCATGGGTGTCACTTCTGACCAAGAAATAATGTCATTGATTGGTACAGACACAGAGACACAAAACCGCTTTGCGCCCTCACTGTTGGAGACATTTCAATTGAAGGTTTACACTCAACAACGTGCACTCGAATATATGGGTAAAGCTTAAAAGAAATGTTTTAAGTATATTTAATAAAAAGAAATTTATTTCCAGGTTCCAAGTTGGTTGTAAAACGTTTCCAAACCGCTGCCAATAAAACGCCAGCAGAGGAGGCACGCGAATTACTCACCACGACCATACTTGCCCATGTGCCCGTTGAGAATTTTAATTTTCAGATAAAATCTATTTATGTCTCATTGATGGTGCGACGTGTAATGGCTGCAGAGCTCGATCCGACTGCTTTTGACGATCGCGATTACTATGGCAACAAGCGTCTTGAGCTGGCTGGTTCTCTTATATCGCTGATGTTCGAAGATCTCTTTAAGCGTATGAACTGGGAGCTGAAAATGATTGCGGACAAGAACATACCAAAGGTGAAAGCCGCACAATTCGATGTTGTAAAACATATGCGTGCAGCACAAATAACTGTGGGCTTAGAGTCGGCTATCTCCTCAGGCAACTGGACAATTAAACGTTTCAAAATGGAACGTGCAGGTGTCACACAGGTTCTCTCCCGTTTAAGTTATATTTCGGCTTTGGGTATGATGACTCGTGTTAACTCACAATTTGAAAAAACACGAAAAGTGTCTGGGCCACGGTCGTTGCAGCCAAGTCAATGGGGTATGTTGTGTCCATCCGACACGCCAGAAGGTGAAGCTTGTGGATTGGTAAAAAATTTGGCTTTGATGACACACATCACAACAGAAGTGGATGAAGGGCCAGTCATACGTTTAGCTTTTAATGCAGGCGTTGAAGATATACGCTTGATTGGAGGTGATGTTATAAATAATTCCAAAGTGTTTTTGGTATTTATCAATGGTAAGAAAATTGGTTGCAAACTGTTTTATTACATCACTTAATGACTTATTGCTTCTTTCAGGTAACATACTCGGCCTAACAATAAGTTACAAACGCCTGGTACAAGTTTTTCGTATGATGCGTCGGAAAGGTCGGCTTGGTCCATTCGTTTCCATTCACACATCTCACACTCAACGTTGTGTGTACATACACACAGATGGCGGTCGTTTATGTCGACCATATATTATAGTCACTAATGGCAGACCAGCTGTGGAGCAACGCCACATTGAAGAACTTAAGCGTGGCATACGAAAATTCGAAGACTTTCTGCATGATGGCTTAGTAGAATATCTCGATGTAAATGAAGAGAACGATTCGTTTATAGCCTGGAATGAAGCTGACCTAACAGCAGACACCACAACACATCTGGAAATAGAGCCATTCACACTCTTGGGTGTATGCGCCGGTCTTGTGCCATATCCCCATCACAATCAGAGTCCACGTAATACTTATCAATGTGCTATGGGTAAACAAGCGATGGGTGTTATTGGCTATAATCAAAAAAATCGTATCGATACGCTTATGTATAATCTAGTATACCCACAGGCTCCTATGGTTAAATCAAAGACAATTGAACTTACTGGATTTGACAAATTGCCCGCTGGTCAGAATGCGACAGTTGCTGTAATGAGTTATTCTGGTTATGATATTGAAGATGCGCTCATTCTTAATAAAGCGTCCATTGATCGTGGCTATGGACGTTGTTTGATTTATAAGAATTCCAAATGTACCGTTAAGCGGTACGCAAATCAAACTTATGATCGTATTATGGGCCCCGTAAAGGATGCACTCACTAATAAGGTAATTTTCAAGCACGACGCGCTGGACACCGATGGAATTGTGTCGCCTGGTGAAATGGTGGTGAACAAACAAATTTTGATTAACAAGGAAATGCCGGCAGTAACGTCCATAAACCCGATTGAGCAGACAGGGCAAGCTTCACAGGTGAGTAGGAAACATATTTGTACGACTAACATCTTTGTGTGATTATTTTATTGTATTTGGCCCACATACTTTTAAGAAAAGTTGTCGCTTATTTATAAGAGTCATAGTTAATTGTTAATTTTAGGTGGGCTCTGGTGTTATCTTATCTGATAATGAATTCCCAACGCACTAGGTTTTCTTAAACCCACCATTTCTCTAACCATTTCCTAAACCCCATTTAACTCTGATTTCGGATTACATAGCAACCTTTAGCAGGAGAAGTAATGAATTAAAATATTCCTAAAAAATCATGGGCTCTCACATTTTATTATAGAGGCTGGAATAAATTTTACACTTCGACACTAATTTCAAACTTTTTACAATTCCTGTTTTTCATTTCATTTTATTTTTTTGTTTTAATTTCTATTTCGCAGATTCCTTATACAACAGTGCCCATATCGTATAAAGGTCCAGAGCCAAGTTATATCGAAAAGGTAATGGTGTCAGCAAATGGTGAAGAAGATTTTCTCATCAAAATCCTTTTGCGTCAAACACGTCGTCCGGAGATCGGTGATAAGTTCAGTTCACGTCACGGTCAGAAAGGTGTAACTGGTCTAATTGTTGATCAAGAAGACTTGCCCTTCAATGACTACGGTATTTGCCCAGATATGATTATGAACCCACACGGTTTTCCCAGTCGTATGACAGTCGGTAAATCACTTGAACTGCTTGGCGGAAAGGCCGGTTTGTTGGAAGGTAAATTCCACTATGGCACCGCGTTCGGAGGCTCCAAATGCAAAGACATACAAGATGAACTATTCAAACATGGTTTCAATTATATGGGCAAGGACTATTTCTACTCTGGCATCACGGGGGAATCACTAGAAGCGTACATTTATTCCGGCCCGGTGTATTATCAAAAGCTGAAGCATATGGTGCAAGATAAAATGCATGCGCGTGCACGCGGCCCAAAAGCCGTGCTTACTCGACAACCAACACAGGGTCGCAGTCGAGAGGGTGGCCTGCGTTTGGGTGAAATGGAGCGTGATTGCTTGATTTCCTATGGTGCCAGTATGCTGATTATGGAGCGTTTGATGATATCATCTGATGCTTTTGATGTGGACGTTTGTAAGACTTGCGGTCGTTTGGCATATTGTTCGTGGTGTCACTATTGTCAATCATCCGCGAATGTCTCAAAGATTTCCATGCCCTATGCTTGTAAGCTGCTATTTCAAGAATTGACCAGTATGAATGTGGTGCCAAAATTGAAGCTTCAAAATTACTAATTTTTTTTAAGTAGCATTAAGTAGCATTAAGACATTAACAGCAATGTGAATGGAATGAAAGTATAGACATACATATATATATGACGGTATTTCTTATGTAAGTTAGAAAGTCATAAATAACTATAGTGTAGTGGTTATAAGGAGAAAAGATTTTCGGCACTAGTTAATCTGACCGGAAGATAACTTAACTTGAGAACTAAGCAGTTCTTCTTGAACCTAGTATGAGTGACTGGATGCAAAAACATACCGGGTAATGAGATAGTGGACGAACATGCTAGGGAGGGACTCGCCTTCCATTTTTGTCATTATTAAATAGTTTGGATATGTCCCTCTCTATTTGTAGACACACAACAGGAGTCATCATCAAAAATGCTAATTCAAGTTGGAATAGTTTCAATGTTTGTAATGTGTCCACCATGGGATAAAAGATCACGAGGCCTTATTGCGCTAAAAGTGAAGTATATATCTACAAATAAAGGTCTTCCTGCAGGATATCAGGGTTATGTCGCCGAAAGAGTGCTAGCCCTTGGTCGTAATTACGCTGTACTGATTTGGACGACGGGTACTAGCGAGACGTAGTTGAAGCTACAAGATTCCAAACACCACCTAACATAAATCGAAAGATAGGACTGCCCCGAGAAACTCAAGTAATGTCTAGATATTGAAGTCTACTTAATTCCTATTTATCCTGACTTGACCCTGCATAACTAATGTATGTCTTGCATACAATGAGTCTCCGCACGACACTAACAACCTTTTTGCATGCCCCTAAAACCAACTCATTTAACCACATTCTCTGGTCTGAACCTGTATAAACAGAACGTTTCCTAGAACTTACGTTAGATGACCACGATGGCTTAGGTTTTAGTCTCTAAGGGTGGCAACCTTTGCAGTGGTCATTGTGATACTCAGTGGTATCATCAAGGGTCCGCTTGGTGGCCTAAGTGAGCTGATACCCAGCAACCACTTTCACCTAACCTAGCTCTTCACTGACCGACGCTTAAAAACAGGGAAGTCATGACGTTATCATCGTTGCTAGTAAATCATTACATCGATAGTACTCATCTCTTCCTCATAAGCCAACCAGACAGCGTGAGGTGTAAAAACCATAGTTTAAAATTAGCTATTTGAATAACACCCTTTACTTATGCCGAAATACTTGCAGGTGTGTCCGTACCCAACCTCTCACCGAATAGGAATATCACACTCCCAGCGTTTGGTAACATGGATAATTGAATCCAGTGGAGAAATTTGGGAACTTAATATCACTCTTTCGGAGTGAGAACATTTCCAGACTGTCGTGCCTCAACATTTTCCTCAAATCATCACTGTCCTAACTCGCTACATAGACTATATATAGGCAAAACCAATCCGTGGTTCAAATTCTAAATCAAACACCTGAACCAACGGTTTAAAAACATACTCTGAACTTCCTTAGAGGAAACGCTTAAACTATTATTTCCTTTTGTTCAAAGGGGTCAATTTCGAGTATTGTTATATATTCGTTGAAGTCTAAAAAAATAGTTATTTCATAAAACGTACTATGTGTAATTGTATTAAAATATTTTGTTTTTTAATTTATCCACTTTTTCATCTGTTTTACAGCTGGCAATGCCATTAAATATCATTATGTATAACAGTTTCGGAAATTTTGACACAAGTTAGATAATTACTTGTCTCTGCGCCTAAAAACAGACCAAAAAAATATGCCAAACAGAGAATGCAATTTCTTGCTGTTTCTTCCCGTTTCGTACGCGTCTCGTGTGTGTTGTACTTTTCTTCATCGTCGTAGTTGTCGTCGTTGTTAAAATTAAAAACCTATTGTTTTTAATAAGTTTCATTTATTTTCAAAACGAATAAGCGTATACAAAACAACGAAATTGTTTCTTCCCCGTAAACGTCGATTAAAGAAAATCGTTTAATTCTCGAAAACAAAAACAAACAAAAAAATGATAATGTGGCCCAAACGAATTGTGAACAACGAATTTTTCGCCGTGTGTCGGTTGTGAATTTCGGAATAAACGAGCAAATCGACAAACGAAAGAAATTATCGAGCCAAATTTTAGGCGTAAAGAATTCAAGCTGTTAATGCACGGCGTAACAAAAGAATTTTCAAAATTTTCCTACAAAATAAGAAAGACAAAAGAAAAAGTAAAACAAATTTTATTATGAAATTTCCATTCATTATAATTTTCTCTACTTGCAAAAATACCACACTCAAACACCTACAAACAAAATAAATACATACACAGACACATATTCATAAACAAACACGCCCGCTTTAGAAGGCAAAAAAAAATATCAACTACAAAAGCGAAAGAGGTGGGCGCGATATGAGAGAAAAGTGCATTAGACACGGGTTTCTTTTGTCACCTTCAACTCACGGTACCGTGTGCCAACTTCAAGGGTACGCATAAGGGAACTCATAATACCGTTATACTCATTCACTCGTTTAGGGGTAGGTCCGGTCAGTTGAGTGCTGGGAAGTATGTCATTTAGTTGCATTTCTTTATTACTAAGAACCACACGTGTAATTAATACTACCTACTTACGTGTAGTAGGTAATCTAAAAACAGCAACAACAACAACAACCATAACAGCGTGAACTCTTCCCCAACCCTTTCATTCCATCAACGTCGGTTGCCACGCCGCCTGCTCTGTCGCAAAAATCTATCACATGAGTATTTACTTTTGTTTGCTGCCTCGGCAACGCCAACCAACCCCGTACTCACCCAGAAAACACACACAAAAAGTAAACACACGAATACAACTAAACTGCCTTTACATGTGGGGGCGGTTGTGTTGTGTATGTGTGGCAACCCTAAAACCATGATTAGTGACATTTCCATTCCAAACACACTCTCAGCTTGTATTTGTATTAGTGGTAGGGATGGGGATGTTGACTAATGCAAACCAACTATATATACAACAACAACAACATTTTGTTGGCACACAAACAATGCAAAGGCTCCCACTATCAGCGGTCACACCATCCATCCATTGGAAATCAGTGCAATGAAGAGACTTGATAGTAGCATACGAGAATAATAGTAAAAATGGATATGTAAAATTGGCAATTTAATGAAAATAACTGGAGTTTCCGCTGAAGATAGATAAAGGAAAAACAAATTACAGATAATAAGCGAAATTAAAAAAAAAATTACCAAAATAAAATTGAGTTGAAATGCCTCATATAATAATTATTATAATTATTTAATGGAGCCCTAGATGCTTGGACAACTGCTTATTTCAAATCTATCACTGATTATTCCAAATCAATTTTCAGAAATTCTTATAAAAATCATTTTTTTCGAAATATGCCAATTTAGAAATATACCGAGAGTAGTAGTCAACGATTAATCGAATTGATTTATTTTTAAGAAAAATCGGTTCCTTAATTAAGTGGAATTAAATGGCCTTTATTCTCTCTCATTCTCATGACAAATTTACTGCTATTCCTTACTAAATCTTAAATTTTATTATTTTTATTTAGCTACTTTAAGCATAATAAGAGTTAAAATACCCTTGACTCTCAGAAAGTCAGCTCAAAATAAACATTTATCCACAACATGTATCCCTTGAAATATGAGAAATTTTCAAAAATTCTACACTCGATCCGTTGGAAGACATTGCAATTATTTGCTATTTATTTGCATCCCAAAAGGAGTATGTAAAACTATACCAAAATCCAAACCCTCTGAGATGTGATTAGCACAATCTGCGCCCATACGATTATGTGAGTTTAATCGGCAACCGACACATGAGCAGATGCGCCTATATGTGAGCGAAGTGTTGGTTTGGATTTGGCGTATTAACTTTAAATACATTTTAGCTTTTTGGATTTGATTGCAATTTTGCTGGCGTAATGAAGCAAAACCCACCCACACATAAAAAGAATTTTTTTTTGCAGCCAACACGCATCTGCATGCACATAGACAATACTTCAAAATCCCACAGCTGCTGCCAACCGGTTGCAAGGGATTACACACACACACACACACATAAACAGAAAACACGCGCGCACACTCCCTCGCATGTATTTACATATTTATATGTATACAGTCTTGCATGTTTGTGTAAATTTGGTATGTTAGGGTAATCCAAAAAAATACTTAAAACTCATGACAATATAAATTTTTCCATATTCATGGCTCAAAATAATAAAAGTTTGAAAAATATTGTATTATAACTTTTTAATCGAAATTAGTAAATGCATTTTTATTTAAGGTGCTTTTGTTTGAAAATAATTTTGAAAACGTGCTATTGGAGTTAAAAAAAGGCTATAGATCGATAAGTATTTTCAATTGGCCTCAGAAAAGCTATCATAATTTCAGGAAATATTGGCATCAAAAAGCTGCTTCGATATCGCAAATATATTTATTACCGTTTTGAAATTTTGTTTACATTGTTTTTTCATTAATTCCTCATTCTATTAAACTTAAAGCCGGTGACAGATACGACTTTACTGCGTTGCGTGATATTTCCAACTTTGATGGCGAAAGGAAAACGTCAGTGATATGACAAAATGAACATTTTTCTAAACAATTATGTTCACATCAAAATAAAAAAATTTAAGTAATTAAGTATTTATTCAACATTTTTTTTATAATTTTCCTTCTTAATTCTCGCGATAACACATTAAAATTAAGCAAATAAATAGAAACTAAAATCAAATAATGATCAACGCGCTCAAAAAGATGTGTGATGGCCATCTTTTGGCATTGCCTTGGTGCCAGCGTCACTTTTGAGGGTAATTTCGTAGAGTTGCATGTATTCATGTTAGACTTCAACGTCAATCTGTTACCAAATGTGGCGCAAAAGTCCTATCTACCATCGGCTTAAGTGTTTTGTGAATTATCAAATTGAATTTAATTTTTACATTTAAATTAATTATAAAGCAATTTCGCGACCGATTCACTATATATATGGTTCACTAGTCTTTTAAGTAAAATACAATGTGAAGGCACCAAAATCGATTGATTGTTATAATCCGCCTTGCGTGAAATTTATGAATATATCTCGACAATCAAAAGCGTCAACAAAAAATTTAATCGTTAGATGGTGTTATAACTAAAAAAAATTTTATTTTCCACCTAATTTTTGATGAAGAATTTTTTTTTTATCACCCTAATGTAACCACATTTTTATATAAGCCTTCGTCTATTGCATGTTGACAATTCGCGTGAATCCAAAGTGAAGCAGTGAATCAGTGAGAATAGCGAACACACAGAAAGCGCATGGCTGTCACACGCAATGCGTAAAGCAAATTGTGAGTCCTTAACGGTAAATTTATAAGTGATTAAATAAAGTAAAAAATAATATTTGAATAAAACAAAAGCAGTTTAATAGTTTCCACAATTAAACAAACACTTTGGAATATGTTGAAAAATTCAATATTAGACATTTAGTGAAGCATATCTTAAGGCGTTTCCGCTCGCAAAAAATGTTCATACAATCAATGTGAAGAAACAAATTGTTACAAAATAAAAAAAAAAACATCACTGCAAATACAACTAAACATATTCATAGCGTGTTTTTTTATAGAAATTATTTGTGCTGAAACCAAAGATGGCCAGTGTCTTTGTGCTAACTCGTCCTGACGCCAGTTAGATCAATAATCGAAGAGTACTCAACAAAAAAAAAAAAACAGAAGAAGAAATAATAATAATAACGAAGATAAAACAAATCATTTTATTAAAAAGTGCAAAATAGAAACTACACATCACAAGAAGCTCCTTGCTTAAGCGGAAAGGAAGCAAGCAAACAAGGGCGATACTTGCTTTACTTTCACAAAAGCTTTCAAAATTTCTTGAAGAAAGATACAAAAAACGCCTAAACGCCTTCAACTGCGGCTCGCCTTTGTTGTCGTACAATAACGGTTTAAGTGAAACTCATCGCTTACCCATTATCATCATAATCATTATCATCGTCATCATCAACAACAACAACAACAATCTCATTAGCTGTCACGATGGCCGATAAGGGAAAGGAAGCCCCCAAAAACGCGGAACAAAAGAATCAAGTGACCCGTGCCATGCCCGAACAGAGCAATGACTATCGTGTTGTTGTGTTTGGTGCCGGTGGTGTGGGTAAAAGTTCACTAGTCTTACGTTTTATTAGGGGAACCTTCCGGGAAACTTATATACCGACCATTGAGGACACTTATCGGCAGGTAAGTGCTAAATGCAAAACTTTTATTCAATGGAATTGCACACGCGATACAAACAAATATACTAAAATACCAAAATAATTTGTTGGTTGACGAACAAAAGATGGATACAAAAGATTTTGATTTATTTTATTTACACAAGTGAGTACAATTAAAATTTACGTAGAATAGCAAAGTTCATACGAGATTGTCTGCATTTAGTGAGTGAATACACAACATAAAAGTGAAGGGCGTAAGAGATTGTGTGACATTTATTTCAAGAATTTATCCTCCTTCCGAGAATCACTGAGAAATTTTAATTATGGAAAAAAAAACTATTCTAACGGTGAAATATATTCCAGTGCGCTCTTTTTCAGTTCTTGCCATCCTGTAGGTTATTTTTTTTAAGGCCGATTTGACCAGCCGTTTATTAGCGTTAAAGTTTTGATTTGGAAACTGGAAAAATTCCACGCCTTTTGCTAATATGCTCAACAATGTTTCACAATAATAAACCCAATGTTTAACACTCCTCCCGCACAACCGACACGAGAGGCGTCATCCGCATAACGTATGGAATTTCAACTTCGCTTTATTCCCGGTTGAAGATAATCTTCGATTCGCTAATTCCTTTTTTAGCGGCAGAATCGTCAAATCCTGAATCTTGACCATTTTCAATCTTTGTCCGGAATTTATTTAGCAATCCCACTTCTGACACCAATTTCTGACACCAACGATTTTCGTAATAAATCTTGATGATTTCCAAATCCTTCCGAGTTCAATCATTGAATTGCTAAATAAAAGTCCCTGACTTTTTCGTTCCGATTCTTAATTGCTAGGAATTTACTCAACGCTCAACGTTTACCCCTTAAAAAATTACAATTCCTTTCACCATTATGTATGCTTTATATTACAATTCCCTATCACAATCACAATCACACAGTTTTTCTCTTCTCGATTGCCTGACGTGGCCGCTGCTGCTCTAATTAATTAATACACAAAAGATCGATTATAACGTTGGATGAGTGGCTCTCGGCGTCGTCCTGTTGAAAACACACATCGTCCATGTCCTTCCTCAGTTTTGCTTGTAATTAATCTATTTTTCGCTAATAATTCCAATCGATCTTCAGCCCATTGAACAACACGAAATTGCATAGGAGGTCCGTGAGGCTATTCGACCAATTGGATTTTATAATCCTTTATATTGAGCTATTTCTGCGAACTTCGTCGAATTGGTATTGATAGCTGTTCGAGCGCACTTTGAGCAGCAATATTTTCCTTTGAACGCACCGGACAAGCACGTATGTGAATTTTTTTGTTCAATAACGAAGCAGTTTTGCACAAATTGATCCACAAACTGCAAAGGAAGGCGAGTTTTTTCGTCCGAATTTTGGGTGAAATTCTCTCGTAGTTTCGGTTTAAGACTCAGCGTTTTGGAAATAGGTATTCAATATTTGCCTAATTGCGCAACTTAACCATTTAGTAAGTTCAAGCAAAACTTGTATTGAATATTTGGCAGATCTGAAACTTCATTGAATTTCATCAGATTAGTTGGTTGAAAGTAAACTATATACATATTATTGTTCTCGAGCTGGTCGGCTCGACAAGTTATTAATATGATGAAGAAATACAAATCCATAAAAAAATGTTTTTCTTTTAAAATTTCGAAAACTGAGAACCAAATTTGCAATAAAAAATATATAAAAAAACACTTATAGACGAACAGACTAGAACGATGGCCCAAACATTCGGTTCACGCGCTCTAGAAGGTACTGGTTATCTTTCGCTCTCTCTTTCACTCTTTGGCATCATCGTCCCGATCAGACACACGCTTTGTTCCAAGCGTTGAAAGCCTTTCCAGGGGGACTACTTTTATCGTATTTCTTGGTTTGCCAACGGTCTCCATTCGATACTCCGTGTTATTCTTCGTTCGATAACTTTGTACGGATTGTCCCGCTTGCATTGCAATAACGGATACAATGATTTCTTCCGTGGAGAATTATACAGTGATGCTCCTTGAAATCTTTCAGAATTCTTTGCCTTAATACATCGGGCTTCTATCCTGCCACTTATAATCTTGGTGTGTTCAACAATTTTGTGTACAGTTCTCAACTTCTTCATTAAGTTCTTTTAGCCATTGCTGTGGCTACTTTCTTTTTGTTGCTCGTTCTTTACCAGGAGCATATTCTTAGCTTTGTACGCAAGCTCAGGACCAAAACTTTAATATTGCAGCACTCCATCACTTGTTTAAGTCGATCTTTTTTCCTTGACCAAGGAGAAAGTTCACACCAACTATGACTTTATCTACGATTTCCGCTACTATGAACTCATGTAATACTGTCATATTCCCTGAATGACTTTGCACGTGGATTTTCCTAGAACCTTGGTGTCCTCACCAGTTACTGAGCACAACTTAGCTCCATGCAATTGACTTACTTCAGCATGGTGATGGAGTGCGACGCGCCCGTACCCACAGTTAGTACTCGCTCATATCCATACACAGATCCACCGATAGTAACATTGCTCGCTTTATTACCGATTTCCGGTGTCTGGTGGAGCCCATATGGGCGAAGTGTCATGATCTTCTACAGTTGTAGCAAATTCTGGTAATATCATTTTTGGCGGTTGCACCACTGCAACATTTCACCTTGAGGATTTTTGGCCTTTCCAAGATTCCTACGCAAGTGTGTGGCCGTTTCCTATGCCTGAGCATGCGAGAGAGTCTCAGCAAATATTAGCCTTGGATTGGTATATGTCTCTCGTTTGCCATACTTGTCCATTATTCCGGTGATAAATTCCTGAATTTTTATCCTTTCGAAATATTCTGCAAAATTATCTCCATAACCCAAATGAGCTAGCGGCTCAATCTCTCAGTCAAATTCCTGCTGGGCTTTTGGACTTTGTTGGACTTCTGGGTGCGATTCTCTAATTCCATGCAGGAGATTTGCATTCTATGCTCGCTACCATAGCGTCTTTCCACGCTTGCATAATTCCTTGTAGTTATCTCTCTCACATGCGGGAACTATCTGCAAAATTTCCGCTGCAGGTCCCCTCAATGCAACGAATAGTGCAGCTGATTTATCCTCAATGCTCCAGTTATTTGATATTGCTTGTTGGACGATTCAGACGCAAATCGCGAATATGGCCTTCCACTTCGTTGACTTTTTTACCTTTAACTGAATTATTTCATATCTTTAATTAAAAAATTAAAATTACTGACTCTTTCATATGTCACCTCAATTTTTTTTTTTAATTATGGTAACAGTTAAATATATTTTATTGATTACTGGCTTGTATAAACAATTATGCATACTTATACATATATAAGTAAGTGTGTGGATTACGAATTGAATTTAATGAAATTACCTTGTAAAGGGTGTTTTTTATAGAGGTATAGAACTTTATGTTGGCATTACCTTTCAAGTTGGCGACCGATTTAACAGCTGTCAAGTGATTTATTCTCAGTTTGGCTTGGCAATTCATCATGAATAGACTCACGCCTGAACAACGCTTGCAAATAGTGCAATTTTATTTCGAAAATAATGGTTCTGTGCGGAAAACGTATCGCGCACTACGTCCATTTTAGCGATGTTTAGCGATGAAGCGCACTTCTGGTTGAATGGCTACGTCAACAAACAAAACTGCCGCATTTGGAGTGAAGGTAATCCTCAAGTGTATGTTGAAACACCGTTACATCCAGAAAAACTGACTGTTTGGTGCGCTTTATGGGCTGGTGGAATCATTGGTCCGTACTTTTGCAAAAACGATGGTGGCCAGAACGTTACAGTCAATGGTGATCGGTATAGAGCCATGATTACTAACTTTTTCATTCCTGAATTGAATAACCATGATGTCCAGGAGATGTGGTTTCAACAAGACGGCGCAACATGTCACACAGCTCGTGCCACAATAGATTTATTGAAAGACACATTTGGTGACCGCCTAATTTCACGTTTTGGACCCGTGAACTGGCCTCCAAGACCGTGTGATTTAACACCGCTAGACTACTTTCTGTGGGGCTATGTAAAGTCATTGGTCTATGCGGATAAGCCACAAACGCTTGACCATTTGGAAGACAACATTCGCCGTGTTATTGCCGATATACGGCCACAAATGTTGGAAAAAGTCATCGAAAATTGGACGTCCAGATTGGACTACATCCGCGCCAGCCGTGGCGGTCATATGCCAGAAATCATATTCAAAATGTAATGCCACAAGATTATCTTTCGGATAAATAAAATTCATGTCAATCGAATAATCCATCGTTGTTTTATTGCAACTTAAAGCTCTATACCTCTATAAAAAGCACCCTTTATTTTAGTCTATCTATGTGTGTTTGTGTACACCAAATCTTAAAGGAAAACACTGAACTTCAACAAGTTGTTTATTTTTTAATTCTTTGTTTTGCTGATTGACTTCCATGTGCACACACATATATATACTTACACGTATAACTTGATTTCTATTCACTGAGCCATTCAATTTCCGAATCGATTCGCCACTTTGACGGTTTCTTTTTTGTATTTCATATATAAATACATATATGATATCTACTATATACAACAAGAAAGAGGCGCTATCTTTGGTCATGCCGAGCTGTTCATACCTTCCATGAATATCAAATTCATATTCAAATTCATGATATCAAACTTTTTTCAAAATGCAAAATTCAAAATTCAGGTTCTATGATTTTCAGCGTAAATATTAAATTGAATTTACTTCTCTAGAATACCACATTTCACGCTCTAATCTTCCGATCTCGATGATTTGCCGTACCAATGTTTTCTCCTTCTGGTACTTACGTACATATTTCGGACGAAAGGTAATTTACCATTTGATGTACATGAAAGGCATATGTAGATACTTACACTATACATGCATAAAATTTAATTTAAACCGTTTTAATAGGTGCAATCATGCATATGTTTGCACGCAAAATGCTAAAAAATAATTTCACAATTACATACAAATACTATGTATGTGCATAATGCTACAGTAAATACCCTTTCTACGAAGCGAATTTTTAGATTATAAAACATTTAGGAAATTGAGAAGAACTTGAGCTCTGGTTTACTTGTTTCTATTACAAAAACGTAGAATTTCAAATGTAATTTAAGTTTAAGAATAGTTTGAAGCTAATCCAAGTAATCCAAGTAATCCAAGTTTTTGACAGATCACGTGTGAGTCATGCCAAGCTATCATGTTATTTTTGTTCAGTATTGTTTGGCATTTCATTATGGAAAGACTTACGCCTGAACAACGTTTACAAATCATTCAACTTTATTACGAAAATCCACGTTATGTAAAGAACGAGTTTCGCGCGCTTCGCCCAACTTATGGTCAACCTAATCGGTCTACTGAGCGTATTATTCGCAACATCAATCAGTCAGCCATCTTGAGACAGCATTCGTTATTGGATAATATTCGATCGAATAGACCACATCCGGCACGCAGTGAAGAAAATATAGCGGTCGTAGTTGAGAGTATACACGACTTGGCGCATTTTACGTTGAGATCTTAAATTAAAAGCATACAAAACCTGAAGAGATTCAAGAGCTGCCATTTCATCCAGAAAAAACAACGGTTAGATGTGGTTTGTAGGCCGGTGGAATCATCGGTCTTTCAAAAATGACGCCAGTGAGAACTTAACCGACAATGGCGCCATTAGCGCGCCATGATAACCAACTATTTGATGCACTAAATGGAAGCTCATGAACTCCGCTACATTTGGTTTCAACAAAATGGTGCCATTTTCCACACATTGCTTCTATCAATGGATTTATTGAGAGAACACTTCGGTGAGCAGATAATTTCACGTTTTGGGCCAGTCGATTGGCCACCAAGATCGTGTGATAACACACCGTTGGATTTTTTCCTGTGGGGATATGTAAAGTCCAAAGTCTATGCGGACAATCCCGCTTCAATTCAGACCTTGGAGCAAAACATCACGCGTTTCATTCGCCAGTTACTAGTCGAAATGCTCGAACGAATCATCGAAAATTGGACTGAACGAATGGACCATCTGAGACGCAGCCGCAGCCAAAATTTGAAAGAGATAATCTTCAAAAAATAAATGCCAAGGAAGTCCAATTCGTCAACCAACTGACAAGCACTGGTAACTTTAACACGACGATATGTCTGACCGAAAAAACAATTGCCACTTTTCGTTCAGAAATATATCAGTCCCATACTAGTACAGGAAAGGCAAGATTTTTCCTCGCTCAGTTTTGAATCTAAAACAGTATTTTGGTTTCTTCAAATGGGCTTGGAAGAAGGAGAAAAATAGTATAAAGTACATATCCAATAAACTCCTTTTCATTATCCTATTTAAATCAGTTTATTTTCTTTGAGGCGGAGCTAAAAGCTAACGTAGGCCATGTTTATGTTAAAAAGCGCCTGTTTTTCATTCATTCATTTTTTAGCTAAATTGTTTTTTTAACCTCTACGGTATTTTATAGTTTGAAAATATGCAAACGCTTAAATAATTTTAATTACAACATTTTTAATTAATTTTGTAATTTCCACCAGTTAAAATTTTTTGAGTCTTACTAGAGTTGCCTCAAAAAAGAATAACGAAATATGGTCTGGTTGGTAAAAAAATATCGTCTTCAAACTCAAAAGAAAAATCTAAGATATAAGAGCATTGTTCACAAAAATTCTTCCATATTTACTAAATTTTTAATGAAGTATTTATTGTGATATTTTGCGGGATATATAAGAAGCCGAACGCCATCAAATTTGCTAATTTCATTCGCTGGAATTTGCAGTTCCTTTTATCGCATATCCTCTGTACTATCTACACTATATTCACATTAAACGATATGAAAGTGAGCATATTAAACTCGTCAACACATTACACGAGTACATACATAGATTTGCGTAGGCGTAGTCATTGAGCTATATAAAATCAGCACCGTAAACCAGAACATGCAATAATTTCTCTGCATCCAGTTAATACTTTAATATTACCCACGTGGATACTTACATGCAAATTAAATTTTTTGCTCCGTTTTTTTTTATACCCTCATGCACATGAAATTGTGTATTAACTTTGGTCCGCAGTAACTAAGCAGCAGAAGGAGAAGAGATTGACCTACAAAAGTTAATCCGATCGTATCAAAATGACGAGCTGAATTCGTTTAGTCATGTCCATCTGCCTGTCCGTCTGTTACGTTAGAGTTTTTCAGATATTTCAAGTAAACTCGGTAGGCAAACGTACTTTTATATTTATTATACAATTATTTATCGGACACGACCAGATCGGATCACTATAGCATAGTTACGACCGATTTTTTGGATTTTAGATTCTGAGTCTGCACACGTAAATTCAAATAAAAATTGGGACTGAAAATCATCAATATCGGAGGACTATAACACATAGCATTCAGATTTGAGGTGAAAATCGAAGAGCGTGAATTTTGGTATTCTACAGACGTAAATTCCAGTTAATATTGACACTGAAAATCATCGAAATCGATTTTTGCAATTTGCATCAAATATGATATGTTCATGAAAGGTATAAAGACTTCGTCAGGGCTGTTTCTTGTTTTATTTAAAAAAAATATTCTTTGTTTAGTGGTCACTTACTAAATTTATATCCCTAATATAGGCTCTTTATAATCGATAAATCAATGGAATATATAAAAATACTAGAATCTTCGTAGATTTACGTGAATATAACCCTCCACACGTGTGAAACACTTTAACACTTTAGAGAATTTTTAATGACTTAAATGCGGCAGAGAATGTCAACACCTTCGAGTGCAGGAGTAAAAATATCCTGAACTTTAGACCATATTTCATATAGTGAATAGCTTGGTGCGTGTTACAAATATACAAATTTACCTCTTTCTCAATGTCTGTCAACTCCTTCGGATTGTTATACGTATGCGATCGCATAATTTTCAGTTTTAGTCACGCTAACACATGACAGTTTATCAGTTAGTGCACAGATGATATCATCTCATCTTCCAAACTACTACGACAGTGGAGATCCGGAAAAATTACAAGTATTATCGCTTGAATTTTAATGTGGCAATGCTCGGTCAGAGCTCCCACTAAGGGCGAAAGTTTTAATCTTTGGATAGAAAGATGCTTCCCGAATATCCGCGTTCAGCCTTAGGCAATAACTAGCTCGCTGAGTTGGTTTAATACCCACCTGTCCAGAAGCAGATCGCAAGTTGACAGAGGTGCACAAAGTTTAATTCTGAATTAAGTTAAACATTCATCGCATTCGCGACTCGGCTCTCACGTCACTGTTGACAGTCATAACTTCGAAGTCGTAGATAATTTCCTCATGGCGTGTCCACCGGTTTCTTGATAGAAACTACTTCCGCATGAAAAAAATTGCAATTGCCTGGAAGTCATGCTACGACTCATCCATGGAGAAGTCCCCTCCAGTCGTGGCGTGAAGTGATTCTGGTGGAAAAGGAGTTTTTGGATACAATTATGCAAGCCACTAGGGATAAATTAGAACCTCTCAATAACAGCGGATTGCCTGAAGTTAGAGCCGACTAATGATCTAGTATAAGGCTTCATCTCTTATCTATTGCGGATTTGGCGCAGTATAATACTATCAATACTTTCTTCTGCCTCTCCTCTATGCTTGTCTCCAAGTACTCTACTTTTCTTGGACAAAAGAAGGTGATCGCCCCTATCGAATGGAAACCGCTCCTATGCCGCTCTAATATGCTCTAATATGTTAGTATAAAAATATAGCCGGCCTTTGTCGTTCTGAACTCTTATTTTAAGAAAAATAGAGATATCTTTATGAAAACTCCAAACAAATAGAGGGACCTGCAATTTATACTAAGCTGCCTTTGAACAGCTGATGGAACCTTATGAGGAGCTTTTATTTTCATATCAGAAATTCAATCGTAGGGGCTCAATTTCTCTGCCGAGGGGAGACCACGATTATTAAAATTAACAGACAGACTAGGTAGCGAAACCTGGCCTTCCTAATGGTAGTGCGCACCTGCTATTGCCAACTAAATTTTTCCATACTCCGAACCTCACTCCAGCATAGAATAGTCGACCGAATTCCTTCCTTAAACCTTTCCCCAGCGAAACCGTTTGGAATAGATCCATAATTCCACCGTAACAATCCTGTAATTAATATTCGGCGTCGCCCGAAGTTACTTTTTTATTCTTAAAACTAGTAAGCACAAATAGATAGATTACAAAAAAATCGTGACTAAAACTTGTATATTTATTACTGTAATATATTTATTTAAGTATGTATGTATATGTTCATATGTATTGCTCAAAAATATTCATTTATCATTTAACTGATTCTTCCCAATCATTTCCTCCAGGTTATTAGTTGCAATAAAAATATTTGCACATTACAAATAACCGACACAACAGGCTCACACCAATTTCCGGCTATGCAAAGACTGTCCATAACCAAGGGTCATGCGTTCATATTGGTCTATTCGGTTTGCTCAAAGCAAAGTTTAGAGGAGCTGCGACCTATTTGGCAAAATATTAAAGACCTTAAGGTAATTGCCAATAATTTCTATTTCCATTTAACTTGCCAAAATTATTGCCTATTTATAACATACATACACATGCACTCTTACCTATAGTTATGTACTTGTGTATGATCATGTACTTATAACGAAAATATGAAAATAGCTAATGTCATTTTCTCATGTCTCCATCTTCAAACTTCCTATGTCGCCACAAATTTTATTTGCCTCATGGATGCACACATGTGTGTGTTTGGGCGAGTGCAGGGCCCGGACGTTGTTAATATACCCGTTATGTTGGCGGGCAATAAGAGTGACGAAAGTGCTGAGTTGCGTGAGGTGACAGAAGCTGAGGGGCAGGCACAGGCAACCGCTTGGGGTGTATCGTTCATGGAGACATCGGCCAAAACCAATCATAATGTCACCGAATTATTTCAGGTAAGTGACAAGTTCTTCGAAGTGCCAAGTGGCAAATGGCAAAATGAAAGCCTGGAAATGTAGTATATCAATATGTATGTATTTACTAGTTAAGTTACTTCCAGTAAGTATGTGTGTGTACATACATACTATATTTTGAAAATATTGAAAAGGAAATTATGCTAATTTGTTCGAAAGACATTATGACACGTGTGTGTACTTACTTACTTACTCAACACACCCATATACATATGCATACAATATCATTTATATATACATGTCTCTATACATATATGCGCATACAGGAGCTGCTCAACATGGAAAAATCGCGTATTGTGTCGCTGCAGTTGGATGTCAAAAAGCAAAAGAAGCAAAAGAAGGAAAAGAAGAGTAAAGAAAGTAATGGTGCCATACCGGAAAACGGCGATGGAGCAGCCGGTGCCAAGGAGAAGTGTCAACTTATGTAAGGCCAATGGTAAATCTTAGATTGAGAGGAATGGTGGAGGTGGAGTGGAAGTTTAGCAGGTCTAAGAGGCAGTCTGAGAGAGGATGGTGGTAGAGTTAGTGAATGAAGCCATGCTAATATTGCAAAAATGCAAGAAACCAACAGGCAGATATGCTAAAAAAGCAGCAAAACAAAATCAACAGACGGCACCGGAAAATTGTTGCTGACAATTATACTCGTTTTGAATTCACTTCAAATTAGCTTTAAAGAAAAACAATTTTTAACTTATACTCGAATGTTACATATTTTAATTATTTATTTAGTATTTTAGGATAATAAAGTGCATATTATATATATATATATATATATATTATATATTTATTTATTCAAGGACATTCAATGTATATTATAAAAATATACATATATATATATATATTATATATATATACTTATATGTACTTATAGTTGCATGTAGAATACATTTGTAAACTTTCACTTATGTTATTGAGATTTATTGGAGCATACCAAAGAGAGATTTTTAGAGGCCATATAACATACATATATGTAAGCACACGAAAAAATATACATACATATATTAATTATCAAATAAATAACAATAAAAAAAATACAATATTTTTACACAACCGAACCACAACAGATCGTGCCGCGCAATTTTTTTTAGTTAACAGCGTTTTCTCGAATATGGAAAATATATAAATGAAAAAAAAATATATTCAAAACTAAAATGAAATAAAACAATACAAAATAATATACAATACACAAAACTTGAAAGAAATAAAATAAAATAATAACAATGTCAGATAAAATATGTAAAATAAAATATATAATTAATAAAATATGAACAAAAATAAAAAAATAAAACAAAATAATATGTATAAAACAAATAAAATAACTAAAAAAATTAAAAAAGAATAAAATAAAATAAGTTCAAATAAAATAAATTACAATAAAAATAAAATAATTAATAACAAAAATGAAATGAAATATAAAAAATTTTAAAATTGGTAAAATAAAGCAATACATAACAAATTAATTTAATCAAAAATACTAAAAAATGGAATATAAATTAAAATAAAATTAAAAAAAAAATAAAACTAAAAAATATAAAATTAAAATAATAGAATGTAAAATAAAATAACATAAAATAACATAAACTAAATATATAAATAAATAAATAAAATAAAATAATAATAAAAATAAAAAACTTAAAAAATAAAAATAAATTAAAAATAAAATAAAAAAATAATAAAATGGATTGCAAGAAAAATACTGTAGAATGAAATATAAAATAAAGTAATATATAATAATATATAAAAATAAAAATATATAAAATAAAATGTATAAATAACATTAAAAATCAAAAAATGTAACAAATAGAATACAAAATAAAATTAAATTAGGAAAAAAATAAACTAAAATAATGGAATGTAAAATAAAAACAACATAATATAAAATGAAATTAAAATAAAATTAAAATAGTAAAAAATTATAATAAAAATAAAATAAATTAAAAAATAAAACATAATAAATAATAAATAAAATTATTTGTATTAAAATTTAAAAAAAAAATTTAATAAAATTTATAATTAATAATAACATATACAAAACTAAAATGAATTGAAATAAAAGCAATAATAATGTCAGATAATAGATATATAATAAAATAAAATTTAATAAAATTAAAGCAAAAAATAAAAATAAAATAAACTAAAAATATAAAAGTAAATGAAAGTAGATTACAATAAAAATAAAATAATTAATAACAAAAATAAAACAATGTATAAAAAAATTAAAAACATATAAAATAATACAATACATAAAAAATTTATTTAAGCAAAAAAATTAAAAAATAGAATATAAAATAAAATAAAAAGTAAATTATATAAAACTAAAAACTTATTAATGTTAAATTACAGAATGTAAAATAAAATAACATAAAATAAAATGAAAAAAAAATAAAATAAAAATAATAAAATAAACTATAATAAAAATAAAATAATTTAAACAAAAAGAAAACATAAAATAATAAGAAAAAAATAAAAATAAATAAAATAAAATGGATTAAAATAAAAGATAACGTAAAATAAAATATAAAATAATGTAAAATAAAGCAAAATATAAAATTAAAAAAATATATATGAAATGAAATATATAAATAATAATAAAATATACAAAACTAAAATGAGTTGAAATAAAAATAATAATAATGTCAAACAAAATGATTAATATGATGATTTATAAAGAAATTAGCTACAAACAAAAAATAAAATAAAATATAAAATAAAACAATACAAAAGACATTAATATAAATTAAATGCATAATTAATAATAATAATAATATATAAAAAAATTTATAATGAAATAGAAAAAAAATTATAAAATAGAGTGAACTGTAATGAAATATAAATAAAAACAAAAAATTAATAAAAAACAAAAAAATTCAACAAAATTAATTAACAAAAATAAAATAAAATAAAATAACATAAAATTAAATGAAAAATTAAATAAAATTAAACTAATATAAAATCAAATCAAATATAATGAAAAAAAAAATTATAATAAAAATAGCAAGTTCAAAAAATAAATATAAAAAATGAAAGTTATAAAATAAATCAATATAAAAATATTTATTAAAAAATAAAATAAAATAAAATAAAATTAATTAAATACTATAACATAAAATAAAATATAAAAATTAAATTAAATTTAAAATAATTAAGTTAAGTAACAAAATTAAATTTGAATTAAATGAAGTAAACCAAAATTGGAAGAAAATAAAATACACGCAAATATAAAATAAAATTAAATTAAAGTAAATGCAATTAAATAAAAATAAGAAATACAACAATAAGTTATTTATATAATATGACCACATAGTAATTAATTGAAATTTTTTTGCTAACATTTTATTTAAAGTATCAACAAAAGGCTCATTAACTACAAAACTCCCACATACACCCCTATATACATACATATCAAGACCTGCTGTTTTTTTTCTTCTAAACTACTACATGTATTGGCTAAATAAATCAAAAAAAAAATTTTTCCAAATGCCTAAACAGTTTATATATAATTATATGTGTACATATATATTTATGCTGTATGTTGCGCAATAAACGAAAAATAATTAACATAATTCATTTCCAAGTTTTCAAAGTAACTTTTGAGATTGAATACGCATTAACTTACAACAACATATTTTACTCGAGTTCCCTATCAGCCCAGGTAGTTATTTCATCATTTATAGGTCGTCTTTTCTAATATTCTCGGCAAACAGCTTATATACATATGGACATATATACATATATATATATATAAGCAAAATATCGATGTTCATGCATTAAACTAACGAAAGTCTAATCCATATACATTTAAACATGTACATAGTACATCCTTTCTCATATCCTATCTATCTATAGCAGCTATCTAAATGATCGAAAAGAACTACGAGTATATATGTAACTCGTTATGTCTCATTTGGCATATGAATATTTAATGAATATATAAAAAATACATACTATGCAATCATATACCACAATTGATACAAACATATACTATATACATATATATATATAATGATAAATAATTAACAAACAGAAATATACCTACGTAGACACAATATACATAAGACAAAATAAAAAAAACATGCAAATATATGTAGTTGTACATGCCTACAATTACTAATGCCTACTTACTACAATACATACAAAGATTAACTGCAGCGTAAAGCCAAAAAGTCTCTATAAAATAAATTAAAGATTTTAAAATAAATAAATAAAAAATTATGAATATACGTACATACTAACGGATACACAATATTCTTTAAAAAAAAAAATCATACCAACTTCACCACCGTCTTACAAAACTACATACGTGTAAAATTATTGAATTATTAAAAGAAAATTCGAAAAAATTTATGCAGCAATATTCTCGTATACACCTCTGCACGATTAAGAAATTTCAAAATTTTTGAATGCACCGTAATTTTACTATATTGTAATGAATATGGAGGAATGGTGCCTGAAAATAATAATTTTTAGAATTAACATAACACTTGACGGTAGTACATGCATTCATATACACAGATATCAACTCAAAAGCTTGAAAAAGGATATATTTATTTTTCTATAAAGCACAGCTCCAAAAAAATTTCACCTACATACATACATTCATAAAAAACAGCACAATGTCTACAACATACAAGCGAGTTTATTTTTTATACATTATGAAATACTCAATATATAAATTTTTTTTTTTAATTTGCTTTCATAACTTCACAGCCATAAAAACCATGCCATACGAGCACACGCATAACTACATATATATCTTAAATAAAAGCTAAATAATCCACAATGGAAATTGTAAGAAGTTTTGAGGCTTTCTGCGGCTCTCGTAAATAAATTGAAAGCATTAATATCTTTGTAAATAAGTAAACAAAACAAATTGAAAAATTGTAATAATTATTTGCTGAATTAATAAATAAATTAAAAAATCAACTAAGTAATGGTAAAAGTCAAATATTCATTTAAACACTTATATGAAACTGAAACTAAAATTAAAATATTATTAATTTATTCTATCAAAATTTTTTTCTATCTTTTCATATGTAATATACGTAAGCATATAAAGAAAATGTAGTTTTGTAGGATTTTAGTTTGATTTTTAATAAAATTAAAAAAAAAAAAAGAAAAACTAATTATAAAGGTAAACAATTGAATTGAAATTTACAAAGCTTTAATTGTTAAATATAACACATATATTACATATTAATATAAAATCACAACAACAACAAAAATATAATTATTATACATAATGAATTGATTTTTCTTGAAGAAAACAAATGAAATTTATTCAATTTGTTTGTAACAGTAAAACTTAATGATTTATTTATTTGGCGCTAATTTAAGCAAAACTAGTTTGTAAGCCAAACAGTACACATCGAAAAAAAACCAAAAAAAAATTAAATTAAATTAAATTTACTTAAATTAAATTCAACTAATAAAAATTTATTAATAAACGCACCCGAAATAATAAAATTATACAAGCATACATTCATATATACGTATACTCAAAGCGTAGTTTGATTAGAAATTAATAATTAATAGATCAGTGCTTTCCCCACGCCCGTCCCCAAGGCATAATGGGTATACATATATATATATATAATATATTATGTAGAATATTTTTAGGCGAACAAGCGGCTATTAGCATGTAAAGATTGCCATTGTATACAAGCGCAAAATGAAATAAAATTAATTAGTATTACAAAGCAAACACAATTATAATAAATATTCAAGAGAACAAGCTCAGCTGCAATTTGCTTAGTTAATAATGAAAAAGGCTGCTGAAAAATAAAGAAAAGAAATTATTATAGAAACTTCTGTTTTAATACAACTTTTAAGGCGAACGCAATAATCTATAATTAAATTTATTAAAAGAAAAATGGAAAAACTATGTTTGACTTGAGCTACTTTCAATTCTTCTGAGAATGGAAATGGAAATTAGTAAAATAAAATTGAAAGGGAAAAATAAAATAAAATAAATCTTCTATTGTCCGATTGTGACTATGTGGAGGTTCTACCATTAATTCTCTGAATACTTACAGATATTGGAGCAAAGCTATTTATATGCTTTAAATTTCGTAAAATTTCTTATACCATTTTAAATTTTTTTAAAATTGGAAAAAATGTATACTTGTTAAATATTCTTTATTTCATTATCGATTTAACATTTGTGTTATACATTCATATTAACGTTACCTTATACGTACTTTTTATATATATTAATTGCAATTTTTTTTCTTAAAGCTGCACACAGTTCAAAAAAGTTTTTGGACTCTTTATGGATGTCGGAATTTTTTCGAATTACATATGCATATTTTAAAAATTTCACATGTTCATGATTGAGATTTAGGAGTAGCATCTGTAACGGCAAATTTAACGTATGTGTATGTAGAAAGTTTATGTTAAAAATTTGTGCAACAAAAAAACAAAGTTGTATAACAACTAAAATCTAACAACAGTTGATTTAATAAAATTCACAAACACTGCAACAATTTAAAAATAAATATTATTTAAAAATGCATGCATAAATACAACGAATAAATAGAATACTAATTTGTAATTATAAATTGTGCGAATATAATATACATATACAAAAGTTAATATATATATATAGAAATTAAATATAAAAGCGTACTATGTAGATGTTTCGTCGCGAAAGCATGCTTAATTAAAGGCGACTAAAAATGCATACATACATACATATACATATACAAATCAATGTAATGCATTCATAACATATGTATGCATTCGCATAGCTTGCAGTATATAATTTTTATTCTATTTACATCAACTACTACTAAAATAAAAATGTTTCAAATGTATAAATAAAGAGAATCTTGTACGATATAGCATATGAATTTAGAAATTATACGACCACATTCACAGAATATACCTACATACATATATTTTTTTTGTAAATCTGCTGTATAAAGTTTAATATAAAGAGTGTATAAATAATTAACTTCATATTTGAAATGAATGAATTTAAGTACTCAAACGAATAAATAAGCATAACTTATTTGTAACAAATGTGTAACATACCTTATACAAAATATACATATATCCATTTGTTGAGGATGTTGGGAAACACTTAATAGGAAATGGTATGTATTGTACTCGAGGCAAATATACATGCATAATTATAGTACACACATAAATATATTAGGCATAACTTTACATAAATACAAATAAAAGATACACAAATACATCATAATAATATTGTGGCAAACAAATTTAAAAATAATAGTTGAAATAAAAACCTAATAATCGAATTAAAAACTTGTCGTTTTTGTTGTTTCATTGTTGCGCTCAGCTATTTAATACATACATATGTTACAGATCCATAGCGAACCAATTGTGCTATGTAAATACTTTTATTTGCAGTTTTCCGCAATCTACTATACATATTACGATATAAATCTTTTGATGCCGTTACAAAACTTTCAACATAATTGAAGCGGTTTACAATATGGGAAATCAAAAAATGCATTTTAACAATAGTTTTTTTTTTATCAATATCACATTTTTTTATACAATTACATATTTACAAAAATTCCATATTATAAATTTTAATATCATACTTTACATTCTTAAATGATATTGATTCATATTGAATAGATTCGTTTCACAAATGGAGGTAGAGCCCAATAGTAAAAAGTAAAAATTATAAGAATTTCTCTTCCACGCATTTTTTTTAGAATATATGACGAAAAGGCCTACTTTGCATTCATTTTCTGTTAAAATTAAATCTTTTTTACATGTTTAAATTTTGACGATCCTTTCTTAAATTCCTTTGAATTCTTTATAATTATTTATTGCGGCACAATGTGTTCTTTTTCAGTTTCATGTTGTTGTTGTTGTTGTTGTTGTTGTTGTTGTTGTTCTTGTTGTTCTTGTTGTAGCGTTTCATCAGTTGCTTCCGATTCCTCTTTTGGAGAGTTCAGGTTCGCCTCTGACTCTGACAGCTCAGACACGGAAGTGTCACATTCGATATCAGCACCACCATTTTCCATGGGCGTCAATATTTCCTGTACGCCAGAAGGCGATTCCACTTCTTGTGTCAAAGCCGCCGTGGTGGTTGTATGGGTAATCGTAATCTGCGCTGATGACGTGTTGCCGCCGCTAATGGCATTCAAAAGCATTTTTAAATTTTCTCCTGAAATACGATCTTCATGAGGTGTCGTACCTGTGCTACCCAAATGAGCGTCATAATAATTCGCATTATGACCACTCTGGCGTGCATACCAAACTCCTGCCCAAGCACGTGGACTTAATATGTATTTAAATGTCAGCTTTATAATATATGCAATTAGTAATACCAAAAGAATAACGGCCAGGTAATTAAAGGGAAAACTTAGACTGTCTGTAATTAAATAGATAAATAGAAAGAAGAAATAGATAAATAGAATGGCAACGTACATCTCAGTGTTTCCATTGTTTCGGCAGTTTTATCTATCAGGAACGTTAGCTGCTTCAAGAACAAATCATTGACATACAATAGAAACACATGATCTGGGCGGCAAAAATTCAGATTTACTCGACTGGCTTTTCTAGATAATATACACAGTGAATAGAATGATTTATTTATCTGAAAATTTAATTGAATGTAATGAACAAATACAAACTTTAAATATTCATATTTCCTTTGCTTCGACTCTTGTTGACTAGAAAACAGTTTGACGATTGGTGTGTACCAACTGGGCTCATTATTAATTTCCTCATTATGTGCCAGCACTTCCAATAAACGTTCAGCCTCTAGTTTCTGAAGAAGGATATAATAAATAGTGTTTCCACTTATTCGGAAAACATCAAGAACTTACCCGATTACATTCCAGGTAAGTATGGAAGTAGCCAAAACACACTACTGCGCCTATAATCAAAGCAAAAATGCTGATTTTATATTTCCGATGCCAGTACCAGCCAATAAGTAGTGTACTAATTGCCCCAAGCAAAAATTGTACCTAAAAAATTATTAACCGAATGAAAATTATGATTTTTGTTTTTAAGATACGAACAAATCCTTTGTCAACTTTTAAATGGATATAATGGATCAATTTAAGCAAAGTCATCCAAATCATACGTAGTTGAATAATATGGAATGCGGAAAAGCAAGTTGCATTCCATAAAATCAAAAACAAATACATTTAATTAGCCAAATTACCTCGGAAGTTTTTAGTAGCTGAAACAAATCCTTGGTAATATCCCAAATAAGACCAAGAATGCTTTTTTTGTCGTTATCGCTTTGTAGTAAATAATAATCATTTTCAGTGGGAGCCCTCGCTTTAGAAAGAATTTGTGTTAAAATTGCATCCAAATCTCGGGGATCATTTAGTTTTTTTAGTTGCTCTAACTGGGCTGGCAAAGCGGTAAAGATGAGAGCTCGGGTATATTCTCCGTTCAAATCATCATACTAAATGTGATAAAAGAAAAAAAAAATAGATAGTTGTAATACAGCAACGTATTGATCTAAAATAACGGCTAGACATTTCTAATGATGTCATCGGCATGTGTGAAAAACTATTATCATGCGTGCGTATGTGTAACTATTACCAAAATTATTTTGTAACTGATGACGCACCTTAAAAGAGTTGCTATTAAACAAATTCGCAATGAGCCTTTTATAATAAATCATTGCGACAGCATCTTCACCTAGATATTCACGATTATTATTGTTATGTTTGGAATTTGTTTCAGTATCAAAATTATGCACACTATTTTTATTTTGATTAGAATTTTGTAGATGCTCTTCCCGTCCCCAAGCATCTGGATCAATCCAACTATCTTCATCCTCAGTAGCTACAGCGAAACGTTGGCTGCAGCCGTAACAAAACAACATTACTAAAAGAAACGTTCTGCGGCACTTCATTATCCCAATTCATTTATATTTTCTCCACTTAAAACTAAACTCATTGAAATAAAACCAACGACGATCGAATTTTTCTGCTTAACAAAACGGCTGTTTTGGAAAACTGTTCCTCAGAAATAATTGGCACTAATATGAGAACAGTTTTTTAAGTCATGATGAATTTGGCAACACTGCAATTCCAAACGTCTATCAATGTAAACAATGGATTGTTATTTTGACACATTTTTGTTGCTTTCGCATGCTCTTCTAGCAGAGAATGCAAATAAAGCATAACAATTAATTAATTAAGTTAATTTATTTCTCTGATAAAAATGGATATGGACGAGAATAAACTGGGTAAATTAACAGAAGAGTCATTAAAGCGGAAGGAGCGTTTACGCCAATTGCGGGACAAAGCTAACAAATCTGATAAGGATGCCGGTAGTGAAGAAGGAGAGAAACTACCAAAGTATGTTATTAGTTTTGTCATAGTTCTTTAAAATACGGATAATATATATATATATTTGTACTATTTTTTGTAGACCTATTTTTCGTAGTTATAAACCTCAAAATGAAAATACCGAAGGCAAAATTTTGGATCAGGAGCCATCAGGAGACATTGAAAAAGCTGTAGAGGGTCAGCTTGAACTATTGCGCCAACCCATGATCATCGATGAAATTGATATAGCAAATTTGGCGCCTCGAAAACCTGACTGGGACTTAAAACGTGATGTGGCAAAAAAACTTGAACGATTGGAGCGTCGTACGCAAAAAGCTATTGCCGAGTTAATACGTGATCGGTTGAAGAACAATCAATCGGACCAAGAATTCTTTCAAGCGGTTAATGTAGGCACAGCGCATGCTGGCGAAGCAACAACAGGCGAAGATGAATAGCTAGCTAATAAACTTTTTTTTTTTTTTTCAAAATACCAGTTTGTTTTATTTATTATAAAAATATAAAAGATCAAAAGATAACAAATTTTGTACTACACTACGGTGGGATTTAAATTACAAAAATAATTATAAACACTCATTTCCGGCGACAAGATGACAAAGACGTGGTAGACAATTGTGACGAAATATTCTCCTTTCCAGAGGAACTTAATTTCTCCTTTAGGGCATTGATTTCTGAAAAAAAAAACTTCTTTAAACCAATGAAAATCTATGGAAGCATAACTTACGTTCACTATATTTCTGTTCAAGAGTATTGGCAAATTTACGCATAGAATTGAGTTGCTGTGGTATTTCTTCACGCAGGGTCTCGATAGTTTGTCGAGCATGTGTTAATTCTTTGTCTCGTAATTTCAGCAGTTTATCCTTATCTTCAATGGCCTTTTCCTGTTGCAGAGCAACTTCCGTTCGCCAATTTATGGTCTTTTTGAGTTTGATAAGCTCTTGCGTTTGTTTTAAAATTATTTCATTTGCTTTAGATATCTCTTCTGCAGCCATTTCGAGGGCTTTACGTTTTGTTTGCGAAATCTTTTTCTCGGCTTCTAACTCAGCAAGAATATCGGCCTGCAAGGGAATGCTATTACTTTAAATCAAATTAATATTGTTATTAGAATTTTACTTTAGCCTTGTCATATTTTTTTAATTTCTCCTGAAGCTCCGATATATGATTACGAGCATCTACAAGATGCATTTCTTTTTTACGTTCAGTATTCTTCATAGAAGATATTTCTGCATGTAGGCGTTCAATTTGGTCATTTAATAACGTACTATGCGATTTCGCGCTACTTAGATCCTCACTAAGCATTTCCATACGTTTTTGGTCCTTACTAAACATAGGATATTTATTATATTTTAATATTTGAAAACAATTTACTTATGTTCACTTACATTTTTTCATTTTGCAAACTATTTTTATCCGCAATTAATTTATCTACTTGCAACTGTAAAGCGGTAATTGTATTTTGACTGCGCTCGTTTTCGATATGTTTTTGCTCATTTGCTTTACGCAGGTTCTCTTGTAAATGTTTTAACTCCTCGGCATGTCGTTGATTTAAATTTCTAGAATTATCAACTAAATTATCTCTGAGTTTTCCATTTTCCGCATTTAACTGGTCGATCGTCCGTAGATGCATATCAAGTTCCTGCTGGAGAGTTTTTATTTGATTTTCTTGAGACAGATTTCTTTTCTATACAAAACGAAAATAAGATTCAAAGCCCATTAGCAAACACAAATATACATGTTATCTTTTACCTGTATTAAATCAAATCTGCTACTCATATAGAATAACACAACATTTAAAGGGGCAATACGACTTGGTAGGCATAAATGAATTAAATTTTTAAAACTTCGCATCTCCACAAATTGCATTTGATATTCTACGGATTCTTCGGCTGAATTAAGTTGTTTTTGCACCAGGGCTAATTCGAGCTTTCCAGCGCGACAGTCTTGTAACATTCGTGCTAGGTTTTCTATGAAACCGGCAAAAGTTACATGCAATGATTGGTCCTGCTTCAATTCATTGAAAGAACCGCCATCGACGGTTGTAATATACATGCGCCGCTGATCATGCTTTTCTGTCAGTCGCAATTGCTGAAATTTCAAACTATTTTATAAGAAAATGTGTTTGCTTTTTATAATTTGAATTCTTACAAGCAATCCTTTAAAAGCAATTTTTTCAGCACACATAATGCAAGGCTTCTTCATACGTTCGCCATCCAAGCGAAAGTTAACCATCAGTTCTACTGTGGGCAAAATACTTTCTGTACTTTTAGTGAAATTAGAATTGCAAAAATATTCTTCATCTTCTTGAGCGTACATTTTTTAATATTGTTTGTAAAAAGTTTGTTTATATTTTTTATTTTTTTTCATTCATTTTGCCTTCCAATATTGCCACTTGTTTATATTAAAAAATTATTACACATAAGAACGTCGAAATAAATTAAGGCTAATTCACATAGGAGCATTTTTTAAGTGTATGTTAGTAGTACGTCTTCACATGAGTAAACACATATAAGAAGATGTCGAAGCGATATGAAGCGATGTAAAAAAAAAGCTGTCGTACATTAAATATTTCCCCGCTTCCTAATTTCTCTAATGCAATACATGACATTTAAACTTCACAGAAGAGTGGAGTTAATCCGGCAAATTTGAAATTTATTAAATTTTACAAAGTTATAAAACCACAAAAATACAAATAAATTTGTACTTCATTTTGGTAAATTCAAAGTTTGCTTAAAAGAGGCAACATGCAAAATATTTTATTTGAATCAGCCTTTACTAGCATTTTACAATGTCAGATAGAACTTTATTGCGCTGCGTGACGTTTCCAATTTTGCTAGCAAAGAGAAAAACGCCAATGATATGACAAAATGAAAAATTTTTCTATTCAATGATTGTTCCTTCAATTATCTAATGAAGTTATTATCAAACTTTTCTGAAGTTTTTCTTCTTATTTTTTTGCAATTTATATAAAACTAAGCAAATAGATTGGAATTAAAATAAGGGAATGGTCAACGTCAGCGTTGCCTATGAGGGTAATTTCGTAGAATTACATGTATTTATCTTAGAAGTCATAGTTAATATGTCACGCAAAGTGGCGCAAAGGTACTATCTAATGCAACGCCGAAAGTTGAAAATATTTCCTTTTTGGACGTGTCTTGATAATTTGTTGATAATTTTTAATATTAAATAATATATAATAATAGAATATAATTAATTAATATAACAGATTTTTACATTTTTGATAGAAAAATAGTTGGAATTTTTCGCTATTTATGCAAAGTCCGAAATGTCACGCAACGCAGACATGTCCTCTCTGACATCGGTCTCATCTTTAAGCAACGTGGTAAATGTGTTTATTTTAACTTTATTAATAAAGTTCATTAACCATTTGGTTCCTGCTTCCATGACGTTTGACAAATCACAAATTAGGGAACGATAGTGGTCCATCGTGATCTCACCTATAATCTTTCTAATATGTCTGACTATAGCAATATATTCAAAAATTATTAATAGGAGTTCTCTCCATATATATTTACAAATTAATTCATAAATCTAATAAACTTGTTTGTATTATCCATAAACCACGTAGTAATTTTTTAAGCCTTCCGGGACCCGTTCCTCCTTCATGTGTCAAAATGTACAATTTTCTGTGACCTCCTGCTTTTGGTTACGTGGCTATAGAGTATTATTTAAATAAACCACCAGTCTGTTTTGACTGATTTTGGTTTATAGATCCTCCCTAACATGTGTTTCTCAAATATTTTTATAAAAACTATGAACAGATGGTAACGAAAACATTATTTGAACAATGTGGCATTATTTTCATTTTCCTTCCAACATTTTCACAATTTTCGAGCGGCATTTTTTTTTGGGTAATAATTCATTGAGAAAAGTGTTTATTACGTTCATAATAAAAACAGGTTGAAAATTAAGAACAACTGTAACATATTAAATCGCGAGCTTAACCAAATTATTTTACTTCCCTCCGAAATGGCGGTATGTACTCGTGCAAAAGCCTGGTTAAGACTTTATGCAACGTGAATTATTCTTTCTTTTACTCCTTTCATCACATTTTTCTGTTATGTACATTTCAGACTACAAAAATATTTGTGGGAAGCCTACCACCGGGCACAAAACCTGAAGAACTACGACATCTTTTTGAAGATTATGGTGTTGTTGTGGAGTGTGATGTCATGAATCGGTGTGGTTTTGTGCACATGGAATCGAAAGAAATGGCCAACACTGCGATTGCTGCATTAAATGCATCAGAATTCAAAAGTCAGATGATTGTTGTAGAACTAGGTCGACCTAAGGATAAGAAACCAAGTGGAGACAAAGCACTTCCACTTAGAGGAATTATGGGTTCAAGAGGAGGAGGCCGAGGAGGTGCCACACGAGGCGGAGGTAATGTTTAGGGCTGGCTGTATTCGTATTTATATATAGCTAACTAATTTATTTGAAGGCAATAGAAATGGTGGCCCAGGAAACCGTGGCGGCGGTATGGGTGATAGAGATGGCGGAATGATGGGTGCTAGTAATGGTAGGCCAAATTTTGGTAACGCTGGTGGAGGCGGTGGTCAAAGGAATAAATTTAATCATACGGCTGGACCTATTAGAAATGATAATTTCAAGCAACAACGTAACATGCCATATCAAAGAAGAAATCCGCAGGAAGGGGCTGGAGGTGGTGGAATGTTTGGTGGAAACCAAAGAGGCAACTTTAATAGTGCTGGTGTTGGGAGATCTAGAGGTTTTGGTCACGGTAGTAACGATGTGAATCAACCAAGTTTCCACAATCAAGTAGGACAGATTGTTGAAGGCAATGGCCACTACAGTGGCGGTATAAATCATTTCAATGATAATGATGGAGGATACAGAAGCAATATTGGAGGCAATTTTGGTGGAAATGCCGGGGGAGCTTCTAGTGGAAGATTTGGGGGTGCACCTCATAAAATTATGGGGGCGCAGGATAGACGTGGGTTTGCATTATCCACCGGTGGACGTGGTGGAGGCCAACGCTTTGGTGGCGATGGTAACACTGGTGGTGCATTTAGAGGTGCTAATCCTGCTGGTGCTTATGGAGGCATGCAAAACAATGTATCTGACGATCTATTCAGCAGAAGGAGTAACAACCGAAATAGGTAAGTGGGATGAATTTGAAGCTTTAAATATTAGTTATCGATTTTAAATGCAAATTTAAATCGTAGCCCTGGGAGCAATTTACCTCCACATGGAGGATTTCAAGGCGGTTTTGGTGGTGGACGAGGCCGTGGTGGATTTAGACGTGGTGGTGTAAATGTTAGTCCTGGTGGAATGGGTGGTTCACACAATTATGAAAGTTTTCCAGCGCAGAGTAATTACAACAGTAACTTCCCGCCACTAGGAGCACAAGAAGTGGGCGGGGGTCGTGGTGGTCGCGGTGGCCGCGGTGGAGGAATGCAACGGTAAGTTTCACGACAAAGAGTTTTTTTTTTGGAAGTAAATAAGAAAAATATAAATACGAACATAAAATTTTACTATATCACTTCAAGAGAAGTAAACATATCTATTCAAATAATATAAAGGAATCAAAACATAGTTCCTAAGGCTAAAGCAGATAGTAAAACGCTTTTCTTCTTCTTGTCTGTCGTACTATGCACCAAACTCCAAATACGGTTAATCATTACGTAAATTATGATGAATGGATGTGCGTGTGACAGGGAGCTATGGCTTCAAATGTTACGAATCTAAGACACAATTGATGTATTTTTAATTTGTTTTTAATGGAATTACAAAAAAAAAAAAAAAAAACATTTTTAAAATATATTTTACAATTTCTCTTACATACAGCAATGGCCCGCGACAAAATATGATGCCCAATCCACGCTTTTAAATATATGTAATATCCAACTAAAAATCAATAGCGAATTCACCCATATGTTAATCTTGGGTAGACAAAGTGGAATATGTGTGTGACAGTTAGAATAACTGAATGGATAGGAAAGGCTTGTAACAAAGCATTCATGGGCGAAAACTTTGATGCGCAAAGTTGTTACGTAACTCATGCAAAATAGATGCATACAAAATCAAACTATTGTAATTTTATAAATTTAACAAAATGAAAATATTAAAGAAATTAATATAGTTTATAAGCTGCACCGCAGTACGGTGAAAACCATTGCATAATTTAACAATCACGTGTAAAAATAACATAATCTAGATATATACATATTATATATATATGAAATGAAATAGGAAAATTACAAGTTACTGACAATACTGAAATTTAAACTTTAAAGCACTGAACAATATGCAATTTTAAATCTGAAATCTTTAACGGCTCTTAACGGTAAATGTGCAATTGTACACATTTAACGGAATACTTTTTGCTCAAAAATACATGTTATGTTATATACTACATATACTTGCACATAGACAATACCTAAAACTTGACCAATTATTGATTTATTTTCTATTAAAATGTTTGTGACATATACCTAATATTTACAATTACATTTGTACTTAAATGAGTTGTAATCGAAGCTAAGGATGTACGATAAATCAATTTGCGTCAACATGATGATTGCTAATGTACACATAATTATTTAAATTAATAATAGTGATCAGTCATCAAAAAGTTGGTAAATCAAACTTTATGGTTAATCAAATAAGAATTAAGAATGATTACAGCCCTAATCGATGTGCTTACAATGTCTGAAATACATAGGTTTTCATTTTTTTTAAACGCTTTTATATTTTACATTGGATTTATTATTATTTTCTGCGTAAGTTAAACTTGTTTGCAATACAATTGAAGAATAATTTCTTTATGTTAATTTTGAAATATTAATAGTTTCGTTAGTTTAATTTTTTCCCATATTGAAAAAAAAAACATAAAATAAGCAAGTCAATGAGCGACTGACAATGAAAATGAAATTTATAAAAAAAAAAAAAATAGCAATAAAACATTGAAAGATTTTCTTTATAAATAATATTTAGGTTATGTGTGTAAATACAAATAAGGACATAAATATCTGCTCCGTGTAGCCCATGATTAGAGTGGCTGATGAGAAAAAAAAAACAAAACACTTAAATAAAATAAAATGTAACAACTAAAACATTATTTTTACTTAAAATCCTAAAACAACAGTAACAAGGGCAAGCAATTGGTAACATTTGATAATAAAAGAGCTTCTATTATGGCTTTAAAAGCTGATTCCAAATACAATCATTGATCGAATTGACCATAATATATAAAAAAAACTGCTCAAATACAGCAAATGCTTAAATGCATTGGAGCTTATATTACTTAGTTAATCAGTGGCACTGAAAAAAAAAAAGAATTTAAAACAAAAAAGTAAGGGTACAAAAAAAGAGCTCTAAACCAACTTGAAGTGCTTTTAAGGTTGGAAAGAAAAATCGGTTGCACAAACAATGCTCAATTCAGCAGGATTTTTGAAATTCTTAATGAAACGGAATTAAGTTTTATATAGAGGAATGCGTACATATATATTAATTATGGTTTAGAAAGAGCACTTTGTACCTTCTGGGAAATTTTTATTTATTTACCATCAGCTTGATCGTTTTTTTTATAGAATTTTTCAAATATCGAAACATGTTTATTTCAATTTCACTTTCCCTTATATTAAAACAATTCTTTTGAATTTATTTGCATTTCAGATGAACTTAGCTGAAGGCGGCATAATAAGACATCTTCAAACGATGTTATGTTCCAAGTGTGCACGAGATAAGACTGATTTTATTACATAAATTTTTTTTAACATAATAGCTTTAAATATTATAAAGATTTACATAAATAGTAAAATAAAAAGTTCCCTAAGTTTATTTGAATATTTTCAAATTTTCTCGCTTTACATTACAAAGTCATAAGACTTCAGTTATTCCCGTTTAAAATACAGAAGAAGTAGAATATGTTCTGTTCTGCACCTAAAAGTATGCTAATTTAAAACATTAAAAACTAGGGCATAATTGCATATGCAACTAGTTCCGTGAGTAGTAATCAAAATTTCGGTAGTTGTATGAATATCATCTTATTTGCGATTTTCTTTAAAAGAAAATTCTTTTAACTCGTTTTTGCAGTTACAAAATATATAAAAAATTATAACTAATATTTTTCTTAATTTAATTGCAGATGAAAAAAATAATAATAAAAAAGTCGAAAAAAGGTATGTAGCAGTTAAAACTTTTCTTTATGTAGTTGTGGAGTTTTTTAAGAAAATTTTTATCAAAACTTATATTTATTAAATTTAAAGTGCAAGAGCATTACTATTGTTTTGTTTTCAATCTCAGAACGATTGCATCTTTTAGGCGCAGTTAACAATCAGTTAAAAATTTCGTCTAAATAGATTTTAGTAATAAAATGCTGTAACAACCTTCAGCTCTGCTCAAAAATTGGAAAGGATCTCTCCGAGACATTCGAAACCAAACGTGGTTTTAGACAAGGTGATTCGCTATCGTGCGAACTTCTTTAATTTGATGTTGGAGAGTGTTGTTGTTGTTTTTGTAACCGCAGAAAAATTCCCCAAATTGCGCTTCGGGGAATTTCGCGAGAATGACAGTCCTTGGCCGGATAAAAATCCGGGTCGTTCCGTAATAAAGACCCGACCGTCGCGGGAATTATTGGATTTTAGTCGCTTCTTACGACAGGCATGCCTTACTGTGGATAAATTCTTGAGCCCCTTACCCGCCGGGTTATGCTGGAGAGTGTAATACGCGCTGCTGGTCTGAGTCGCCACGGCACCATATACACTAAAAACACGATGCTGTTGGCGTACGCATATACAAGTATATATCGTTTGCCGCACCACCGAAACGGAAGAATAACTCTTGAAAATAGGTCCTACTTTCGACGCGGTAGGCATATGAAAAGCACGAACTGCAGGAGCACTTCAATGACATGAACATAATCAAGCGCATGAAGATACAACGTCTGCGCTGGGTACATGCCCTTCGCAATGATAAAGATGCTCCAGTGAAAAGATCATTTGACTTGGTACCCTGGGGTGGACAATGAAAGCAAGAGCGTCCCCGAACAACATGGAAGTACGAAGTGTTCTTGGTCTGTATAACTGGCGAAACTTCGCTAAGGAGAGAGGAGATTGACGAATATTTTCCTGCTCGGCCCAAACCGAGAAACAGTTGTAGAACCATAGGAGAAGAAAAAGACCAAATAAGTTAATTTTAATGTTGTTTGTAGTTTTTGGAAGATACCACATAACTCAAGAATTATTTCATGCCATTTTTTTTTTAATGGAATTAATATGGAATATTTATTATAATTCAGTATTTTCTCACTACAAGAGATATTTTAACATTTTGAGTTGCGTCATTTTTACACTGTGGCGAGTTTATTCAATAAATTCATACTCGCTCTCCAACGTCTGGATTTTCAACGCTCTCTACACTTCACGCAACGCTCTCTGTATTTTGTTTGGAATCACACTCTGCAGAGCAGCCGGTTAACTAAACGCAATGAAACAAAACGAAATACAGTTCTTTTTGGCATTTTCACAGCGCGTTCAAGGCTCTTATCTGTTGATAAAATGATACTGAATAGGCAACGAAATCGCTGTGGAGCATTTGTGGCTCGTTACCTGCTCTCTCTCTTTATATTGTCGTGGTGACTCTGCAGTGAGTCGATTCAAATATTGCACAGCAATCTTCGCACAGTTGCTGTCGTCTTGTTCGGTGTCAAAGTCGCAAGTAGAATTGCTTCGGCGGCGGAAACAGAAAAAAAGGAATTGAAACATTTTTGATTACTTGCGGTATTTTATTTTGAAACGATTTTATTTGTTTTTCTATGCGTCTCTGTTCAAACAATGGATAAAATTGAAGCGAATATAAGCAAGGCCGGTGGTTCACAATTGCTTTTCACAAACGTTTTGTTAAAGTAAAAACAACAAATTAACAAACAAAGGCCACCAGCCAAACACTCGAAGAAGAAGTTGATTGAGGCAACAACAAAGTCGGTGATTTATACACATGATATACGCACACAACTACGAATATATTGCGTGCAAATGTGTGTATGAAGCTGTGTTGATGAATTTATAAAATCGGAATTTTAATTGCACTTTTGATATCCAACAAAGCGGGTCATACCGAAAAAGACACAGAACGCCAAACCAATGTTGCAATAAATCGTCTAAGAAAGCCTCCCACTTTGTCGACGGCACACAGCTAACAAGCGAGCAAGCCAACAGGCAGGAAACGGGAACAGAGCACATTGACAAACGGTCAACTGTGCGACAAGACACCAAAAATAGGCGCGTAAAAAATAAATTCTGCAAATTGTTCCATATTTTTTATTGCATTTATTTGCTGAAAAAACATTTTCGTCGTATGTGTACGCGTTGACGTGTTTGGTGCAAGAATTCGTAACTTAAATTCAGAAAAATACTTTTATTTTACATATATTTTGGTGTGAATACAGGCAGGACGGTCGTTTGCGTTTAGTAAGAAGCGGATATACGTGTATAATAATAATTAAAAAAAAAACAAATAAACAAGAAAAACAACTTTGCAAACACCTGCGAACACACATACACATACACACACACACTCATACAGACATATGACAACAATGCCGAATTTATTGAAGCCATTCTGGCTGTACCAAAACACACTTCTCGTCGCCATCTTCAGTTTTTGCTTTGTTGTGGCGGATTTGGAAATATCAACAAAACAACAACAAATAAATGAAATTAATAACGCACCGCCTGAGTCTGCTCTAAAGGGCAAGTTAATATTCTCACATGTGGTAAGTGTAATTTTTTTATTTTATTTGACAGTCGTCAAACGCTTACAAATACTGAGTTTTAGTTCATTAGCCAGCTGAGAGCTTAAGATAATTTTTCCTTAATTTCTTCCTTCCTTTCCTGTTTTAGCTCTTCCGCCATGGCGATCGCACACCAATTGAGCCATATCCTACGGATCCGTGGAGAAAGCGTGAGGACTGGCCAGTTGGTTGGGGTGAACTGACAAATGTAAGTGTGTAAAATTAGTTTAATATGCTATTAATTTGTTAAAAAACGGCTTGTGGCATTAAATATTTGCAAGTGCATGCATAATATATTTACATACATATGCATGTACGTATGTATGTATATATAAATGTAAAACATTACGTATGTTTGCTACCATATGGAAACACTGAGTTTACTGCGTTGGAGTAGGGAGTTCACTACATTTACATACATACATACATACATTAGTATTTATACATGTATATATATGTATGTATGCAGACATTTTAATTAACTTTATTGTTCAGAGAATATATTAAATAATTCTATTTTTATCATCATTAAATTATCTTTTTATCTGCATTACGTAAATTTCCATAAAATCTGAGCGATGTCCATATTTGAAAAAAGTACTAAAAGTTAAACGGAAATTGATAAGACCACAGATGAGCAGTGCAAAATATTTACCTAATATTTCCGCAGTCATTTTTTAATTAAAGTAGACAAAATTATCTTTCTTTTTTAAGCTAAAAATGATTTATGTTTACATATATGTATAATGAGTGATTAATTTCGAGGTTCCCTACTTTTTTAAAGAAAAAACGCAAAAAACTAAATTTAATGAGGAATGTTTAATATCATTCGAAAAACATTCTTTCTTTAGCATTTATTTTTTGAGGATTATCTTTTTCCAATGTTGGCCGCGGCTATGTCTCAGATGGTCCATACGTATAGTCCAATTTTCGATGACTCGTTCGAGCATTCCGACTGGTAACTGTCGAATGACACGTATGATGTTTTGCTCCAAGGCCTAAATCGAAGCGAGATTGTCCGCACAGATTTTAGACTTTACATATCCCCACAGGAAAAAATCTCACGGTGTGATATCATACGATCTTGGTGGCCAATCGACCGGCCCAAAACGTGAAATTATATGCTCACCGAAGTGTTCTCTCAATAAATCCATCAAATAATCGGTTATCATGGCGCGATAAAGTTCGCCATTGACGATTATTTTCTCACCGGCATTATTTTTGAAGAACTATGGACCGATGATTCCACCGGCCCACAAACCATGCCAAACCGTTGGTTTTTCTGAATGAAATGACAGCTCTTGAATTTCTTCAGGTTGCTCTTCGTTCCAAATGCGACAATTTTGCTTGTTTACATACACATTGAGCCAGAAATGGGCTTCATCGCTGAACAAAATTTGGCTCAAAAACGTTGGATCTTCTTGGAACTTTTCAAGAGCCCATAGAGCGAAGCGATGTCGCTTGGGAAGGTAGAGCGGCTTCAGTTCTTGTACAAGCTGTATTTTGTACGCTTTCAATTTAAGATCTCGACGTAAAATGCGCCAAGTCGTTCCATAGGTCAGTCCGAGTTGCTGCGAACGGCGCCGAAGCGAATCTCCACGGTCTTCGTGTACACTCTCAGCTACGGCCTCTATATTTTCTTCACTGTGTGCTGGATGTGTTCTATTCGGTGGAATATTGTCCAATAATGAATGCTGGGTCTCAAACTGGGTGATGGTGTTGCGAATAGTATGCTCAGTAGGTCGATTAGGGAAGGTAGACCATAAGTTGAACGAAGCGCTTGAAACACATTCTTTACAGAACCTGAATTTTCGTAATAAAGTTGAATGATTTGTAAACGTTATTCAGGCGTAAGTCTTTCCTTGATGAAATGCCAAACAATACTGAACAAAAATAACATAACAGTTTGACACGACTAACGCGTAATCTGTAAAAAAAAAGGCTATTGAGAAAAGTACCTCTACCTGGATCGCCCTACATTACATACATAAATTGGTATAAAAAAATCGACTGTAAATTTCAGTAGGTATTTACTGTGTATTTAAGAGTGCTAACTTGTTGATTGCTGTTAGCCATTTTAAGGTTTGACAAAGGCATAAAAACTCTAAATTAATATTGGTAACATTTATTGAGTTTTTATATTATTAATTTGAATTTAATTTTAAACAATTTTAATTTTTTAATTTTTATATTAATAATTCGTTATTTGAAGAACTGTTTTTTTATAGTTTTAATCTATAAATTTTTTTAGGTTGAGTACCAACTTTATACTTAATCAATCATTTTATTCACTACTATCTAGATTCCTTAATGAAATCTTAATTAGCACTGATTCAGTTGATAAGTATGTGTTTTTTTAATTGTAAAAAATTTAAAAAATTCAAAATAATCTTAATCTCTAAATTAGTTCTCAGTTCATTAACCCATAATAGTCATCTATAAACCCAGTAGAAATTGTATGCATACAACATCGATGTAAGATGCATGAAAAAGCAGCTCTATATGCATGCCAGTATAAATGAACTTCTATTTGATTTATAATGGAACGATTTTCCGTCATTCCTTGTCAATTTTGGTTTTGCGACAAACCGGTTTCGGCGTTCCGCCATCTTCAATGCCTAGATTCGTTTGACAAGGAATGACGGAAAATCGTTCCATTATAAATCAACTTACCACCCTGTCGGAAGATCAAAACAACAAAAGGAATGAACTTCTATTTCTATTTTGTTTTTGATCCTACATTTGTTGTTTACATATGCAAATTTCTATCAGCAATTCGGGTGTGTCATATTCGCAATAATTCAAAAAAGGTTGTGACATTAATTATCATACAAAGTTACATACTACATGTGAATTCATTCATACAGGCAGGAGTACGCGTAGGCAGTAGCAAAATAATTTAATCATATGCGTATGAAAAAAAAAATTTATTTTCGATTTTTAAGGGAAGAACAATTTTTTAAATGGAAAATATATGTATGTATGTATGTAAGTATAAGCAGTTAAGTTAAGAATTTTAATGAATTCTTCGTGCTCTTCATATAAGGATACTCGTGCGTCATGCATTCTTCTTGTTTGCATACAATTTTTTTTGAACTGGGAAATCAACTAATTTTCTTTATTGGCTTATCAACATTATTTCTAATAATATTGATTGTTGAAATACAATACATTCATATGAGTACATACATATGTATGTATATATTCACGCACTTGTGTTTACAAACAATCAAAACCTTTAATAATTTATTCACACACACGAGTATTTATGCATACATATACGTAATCTATGTTATAATGCACATACACATGCACTTATATATTTGTATAGAACAATCAGTGGCGTTAATTTCAACTTAATGAGTGTACAAAAGTGGGATAAATAGAGTCTTGTGACGAATTTGGTGTTTTTTTTTATACATTTCACGTATATACATATATAAAATGTTAAATTAACTTTGGTCCGAAGTATGTAAGTACGAGAAGAAGAAGAGATAGACCCACCACCGAAATGCATACCAATCGTATCAGGTTGGCTCGGTCGAATTGTTGTGGTCATGCCCATTTCTTATAGCTCCCATACAACCGATTTGTTCAGATATCAGGTTTTCAAAGATATTATTTAGCATGGCCGAAGACAGCATTTGCCACCAAAGTACAAAGCCGTAACAAAATCCTCAAATCACTAGCCGGTAGCACCTGGGGGGAAAGAGAAATAAACGCTGCTGGCTACGTATAAGGCAATTGACAGGCCGGTCGTAAACTATGCTGCGCCGATTTGGACACCGGGGACTAGCGAGACGCAGTTGAAGAAGCTCCAGATTTGCCAGAACACCGCCCTTCGGACCGTGACGGGAAACCTCTTGATGGCGCCGGAGCCTCACTTACACAGTGAAACATCCATGCTCCCAGTTAAGGAGCATAATGTTATGCTGTGTAAGCAATATCTGCTGGGGTGCTACCGTATGGATCATCTCAACAGACATTTATCGGAAGCTGAACCACCACTTAGGCACATATGGAAGGGAGTACTTGACCACCGGGACGCCGCACAGCAATACAGACAAGACCCACTGGACAGGACGGAATACAGACAGGCCATCAATACCATTCACCGAGAGTCCGTTAACACCTTCGTGAACTCTCTGCCAGTGAATAGTGTTTTCGGAGTCCAATCACCACCCATTGTAGAATAAGAGCTCGAGCTGCCTCGTGATACCTGCGTAACCCTGGCACAATTAAGATCTGGATACTGTAGCAGGCTTAACTCCTACCTATCCAGACTCGACCCTGACATACACAACATATGTACCGCATGCAACGAATCTCCGCACGACACTAACCACCTCTTTGCATGCCCCCTTAACCAACCCTTTGGTCCGAACCCGTCGAAACAGCATGTTTCCTGGGCCTTCGGTTAGATGATCTCGATGACTGAATCTAAACTTGCCTGACCCTAGACGGGGCCGGCGTATTGCCGCTCTTAACAACAACAACATTTCTTTCTTGTTTCACATTTATTTGTATTGAATATGTACAAGTACATATGTATGTATGTTTGTTCGTTTGCGTTGCTTTTAAATCACAGTTAGTATTCAAACAAATATTTTTTTTTATGGATTTAATGCACACGAATATTTTTATTATTATGATAACGAAATATGAATGCGGGTGTTAATAAAAAATGCCCTGTCGGAAAATTTCGGGGGAAAAATTCAAAAAATTTAGTATAGTAATAAATGGTAGTAATATTAAAAGAATTTGTGTATTTCAAACTATTTACATATACATACACATTTACATATTTGGCATTTAGTGGCAAATTTGATTTTTTCTTAACTCTATTATTTCCTACTGAACACGCAACTACAACGCTATCAGTGGTCAATTTGAAATGTCTACTTAACGCCAATTGAATGTTCGTTTTATCTGTTCAATGACATAAATAGCAATCAGTATTTACATAGAAATTTATTTGTTTGCACACGTTTTCTGAAAATTGATAAAACACGGGATGTTCGAAAAATTGCAAATAAAAGGCAGAAGTAACAGAACAAAAGTAAAGAAAAATATTTCGGTTGTTTGTTTTATGTATTTTCAACGCTGACAACATTAATTTTTACAAATGTATTTTATCTGGTCTTCAATAATTTCCCTGCCAACCGCATCAATGTTTTTATCGTTTGAAAAAATGGAATATGTGATAAAAGGAAACTCTGACAACAAAGTCCGCATGCAAACTATGATAGGAAATTGTTTATTGTTTTTTTTGAAATCTTGTAAAAGTTCAGGATAAAATATATCTTGATTAAGTTTTTTCATTTATTTTGTATTGAAATATAAATTTTTCGTGTAGCTTTATTGTTACATTTCAAGCTGGCGTTTCAGTTAAAGCCTACACTATTCCTTTTATGGAGATACTCATACATGTGTACAATATACTGTAGGTATAGCCACACGCATGTAAAGGGTGATCCAAGTAGAGGTGTCTTTTTCAATAGCCTTATTTTGACAGATCACGCGTGAGTCATGTCAAGCTGTCATGTTAATTTTGTTCAATATTGTTTGGCATTTCATCACAGAAAGACTTGCGCCTGAACAACGTTTACAAATGATTCAACTTTATTACGAAAATTCACGTTCTTTAAAGAATGTGATTCGTGCGCTTTGCTCAACTTGTGGTCAACATAATCAGCCTACTGAGCGTACTATTCGCAACACCATCACCCCTCTTGAGACACAGCATTCATTATTGGATAATATTCTACCGAATAGACCACGCCCAGTATGCAGTGAAGAAAATATAGCGGCCGTAGCTGAGAGTGTACACGAACACCGTGGAGAGTCGATTCGACGCCGTTCGCAGCAACGAGATCTTAAATTGAAAGCATCATCGGTTCGCTCTATGAGCTTTTAAAAAGTTCCAAGAAAATCCAACGTTTTTGAGCTATATTTTGTTCAGCCAAATTTTGTTCAGGCACCCTATTTCTGGCTCAATGGGTATGTAAACAAGCAAAAATGGCCGCATTTGAGACGAAGAGCAGCCTGACATTTCATCCAGAAAAAAACAACGGTTTGGTGTGGTTTGTGGGCTGGTGGAATCATCGGTCCATATTTCTTCAAAAATGATGCCGATGAGAACGTAATCGTAAATGGCGACCGTTATCGCGCCATGATAACCGACTATTTGATGCCTGAAATTGAAGCTCGTGATCTCCGCGACATTTGGTTTCAACAAGACGGCGTCACTTCCCACACATCACATCAATCAATGGATTTATTGAGAGAACACTTCGGTGAGCAGATAATTTCACGTTTTGGGCCGGTCGATCGGCCACCAAGATCGTGTGATATCACACCGTTAGACTTTTCCTGTGGGGATATGTAAAGTCTAAAATGTAAAGTCTATGCGGACAATCCCGCTTCGATTCAGGCCTTGGAGGAAAACATCAGTCGAAATGCTCGAACGAGTCATCGAAAATTGGACTCAACGGATGGACTATCTGAGACGTAGCAGCAGACAAAAATTTTTAAAGAAATTATCTTCAAAAAATAAATGCATTTAAATTTGATTTTCTATTTTTTTTCTTTAAAAAAGTAGGGAACCTCGAAATATATCACCCGATATATACTGTCTCATATACGTATGTAGCTTGTACAGCTGTTTAACATTTTTTTTCCGCTCAAATAGATTTAATTAAACAAAAATATTTAAAAAAGTTCTTATGTTGTTTAATATCTATACATATGTATGTATATACAATAACTTACGAGCAATATGTCGTTATCAAATACTAAAGTGCTACTGGAACAAATTACAAGAATTCGCCATATATACATAGATATTTATTTATGTTATCTTTCTTCAGTTCTCTTGCGTAGAAAATTTGAAAATTTTTTATTTAATTTATTATAAATATAATTTAAAAATATGTGACACGCTGCCTTTTATTAATTGAATATGTAGAATTTTTTAAATAAGTCCTTGAAGGAAATAAAATCAAATGAATAAAATAATAATAATAAAAAAATTAAAAATTTAAAATAAATGAAAAAAAAAATTAAATTAAAAATAAATAAAATGAAAAAAATAATTAAGTAAAATAAAATAAAATGTAATAAAAAAAAATTTTTTTATATAAAAAAAATAAAAAATAAAAAAAATAAAAAATAAAAAATTTAAATAAATTAAAAAAAAAATAAATAAAAAAATAAAAAAAAATAAAAAAAATAAAAAAATAAAATAAAATGAATTAAAAAATAAATAAAAAATAAAAAATAAAAAATAAATAAAAAAATAAAAAATAAAAAATAAAATAAATAAAAAATAAAGTAAAATAAAATAAAATAAAATAATGAAATGAAATTATAAAATATAAAAAAAAAAATATTAAAAAAAATATAAAAAATAAAAATAAAATAAAATTAAATTAAACAAAAAATATAATTAATTTAAATAAATAAAAATTAAATTACATTAAATAAATAAATAAAATTGGCGCTGCTTATTTGTTAAGCGGTTTATGCCGAGTTTTTCTTGCTATTTTTGAGTTTTGTGTTTGAATCCGGGCCAAACCAATATTCGGCTGAAATTGTCAACCTCTCCAAGCGCTTTTGATATAAAACTCAAGTTTTTCATATTCTATTGAAATATGCATCTGATTGCGGAGCATTTTGGTTTCTTTTGCAAATTTGACAATTCGAAAATCACTTTTCAAAACTTATATTCCAAATATTTAAAACACTATTTTTAGTTATAATCTATTGCTTTCTACATATATAGTGCTTTTTATTAGAAATTAATCAATGCAATAATCCCGAAATGTTTCGCTTTATTTTACAGATAGGAAAAAATCAACATTATGAACTTGGGAAATGGTTACGTCAACGTTACAATACACTCTTGAATGAAACTTATTCTGAGAATGAGATATATGTGCGTTCCACTGACGTTGATCGTACGCTGGCGAGTGCGCTCTCCAATTTGGCTGGACTCTATCCACCCACTGGCGATCAGATATGGAACAAAGATATACCTTGGCAGCCCATACCAGTGCACTCAATGGCCGAGAAGAATGATAAGGTACTCATTTCATTTGCTTATGTTCCATATTTTAATATTTATTAATGTTGAAACCTACTCTGTAAATTTTTAGGAATTAGCTGGCAAAGTGCCATGTCCAGCTTATGATTATGCACGTTCAACGTTATTGAACTCAATAACATTTCAGCAACTGAATCAACGCTATCAATATTTATATGACTACTTGACCAAATATTCAGGTAACAATATCCAGACATTGGAGAGCGTACAACGCATGAATAATACTTTATTCATTGAGTCACTCTACAACCGGACACTGCCCGAATGGACTAGGAAAGTCTTTCCCAGCGCTGATATGACTTATATAGCGGATTTCGCATTCTCCATTAACACTTATACACGCCGCATGGCACGCTTAAAGGTCGGACCGCTGATAAAGGAAATGCTACAGCGGTTTGAGCAGAAGGCGCGTGGCTCATTGAAACCCGATCGTTCGGTTTGGATTTACAGTGCACACGACACTACTGTGGCGTCTGTTTTGAATGCTCTGAAATTATATGACGTAAGTGTATTACAATTTTTGTGTAGTGGACTTAGATTTCGTCACTTAAATGGTTACTTAAATGGTAATTTTGAGTCAAACAGTATAAAAAGTATCGGGGTCGGTGTAGTTGAGTGATTGAAGAAGATGAATTCTAAGGTTGAGTCATTAAACTTAAAGTTATATGCAGCATACTTACCGGAAAATTTTGCAGTAGTGCTCACCTATTGATTTGCTTATAGATTTTATAATGATTTAATGGTTTTTTTATTAATGGAAATCTAAGAAAACAACATTTTAAATTTTACATTATTGCGATAGTTTTTCTTCAGATTTTGTACTTTTCATTGATTTTGAGTTAAAAAAAATCTTCAAATGTTTATTTAATATATATAAACCTTTCTCTCTTTTAGATGAAGAGTCCCGGCTATACAGCTTGTTTACTATTCGAATTGCGGGTCGATGAGAATAATCAAGCTTTCATTTCAATATTCTATAAAAACAACTCGCCCGAAGCAAAATTACTTAATATACCCGACTGTGGTGTTGCCTGTCCATTAAAACAAATGTACAAGCTCTACAATGACATATTGCCAGTGAATTGGGAGCAAGAATGCAAATTAAACACAATGATGATGACCTATGATGAGGCAAATATCGGTTTGGCTATGGGTATGTATTACAACAAAAAAAAAAAATTAATTAAATTGGCTTTACTTTTATTACTAATATTAGATTTCCTTTTATTTGCAGCGATATTGGCCTCAGTTATTAGCTTTATGCTCTTGCTCTCCTACATTTTCATGATGTATTATCGCCGGCGTAGATATAGTTTGTATGCCTATGCGCAAATGGCATAATTATCGGCGACGGATGTAGCTCTTTAGTTATCCCCAGCAACAGCAACAATCTACAACCAACAACCAGCGACCAACAACGTGAAACCAACAAGCTCCCATTGTTAATGAGCACAAATTTACATGTTCCTCCAAATATCAATGTATATGTATGTGCTTATGAAACCAAAGTTATGCATTTAAGTTTTAATATTTGACAAATATGATATTTAGGAATTGAATTGCATTTTCATTGTGTATATGTATGTGTATGTAAATCTATTATTAATTGTGATTCACATGTCTAGCTTTTTAAATTACATACAAATTTTACTAAGTACATACTTAAATACTACATCCAGCCTACATATATTTATTAAAATAACTACATTATGTTTGTGTCAGCTTTTCGTCTGCTCGTTAAGTAAAATGTACTGGAATGTATCACAAATGTAAAGTTGCCTTTAAATTTGGCTTGAAGAATGTTGATTCACTTTTTAGTTTCCATAAAATTTAAGCAATTTATGTACTTTCAGGCTACTTTATTATCCTAATTATTTTCTTTTATTTGTAAAATATTTAAAAATCATTTAGCTGATGATTTTTTTTTCTAATATTTTTTTTTTTACATTTTTGCAAAACAATATTTGAAATGAACAAAACCGTAATGCAATGCAATTTACTTGTGAACATTTTTAGTTTAATTTTTGTTTTAGATATTTTTTTTTTTTTACTGCCAATAAACACAATTCTTGTGTGCCCTCGTGTGTTGTTGTCCTAAAAAATTGTTCGTGGTATTTTTTAATTATTTAACAAGAATGATCCTTGTATTTGTGCAGTCACATATTTACATTAATAAGTAATTTTTAAACGTAATTCCTACTTGTTATGAACACCAATACGAAGTATATACATATATATATATATGTTAAGAAATTTGCATTAAATATTAAATAAGACTGTTGTTCAATGGAAATGATGTTTGACAAAAAATTTTTTTTTACAAATATATAATAAATGAACGAATTGAAAATGTACATACATTTTTACATAGATAACACATATATGAAATTTTGTAAATTATATTGATTTTAAAAATAAAACTAGGAAAATAATCTTTAAATAAATTCAAATTAAATTTATCTACTATGAGAGAAGTTGTTTCAATTTAATTTGAATAGTGCGACTCAAATCGTATGCTAAGAACAAAAGTGAGGTTCTAATTAAATTTTAACTTTTTTTTCAATAGCGATACCTCGCTGAAAGAATAGCAACGCGTCGGGAGCCGGGACTTACCAGCTGAGTTAATCAAACTTGGCGGCGAAGAATTGACAAAGTGCATGAATCAGTATAACCAGCGATTGAAACCTTAATGTGCTTTGTGCAATCCATAAAATGGGATACCCCACCGATTGCATCAATTATCTACTAATAAACCCAGACAAGTTCTGATCTAGCGTATTGTGTGAAGGAATAAATCCCACCGTCAACGAAATGATTTCACATTTTCAAAGTGGCTAGTCAACCCTAGATATTCACCATGCGCGTAGGGGCTCAAGAATTTACCCGCGGTAAGGCATGCCTGTCGTAGGAGGCGACTAAAATCCAATTGTCACTTCCGCAATATTCCCCACGCGTCATATCTTGAAAAAGAGCCGTAAATCGATTTCAAAGCTATCTTCGAGAGCACGCAAAGGCGCTATGTCTGTATATGGTATCCGCACAAAACTTCTATGGCAGTGCAAATTGACGCTAGATAATACCAGAAACGCAGTTAGAATTGATAAGATATTTTTGAAGCCGTTCGAAGTTTCAGACAGGGTGACTCTTTATGGTGTGACTTCTTGAATTCGGTGCTGGGGAAAATAATAAGGTCTGCAGAGTGAAATCTTTTAGAAGAGTATGTCACTGTTGGTGTATGCCGATGATTCAGATGTCATTGCACGTAACAACCGCACTGCAAGTTCTGCCTTTTCTAGGTTAGATAAAGAAGCGAAGCGAATGGGTCTGGTAGAAGAAGAAGAATTATCTCCTGTTATTAAAAAAACAGTCATCGAATTCGCTTCTTGGCTGTAACGTCATTGTTGACAGTCATAACTTTCAAGTTGTAGATAATTTCTTCATCTATATTGAAACCAGCATCAACACCAACAACAATATCAGCCTTGCAATCCAAGGCAGCACCACTTTTTACAACAGGTGTTCGGATCGCGATTGCAGATGAACCCCAAGAAAAAAAAAATACTATGTCAAGCCTGGTGAACCCGTTCACACTTTTCATATGGTGGTACCAGACGGATGTGGTGAACTACGAGCCGTGAATGCGTGATAAACGACCAGAAACAACCAAAAGGCATGACAAGGTGATTTTGCAACTTGACAACGCTTGGCCTCATGTCGCTGTAATGGTCAAAAACTATCTGAAAACGCTGAAGTGGGAAGTCCTACCCCACCCGCCGTATTCTTCAGAACTTGCTCCTTCCCACTATTGGCTTTTTTGACTAACGCAAAGCGATTTGGAGGGTCACCGGCTCGGGTTTTTTGAAGAAAACGAAAAATGGCTCAATGATTGAATCGAGGGCACAGAGAACTAATTTTTTAGAGATGGTACTCGAAAATTACCAGAGAGATGGGAAAAGATAGTTGTTTCCGTTGGGTAATACTCGGTATGATGTATTTTTTATTTTAAATATAAAATTTGATCTGTACTTCCGGAGTACATAACGCACAAACACCGTTACATTATGTTGATCTCCTATCGAATGCCTTCGAAACGTTTTAGGCCTCTACAATTAGTTAAGTTGTGCGTTGTTGAAAAGTCAGTCGTTCAGGAAAACAATTTTACGAGGTATGTTCAAAGGAAAAGGTGAGTTTTGATTTTTCGCGGGCTGGGTACATTCGGTTATCGATATTTTTTTTTTATAATCGGATACATATGTTTATCATGTGCTTGCATTAGGAGCGAATTTCGATTAGTAGTTTGTTCTTGACAACAGAAGAGGTTAGTCACGTTTTTGTGTGCTCTTCGTTTTTTGACTTCTGAAAGGAATGGATCATAGAATATGTATTAAATTTTGCGTTAAAAATGGAATAAAGTGCTCCAAGGCACTTGAAAAGTTGACTGTGGCATTTGGTGAGTGCACTTTGTCTCAAAAAGGTGTTTATAAGTAGTACAAGCGCTTTACAGAAGGCTGAGAAGATCTTAATGACGTTGAGCGTCCGTAGGTGCAACCACGCCTTCAAGCGAAGAAAACATCGAAATAGTGAAAAAAATTGTTCTTGAAAATCATCGAATCACTATTAGGGAAGTCGCAGACGATGTTGGCATATCAATCGGCTAATGCCATTCAATTTTCTCGAATGTTTTGGTCATGAAACGTGTAGCAGCGAAGTTTGTTCCGAAATTGCTAAATTTTGAGCAAAAGCAATGTCGCATTAGTATTGCTCAGGATGTGTTGGATAACATCAACAACGATCCGCGTTTACTCGAAAGGGTCATAACTGGTGACGAAATGTGAGTATATGACGTCGAAACCAAAGCCCAATCATCCCAATGGAAGCTGCCAGATGAGCCAAGACCGAAAAAGGCACACCAAATTCGATCAAATGTGAAGGTTTTGCTCACTCTTTTATTTGATTACAACGGTGTGGTGCATCATGAGTTCCTGCCAAAAGGTCGTATACTTAGCAAGGAATACTACAAGGAAGTTATGCAACGTTTGCGTGAAGCAATACGGCTCAAACCATCGGAATTGTGGAAAAACAAATCGTGGATTCTGCATCACGACAATGCACCAGCTCACACTTCAATGCTTATTTGTGATTTTTTGGCCAAAGACAAAACCGCAATCATGCTTCAATCACCGTATTCACCAGATTTGGCTCCCCGGGACTTTTTCCTATTCTTTTACTTCTTCGAAGAAAGAGCTGATGGCCATACCGAAAAGCGCATTTCAGAAGTGATTCGAGGATTGGAAAAAACGTTGGCACAATTGAATTATATTCGAGGGGGATTACTTTGAAGAGGACAAAATAGATTTTGATGAATAAATAAGTACTTCTAAAAGTACTTCAAAAAAAAATTAAAAATTCACCATTTCGTTTGAACACACCTCGTATATATGTATGTAGAATATATGTATGTAAAATATATGCTGAAAACGTGACTGTTTCATTTTAACGTTTTGCAAAATGTAACTGTTAAAATCAAATTACGAAATACGTAAATCAAAAAGGCCAAATAATATTAATTTAAATTTTATTTTTAATTAATGTTTATTTTGTATTTAAAATTATTTACTATACAACATTTGCTTAAAATAGAATATTTCAAATTAAGTTACTTAAAAAAACTATTGGTGTGGATATTCTGTATTCTGTATATAAATAGATTTTTTTCTACTATATTCATATTATTCAAAAAATTCTCTTAGCTAAATATTGCAGCCTTAAACTATTTACAATACAATATTGAAATACATATGCATCTTACCCCATAAATTAAAATCAGTTTAATATGCTATGTATGTATATATATATATATTGCATATGTTTGTTTTATATCGTATATTCAAAAGGTCAGTTCCGCAAACCTCGATTTCAATGATTTTCAGTGTCAATATTTATTAGATTATACGTGTGTAGAATAACAAATTTCACACTCTTTGATGCTTTTCTCACTGATTTTTTTTAGCTAAACCCTCACGAACCGGTTGTATGGCAGCCAAACATTACAAAAATACACTCGCATCATAAGTTTCTTTCAAATATCTCAAAAACTGTCGAGTAATTCAACTCGTCGTTGTGATATGATCCGGTGTACATTTTTGTGGGTCTATCTCTTCTCTTTCTGGTACTAACATACTTCGGACCAGAGTTAATTTCATGTTCATGAAAGGCCGAAAAGTAAAAACAACCCATATCATATCGAGCCCTATCCGCGAAGCGTAATAGCCGGTAAGCGACAAAATGTAAATTTTACAGGAGAACGTTTTTTTTTACTTATTTCGGCACTCAAAGCTGATTATTGTCTGAATTTCGGTACCATACCTTTTTATTGCATTATAAAAGCCATGTAATGTGTAAAAATTTTTTATCAGTGAGAGATCACAATTTCGATTTATATTTCGATTTATATTTCGATAATAGTGTCGCTTACCTTTTTTTCGCGGATAGGGCTCGATGTACTTATATTAATGAGGGTATTAATTATGATAACTTCAAAAAATATTGCTTCATCTAATTGATCATAAAAATTGTGAATACATTTTTAACAGTCTCGTTTTCTACGGTACTGACCATATATACTTCCTTTAAATCGATTTGTAAGACACTTGAACTATGTATAAATGTAAAATATCTATTTTTTAACATTAAGCGCCAAAGTTCAAAACACTAAACTAGTTGTTTTGAATTGTTAAAATAAACAAAAAAAATTAAAAATTTAAACAAAAAAAAGAATAAACGCGTTGCGTAAATGTTACACAACTGACTGAAAGTGTTTGTTTGTTTGTATGTATGTATAGTGCTTGTAAGTGTGTAAGCTAACGGCGGCCATTACTGCCCTCCAGACCAGAGGGCCTTCGGCCGCTCAGCTTTTACTGAAAACCAAATTGATTTCTTGCACTCAACGCCACAGTGAGCTTGTCTAACCCAGCATACCGGTCTTATCTATATACCTTGTCATCCGAATAGATAATATACGGCTGTTGGCCATTGGACTGTGGCGAGGCTTGCTGTGGTGTGCCGCCAAAGTACGACATACGCGACATAGTGGAATAGGAGTTTTGTCCATTTGGTACAGCGCCACGTTGCGAAAGATTCTGTGTGGATTGATGTATGGAGGGCGTTTTGTGTGGCAATGTGGCATAGCTTTGCGTAGCATACGGTGGTACAGCGTAGAGCGCTGTAGGTGCACCCTTGAAACTCATTGGCACATTACCCGGGCCCATTGGCATTGGTGGTATACCGATCATAGCTGGACCGTTGTGGTAATCCACATTACTCATACGTAGTCGCACAATACAAATAATAATGATGAGAATGGCAATGAAGGCGACTACACCGCCAACAATGCCTATGATTAGCGTATCGTCATTACTCATGATGGGCGCCTTCATGAGTGGGGCTTTGGTTTTGATCTTCATCGGTGGTGCTTGTGTTGGTTCCAAACTCCAGATGATCATGGGCTCCTCGGTGGTGGTGGTTGTGGGACGTGTAACGAGTCGCGATGAAGACTTGAGCATATATTGTGAGGTGCTACGTGCGGTGGTGGAAGTCATGCGGCGCGGATCGCATGTCAATTCATCATCACCAACTTCGATGAGTTTCTTGCCGGCAAGGAAGGCAGGAGAGTGACATTCGACATCAGACATATGTGAATTGGGCAGCCAGCGTCGTAATGCGCGCGCATTGCAGTCGCAGTATATGGGATTTGTGGCGAGACCCTTCAACTGCATGCTAGAACGTCGATCCTCTAGCGCGGTAAGGAATTGTGGTACCAAAACAGTGACTTTGGAGCCTGTAATATCGAGTGTGAGGTGCGAAGAGCGTGGCACTGGGAAGAGTAAGGCAGGCGGCAATGATGTAAGTGACGTGTTTTGTAGCTTTATGGTAAGCTCACTACTCTTTAAACCCGCCAATGTGCCGGAAGAGATCGTCTTAACACGCTCACCACGTATGCCTATCGATTTGAGTCTCGGATGCTTCGCAGGTTGTATTTGCTCCGTGCCTATAGAGGCATCTTTCAGCTCTAAATCTATACCCTCCAGTCCGGGTAACAACTCGAGTATGCCCTGCAAGTCGAGGTAGCCCAACAAGGGTAGGTCGTATGCTTCGAGTTTTTCCAAATTAGGCATATGCTTGAAAGCGTTCTTCTCGATACGACTAACCTGATGCAGACTCTTTAGTTTTAATATACGTAACATTTCCAAATTTTCAAAATTTTCCTGTGAGATTACCTCAAAACTGTTATTAGAGAGGTCTAAAGTGTGTAGAGACTGCAATTTCGGCCAGGCGGCAGCAAGTTCGCTTAGACTCTCCAAGTGATTACTTGAAAGATCTAAAATCTCAAGTAGTGTTGTGCGTTGAAAAACGCCGTCATCAATCGATTTGAGGTTATTTTCGGAGAGATTCAAATACTGCAGAAATGGTGTCTCCAGTGGTTCGAGGTGCGCAATGCCTGTACCGGCTAAATTGAGCGCGCGCACAGTCTTTGGTTCATTGAGTATATTGCGTACGGCACCTTCACTCAGAGGATTGTATGAGAGATCGAGATCCTTGATATTCACCATAATACTATCGTCCGCTGGTATGGCGCGTATTTTGTTCCGGCTCAAATTCACCGAGGAAACAAAGAAATATTGACGCTGCAGCGCATTGAGTGGCGCATATTCGAATTTGTTCTGCGCCAAGTTTATATTCTCCAACATTTGCAGTTTTGAACGCTCAAATATCAAATCAGAAAGTTCGGACAGTTGATTACCCTCCAAATTGAGCATTTCTAAACGTACCAAACCTTCAAATGTGCGCTCTCCAATGCGGTCCAAATGATTGTATGACAAGTCGACTATCTGCAATTGAGTCGAGTTATGAAAGGCCATCTCGCTGAGCATATCTAATTGGTTGTGGGCGACGAGTAGTGCACGCAGGCGTGGTAAGCGCGCAAAGTCCAGCTCTTCAATCGATTTGAGTTGATTGTGTGAGAGGTCAACATATTCTAGATATTGCAGCGTCGTAATGAGTTCGGCGGGGAAGAAGCTAAATTTGTTATTCGCCGCTTTAATTTCACGCAAACGTGGATGTATGCGAAATGAAGAGGGAAAGAGGTAGCTGAGGTGATTGTTCGAGATATCGAGCTCTTCCAAGCCACTGCCTGTATTGAAGAACTCCCCCTTAAAAGCGGACAATTGATTACCGCGTAGATTTAGACGCTTGATATGCATCATGTTGACGAAAGCGCCAGGGCGTATCGAGGTAATTTGATTCTCAGACAAATCTATTGATGTGATATTCCACAAATCAACAAAACTGCCGTCGTTAATCTCTTGTAAATTGTTATTGTGGAGATAAATGTGCTTCAGGTCGTGCAGTGTGGCGAAGAGATCACCGGACATCTGTTTCAGCGCACAATGACTCAAGTCGATAACTTGCAGACGGGCGAGTGGTCGTATAAGAGCAGCTGGCACGGGCGCCAAATGGTGATTACCACTGAGATTTAGATACTGCAAATTCTCCAAATCCTGGAATATATTTCGAGGCAGATCAGCAAGATTGTTACCGCTCAAATCGAGACTGCGCAATTCGGTTAAGGTCAGCGGAGTAGTGCCCAAGCCAGTAAGGCGATTCTGTGAGAGTTTCAATTCATTAAGTGATTGATCCAAGCCCATGAATATGTCAGCACTAATGACGGCCAATGAGTTGCCTGAAAGATCGAGTGTGCGTAGATTGGCAAACGTTTGGAAGCTGCCAGGGGGCAGTTCGCGTATTACATTGCGCGCGAGTGTCAAGGAAGTGATGTCCTCAGCTTGTATAGAACCCAAAATCTCCGTGGATAAAGCGGCCACCCGATTAAAGTCCAAATGCAAGGTAATTAGGCTGGGCAGGCGACCCAAAGCGCTGCCAGGGATGAGCAAGATATTGTTGTCGCGTATGATGAGTGTTTGCAGATTATCCAAACCCTCCAGCGCATCGTCTTCGATCTGAAAAGAGTGTACCGTATATTGATTGATATTTCGCTATTATGATTGTGGCTTCAAGTACTTACCGTTCGTAGCGAGTTCAAACTCAAATCGAGATATTTGAGTGCTGCCAAATCGCGGAAAGTGCCCGGCGGTATTGTTGTAATGCCATTGCGGCTCAAATCCAACACTTCCAGCGTCTTAACCACTTGCATGTGTGTATAGTCCAAGCGCTACATTAAATTAAAGAATAAATAAATTTAAAAATTCATTATAACACCCTCACACATCGCACGCACCTGCAACATATTCGAGGACAAATTCAATGATTTCAGATTTCCAATTGCAGCCAGCGCAACAATGGGGAACTGAGTTATGAAATTTTCGGAAAGATCTAACTTTTGCAAAGTGGGCAGATGGTCGAAAACGTCACTATTCAAATTGGTTATACGATTTCCGGCCAATTTGATTTCGCGTATCATGCGAAGACCTTGAAATGTTCGACCTTGGATCGTTTTGATTTCGTTGTAGCGCAAATCGATAATTTCCAGTTGAGACTGTGCTATGAATGCCTCGTAAGAGAGTGTTGCTGTTATTGATTGTTGTAGGTGTTGTTATAAAAGTGGCGATGGTGATCAAAAGTAAAAAATCATGAAATTAAAAATTATAAACTTTAGTAAGTACAGGTGTCTAACGGTAATTACGACTTACTTATATGATTGTGACGCAATGAGAGTAGCCGCAGCGCATTGGGTCCATTAAGTGAGTTGGATGGCACGGCCGACAAACAATTGCGATCCAAGTAGAAATCCTGTAACGAAATGGGAAGATTTAAAAAGTAGTGAAGACATTGCTTTGAGGTTACAATAGGCTAAAACTGAATACTAATAACTTCGATCTATCGAGGGATGGAATGAGTTATGAGTCAGTCAATCAACTGGGTTGGAATTCATCCTAAATAACCGCCAGTAAAATACTAAATATCACTAAATACATAACAAGCGTAAATTATTTTGTATAAAATCCGAGCTGTCTATGGTTATTAATTGATTAATCAATGAAATGATTATTCAAATAGCTGATGGTTATTCAAACTGAATAGCGTCGGTTGTGAGATATCGTGAAGATGTTGAGAACCTTATATTGATGGCTCTATGTCTTACAAAAAACGGTAGCTTGCATGCTTGGAGTATCAGATATCATAATTTTGCGTAACTTTCAAAGAAATTTGGGTATGAGCAAACTCAGTTCATATCCAGAATGCTTACAGCGTCTAAGAAAAAACAGTAGGAGAGATAAACTTTGGATTGGATGAGAATTATGACGAAGCGGAAGTCATTGATAATGGCGTCCAAAAAAAAGGCACTCAACTCCCAGTGGAATACAAAGCAGTAGCAATATTTGAAAACGTAATGGACTTTCATCTGTTTCTGAAAGCTTTCTTGACCGTAGGATATATACAATATTTTGGGATCGATTAACTTTAATCACATCGTACGAATTTTTAGTGGTGAAATTCTGCTTTTGGGATATGCTTTTCAAAATCTCAGAGCAGAGTTATGAGCACGTGAAAGTGGATATGTAGAAAGAGGAAAAAGTGAAAATAACAATAAGTTAACCCGACGCATACGTAGCCTAATTGTATAACCATTGTTTCGTGCTGTGGATATCTCAAGTTCGAAATCAATTCGATCAATGGTGTCTGGAAAGAGGTCTGATGAGGAAACATGGCAGTTCCCGACAAAACTACAACTTTTTCGCTCAGACTGTTCTCATTTTTTGACACTCCCAAAAAATATATATGGTTTGAGTCAAAAATTAATTTAAAAATGTTAATAAAGTATAGAAATCAAATGTAAAGCATTTGATAAAGATATTCAAGAACACATTCATAAAAAATTTCTAACGGCGTTGACCCCTCCTCAAAACGTTAGCATGTTCGCTGCAAACACTTTCTTAAAAAGTAAAGGGTGATCCATTTCGAGGTTCCCTACTTTTTTTTTAAAGAAAAAACCGAAAATTCAAATTTAATTCGGAATGTTTATTATGATTCGAAAGAACATTCTTTGGCATTTATTTCTTGAAGACTTTCTCTTTCAAATGTTGGCCGCGACTACGTATCAGATGATCCATCCGTTGAGTACTATTTTCGATGACTCGTTCGAACATTTCGACTGGTAACTGGCGAGTGACACGGGTGACGTTTTGCTCCAAGGCCTGAATCGAAGCAGGATTGTCCGCATAGACTTTAGACCTTAGATATCCCCACAGGAAAAAGTCTAACGGTGTGATATCACACGATCTTGGTGGTCAATCGACCGGCCCAAAACGTGAAATTATCTGTTCACCAAAGTGTTCCTTCAATAAATCCATTGATTGATGTGATGTGTGGGAAGTGGCGCAGTATTGTTGAAATCAAATGTCGCGGAGATCACAGGCTTCAATATCAGCTTTCTAATAGTCGGTTATCATGGCGTGATAACGGTCGCCGTTGACGGTTACGTTCTCACCGGTAACATTTTTGAAGAAATATGAACCGATGATTCCACCATACCAAACCGTAGTTTTATCTGGATGAATGTTTTTTCTTGAACGGATGTTTTTCTTGAAATTTTGATTGTTTACGCACCCATTGAGCCAGAAATGTGCCTCATCGCTGAACAAAATTTGGCTCGAAATTGTCGAATCTTCTTCGAACTTTTCAAGAGCCCATAGACCGAAGCGATTTCGCCTGCGAAGATCGGCCGGCTTCAGTTCTTCCACAAGCTGTATTTTGTACGCTTTCAATTTAAGAACTCGACGTAAAATGTGCCAAGTCGTTCCATACGTCAGTCCGAGTTGCTGCGAACGGCGCCGAATCGACTGTCCACAGTCTTTGGGTACACTCTCAGCTACGGCCGCTATATTTTCTTCACTGCGTGCTGGACGTAGTCTAGTCGGTCAAATATTATCCAATAATGAATGCTGGGCCTCAAAATGGGTGATGGTGTTGCGAATAGTACGCTCAGTAGGCCGATTATGTTGACCACAAGTTGAGCGAAGCGCGCGAAACACATTCTTTAAAGAACGTGAATTTTCGTAATAAAGTTTAATGATTTGTAAACGTTGTTCAGGCGTTTTACCATGATGAAATGCCAACAAATACTGAACAAAAATAACATGACAGCTTGACATGAATCAAGCGTGATCTATCAAAAAAAGGCTATTGAAAGAAGTACCTCTAATTGGATCACATATAGGTACGTTAATGTCAGAGTATGTCATCCATTTTCCGGTTGTCGAAATAAATGTAAAAAAAAAGGAATTAAAATTTTTTTTTCACGAAACTCCTTTTTTTTAATAAAATTTGATCTTTGGCATTATTTGTGAAACACTACATCATTCAAATGACCGCCTTGTGAATTTTTGCAAACTTCAATCCGTTTGAAGTAGTTTTCGACCACGTTTTGACACATATTAAGAGTTAAGGGTTATCCGCATAATCATGATCTTTCGCGTAGTGCCACAAAAAAATCCTAACCGTGTGAAATTGCATGATCTCGGTAGCCAATTGACTTCGCTCGTGTTGTGTGGCATGTGGCACCATCTTGTTAGAAACATATAGTGACTAAGTCTTGTTCTGGATGGATGTAATGGTGTCTTTTCAATTATTTGAGGGTTCTCGGAGGCCCAAATGTGACAATTTTGCTTATTTAGGTACCAATCGAGTGAAAAATATGCCTCATCGCTGAAGAATATTGAACTTTATATGGCTGTAGGTATTAAGTATAAGTGCAAAATACGCCATAATGTGCCGTTAGAAAGTCCCAGCTGTTGAAAACGTCGAGAAATAGACACTTTCGGGTCTTCGACTACACTTTCACTTACAGCAGCTATTTTTGAGGTGGTGCCAGGTAATTTAAGGAAAACAATGATGCGCAGGCTTTACAATATCTGTAACCGATCCACTTTCTACAAATTTCTTTCAAATTATACCAATTGGTTGAGTCGTTGGAAGATTATATGGGCCATAATCTCCTCTTAAAGCACGATTGAATCACCATTTTTGTAGCGCGTTTCAACAATTTTAACGCGTTGTGCGGTTGTTAAGCGATCCATTTTCATAAATGACTGATTTTTAACTAAAGCAAAACATGTTTGATTTGACAGTTAAATTTTACAGATGTCAAAATACAGTCCTGCATTTTAGAAACCACTAAATGGATATTATTTATAGATATAAAAATTTTTAAATTAAATTAATTCAAATAAAATGTTAAATATTGAAAATTTGTGATGAAGGCTCTGCCTCTAAAGGCGTTTAAATGTGTTTATCAGAGGCTGCGCTGCTACTAAGTAATAATATAAAATAGTAGTAATTCTATTTTCTCTAAATTACTTAATATTACATAAATATGTGCTGTTAACTACTTGGAAATATGATTTTAAATTACATCATTGTGGTAACATTTATTTTGTTTGTTTGGCGGCAGCTCTACAGAGTCAAGTCCGTATTTAATGCAAATAATGCTATTTAATATTGCACCTGCATACATACTGCATACATACAGACATATCAATATGTCAACTAATAAACTGACCGATCAGCGATTTGTCGCCAACACTTTAGCCGCAATTACATGCATACACACACATATGCACATATGCACATGCATACATACAGGCTTTCGCATGGATAGTGTTCGTGGACAGTTCATCAACATTTTGCGTAAACAATTGTGTCTGGAATGTGCAAGTGACTTTTTACTGCCATTTTTTTTTACGCTCATTTGTACATTCATACATATGTACATAGGCACAATTGTATGATATACGTATGTACATATATACATAAATATATGGCTGTGATGCAACTAGTATGCTATATGTTCATATGTATGTTGCTTGTTAATTTGCACTATTACATAAATGTTTCATTAATGAGAAAACACACTTTAGTATGCACATATGTAACTACATAATTGTATATTTGTATGTATGCTTATGTTAGTGAAATTATGTGCGAAGTTCATTTACCTTCAAGTAGGCGCAACCTTTGAGTAGACCCTCTTCAATCAGTTTGATTTTGTTGCCGGATAAATCGAGTGTTTTGAGATTTTTCAATGGTTGGAACTCAGCTGTTGAGAATATTGGATTCAAGCTGTCGCCTAGTAGATTATTCGCCAAACGCAGTTCTGTCAGAGATTCCTTGAGGCCGAGGAAGGACTTCTCGGGTATGCGTCGAATAAGATTATTCGAAAGATCCATTTCCTCAATCGGCAACTTCAGTGTGCCAAAAGTCTGTGAAATAAAAAATATATTTTTATATATATTATTGTATTGTATTGAAAAATATAAATATGTATGATTTTAATGAAAACTTATGGATACGAGCAGAGTATATTGTTGCTATAGCTGTATGCCAAAATTAAGTCTAGAGATACTCAGTTAAATGGTTATGTAAGCTTAGGTGTCATAGTAGAAGAGCTGATGGTGTCAAGCGCATTATAAAAGAATATTTTACACATTTGATTATGAGTTTATCAAGCACCTTATCCGAAATAAAGTTTTTGCATATGCTTTATAGGTAACAGAGCTGAAATCAAATGAGTAAAAGCGTTCGGCAGTTTTGAATTCTAGGATAAACCCATTTGGGGCAAGATGCTCAGTCAGAAGGAAAAAGCGTAGTCCTGAAAAGGTTATGCTTACACAAGACCAGATGAACAGAGAAACATTTTGGAAACTTGGATAGGTCTCTGGCTGGCAGCTGGTTCATCCGCCAGCTCGAGGTTTGCCTACGCAGCACTGCGCCTGAATTCATTTAATGAATAAATTGGCATTCTAATTCCTTCTAGGGAAAATGGGTAAATTGATGTTTCTGAAGTATGAATACAACGAACTTCTTCACGGATGGATTAATGCTATATTCAAGGTTCTTTTAATGGAACCAACAACGAGTTCAGGCCTCCAAGTGGAGTGAAAGTAATCAATAAAAATCCAGAACGTCATTCAGTTATAGAATTAATTTTTTTTTTTTTGACAAGTGGATAAAATTGGTGTTTCTTCTGAAATGCGTTAGGTTTTTTTGAACCAAGTCTCTTTTTTCTGGGTTCGAGTTCAGGTTCGAGGAACATTCAAAATTATAGAAAATACATTTTTCTAATTGCGGTCGTCCCTCGGCAGGGAATGTCAAGCTCTCCGAGTGTATTTCTGACATGAAATAAAAGTCCTCATAAAAATCCATCGGCCGTTCGGAGGCGGCATAGAATAAACTGTAGGTCCCTCCATTTACTGGTAAAAACAACAACACGCAAAACCATAAATTGGAGAAGGAGCTCGGCAAAAAATCGCTTGAGCGGTTACAAGCGCCAAATATATATATATATATATCAAATAATCGGTTGGAATTTCAAATTTATTGAATTTACTTTCGGGAAATTAAGTGGTTAGAAAAGCCTCTTATCATACATGGTCAGCTTTTTGGAAAGCGAGTATTCCGAATAATACTAAAGCGGAGGTTGTTGCAACCTGCTTCTACTATAGAGAGCGCGAGCTTGGATATCGAAGGTTCTGGCAAGTCACTACTATTTCAGTTTAGGCACGAAGTAGGATTGAAAATCTTCTCTCAAACCTGGTTTCTCGGAGCTTTCTAATGATGGAGTTATCAATGTACTTTTACCTAGACTGCCAGGTTTTTGGAGACTGATATAAGTATAATACGAGTATAAATACGTGTACTGAAATTGAGGAAAAACCCAAAAGGAAGCAAACCTCTTCCAAAGGAGTAGTTTAGAAATAATTTCAAACTGATCTAATTTCCTTCAGAACAGCTCTTACCCCAAATTGAGCCTTATACATACATATTTATGGGTTAATTGTGAAGGGCAAGCCATAATCAGAAACATTCTCTGCCTAGAGGCGACCGGAATTAGAAAAATTAACTTTTTATTTAAATAAATTTTCTAAATTGGTTTTGTCGACCCCGAAACCGAAAACGAGTGCTATTATTTGCGTTTCATTAGAATAGATGTCGCTCATAATATTTAGGAGCTAGTAGCGCTGACATCCTAAATCTTAACGACTACACATCAACAAAGATTGAACCTCTGTTTGGCAATACAAAAGTCAAACAGCGTGTCAGCCGGACAGTGTCTTCTAATCTTATCTGTCTCGATGTGGTCGGAAAATTTTCTTCCTTAAATTTTTTTAGAATTCGGAATCGAATAATACACAGTAGGATCATGTCCCCATATGAAATTTAGTCATACTTTGTAGGAACTATCGCATTAAATGGAAAAATATGAGGGATGGAAAAATTTCTGGTTGGCGTGGCCCCACCAACTTTTGGGTCAAAAAGTACATCTTAGAAACCACTGGATATAGTAGAGAGTTCGAAACCATTTGTTATTTATAATGCAAATAGTCTAGTATGGAAAAAAATTGAAAATGTGAGCAATCGGGCAACCGCATTCGTCCCATATAAGGGACTTTTTACTTTTCACCCAACGCTTGACTCAAGATCGAATATTTAAGTCATGAATCAGCAGACTTCAACCAAACTTGGAAGTTTTTCTACTTTAAATGGGGCCTAAATTCCTACCAGAAATTGCTTACATAGATCTGTGGATTTAATAAAAATGCCAGCTGAGTATCAAATGTTCGTTTCCACCCGAACTTAGTCTTCCCTACTTGTTATCTCTTATCTCCGATTAACTAAACTCACCAAATTAAAGTTCTGAAATGGTTCTGAAATGGCAGCCCTTGAATCTCTTCAGGTTGCTCTTCGTCCCAAATGCGGAAAGTTTGCTTATTCACATACCCATTGAGCCAGAAATGTGCCTCATCGCTGAACAAAATTTGGGTCGAAACGTCGGATCTTTTTGGAACTTTACAAGAGCCCATAGAGCGAAGCGATGTCGCTTGGGCAGGTCGAGCGGCTGCAGTTCTTGCACAAGCTGTGCTTTGTACGTTTTCAATTTAAGATCTTGACGTGAAATGCACCAAGTCGTTCCATACGTCAGTCCGAGTGCCGAATCGACTCAACACGGTTTTCGTGTACACTCTCAGCTACGGCCGCTACATTTTCTTCACTGCGTGCTGGACGTGGTCTATTTGATCGAATATTATCCAATAATGAATGCTTGGTCTCAAGATGGATGATGGTGTTGCGAATAGTACACTCAGTAGGCCGATTATGTTGACCATAAGTTGAGCGAAGCGCGCGAAACACATTCTTTACGGAACGAGAATTTTCGTAATAAAGTTGAATGATTTGTAAACGTTGTTCAGGCGTAAGTCTTTCCATGATGAAATGCCAAACAATACTGAACAAAAATAACATGACAGCTTGACACGACTCACGCGTGATAAAAAAAGGGCTATAGGAAAAAGTACCTCTACTTGGATTACCCTTTATATGCTTGACGCTGAAGGGATTTTCGGCCAAGCTCCTTCTACAGTTTGCGGTTTTACGCGTTATTGTCTTTACAAACAAATTGGAGGGACCTACAGTTTGTTCTAAGCCACCACTGAACGGCTGATGGCTTTTTATGAGGAGCTTTTATTTCATGTCACAAACACAATCGAAGTGCATGATATTTCTTGCCGAGGAGCGATCGCAACTAGAAAAATTAATTTTCCATAACTTTGTATGATGCTCAAACCTGGAATCGAACTCAGGCCTTCCGTACTGTAGTGCACAATGCTAACCACTCGGCTTTTGCGGCCGCACATATACATATATATATTCAGGCATATAAATATTTAATATTTTTTATGTATAAAATGACATACTTCCCATTTATATCGAAGGTTTTTCCTCGCGTTCAACAAACAACAATTGAAATTAGAAGTTTACTGTCACACGCCAAACCACTACAACGTGAAGTACATAAATTACGTACATACATATGTACATTATAAACAATGCATATAACGGCAGAAAAGTTCGTTATTGTCAACGTAAAGGAACGCCTAAGCTGAGTTAAAATTTCTAATACAAAAAAAGAAACAGCAAATTAATGATACAAAAACAAACAACAGTAATTGTAAAAAAAAAAACGGTAAAACAAAAAACAAAAAAAAAATTATGCATTAATGCTATAAAAATTTGAAATATTTTGAAATGAATTTCACTTTCTTCACAGCTGCCAAATGTAAATAAAATATTTTCGCAAGTGGTCCATTTATGTACAAAGAATAACAACAACACCAAAATTTAAAAACATAAAAGGTAAAAAATTGGGGGAAAAACGCAAATCTGCAAACAATGGCATAAATAAATTTCAAGTGTCGCTAATAATAAACGAAAGTCAGTCATAACTGAGGCTTGCCGCTAAAGCTGTGGAGGCACTTGAATATGCGCACGCATGTGTAGCTGTGTATGTGCGGTTGCCAATAATTTGTACAAATTATTTATGACTACCAAATTTCACAGAAACTTTCATCACGCACGCTCGAACAATCACAGATTCTGTGGCTGTGCTTTTGCAATTCAATTAATTGGCTGACAAAGTGGGTAAATGACAAGCGATAGAGTTGATAAATATTGAGAATTCCGCAGTGCATTGAGATTTTCTAGACAACACACATACACACATACGCCTGCATTCTATTTTTAAAATTTCTTATTTTGCTTATCAGATGTTTTTGGCACTTTCTTGACGCCATCCGTCCGTCCGTTCGTCATCATCAGTGAAAGTATAATAAAGCAGATGCTTGCATGAGAAACATGCTTTAGCATATCAACGAGTTTTTTGCTTTCAGCACAGCGAGTCGGTACAATATATAGTACATATGTATGTATGTGCATATGCGTGTATGCTTGTTTGTACGACTTTCATGTACTGGAATGTGAGAAAAAGCTAAAGTAAATTGCCAATGCTTTTAATATTGTCTAAAGTGGTAAAAGTGTGTTCATTATGTCTGTATGTTTGTTAAGGAAAAATTCATGTTTGTAATTAAATATGTACATATGTATGTGTATCAGTGCTTTTTAAATGCGAGTACATATTTAGTCTTCAGTGATGCATCCAATCACGTAACAACGTAATCATCTTTGCCGTTGATCTTAATTGCTAAACTTTTGCTTTCAAGATGCGTTAATTTCGTATACGTATACATACATACATACATATTTGCTATGCAGGTGTCTATCGCAGAGGCGGCATGTTTGAAAATTCGGTTGCAGCAATTATGTTTATAATCAAATGCCAGTTAGGGCTGGTTGAATTAATTTTTTAATTTCTCAAATTTTCTTCTTCTTTATTACTTTGTTATTATTACTTTTTTTCGTTAACAAAAGGAACATTTGGTAAAATCGTTAAATTTCCCGCGAAACTCCAACCACTTTATTTCACATTGTTTCGCCTCCAAGTTGTAAAATTTAAATTAGGCAAACAAGTGAAATGCTCTTCGATTATAGTTTTGTGTAGATGGATTGAGTTCATTATTCGCATGTTTAGTAATAGAGGGTGATCCAAGTAGAAGTACTTTCCTCAGTAGCCTTTTTTGGGAAGATCACGCGTGAATCGTGTTTTTGTTCAGTATTGTTTGGCATTTCATCATGGGGAGACTTACGCCTGAACAACGTTTACAAATTATTCAACTTTATTACGAGAATTCACGTTCTGTAAAGAATATGTTTCGCGCGCTTCGCTCAACTTATGGTCAACATAATCGGCCTACTGAGCGTACTATTCGCAACAGCATCACCCATCTTGAGATCCAGCATTCATTATTGGATAATATTCGACTGAGAGTGTACACTAAGATCGGGGAGAGTCGATTCGGCTGTTTGCAGCAACTCGGACTGACGTATGGAACGACTTGGTGCATTTTACGTCGAGATCTTAAATTGAAAGCGTACAAAATACAGCTTGTGCAAGAACTGAAGCCGCTGAACAAGCAAAATTGCCGCATTTAGGACGAAGAGCAAGCTGAAGAGATTCAATAGCTGCCATTTCATCCATAAAAAACAGCGGTTTGGTGTGGTTTGTGTGCCGGTGGAATCATGAAAAATGATACCGGTGAGAACGTAACCGTCAATGGCGACCGTTATCACGCCATGATAACCGACTACTTGATACCCGGAATTGAAGCACGTGATCTCCGTGACATTTGGCTTCAAAAAGACGGCGCCACTTCCCACGCATCGCATCAATCAATGGATTTATTGAGAAAACACTTCGGTGAAGAGATAATTTCACGTGAAAGTTATTCCCTTGCTCCGACAAAAAGTTTCGAAATTTTTGTTTTAAGCAGAAAAAGTTTTCGTACTTGCGTAGCTCTAAATAATTTTCCAGGGAAACAGAATAACGCTCGGTCTCACGCAGCTGTAACGATCAAAAACTACCTGAAAACGCTGAAATGGGAGGTCTGACCCCAACCGCCGTATTCTATAGATTTTGCTTCTTCCGAATATTGACTTTTCGACGGATGCAAAACGATTTGGAGTTTGATCAGTTTGGATCTTTTGAAGAAATTGAAGACTGGCTGATTGGATCGAGGATAGAGAGCTCTCATTTTTTAGAGATGGTATTCGAAAATAGCTATAGAGATGGGAAAAAGTAATATCTTCTGACGGCTCGTCCGCCTTTTCATTTCCTTTTACATATGTGAGTTCTCACACATTAGGCATTTGTGTTGACACACCTAACTATCTTAATTAACGCTTGACTGCCCACCAGAAATCCATTAAGTGTTGAAAAGTGTATGGTAGTTAGCACCTAATACACCAATCGCCCAGTTATGGAGATCGCCTTGCGTAGATATATGCTTGTAAATATTGTGATATTGCGTGTGTGTCCGCAAGTTCTAATTGCGGAATACTACATACCAGCGAAAGCAAGCTGTCGCCATGACTACTTTAGCAGACACCTAAAGATCCAAATCCTCTTCTTTATTTATTCCATTCAACTCCCTGATCAACTCATTGCCAAGTCATATTAATTATTTTTAGTCTGAATTGATAGCTCAAATATTGTTTACTCTCAGCTCATCCATTTCCTTACTTAATAGGCTTACATGTAATGCAACAAACAGTGAGGAATGAAATTATACACACAGTTCAGTACAACTGAAACTGCAGCAATGAAATCAGCAATTTACTTACAGATATATGTACATATATGAGGCAACACTTAATTGTTGAGGTCATTGGCGGAGCATTAAACTCACCGGAAAGCAAAATGTAAAAGCATGAAATGAAATCGACCGGCTAACAACGGTTGTCTAAAGTCTAACCTTGGCTTGAATTGAAGTTTTTTTTTTGCGTGCAACATTTTTGCATTATTTACGAAAACTAGCCGATGTTACTGCGCATGCCCCCGCGCGGAAAAGCCAACGCTGATTGCAAATCCAGTTTTTAAGTATGCAATTATAATTGAAATGTTTTTGCAATTTTTTCCGCTTTAGAATTGCAGCCATTGTGAGATTTGGATGCTGGTATGACTGTAAAATTTAAGCGAATTTATGATTCCATGAAATACTGGAAATTTTCCACGCAAAAAATTCTCAACATCATAGCAGAAGCCCACAGAGTCTTTATGTTATGTCGAAAAGTAGTTAAAAAATAGTTGCAATGGTCGATGGTATATAATAATTTATTATTATGATCTTAACTGACAGCCTGTGATATACACACATTTATAGGCACATATGCATGTTAACATACATACATACTTATACTGTTGCATGTGTATCACTATGCAGACGCGGTAATTTCAAATTGATTGCGTATTGACCAGTTTTCATGGCTGCCAGCGGTCGGCTTTCGCAATGCCGCCACTTCACTCAACACTCAGTCAATCACTCAACGCGTTCCACTCACCTGTGATGGCAAGACTTGCTGTCCACTGTAGCGCTGCGAGTAGGAGACAATTGGCGCGCCATACGGCAGTTGCGGCGCCTCACCATGAAAGACGACACGATCGCAGTCCATTGCCACAGCGCCGAGCTGTCCCGTCGAGGCGAACGGCACCACATTGCATCTACGGCAGAATACAAGAAACAAAGTGAAATAAATAAATGAATAAAATATAAAGATAAGCGTCATCAGGCGACTTGTTAATAATATTGATAATCGAAAAATAAAATCAGTAATTCGAGCGAAAAGAAAAAGCCAAACAACCATACACATATACTAATGTTTGTTCTTAAATAAATATATATCATATTAGGGACTGTCTTATTAACCAAACTATGTATATAGACTTATGTATATATACGTATGTATATAATTGAAGCTTTGTAACCGATGAAGCGATTTTCGGGCGTCGAGCCCCTCCCCCAATGTGTTGTGTGTCTTTATGTACTTCCCACAAAGGGAGGGACCTGCAGTTCATATTAAGCCGCCTCCGAACGGCTAATGAACATGCGAGTCTTTATTTCATGCAAGATGTACACTCGGAGGGGTTAATATTATCTTTCAAGTGGTGAGTGGTGGTTTGTATAGTTTTGGATGTTGGTCACACCTGGACTCAAAACCTATCTTTCCATAATACACTAGTTTTATATAAAGTACTATGGATTTACATAATTTTTTTTACACCAGAGAAGCTTCTTTCCAAAAAGTTACAGTAACTAAAACTTCTAACAAAATAGAAAGCAAAATAATTTAGTAGAACAAAAATTTAAAAAATTCTAAAGGAACAGAAACTGTAAATATGTTAATTTATATATAATCCAAAAAATATAATACAGTTGATTATTATTATTATAAACGCTGAAACGAGTTTCGGCCGAGCTCCTCCTCCAATTTATGGTTTTGCGTCTTGATGTTTTTACCAACTAATGAAGGGACCTACGGTATATTCTAAGCCATCTCCGAACGGCCAATAGATTTTTATGAGAAGCTTTTATTTCATGTCAGAAATACAATCGGAGTGCTTGACATTCCACGCCGAGAGACGATCCCAATTAGAAAAATTAATTTTCTATAATTTTCGGCTATTATGGCTGCCATGAGTCTGCATATAGTTATTTTTGCGAGGCCTGTTCACATTACTGAGGTTATTCACTCCATCATACAGGTTAACAATTTTTCTCAAAACTCGTTTAATTTTCTAAAAAACCAGATTTTGTATATGAAATCAAGTACTAATTCATATTAATAATTCGCATAAATCCCATTATGATTTTTTTTGCAATCAAAAACCTTCAAATAAGCGTAAAAAAAGTCCAGTTTCTACTAAATTTTTGCTTGCACTCAACAAAAAATATAACTACTAAGGTCAAGAAACAGCTGATTTTGTAACAAGAAACCTTCTTTAATTTATGATTGCTTACTGTTTTTTTTGTTGCCTTTGCTTGAAAATGCTTTTATATTCTGTTCAGTATTTACAGTTTTACGATTGTTCACTATTTAGAGTAATCCATGTGAAAAATTGGGTAATCACTACATCGAGGTGTTCACTATATCCAGACACGATTGTATATTGGTTTAATAGGTTAAGTAAATTCCAATAACAATTTTGGTCTTAGCGTAAACGTAACACAATTAATTTGACCAATAAAATTAAGTAGTAGGTTTATAACTGAGTTTTCAATCACACCTGTGGTATTCTATTTTCATCTTGAAGGGAGATCCAAGTATAAGTACATTTCTCAATAGCTTTTTTTGACAGATCAAGCGTGAGTCGTGTCAAGCTGTCATGTTATTTTCGTTCAGTATTGTTTGGCATTTCATCATGGAAAGACTTACGCTTGAACAATTCACGTTCTGTAAGGAATGTGTTTCGCGCACTTCGCTCAACTTATAGTCAACATAATGGGCCTACTGAGCATACTATTCGCAACACCATCACCTATCTTGAGACCCAGTATTCATTATTGAATTATATTCGACCGAATAGACCACATCCATCACGTTGTGAAGAAAATATAGCGGTCATAGGGTGTGATGAGGAGAGAGAAGAGAGTCGATTCGGCGCCTTTTGAAGCAACTCGGACTGACGCATGGAACGACTTGGTGCATTTTACGTCGAGATTTTAAATTGAAAGCGTACAAAATGCAGCTTGAGTAAGAATTGAAGCCGCTCGACCTACCCAAACGACATCACTTTGCTCTATGGGCTCTTGAAAAGTTCCACGAAGATCCGCCGTTTTCGAACCAATTTTTGTTTAGCGAAGAGGCCCATTTCTGGCTCAATAGGTATGCAAATAAGCAAAATTGTCGTATTTGGGACGAAGAGCAACCTGAAGAAATTCCCGAGCTGCCATTTCATCTAGAAAAAACAACGGTTTTGTGTAGTTTGTGGGCCGGTGGAATCATCGGTCATGTTTCTTCGAAAATAATGCCCGTGAAAACGTATCCGTCAATGGGGATCGTTACCGCGCCATGATAACCGACCATTTGATGCCTGAAATTAAAGCTCGTGATCTCCGCGACATTTGGTTTCAACAAGACGGCGTCACTTCCCACACATCACATCAATCAATGGATTTATTGAAAGAACACTTCGGTGAGCAGATCATTTCACGTTTTGGGTCGGTCGATTGGCCACCAAGATCATCTGATATCACACCGTTCGACTTTTTCCTGTGGGGACATTTAAAATCTAAAGTCTATGCGAACAAACCCGCTTCAATTCAGACCCTAGAGCAAAACATCAGGCGTGTCATTCGACAGTTACCAGTCGAAATGCTCGAACGAGTCATCGAAAATTGGACTCAACGGATGGGCCATGTGAGACGTAGCCGCGGTAAAACATTTGAAAGAGATAATCTTCAAAAAATAAATGCCAAAGAATATTCTTTCGAAGGATATTAAAAATTCCCCCATTAAATTAGAATTTTCTGTGTTTTTTCTTTAAAAAGTAGGGAATCTCGAAATGGATCACCTTTTACTAAATTTTTCGAATATTTAATTTATATATGTACCTAGACGGGTTACGCAAAAATCTTGACAGGACATTTAGAAAATAAATCTTAGAGAAAACTTCATTTCTGCAGATAATAGTTTTTGGAACTTACTGGCTGCGACGGAAAAATATAATTCGGTCAATAATTAACACCTTACTATCTTTTTATTAGCTGTTATAAATATAAATGGTGTAATAACATTTTGAGGGAAAAAAATTTAGTAATACATAGATATTCCAATTTACTGTTTTAAGAACTTTACATTTGATTAAAATTGGGTTTTTGGAGAGTTAATTGAGAATAAATGAAAATATTTTATCAAGTAAATTAAATTAATAACGAAAAATTAGAGTTAATAACAAATATTTATATTAAAATAAATAGGCCTTTCGCTCACTAACCTGTAACTAAAGTTAATTACTTCAATAAAAATTTTACCTTTCAGTGCTACGAAAAGCACACAAAAAATGATTAATAAATATTTCTCAAAAAATTTTCAATTTTATCATGTAAATTAAATTAAATCGGTGTGCAAAATATTGGACTTATGCCATTTTCTTATATAACAGCTAATACATACTACATAGATATGTGCAGATGTTTGAAAGGCGATATGACGTGAATGCGGAAATTAATTCTTCATTTCAACCAACTAGTTTTTATGGCTTTTATGTTCTAACTTATGATAGGCTTTGGAGAGATCACTTTTTTATTAACACAAATTAACATGGAAGTAGATGATGACTAGGCGGTTGCTCCCATACTTGTTTAACTGGTTATTGGCGGCTTAGATTTTCATTAATTTATGCTATATTGATATGCACCAAAAACAAACTCATATGTTTAGACCGACAAACTGATTTCATCTAAAATCTCTTATCTATGTACATAAATATATATTTGTTTATGTGTGTATGTTTTCAGTTGACTCACCTGCAGGGTAAACGCAATGCTGGGCTGAGCTCTGGACATGGTCGCCAAGCTTTGATTTGTGACAAGTACAGCAACAACAACAAAAATATATTGTGGTGTCGTATTCGTCGCATGTGACTGTGTGGGTGATGCTGCATCTGTAAATTAAAGATGAGTTGAAATATTAAAATTATAATATTTTTTGTTGTTGTTTCATAAAGTTTTGTAGTGAAAACGTTCGTATTACAAATTAATTATTTATTCCATTATAAATATATGTAGGTTTTATGGCGCTTTATTAAATTTAAAATCTGACCTTATTTAGTAAAAACTGAATGAATATTTTATAAATAATTTATATTTACGAATATTTCATTCAATAATTTATACAAAACAATATAATTTGATGGAATTTTATAAATACCCTTTTATATCAAGGTTGAGATATTAGAGAAAAAGCTGTCACTTTATATATAATTTGCACTTTGTAAACGCTGAAACGATTTTCGGCCGAGTTGGAGGAGGAACTTGTGGTGTGCGTCTTGATGTACTTCCAACAAAGGGAGGGACCTACAGTTTATTCTAAGTCGCCTTCGAACGGCTGATGGATTTTTATGAGGAGCTTTTATACCATGTCAGAAATACGCTTGGAGGGCTTGACCCGCTCTCCTGAGGGGCGATCGTAATTACAAAAATTAATTTTCTATGTTTTGGATTTTAGTCTGAGAGCTTTAAAATTTGCACTCATCATCACATAAAAATATGGCAACGGGTGATTCATTTCGAGGTTCCCTACTTTTTTAAAGAAAAAAAAAAACACAGAAAATTCAAATTTAATGGGGAATGTTTATTACCATTCGTAAGGACATTCTTTGGCTTTTTTTTTTTTTTGAAGATTATCTCTTTCAAATGTTGGCCGCGGCTACGTCTCAGATTGGTCATCCATTGAGTCCAATTTCTGATGACTCGTTTTCGAGCATTTCGATTGGTAACTGGTGAATGACATGCGTGATGTTTCGCTCCAGGGCCTAAATCGAAGCGGGATCATCCGCATAGACTTTAGACTTTACATATCCCCGCAAGAAAAATTCTAACGGTGTGATATCAAACGATCCTGGTGGCCAATCGACCGGCCCAAAACGTGAAATTGCCTGCTCACCGAAGTGTTCTCTCAATAAATTAATTTATTGATGTGTGTGTGGGAAGTGACGCCGTCTTGTTGAAACCAACTGTCGCGGAGATCACGAGCTTCAATTTCAGGCATCAAATGCTCGGTTATCATGGCGCTATAATGGTCATCATAGACGATTACGTTCTCACCGACATCATTTTTGAAGAAACATGGACCGCTGATTCCACCGGCCCACAAACCACACCAAACCGTTGTTTTTTCTGGATGAAATGGCAGCTCTTGAAACTCTTCAGGTTGCTTTTCGTCCCAAATGCGGCAATTTTGCTTGTTTATATACCCATTGAGCTAGAAATGGGCCTCATAGCCGAAAAAACTTTGGCTCGAAAACGTCAGATCTTCTTGGAACTTTTCAAGAACCCATAGAGCGAAGCGAGGTTGCTTTGGAAGATCGAGCGGTTTCAGTTCTAGCACAAACTATATTTTTTCTATGTTTTCAATTTAAGATCTCGACGTAAAATGCGCCATGTCGTTCCATTGGTCAGTACGAGTTGGTACGAACTGCGCGGAATCCACTCTCCGCGGTATTCGTGTACATTCTTAGCTACGGCCGCTATATTTTCTTCACAAGGAGATGGATGTGTTCTATTCGGTCGAATATAATTCAATAATGAATGCTGGGTCTCAAGATAGGTGATGGTGTTGCGAATAGTATGCTCAGTAGGCCCATTATGTTGGCCATAAGTTGAGCGAAGCGTACGAAACACATTCGTTACAGAATGTGAATTTTCACAATAAAGTTGAATGATTTGTATACGCGTTCAGGCGTAAGTCTCTCCATGATGAAATGCCAAACAATATTGAATAAAAATAACATGACAGCTTGACACGACTCACGCGTGACCTGTCAAAAAAAGGCTGTGGAAAAAATTGCTCTACTTGGATCACCCTTTACTTTCTATTTATTCACACATTTTTGCTTTCAATACTCAACATTTATTGTCACGCTCAAAAGATATTTATAATCATTTGAAATCTTTAATGAGATACGATAACTCGCCAATGCGCACACACATGTGCCACTTTCAAAAAGCATAAATTATTTCAAATGATACACTTAAATTAGAAAAGCGAAGCATGTTAGCATAAATCTCCAAATAGCCGGTACTCAAATTCATAAATCGTGCACTCCAAATATTTCAGACGTTGAGGCAATAGTCGAATTTTAAAATTTTCAAAAATTTCTGTTAACCGAAATACTCGTTGAAGCGAAGGTGTTGCCACCACACCTACAAACAAACACTGCGCGAGTCTGTACAAAGCGCTAAAAATAAATAAAAAATTTTAACGCAAAGAAGAAGAAGCACGCAACTAGTATTTATGAGTTGAAAGAAGATGCTTTCGGAAATCTACATAAGCCGTAAAAATGAAAACTTGTTGGCTGGCAAATATGATACAGACGGACATACGTACTTATGCATTTACAGTATATGTACAGACTTAACATATGTATGTATGTACTTATGTATGGTATAAATTGGTACGAGGTGTGTTCAAAGGAAAAGGTGAATTTTGAATTTTTTTTTGAAAAGTACAAATTTTTTATCAATATCTGTTCCCCTTCAAAATAATCTCCCTCAGATATAATACACTTGTGCCAACGCTTTTTCTAATCCTCGAAACACTTCTGAAATGCGCTTTTCGATATGGCCACCAGCTCTTTTTTCGATTCTGCCTTGATCTTATCAATTGTGGCAAAACGCTTTACTTTCATTGATTTATTTAGTTTTGGGAATAGGAAAAAGTTGCAGGGAGTCAAATCTGGTGCATACGGTGGTTGAGGCATGATTACGGATTTTTTTTGCCCAAAAATCACGATTAAGCATTGATGTATGAGCTGGTGCATTATCGTGATGCAGAATCCACGATTTGTTTTTCCATAATTCCGATCGTTTGAGCCGTATTGCTTCATGCAAACGTTGCCTAACTTTCTTATAGTATTCCTTGCTAACTGTACGAACTTTTGGCTGGAACTCATAATGCACCACACCGTTGTGGTCAAAGAAAACAGTGAGCAAAACCTTCACCATTTCCTTTGAACATACCTCGTATGTCTACAAGCTCATATATGTATGTATGTAATTGTGATGCAAAACATTTCGCGCTTGACGTATTCGGTTAATAAAGCCAGCTTGTTTTGTTGTTGGCCATGCGCAATTGAAGCGTTTCGATTAATAGTGCGGTGTGTGAAGCTAACAACACACACGCCGCAAGCGTAATGGGCTGACGCGCGTTTGTTAACTGATATGAGTGGATGGATGAGTATGAAACATAATTAACGGTTAAAATGTTATATATCCATGTTTATATGAAAATTTATATGTATTAAAATTATATTATATTTATGTTAAAAGCAGCTGATACATATGTACGTACATTATAGATTAGTTAATTAGTTTTTGCAATAAATAATTAATATTAATTGAAATATTTATAAATTTATGTATGTGTGCATTGCTTAATCATAACCACAAAAGCAGCATGCTTAAAACACGGCTTTAAATTTATTGAAAATTTTAGTTGCATTTTTTATTTGTACATTTTTATGGTACTATTTTTTTCTTTTTTTCTCTCAGCTTCTCTTTGATTAAAACACCCGCGATTGCCCAACCTTAACCTAAATCGCTGAATTTCTAAAGTCAATAAAAGAAAAAGAAAACAAGTCACTCTCTCATAACATAGCTTATTAATTAATATGTTTTTTTTAGGTAAAAACATGTTTTTTCACTCATTGTTTCTATAATATTTAGCGATTTTAACTCAACTCGCCATTTCTCATTCATTGTAAATTGTTTGAGACTTAAATTAGATACGCAAATCCCTTTTTTTTACACGATGGGCATTAAAATTTTTACAACAAATTATACTAATAATCAATATTTGCTAGTGGCGCAACTTAATATTCAACAACAATAATCTCCGGTATAACCTCATAAACCACAAGTGACTCCCCTCACTGCTATGGTGTCTTACAATGCGCTCGCGGATTTGGCAATTGAACGGCGCTACACCGGTTATGCTGTGGTAGCATACACTGCTCCAAATTCCAAGAGATCAATGACCTCCAAAATACTGTATACTTCGTAGAAACTAGCAAAAACTGAAATGGCCCTTGATTAAAATCCACCTTGCTACCCTGCAAATAAGGCGAGTACCCCATGCACGCGTGAAATATATAATCCACGCGGACAATAGAGTAATCCAAAACCTGCCACAATCCATACAAAAAATATGGTCCAATTAACATTGTGATGTCCTAGGGCTGGACCATGTAATCCATCTCTGCATAACACCCGAGTAATCCATGGAGTACCTACAGGAAAGTAGTTTTCAAACTACTCCATAAAATTAATCCATGGAGTACTTACAGGGGATTATATTTTGGAGTATATGCGAAAACTCACATTCGAAGATACTCTTTAGTTTCGAATAGCATTTTCTATGTTGAAAGTTAGTAAAATATATTATTTTTTATATAAATTTATATTAATATTAATAGACTATTGTTAATAAATATATAATATCTATTAGTTTCCGTATTTGTTATATGCATTTCCATTCAAATAATAATGAATTATGCACTCCTTCTGCGTACCAGCACAGCTCAACAACGAAACGAAACTAACTCAGTTTCATTTCCACACATTTTCTGTATACGAGTGTAGAACTTATTGCGCAATTGTAACTTCGTGTAGTGCTTGCGATCGGTATAGCACGAAGAATGGTCGTGACGCACAAAGTTAGTGTAAACACATGAGTTGGTCCAAAATTTTACACAGAGGAGTATATTTATAGGTACTCCAGTGGACCATATGGTCCATAAATATTTGCAGGGTAAGAGTCATGGTAAACACTCTTTCTAACGAAGTCAAATATCTCGTGATAACGGGTAAAGATCGAAGAAAGTTATTACTGCACTTTACGCTTGCAAAAGTGCTGTGGGCAAGAGATGTGGTCAAAACCCGTTTATTTTGCAATGCATTTATGCAGCGGTAGTTAGACCGCCCCGTTCTACTTTGTCACCGTCTGGTAGCTAACACTTGGAAAAACCAATTTCAGGAGCAAGAAAGACCAAAATTCAGCGGTCCGCTGTTTAACGGGACTTTACGGTAAGAGAATATGGTGCTAATTCAATAATTTTTGTGGAAGTTGCAGACACGAAGAAGAGGATGTATCTGTTTTTTACTGCCTTTGTCACTATTCAGCCGCAAGCAGGATCGCCCATGATGAGTCGCTTCAGAAATGATTTGATTTTGTCGCGTTTCAGAAATGTTTCAGTGATAGTAATTTCGTCAAAGATTTTTTTTTTGCGTTTATTCATATGGCGCCCAAACGTCAAAATAATTTTCTCCCACAAATGCAGAAATGTCTTCATGAAAAATATTGCTTGAAATGTCAGCTTTCAAAAACGCGTTAATTTGTCACAGTCGGACTGGTGTTGCCCGAAATAAAAGCATCAACGTCATCTAGTGTCTTCAATTATAAAATATATTATATTATCAGTACAACCGGGTTAACATTTTCAAAAAATGATCTCTACTTTAATATCAATAAATCTCTTCGACCAGCTGCAGATTCGACCCTAAAATTTCATATATTTTACACTTTTTAATAAAAAATTATATAACAAATGTATTTAAAATAATACGAGACATTCTCAATTTTATTCAACAAATATTGCCTTTATTTGATGGCTGCCAACGTAAACAAATTTTAGGAAAATTTTGACTGTAGCCCCACCTAGCGAGTGAAATTTTGGTAGGAATATTTAGTTGCATGATATTGTTATGTGTTCCAGATATAAACCAAATTGATCCAGGCGATCTAGTAATTTAATACGATGCACAGAAGACTCGCCGATATTCCCGACACCTCCATATATATGCTCCCAAAACAGTACTTTTTACAGATCAGATATCAGCTCAGCTACTTGATCGGACATGGCTATCTTAATAAAGAAGTTTCATTTAACATACATTTGTAGTACCTAAAATTTTTTTTTTGTATATAAAATTGACCACGAAGAGGTTTTCATCCCAGCTCTTTTCCTAATTTATGGTGTTTGAATTGATGTTTTAATACAAATGAAGGAACCTAGTGTTTTCAACCGTATCCGATACGGCTGCTCAATTATTGACTAATACCTTTTATATCATGTCCGAACTGCACTTGAGTAAGTTGACATTCGAGGGCGACCATCTTTAAGTAAAAACCTTTTTTTGAATGTTTCTCAAGCCATATACTCTCCGAATAATAGCACCCAGCTGTCACTATAGGAATAATTAATCACAATATTGTTTCGAGAAGTTCATACATACCAATATAGGGTTATCCGTTTAGTGGTGTCGAACTTAACTGTGAAACCAAACATGTTTTGTTTTAGTTAGAAATTAGGCATTTATGAAAATGGATCACTTAACAATCGCACAAAACATTAAGGTTTTTGAAACCCTCTACAAAAATGGTGATTCAAACGTGTCCAAGTTTCGTGCTTTAAGAGTAGATTATGGTGCACATAATCGTCCAAAAACTCCAGAAATTAGTAAAATTTCAAAGAAACTGGATCGGTTACAGACATTGTAAGGCCTGTGCATCATTGTTTCGCTCGTTCCACCTCAAATATGGGTGCTGTAAGTGAAAGTTCTCAAGAGCTGGCACTTTTTTACGGCACATTATGGCGTATTTTGCACTTGGGCTCACACCTGCATCCATATAAAGTCCAGCTCACACAATAACTGTAGCCAGATGACTCACTCGGTGGATATGTAAATAAGTAAAATTGTTGCATTTGAGGCACTGAGATTCCTCAATTAATTGAAGAGAGGCCATTATACCCAAAACAACTTACTGTCTGGTGGGCTCTTTGATCCGGAGGTGTGACTGGGCCTTACTCCTTTGCAACCGATAATGACGAGACCGTCAAAGTCAATTTGGAGCGTATTGGTGGTATGATAACCAACTTTTTTTGGCCTGCAATTAAAGGGCGCCACTTGGACACTATATGGTTCTAACTAGATGGTGTCACATGTCACACAACACGAGCGAATCTGGCTAGAGAAATATCCCGGCATCTTGACGATGTCAATTGGCTACCGAGATCTTGCGATTTGGAAATTTTTCATCCTAGCTCTTCCTCTAGGTTGTGATGTTTATCTTGATGTTCCCTATCCGTATAGATAATGAATTTTTATGAGCTGTTTTAAAATTCAGGTCATAAATGAACTCAAGTGCGTTGAGATTACCTGTGGAGAAGCGACGAGTATGTTATCAAACTCATTGTACTGCATTTTGGGATTGAATGCTAATTACCAAATGTGCAAAATACCGAAATTCAGACTCCTAGATTCTTTTTTTTATGGATTTATCATTCAAAATCTAAGACCTTAACTAATCGGTAATATGGAAGCTATATGATATAGTAATCCGATCTGGCCGGTTCCGAAAAATGATCGTGTAAAAGTAAAAATACATCTGCGTATCAAATAAGGTTGAAAAATCCCAACAAAGTGAGGGATTATTTTGCGTTTAGCTGGCGGACATGGTTAGATCAACTTAGCTAGACGTTTTGATCAGATCAGGATATATTTTTGTGGGTCTATCTCTTCTGCTTTAGGTACTTTTAGACCTAAGTTAATATACAATTTCACGTTCATTAGAGGTATAAGAACGCTTCCGAAATTTGTGATGTTTGTCAAGTCAGATAGCCTCAGTATACAGTATAGTAGCACCAAGCTGCCACTGCAGCAATAATTAATCACAACACACTGTTTTTGAGAAGTTCACACATATAAATAAAAGCTGAGGGCTTGGGAAATTCCATTAATTTGCATATGAAACCAAAAGTACTTTGTTTACTATACGCTGACCACCAACTGTAGATAAAACAAAATTTGGTATAAGAGAAATACACTCATACATGTATATAAGTACAATAGTTAGCATGAGTATGGGAACGCAACGTAAACTGGATGTTAATAATTAATGTCCACTGAGGAGCGCAGAAATTTTCATGCAGCGAATTTAGATTAAGCAATGAAGATAATGATGATAAACGAAACATTGCTAAAAATATACGAAGAAAAAATAAAATATTATGAAAAAAGTATATATATATTTATTTCTTCATGTCTTCATTTCGACCAAAAATTGGTGGGCGACTTTAATGCGGGCTTACAACAAACATCTTTTTATATGGCCGAAAGATAATGTGAAAAATTAAACAAATTACAAATTTAGTTAACAACTTAGTTAGCATAAGCAAATGGTGAATGTGACTTTTATGAGCAAGCAGAAAGCAACTAAGTTAAGTTATGATTAAATTATGTTTTTAGAGCCAGCACATGCAGTGCCCGAAAGTTTTTACTTCAGTTGTAAAAAATATATGTGTTAATAATTAAAAAAATTCCAATAAAATGTTGGCAAAATGATTTAAAAACAGAAAACAAAGCACTTTTTTAATAAGGATTACGAGTAAGTGTTACCTAGTACCTATTTTTTTTTTCCATCTTTCCGCCAGCGTAAAGTTTCGAAGTCCGAAAAACTCATCACCTTTTGAGGTTATTCAAGAATCTAAATAATTTTTAATATTTTCAAATGATGTGAACAGCTGCTTGACCGGAAGAGATGATAATTGGGCGCCGCTATGTACAGTGAATACAGCGGGTGTGGTAGTACTTCCCAAGCAAATGTTTTGAAATAGCTTTTCACTGGACTCGTTATAAGTGGACGAGCATTGTAATAAAGAACAGTTCCCGCAAACAACGCTTATTAGGCTCAAATTTAGACATTTTTTTATTAAAAAAATACGATACTAAAGGGTGATCCAAGTAGATGTAACTGTTTCAATAGCCTTTTTTTAAAAGATCACGGACGAGTCGTGTCAAGCTGCCATGTTATTTTTGTTCAGTATTATTTGGCATTTCATCATGGAAAGACTTACGCCTGAACAACGTTTACAAATCATTCAACTTTATTGCGAAAATTCACGTTCTGTAAGGAAAGTGATTCACGCGCTTCGCTCAACTTATGGCCAACATAATCGGCCTACTGAACGTACTATTTGAAACACCATCACCCATCTTTAAACGCAGCATTCATTATTGTATAATATTCGACCGAATAGACCACGTCCTGCACGCAGTGAAGAAAATATAGTGGCCGCAGCTGAGAGTGTGCACGAAGACCGTGGAGAGTCGATTCGGCCCCGTCCGCAATAACTCGGACTGACGTATGGAACGATTTGCTGCATTCAAAGCATATAAAATACAGCTTGTGCAAGAGCTGAAGCCGCTCCACCTTCCCAAGTGACAGCGCTTCGCTCTATGGACTCTTGAAAAGTTTCGAGAAGATCCGACGTTTTCGAGCCAAATTTTCTTCAGCGATGAAGCCCATTTCTGGCTCAATGTGTATGTAAACAAGCAAAATTGTCGCATTTGGAACGAAGAGCAATATGAAGAGATTTAAGAGCTGCCATTTTTTGCAGAAAAAACAACAGTTTGATACGGTTTGTAGGCTGGTGGAATCATCGGTCCATATTTCTTCAAAAATGGTAAGAACGGTGAGACCGCTATCGCGCCATGATAACCCACTATTTGATGCCTGAAATTGAAGCTCGTGATCTCCGCGACATTTGGTTTCAACAAGACGGCGTCACTTCCCACACATCACATCAATCAATGGATTTATTGAGAGAATGCTTTGGTGAGCAGATAATTTCACGTTTTGGGCCGGTCGATCGGCCACCAAGATCGTGTGATATCACACCGTTAGAATTTTTTCTGTTGGGATATGAAAAGTCTAAAATGTAAAGTCTATGCGGACAATCCCGCTTCGACTCAGGCCTTGGAGCAAAACATTACGCTTGTCTTTCGCCAGCTACCAGTCGAAATGCTCGAAGAAGTCATCGAAAATTGGATTCAACGGATGGATCATCTGAGACGTAGACACGGCCAACATTTGAAAGAAATAGTCTTCAAAAAATAAATGCCAAAGAATGTTCTTTCGAATGATAATAAACATTCCCCTTTAGATTTGAATATTCTGTGTTTGTTTCTTTAAATAAGTAGGGAACCCTGAAATGGATCATCCTTTATAACAATCTAATTTTCTAGCCGGTTATCATCTGCGAATTCTAATTCAAGCCTCTTTACGCCATCTCATTGAAGCCTAATATATCTTCAATAGTTTTTATTTTCAGTTTTTCGTTTGCTTCTGGTTCTGTCTTACCATTAATTTCTAGTTATTTTTTACTTGAGTTTTATCAAAAAAAAAAAAAAATTAAAATCAGATTACGGCGCTTTTGGCTTGTAAACAAAAAGATGTTCAGTAACCTTGCCGTACAAAAATAATGTTGTAGTAATTTTCACACACTGTCGCGCTAAATGGAGCAACTGCCTTTTGAGCCTTCATATCTTAATAAGTTTTATTGCGTAAAAGATATTTTTTGAGAAAATTCATGTGAAATGAATTTGGTTAGAAATACGTTAAATTAAAACTAAGAAAGGAATAACAAAAAAAAAAAAAAAAATACAAAAAATAATAATAATAAATTATAAAAATACATACTACAAAAGTTAAACTAATAAAACAGCTGTTAACCACTAATTGTTTCAAAATATTAATTTAATGTTGGTTGAAACGAAAATTTGCATTTTGTAAAACAAATTCAAAGTTAAATATTTTTATTTGTAAAATTGCATTTTTTTTATCAGCAATTAAAAAAAGCAAATTTGATTTTCATTGATTTTCAGTTTGAATGAAAGTTAAAATACAAATTCTGAGATCCGGTTTAGATTAAAAAATATATACGTATGTATATTATATATAAAGGGTGATCCAAGTAGAGGTAACTTTTTCAATAGCTTTTTTCTTGACAGATCACGCCGTGTCAAGCTGTCATGTTATTTTTGTTCAGTATTATTTGGCATTTCATCATGGAAAGACTAACGCCTGAACAACTTCATTATGAAAATTCACGTTCTGTAAGGAATGTGTTTCACGGGCTTCGCTCAACTTACTATTTGCAACACCAACACCCATCTTGAGACCCAGCATTCATTATTGAATTATATTCGACCGAATAGACCACGTCCAGCACGCAGTGAAGAAAATATAGTGGCCGTAGCTCAGAGTGTACACGAAGACCGAAGAGAGTCGACTCGGCGCCATTCGCAGCAACTCGGACTGACGTATGGAAGGACTTGGAGCATTTTACGTCGAGATCTAAAATTGAAAGCGTACAAAATACAGCTTGTACAAGAACTGAAGCCGCTCGACCTTCCCAAGCCACGTCGCTTCGCTCTATGGGCTCTTAAAAAGTTCCAAGAAGATCCAACGTTTTCGAGTCAAATATTGTTCAGCGATGAGGACAATTTCTGGCTAAATGGGTATGTAAACAAGTAAATTGACCGCGTTTGGGACGAAGAGCAATATGAAGAGATTCAAAAGCTGTCATTTCATCCAGAAAAAACAACGGTTTGGTGTGGTTTGTGGGCCGGTGGAATCATCGGTCCATATTTCTTCAAAAATGGTAAGAACGGTGAGATCGTTATCGCGCCATGATAACCGACTATTTGATGCCTGAAATTGAAGCTCGTGATCTCCGGGACATTTGGTTTCAACAAGACGGCGCCACTGCCCACACATCACATCAAAAATTGCACTCAACGGACATTTGAAAGAGATAATTTTCAAAAAACAAATACCAGAGAATGTTCTTTTGAATCATAATAAATATTGCCCATTAAATTTGAATTTTCTGTGTTTTTTCTTTAAAAAGTAGGGAACCTCGAAATGGATCACCGTTATTTAAACAGGTTTCTCAATTTGTTTATTATTAATTCTCAATTAATATATATCTATATATTGTATGCAGTCAGTGTGTGTGTAGAAATTCTTAAAGGCAATGACTAAACCGCAAAAATATGTAAAATAATAAGATTTCTTCAACTCAAACAAACAAATTTAATAAAAAAAAATATTTTATAATAATTCACCATAAAAAAATGCAAATTACTTCAAAAAGCAGTAACAAAAATAATTTTAAAATAATTTTCATATATTTTTATTATACTCGTAAGAGTATTTTAGTGCTTTAAAAAATTCATTTGGAAATTTGAAACTCTTATTTACTTCAAATTATGCATTTAATCGTTACGTCCTTGACATTTTTAATAAAATTTCAAACCAAACCAAAAGCAGTGAGCTCAAGTGCATTTAAGCATGCACATATGTATTTGTATGTATGTAAATGAAAACATATGTTGGTTGAAATAAAAATCTACGGATCATTTTAAAGGTCACAATTTTGTTTAATCAAATAACCATTGAGTCATCAAAGAGTACTCAGTAAAAATAATTTAAAAAAACTTAACAAAAGTGCTTGAAAATTTTAAGTAATGCTGTAGGTGTAAGCATATACCATTTTTCGTACGTAAATATCATTTAAAACATTGAAATACAGGTTTTTTACGGCATTTCAAAATCTAATTTAAATTTTTTTTTGCTCTTCGTTGCATTCGAACGCTGTCAAATTACGTCAAATCAGCTGATTGATATTGACCACACAGTTTTAGCCAGCTTTCTTGGTTGTTTTAAAATGGAACCAATTTCCGTCATTTTTCTGGTATTTATTTATTACTTTGTATTTAATTTCTTATTTTTTTAATTTTGTTTTTAAATCAATTAATATGCACAATTTTTAGTATAAATTAACTTTTTTGATTTAAATTTTTTTTTTAATAAAGTTTTAATTATAGTCCACTGGCTTTAATTACTTGCAGACACTGAACTTGAACTTGAAACGCAACGTCAAACGTCATTTTATATTATATTTCAGTGCAGTTTGTCAGCTAAGTATTTGCTAATCGCTGACAATGCATATGCACTCATATATAACTCTACACATATACATACAACATAATGCATATGGTCGCAGTTTAGTATTGAATTACTTAGAAAATGGAAAACAAAAGATTTTACCAACATAAACGCATACTAAGCAATTCAATTGTAGTAAATACGCGTTTATATACAATATTATTAATATAATGCATGAGTATATGTATATATATGTATGTGTACATGCAAATGACAAACAACTTTGTAAGTTAAATTGTCACATGATCATCTACAGGAAGCTGAAAACAGTTAAGTCGTTAATGAGCTTACGTTACGCAAATGGTAGAGGCGATTATAGAAGGTAAACATTAATTAATGCATAAATATATGTGTGTACATATGTGAAAAAGGTGGGAGATATTTACCTTAAGTAGTTAGCCTTAAAAACATTTACATTTCCCCATTTGTCATCTTCAATTGTGTTTTTTATTGCCATAATTTATTGATTTTTTTTTTAAATTTTTTATGAGTAGCTTTTCATTTCTATAGGTGAAATACGTACATATTAGAGCTCTAGATATCCGTGTATCGAGCACTGCGAACAGCTTGATGCTCGCTCGATACTCGCTCATTACTCAACTGCTCAGCAGAACAAACAAATTTTAATTTTCTTTGTCAAAATTTCCTTAACGTTTCAATGATTTTTACACTATGCATAAATGAATTAAAAAAAAAAAAAAAAGTTTAGGATAAAAAGTCAAAATATTTGTCAAAATACTCGAATTGCTCGTGCTCGGCTCGAAAATTTTTCGAGTAATGAGCAATGAGCAGGTGTGCGAGTGTTGGTTGCTCAAATGTTCGCCCTGCTCGAAATTGTTTGAGCAAAATCTTGAGCTCTAGTACATATATAATACTCGTATTTTTTTCTACAAAACAACACTTTTTTCATAAGTTAAAATAAAAGCTAAATTGTTTATTATACAACAAAGAAAAATGGTAGAAGTGACAACCATTTCGAAGATCACCACGTCTCCTCATCAGACTTCTTTTGCCAGGGATCGAACCAACGGATGCTGACATCACAGGCGAGTGCTCTATCACTGAGCCAACATCAGCCATGTAATCTGTTGTTGTAATATTCAATTTATTACTATCCAACAGCTAGCTATTAAGTGCGCTAATTTTAGCCGCTATTTTCCTTAATGTGTAGTTAGTGAGTTCTAAAGGGTGTTTTTTATAGAGGTATAGAACTTTAAGTTGGCATTACTTTTCAAGATGGCGACCGATTTAACAGCTGTCAAGTGATTTATTCTCAGTTTGGTTTGACAATTCATCATGAATAGACTCACGCCTGAACAACGCGTGCAAATAGTGCAATTTTATTTCGAAAATAATGGTTCTGTGCGGAAAACGTGTCGCGCACTACGTCCATTTTAGCGATGTTTAGCGATGAAGCGCACTTTTGGTTGAATGGCTACGTCAACAAACAAAACTGCCGCATTTGGAGTGAAGGTAATCCTCAAGTGTATGTTGAAGCACCGTTACATCCAGAAAAACTGACTGTTTGGTGCGCTTTATGGGCTGGTGGAATCAATGGTCTGTACTTTTTCAAAAACCAGATGGTGGCCAGAACGTTACAGTCAATGGTGATCGGTATAGAGCCATGATTACTAACTTTTTCATTCCTGAATTGAATAACCATGATGTCCAGGAGATGTGGTTTCAACAAGACGGCGCAACATGTCACACAGCTCGTGCCACAATAGATTTATTGAAAGACACGTTTGGTGACCGCCTAATTTCACGTTTTTTACCTGTGAATTGGCCTCCAAGATCTTGTGATTTAACACCGCTGGACTACTTTCTGTGGGGCTATGTAAAGTCATTGGTCTATGCGGATAAGCCACAAACGCTTGACAATTTGGAAGACAACATTCGCTGTGTTATTGCCGATATACGGCCACAAATGTTGGAAAAGTCATCGAAAATTGGACGTTCAGATTGGACTATATCCGCGCCAGCCGTGCCGGTCATATGCCAGAAATCATATTTAAAATGTAATGCCACAAGATCAGCTTTCGGATAAATAAAATTCATGCCAATCGAATAATCCGTCGTTGTTTTATTGCAACATAAAGTTCTATAGCTCTATAAAAAACACCCTTTACAATTTTTATTTTTTATTTATTAAAACAAAAAAACGAAAAAATAAACATTTCAAATGAAGCACTTAAAACAAAAAATTAATGTTACAAGCCGCAATAAGCAAGTAACAATAAAAATTTTTAAACATAAAAACTATTATTCTCAGACTATAAAATCTTCAAAACAAGATTAAGAAAAACTCTACTGAAAGTTGAAGAATTTTAACACAAAAAAATAAAACCATTAAATTTCTACTTCAACAGAAATTTTAAACTGAAAATTTATCAAATGGAGACCATAGCATACTTAATTAAAAATTGGTTTCTTAAATATTCGAATTAATTTTGAAAAATTTGCTAACAAAAACATATATCTTATTCGCCAATGTGCATCTGCATTTCACCACGCGCCAAGAAACGCATTATACTCTAAAAATAATAAAAATATTTTATATTGACTTACATTTTGTCAACCTTTATATAATAATATTTGATTTAAAAAGCAAGAGCTTAAGACAGTAATTCATCAAAAACCAGTTTAACAAAACTGTTTTATTTTTATTTTCATGACTGAACCATTGTGCTAACATTTGCCTACGACCTCCTCAAAATTTGCCATATCCACAAGTTTTTTGTCTGAGTTTCATAGGAATTTTATCTGTCGATTCGAAATTAATTAGTTTTTTCATTAGCATAGTTTTCATAACAATGCCAATTTCCCTGCTATACCAAACGGGGTTCAGACAGGGTGACTCTTTAGCGTGTGATTTCTTCAAATTTGATGCTGGAGAAAATTATATGAGCCGCAAAGCTAAAACTTTTACAAAAATATGAAATTTCTGGCGTATGCCGAAGATATTGATATCATTGGACCACCGCACCACTAGTTCTGCTTTGTTCATGTTAGACACAAACGAGACGATATATCTCCCGTCAGCAAATAAGCAACTATCTCATTCGTGACTCAGCTCCTACGTCACTGTTGACAGTCATAACATTGAAGCCGCATATTATTTCGTATATCGTGGAACCAGCATCAAAAATATCAACAATACCAGTCTTGGAATCCAACGCAGAATCACTCTTGCCAGTAGGTGCTACCTTGGACTGAGCAGGCAGTTGAAAAGTAAAGTCCTATCTCGACGAATCAAAACCAAACTCTACAAGTCCTTCATTATTCCAAACCTGTTGAATGGTGCAGAAGCGTAGACCAATGAGACGGCCTTAGGAGTTTTCGAGAGAAAAGTTTTGCGGAAGATTTATGGGCATTTGCAACGACGAATACCGTAGATGGTGGCACGATGAAAAAGAATTCTTCTCCATAAAATTTTTCAGCGTTTCATTTCTCGTATTTTTTTAAGAGAAATTATTATTTTCTTAACAACTTGAGTCAGTGACATATCTTGCCAGGAGGCACCGGTTAGGATAGATTGCGCTGGCCGACTGATTAGGGAGTCTTACAAAGACTCTTATAATACGTACGACCATTATAAGTAGGTACCGCTATACTAGAGACTTGTGCCTCTAGTTTTAAGAAGAATTTCTTGGCAAAAAAGTAGGCAATTTTGGACCTTTTTCTTATCTCTACCTGAAGATCCTACAGTTTATCCTCACTAAGTAAGATCATCCTGCCGAGCGCCGGGCATTGGGAGCTTAAGTGATATATCTCTACCCTTTCCCTAAATCTACTGCATTTGTCGTCCTTGACTTGAATTTTTGACAGCTCTACTAGCACTGGAGTCTAACCTTTTAGTTGCTGGTAATTTACGTTTGCTTTGCCTTATATGTTTTGCCCATGATTTACAGACCTTTCTTCGTTCTCAAAGTCTTCCCTTAATAGAAATCTTGACCAGCTCATCGAAGGAAATTAAAGTTCGTTTTCATTGGGTACTAGGGTACTATTTGTTAACTGGGGGTCACAAAAATCCTTTATTTTTCTCAGGTAGCAACACACACTGCTCTCACTGGATTACTGTGGGTGCCATGAGAACTATTGGGAATATGGTGTCTACCGGTCCAACTGGATTTTAAAGCCCTAGAAAAAGAAGCTTCACACAGAGAGATGCATAAATTTTTGTTTATTGAACCTAGGTCTAAAGAAAAGATTTTGGCTTATTTGTCTTTGGCTCTTTGTAACGGTTAAAGCGATTTTTGGACGAGCTTCTCCTCCAATTTTTTGTTTTGCATCTTCATGTTTTTACCAACAAATGGAGGGACCTAACGGCCGATGGATTTTTAGGAGAAGCTTTTATTTCATGCCAGAAATACAGTCGGAGTGCTTGACATGCCCTGCCGAGGGGCGACCGCAATATAGACAAATGCAGTAAAATGCAGTGAAATTTAACTGAATACAAAGAACCATTTTTAGCTTGTTTTATACAAATTTTGTCGTAGCCAACAGGACAATTTTCTGAAAATTAACTCTCCAAAACATTCTAACATTCTAATCCTCTAACGGCATGGTGATTTTTGAGAGAATTTTTGAAACTTAGCATGAAAACTTTAAGCAGCCATTAAAAAAGAACTCAAGCCACATATGTAATTTCAGAATATTTTAAGAAAGTCCAGGCTGATTTGAGTTGTTCCAGATTTAACTCACAATGTAATTAAGTTTTCCATTCTACCTGTGGAATAAAGGTATTTACATAAAGATAGATTGTCTAAATAATTTGGAAAGATGAAAATTTAGTATTTCCTGGTAGGATATCGAGCTGGGTTGTAATTAAAAAAAAAACGCGAAAAACCTTATTTAAAGAAAGAAATTATTATAAACCATTAGGTTTAGTTAGAGTACAATTTCAAAGTGTAAAATTTTGGTTTTTATATTACTTTTCCATAGTTACTTTGCTAAATAAGTTTGATTAATTGGTTATATTTCCATGGAAATAGAATTATAATAAATGTGAACTTCCTTCCTTTCATTTTAATTTACACAAAAATTCCAGTTCCTATTTAAATGTTAATTTAAATAAGTAATTTTTGATAGTTCTGCACTGACCTTGAATTTTCTAATTTATTTTGAATTATGTATGCGCTTGCGCGGATAATGTTTGTCGTCTAGCTTTCGTAATTATATATAATAAAAATAACTAATTAAAAATTGAATTTATGATCTTTTAGGAATGTTTTCATATATACGATTAAATATTTAAAAAATATACAAACTGTTTTCAAGCAAAAATAATGTATTTATTTGGAAATGATGTTTATTTTGAATGTTTTGTGCTTATATTAATGATATAAAGCTGAGCAATTAAAATTAGTGTAAAATTTACTTCAACGAATTATGAAATAATTTGCTGAATAAATTAAAAAATATATCCATTTAAAGAATAACAATTAAGAAGAAATGAAATATTAAAAAAAGGGTGATCCATTTCAAGGTTCCTTACTTTATTTTAGAGAAAAAAAAACCAAAAACTTCAAATTTAATGGGGAATGTTTATTATCATTCGAAAGAACATTCTTTAGCATTTATTTTTTGAAGATTATCTCTTTCAAATGTTGACCACGGCTAGGTCTCGGATGGTCCATCCGTTGAGCCAAATTTCCGATGACTCGTTCGAGCATTTCGACTGGTAAGTGGCGAATGACGCGCGTGATGTTTTGGTCCAAGGCCTGAATCGAAGCGGGATTGTCCGCATAGACATTAGACTTCACATATCCCCAGAGGAAAAATTCAAACGGTGTGATATAACATGATCTTGGTGGCCAATCGACCGGCCCAAAACGTGAAATTATCTGCTCACCGAAGTGTTCTCTCAATAAATCCATTGATTGATGTGATGCATGGGAAGGGGTGCCGTCTTGTTGAAACCAAATGTCGCGGAGATCACGAGCTTCTATTTCAGGCATGAAATAGTCAGTTATCATGGCGCGATAACGGTCGCCATTGACGGTCACGTTCTCACCAGCATCATTTTTGAAGAAATATGGATGGTTGATTTCGTCCACAAACCAAATGCGGCAATTTTGCTTGTTTACATACCCTTTGAGCCAGAGATAGACCTCATCGCTAAACAAAATTTGGGTCAAAATCGTCGGATCTTCTTGGAACCTTTCAGAAGCCCATGGGGCGAAGCGATGTCGCTTGGTAAGGTCGAGCGGGTTTAGTTCTAGTGCAAGCTGTGTTTTGTATGCTTTCAATTTAAGATCTCGACGTAAAATGCGCTAAGTCGTTCGGTACATCAGTCCGAGTTGCTGCGAACGGCCCAAAATCGACTCTCCACGGTCTTCATGCACACTGTCAGCTACGGCCGCTATATTTTCTTCACTGCGTGCTGGACGTTGTCTATTCGGTCGAATATTATCCAATAATGCTGCGTTCAAGATGGGTGATGGTGTTGCGAATATTACGCTCAGTAGGCCGATTATGTTGACCATAAGCTGAGCGAAGCGCGCGAAACACATTCTTTACAGAACGTGAATTTTCGTAATAAACTTGAATGATTTGTAAAAGATTGAACTGAAATTTTAGCATGATATGTAATTCGCATCAAGGATTGTTTTTATTTATTTATTTTGCATCAGTCACATATCCGCGGGAGGTGGACCTGGGACTGACCTATTCGAAAAAATAGTATTTAAGGTTCGATTTGTTTGAAATTTGATACAAGGGAAGCTTTTTGCTTATATTAGTAGGAGCACCACTTTTCTCTCCGGTTAGTAAACCATGGATCGACCTTATCGAAATCTTATTTACGGTTCGATTTATGTGAATGATGATTTCCAGGCTGTGGACCGATTTAATTAAGAGAAAATATTGATTTATGCTTCGATTTGGTTAAAATTTTAGATGATATGTATAAATAGACCATGGATCAGGAAAAAAGTACAATTTGCTTGAAAGTTTTCCTTGCGGGAAGGGATCACAAAAATTAGAATAATTTGGATGCAAGCACAAGTCAGTGCGTTTTTTTTTTTTTTGCTGATTAATGTAGTTTTTCTGTGACCGAAGGCTGCATTCGTTTCACTTTGAAGCTTTCATATTGACATTTTTGTGAAAGAATTAACATAGTGAATTAGTGAAATGCACTTACAAATAGCTACGTATTTAACGACCAATATTACAAAATAATCAAAAATTTTAAATTTTGATTTAAATGTTGCTTAATAAGAACTCTAATGACCCATTGCAACAACAATTATAATAAAAATTGGAGAAAATGCATAAAACCACAACAATGTCCGACCGGGACAGCAAGTATTAAATAAAATATTAAATAAATAAATAAAATATTTTTTTTTGAGTTTCTGTTCTCATGCATAAATTCTGATTCTGGGCATCGAAAAACATTCAAATTTTCATTTTTAGTTCATAAAGTTTACTTTTACCTGATATATGTAATATCAACGCAAGTAATATTTAAATATATTTTAAAGAAAAAGGGGAACAATTAGAGAAAAAAACACAAAAATATAATTTTATTTTTATTATTTTTTGCGTAAAAGAAACTGAAATTTGGCATTAGAAAGTCGGAATCAAAAATCGTGTTGACTAGTGTTGTTAAAAACGTTATAGTATAAGGAATTTATATCTTAATAGAACTTATCAAATAATTTCAGTAAGAAAAAGAAAGTCTAAAATTACTTTTTATGCCTGTATTATGTTATATTATTATACTCGAATTCAGTGTCACTTGTGTTTTTTAAGTAGTTCTACGCAAATTATTTCCATCACTCTCCCAGAAAGTTTGTTGCTTAACTCTTTTGTGCTGCTTTGCCTACAAGAACTGCTTGAACAATAAATTAAGTTAATTGCAAAAAAAATACATATATATATAATTGCAAGGCCCATTAGATAAGTAGAAGAACAGGCAATTAGTTGACCAAGTCCAGGGCTGGAAGCGACAATTATCAGTGTGTCAAAATCAGTTAAGCTTTAAAATCACGTACCGCTATGACATTATAGCGAATAATTAATTGTAAACATGACAGTAAAAGCAGATTCTTAAAGAAATAACAACAACATATTTTCACAATAATTCTATATTAAAAAATTCCTCTGTGTCACACATACACATATGTACATACAAGAACCGCTGACATTCAAATGTAAACAAAAGCTACGCTTGAGTCACCACAACTAAAACACGAAATGCCAACACCAAGAAAATTGGTTAAAACAACAAAGCAAATCAACAACTATTTATTTACAATACAAGTAAAAAGCAACAAGAAAATGCGTTAACCAAACGACACAATTGAATAAGAGCAACAAGTAAAACAAGCAAGAAGCGGAGCAGCCGTAAAGGAAGAAAAAGAGAAGAGAAGAAGGTGGCCTAACTGAAATTGGTCATTGAGGCTGTGAGGTTGTAGTTTTGGCATGAAGTTATGTGCATACAAACATGCATACGTACACAAAAAATACATATGTATGCGTGCATATATAACAACATTTGTAGGTGCAAGTGCTGTTTGCATTTGGTGAACACACACTCTCCTATGTGGGAATTTCAAGTTTTTAGCTCAGCATTTGTTTGTTGTCTTGCATTCGGTATTTGTATAGCACTCAGCCACTCTACACCCCGCGCATGCATCTGCAGTAAACACTAATAACCTCACTAAGCCAGTTCTTTTGCCATTCGGCCGTCAATTGTAGCCAATTCAGCTGCCAAAGTTGAGGAATGTCGGCTGAGTTAATAAACTAGTTTAAAATTTTGTAAGTGTACGTGTAGGTTTGGGTATGCTTGTGAAGCGCCGAAATTTGCGTTCTTGTTGTTGATGGATGTGGTGGTGGCGGGAATCAAACGATGTTATTACATATTTTTGTATTTATTTTGATGTTGAATGAAATTAATTTTGGCTAATTTTTTTTGTTTTTTTGTCTTTATACACATAGGTACATAAGTTCAAGCTGCTCAAGCTGGTCTCGCAATCGAAACGGCATGGATTTACATATGTTGAAAAAAAAAGAAGAAATATGTGATGTCTTCGGCTATGCTGAAGACTTTATACCTTTCGTGGTCATATCAAATGTATTCTATTGCATTTTAGGATTAAATATTAGTTCTCCCATCTGAACAAAACGGCTGTATGGTGGTTAGATGGTATAGTCTTCCGATTGAAATGATTTTCAGTTAATTCAGTTAATGAATTTCTTTATTAAGAATAACAAATTTTGCGATCCTTGATACGCCTTTGACAGATTTTTGATTCAAAACCTTATATCTGAACAAATTGGTATCCGATCTGACCGGTTTCGATATATGATCGTATAAATATAAAACATACAAGAGCGTACCAAGTTTCGCTAAAATATCCCAAAAAGTGAGGGACTAGTTTTCGTTCAAACACACGGACAGACGGACATGGATAAATCAACTTAACTCGTGGTCTGATCCGATCGGCATGCATTTTATTAGGCCTATCTCTTCTCCTTCTGTTACTTGGATACTTCGGATCAAAGTTAATATACAATTGCATGTGCATGAAAGATCTAAAAACATAACATTTTGCACATACTTGAAGATTTTTAAAGAATAAAGAGCAGCTTTGATGAGTTTGAAAAAAAAACTCTGCTATCAGACATAAGATAAAGTGACCTCTGATGCCACAAATTTTAAAATTTTTTTAATGTTATGTGTTTCTCTCGAAGCACCATACAGACAATTACTTAGTTACTTGGAAAAGGTTAACCGTTTCATTGATCTGGACATCACTATGGACTCTAAATTGAACTTTACTCATCACATTGGATAATCAACGAAGCCAAAGGCATATTGGCTTTTGTAAAACAATGGCTAAAGGAGTTTAGTTATCCTTAAATTCGTAAAGCTTTGTATACAAAATTAGTAAGATCTGTTCTAGAATACAGCTCGATAATTTGGAACCGAGGTATTAAATATACTCTGATATAATAGCATCTGTTCAAAAATAATTTTCCCTCTTTGCCCTAAGGAATCTGCATTGAGACTCTCAATATAGTCATCCTACATCTACTAGTCTTCTGAAACTTATCAACCTCGACACTCTGTCTAGTCTCAAGCAAATACTTGGTTTAATTTTCATGGTCAAATAATAAATGGCTCAATTTCTAGTCTCCTTTGCTCTCTTATATCAAATTCTAATGTTCCGTTTAGAATGTCCAGACATTTCTGAAAATTTTTAAAACGAATTTTGAATTTCACGAGCCTTTGAGCCTTTGCATTATTTGTGTCTTGATTTCAACTCAATCTAGTACATTTGGCATATCTAATCGATTTTTTCAAATTAAGAAGACAATTTTGTCAACTCTCAACTAATTACTTAATTAAATTTGAGTTAAGTTACTTTTAAAATTCAGTTGATTAATTTTTTTCTGTAGCCGAACTTCTTTAGTTCTCGACACTAAACAAACTCCTGCTAATCATGACTTAGTATTAATGGCAAAACAAAAAGGTTCCATACATCAAGTGGGTTATGCTCCTCGTGCCGATGGGTGGGAGGTGAGTAATAGTCCATTTCCACTGAAATGAAGTCTGAGATTTCACGAAATCTCACGAAATCCAACAGGTTTTAACATAAATTTTCTTGATTTCGAAATCTTAAATTTCTATCAGATTTAATACCAAAAATAGCAACACCTCATGACATATGTGCTAGGCCTGGAATGTCATATAATAAGGGAATATTAAGATGACAGGAGTAAACGCGCGATCTTTCATTCTTGAGTAAAGAAGTGGAATTTGTAAATATTAAAATTTAAAAATTATTTAAAATGATTTAAACTGGAAAATATATGAAAAAGGGAAACTGTGGACATTTTATTCATTTTTTTTTAAAGAAATGCATTATTAAGGTCGGTATGCATCTCTTGCAAAAAAAAAACTCATATATTTCGTAGATGAAAAAATGTAGTAGGCACGGAATTTCGACAGATGTTTTTCAATTGGGAACAGATCTTTACATGGGAAGAATATGTGCAAACGTAAGTAAACAAAACGAAAGACATGAGTAGAGCGCAGTATGGCTAAAAGTAAATAAAAGGTGTAGAAATTGTTAAAAAAAAACTAAAAACATTACGCAAATTGCTTTATAAGCTTGCTTTAATACGTTTGAAAATTAGTCTTCCTCTTGTTTCGCGCATCGTTTTTGTTTGCATTTTTTTTGCGTAAGAGCTGCATACCGAGCTTTAACCTTATATATATTGACAGATCGCAGATACTATGCTTTCAACCAACTAGTCTCGTCATCATTGACTCGCGAGAAACGGCAGGTTATTCTCGTCTGATATTTCTATCTTCGTCTATCGTCAATGGGCATTGATACCAGCATTAGTGCATTTAATAAATAAATAAATAAGTAACTAAAAAGCATATATTTTTTGTATTTTTCATTTCACCAACCGGCAAATAACCGTAACCGGCAAATAAACAAACAAATGTCAACGAAATCTACACAAACAGAAGGTGGAAACATCAAAATGAGTTTTCGAGATTTCGATGCCAATTTCAGTTCAGTGGAAATGGACTATAAGAATAACAATAACAGCTGGTGGTAATAAACTTTATAAATTTTTAATTTCAACGAATCTCATTACATTCGCCCCTTAGTGGACATTTTTTAGCTCAGTCTTTGCACCATTTTATGCAACTTTGCAATGAAACAAAATTTCCTTAATTCTTTTTCTTTGTCGTAGATATAACATGAGTTGAAAATATTGCTGGTAGGAGTCTGTCGAAATATCGCTTTTAACTATTGCAACAAGTGTCATGTCAGGTATACTTCCATTGTTACCAACAAACCTACATCTCCTCTTCAGTATATCTCCTTTTCATCGTGAATTTTCATTAAATAAAAAAAAATTATACAAATTGTCAAGCCTTGCAGCACAACCAGTTTGGTCAGCGATTGTATAAAATATGCACACAATTAAGCGTGCTTTTGATCAGGTCTGACCAGTGCTAGTGCAGCTGGGAATTTCTGCGTAAAGGTACCTGCGCGTGGGTATAAAAGTGCGAGTATTTTCAAATGGAATGCGTATGTGCAAAAATATTACAGATTTAATTTTTTTATTTTATTTCAATTTTTTTTAAATGCATTTTAAATGCGCTACACTTTTTCCACTGCATTCATCGCAGTTGTAGTTGTTGGCTAAATGGCAGTCATTAAAAGTAAAACAATAAAATTCAAAGAGCGATAAAGAATTGTGATTTCTTGCCAATTCGCTGTTCGTTGCCATTGTCTTTTGTTTTCTTATTCGTTGTGTTGGTCATTATGTGCGCACGTCGATATGTATGTACACATGTTTGTGGGCATTGTAAAAATTAGCGAAAGGAAACCTTTTCCGCTTTCGGCCATTAAATTTAATAGTATTTAATGGCTCTTTGCTACTTGTCTTTGTTTGTTTGCTAGTTGAATTTTGTACGATTTAGCGACTGGCGACTAGTTCAGCACAATTCGTTACATTTTTTCGCTCTTCATAAAATCAGCTGATGAAATTAGCTTTTATTGAGCGCAGAAAAAATGTCACGAAAATTACATGCAGATCAACGGCACTGTGAAGGCAATTAAATCCGGCAACAAAATATTACAAAAGGAAGGAAGAAAAGTTCATGAATAGTTGAAATAAGTGACAAGATAAGCTTGGGTGGAAATTTGCAAAAATTGTACGAAAAAGAAATTTAAACTAAAATCAAAAATTGCAATTTATTTGGTGAAAGAAAATAATTCAGAAAGTGGAATACGGTAATGTGCAAATAAAAAGAAAAACCTACAATGTGACACTTGCAAGTATATGAAAAAGGTTAAAGCTCACACTCTCGCTGTGGAATTTTTCAGCAAAAGCATTTGACTAAAGTGAAAATGTACGAAAATTCATTTGTTTCTTTTTAATTTTTTGTTGTTAATTTTATGTGTATGATTTTGTACTCGTTTTTTTGTTGCCTGAGTTGGCTACTTTTTCTAACCTGAAAATTTTGTGTGACTAAATTAGAAACCATACTAACGAACACTACGACCAACTGAAGTTTTTAAGTAAATTTTTTGGTTGCTCTCTTCAAAATACTTTTTCTAAATTTTTACATTACAAGTGTCAGTTTCTTTTGTAAATAAGCAACTTTTTTACATTTTTTTCTCAACAACTGTCCGCCGTTCTAATTGCACGAAGGTGCTGCTGTCCCTATTCTAGAATAGCTGTAAAAAAATTTATTTTCATGTTGTTTTGCTTCCAGTTTTCTTGTGTATATTAAGCCAACTGTAGTGAGTTTAGGTAATGCTCAACGCTCTTGGCTTTTGTTTGTTAATGGAACTTGTGTTTATTTGTTAAATACTTATAAAATTGCCTTCTCTAAGTAAATATTTACTGAGTGACCTAAATTCTTAGTTTGAGTTGATATGTACGAGTATGTATGTATGTCTCAATGCAATGTTAAAATATTTAACGTATAGTTTAGCGCCTGAGCAGTAGATAATTTGTGCTTAAAGTGCTGATTTGAGGAAACAGCTTTGGTATTTAGATTACAAAATTCTTGAGAAGAATGTGAACTGAAAAGAATTCACATATATATATGTGAAGAATTTACGACTACTGGTTCTCTTAACAGCACAATACAATAGACAACTAAAAAAGTAGAATTCAATCACATACAAACAATTATGAAAAATCCCGAAATTGGTTTCCAAAAACAAACTTGTAAATTTTTAGGTAATCGATGATAAAAAGTTATTGAGCTAAAGGCCAATTTAAATCAAATGACTTGAAGAAAAAATCTTCGATGGAATTTAAGCAACAGAAAAAATAGTAGAAATGACAGAAGTGTAGTTTCCCCATCAGACATTTTATGTCATTTAAAATTCTTAAAAAACACAAAGGCTGTTCGATTTGAAAAGTAGGTTACAAAATTTAATATGAGCATGTTCGTCTCAAGTCAAGGATATACACACAGTCACTCTCTTTAAACAAGTTCATTCCTATTTATATCTTATTTGTAATTAATTAAAAAAAACCTTAAAATCTAGATTAACATCCACACATCTTAAGTAGACATTAACACATGTTAAATGTACTTTAGTATGGTATAAAAAAAAATTAAATAAAAATTAAGGAAATATTTCTGAGCAGTTAGTTTTTTATTAAAAGTTTTGGTTTAAAACTATTATTCAAAAATATTTTTGACTAAATATACTGCGTAAATACACTTGCAACATATACTTTGCACCTTGCGCTGACTAGAAGTTGGAGAACTTTTTTTTTGAAAATTAAAAAAAAAATTGGAAAATGGTTTTCATGAACGACCTAATATGCCTGGATTCCACTTAACACATCAATAAAAAAAATATATTCAATATTTTTTATTGTCTTTTATACACCAAAACTTTATGGGCTTTTAATACTTCTCACGCGCTTTCTAATTGACCTCATATCTTCGGCTTTCGATGTTATTACCTTTCTTTCGTCATTCATTGTTCTTCTCTGTTCCTGCGGAGTTTTGAATATAAATGCTGGCTGTGCAACTTCATTGTTTATTACAAAAGCTAAATTTTTTGTTATTAAGAAAGCTTCCTTTTTTACTACTCTTTTTTTTGGTTTTCATTGAACAACTTGTCAACCACTCAGTGCTTTTTCATTAATTTTTGTTGAGATAGAAGAAAATTAATCTCGGCGCAACAAATCGAGCATTTGTTTTGTACTTTATGGCTGGCTGGAAGAAATGATTAATGGAAGAAATATTATTTTTTCCAATTTTTTTTTTAATTTGATTAATTATTTCGTGCGTTAATTAAATCCTACTGGGATTATTGAAATTCAAAATTGAAAGTGCTACAAATTAATTAATATTTTTTAATTCAATAAAATAACTACTAACATACATAACTAACAATGTGCTTGCATATGTTTTTAGATTTTCCGTAAATTGTGAAGGGCAAAAGTAAAAAAGTAGCTTTCTTAAATTTTTTGGTCAAATTTTATAAGAAATGAGAAAAAATTATTTAGAAATTTAATTTTTTTTTAATTTTAAGGCATTTTAATCACTCTATGTACAGTTAATATAGAAATTGCGTTGTATTAAGCCCCCTGTTATGGCAAGCGGGCGAACCATTTAATTTTTTGGGCAGTATAAAAGTCGATCAATAAAAAGAAAAAAAAAATATTTCTCCTCCTTCAATTTGTGGTGAGCGTCTTGATGTTTTTCCAACAAATGGAGGGACGGAAATTTAGTTTCAAGGCGCTCCGAATGTCTGAATTTTTAATGAAGATTCTTTTCATGTCACATACACATGACAGAAAAAGTCTGCGTTCACTCATTGTATTAAAGTATTCAACTAAAAAAGTTAAGTGTTTTATAATAATCACTATTTTATTTTCACTTATCTTGGAGACAATTATTTGAAGTATGTTCGAGCAAAATTTTGTAGAATTTGAGCTGCGTCGTTCTGAGTTAACGGGATTGTAGTACCGCTACTTATGTAAGTTGAGTAGAAAAAGTGTGCGTTCACTTTAAAATTTGATTTGTTGCATTGTAAATACAAATTATTTATTTTGAATTCATTTTAAATGATACACGATAGTAATTTGATTAGGAAGAAGCTAAGGCGTATATAAATATAGGAGAAACTCATTATTTTTTTGACTATGGACCAAAAGCGAAAAGAAATATAAATTGTTGGTTTGTGACAGAATGGTAAAAGTTCGTGGAATCGCGAAAACCAGACAGTACTCCTCTGTCCAGAGAGTAATAAACAAGTTCAAACAAACATAATCTTATGAGTCTAAGCCATGTTCTGGTCGTCCAAGGAAACTGGCGGGAAGAGAAGAGTGCAACCCAACCATTCTTGTGAAGTCTAACCCACGTCTAACAGCAAGCCAACTTTCAAAAGACATTGATTTAAAGTACCAAAAGTAATTATGTCCAGATACGGTACTAAAAATTTTGAAAAGAACCGGATTTCATGGCAGAGTCGCACGAAGAAAGCCCTTCATATCGAGAGTAAATCGTTTCAAGCGGATGACCTTTGTGAAGGAGCACTTAAACAAGCCTCCAGAGTTTTGGAATAAAGTTATTTTTCCAGATGAGAGTAAGTTTTGAATTTTTGGGATAAAAGGCCGTAAGATTATTTGGAGGAAAAGCGGAACAGCGCTGGAAAAGCAAAATCTCGTACTCACGGTAAAGCACTGTGGTGGAGGTGCTGTGATGTGTGGATGCATGGCAAGTTCGGGTGTAGGAAAAATTTCAGTTTATTTATTCGATCATGAAAAATCATAATTATCTTAATATTTTGAAAACAAATTTAAAAGAAAATGTAGTAATTCTGGGACTCGGTGAACAATTTATTTTCCAACAGGACAATGAACCGAAGCACACAGCAGAAATTGTTAAATAACTGCGTACGCCCCCACAATCGTTTGATCTTAACCCTATTGAGCACTTGAGGATGTAATAGAAAGAAAAATATGGCGGCATATTATAACCAGCAAGGAAATGCTTAGGAGCGCGCTTGAAGAGGAATGGGAAGCCCAGAAGTAACAACCAAACTTGTTGGGTCAATAAAAAGTCTCCTTCTAGAAGTAATTAAGAGACATGGATATCTAAAAAGTTATTGACTTAATACATATTTTTTTAATTTTTAGCCTTTTGTTTCACTATTCTTGAAGTGATTATTATTCATACTAAAATTATTCATACCAAAGTTCGTGAAGCAGTTACTTTTTATTGAACTAAATAAAATAATGTAGAAAAAGTTTATGAATGATTTATTGTTTTCGACTTTTCATAGTGCAAACAAAATATACTTAGATGAGCGCAGTCTTTTTCTGCCATGCGCGTATTATGCAATTCACAACACCGTAACAGAGGCTATGGAAACACTTCGTTAGAATTACTCATTAGGTTTACCTAACCACCGAGCAAAGGGTCGATTAAAGAGAAATGACTTAGCTTTGAATTCTTATTAAGTGCAGTCCCGGACTGAATTGTTACATGATGAGATATTTCTTGACTATATCCTGCAAGATATTTATTATAATTTACTATATCCTTTCTCATATCTCTCTAGTTTTAAGATTTTTGAAATTATTGCTTATTTCTGAAAAGCGAAATTCAAAAAAATACTTTGTACAAAAAAAAAACAAGAAACACACTCGAAGAGGTTGACGTTCACTGCCGAGGAGCGAACGCAATTAAAAAATAATTTTTTGTTAATTAAATTAATATTTTAAATTAATTGTTTATAATTATGGATGAAGACTGTCACCACAAAAGTAATCCCGCAGACGAAAACGCAGCCACTAAACTAGTCTCAGCCCACCGTATGCACTGCCGAAAAAACATTTGATATGACAGAAGAACACTCTTTCCGCTGTTAATATACAAAATGTTTTACCATCACTCGGAAGAGTCTGCTGTATACGGACAGAAATAGATACCCAGAAATACTTAAGCGACGCCGCTAGATAGCTGACCTCGAGAACCATATCCTGAATAAACCACCTAGGGGTTATTTGGTTTTCAAGAATCTGGATGCGTACGATTAGTAATTGCCACAAATAACCGAATATAATGGTTTCAAAATGTTTTGAGATAGAAATTTTGTCGGCAACAAGGCGTAAGAAGAATAGGAACGAATAATAGCGCACAAGAATATCGCAGATAACAATGTTAAAATTAATTTATTACTCAAATGGTGAGTTTTCGAGGATTAATTAACCAAGCAATAACTTTCCTAGTCCAAAATCTTAAAAAAAGCTTACCTAGAGCTTTTAAAAGAGCTTTTTTTTTTAATTTAACCCACTTTTTTTTAGTTAATTTTCAATTAAAATACGCTGCAGTTTTTTTTTTTTTTTTGAAAATCAGTATCAAACCTCAATGAAACAGTTATAAATTTTGCGTATTTATGAATTTTTGAATGAAAAAACCAAAATTGAGCAAAAAATTATAAAAATAAAGCTAAAGGCAAACTTGATAATCTAGTAAAAAGGTGCTGATATTGAAATTTTTTCACAAATATAGAAAATCAACGCAATCACAAAAAAAAAAAAATTAAAATAAAATAAGAAAAACTACTATTTGTGAATGTGCAAATGCGTGTGTGTGTTTGTACTTCTTACACTGTACTTGTAATTGTGCTAAATTAACACCAACAAATTATACTACACACACACATACAATCTATTGATAAATTATTTAAAGTTGATTTGCTGTTGCTTTAGCTGCTGGTGGCTACTTTTTAGCGGGAGCACCTTAAAATCTGAAAAACAAATTGAGAATGTAGATTTTTTGCGACGTTTTTATCACTACAATGTGCGGAATTCTTTTGGAGTGATGATCACCAACCTCTATGGCAAATATTTATTTGTGTTTCTTCGGATACTTTAGAATAAGTATTTGAATTTAAGTGTTTTTTTGCGCATACACATACAAATTTTATGTATACTTGTATGTATATAAAAATAAATATATATAATCGTATATGTATGTATTATCTAAGTGGTTAAGTGCTTTAAGAATTTATTATTGCCGCATATAACACATAGAAGTCACGAGTAATAGGAAGTCAATAATTGGCTGAGCGCTTAGCAGCGTATAAACATACACAAAATATAAATGAATGATTAGGCAACTTACCGCGCTAATAAATCAGCTTAATGTGTGTTCTTCTTCTTCTTCTGGTTTTTTACTGATTGCTTTTTTTTTGGGCGGCAAATTTGTTGACTTATTCCTTTTTCTTTGCTTTGCTCTTCGTTTGATTTTTCTTATTATTTATTTACTATTTGTGGATTTTTTTAATCTTTTTTTTTATTGAAGTTGATCTATTGTTTTCACGCTCTTGGCTTTAGCACTATTTTTATTTGCAATTTGAAAAGCTGTAGACTAATTTTTTATTTGTTATTTATGTTGTTTTTACGATCATCAATTTTAATGGCATTTGACTGTAACTATTAAAAAAACCAAATGAAACTCTTGCGAATTTTTGTGTTTGATTGTGTGAATCGTTTAAGTTATAAACAAACACTTTTTGTGAATTTTAATAAATATTTAATTTGTCTAAATTTTTATTATATCTTTGAATTTTTACGTTGTCACTTCTTAACGATTTGGCTATAAAGTTAGTAATTATTAATTGTTATTGTCCATTGGCATTTATGGGGGGACTTTTTGAATTGTTTTGATTTTATGTTTCTTTAAAAATTTAAATAAACATATTTCTAATGTCGTCAAAATGATAAACTTTAAAATTTTTTGTAAGATAAAAATATAATTATTTAAATATATTTAAAAGATTTTTATAATTACAAATTTTATTTTTATTGATTTTTTTTGCTTTATAAACAGCTATAATTTTTTTTTCATATAAAGGGTTTTACAATAGGGATGATATGATTTCTAAGTGTCGTTTTGCCTATTTTTAATATGTCTGATCTGTCTTTTTTTCATTGTATTCAGTAATGTTTACAATTTCATCATGGCAAGATATACGCAAGAACAAAGTTTACAAATTGTTCAATATTATTATCAAAATAATCGTTCTGCAATTGCACCTTTTTTAAGAAAATCATCTTCTCCGATGAGGCTCACTTTCATCTGCGTAGGGCGGTAAATAAACAAAACTGTCAATTCTGGTGCAAAGCAAATCCACAAAATATTCATAATAAACCATTACATTTACCTAAATGGACAGTTTGGTGTGGCTTTTGGTCTGGTGAAAAGAATCATCGGTCCGTACTTCTTTCAAAATAAAGCTGATAGCAGCGTTACTGTCAATGGAGAGCGGTATAGATCGATGATAACCAACTTTTTATGAACACAATTGGAAGAAGTTGATCTTAACAACATCTGGTTCCAACAAGACAGGGGCTACATGTCACACAACACGTGCAACAACCGAATTATTGCGAGAAAGATTTGAAGATTCGATAATTTTAAGAAATTGTGACACTGAATGGCCGCCAAGAAGTTGTTATTTAACACCATTAGACTACTTTTTGTGGGGTTATTTGAAGTCATTGGTCTTTAGCAATAAACCAGACTCTCTTTAAGCGCTGAAAGTCAATATTGAACGTGCTATTCATGACATACGACTTGATTTAGTGGAAAAAGTGCTCAAAAATTGGGTTAATCGAATTCGTTCCTGCAAAAGAAGTCATGAAGGCCATTGGAATGATGTTATATTCAGAACTTATTTGTATCGATTGTACTTCACTTTAATCAAAAACCTTTTGAATTTCCTTAACAATTATTGTGTTTTTTGTTTAAAAGGAAATCATATCACACTTATTGGAAGCCCCTATACAAATATTTGTAGATTATTTTTACTGGAAATTATTTTAAAACATTTTATGTACAGAGAATGTAAATTAAGTCATCTTCTCCGCCATTTTTAGAAAAATCCATGATATAATGAGAACTTGTACTGAAGACATTGCCTTGAAAGTGCCAATTAAATAATTACTAAATAAATTTTTCCATAAAAAATGCCAAAACAACTGAAAATAATTTTATGCTCAGTAATTTCATTAAAAAAAATGACTCGAAAAGTATTAAAAGCCTTGTGAGTATGTTTTTATTTTGTTTTTGTTGTTGAAAATAATACTTTTTCGATTTTCCATTATTACTATTTATTGCTTTGGGAAATTAATTTTTTTTAAATATACTAAATTTGTAGCACAAAAACAAAGCAAAAGTCGAAAAACCTTTTTTGATATGAGATAGCCAATAAAAAAAAAAGATATTTGATTGGAACTAACTTTTTGTATCTTGGAAAAATAAAAATAAAAATAATACAAGGCATAACTTTAAAATATTGATTATTATATTCAGTTTTTTAAAGCCAGAACAAGTAATTAAAAGTTATTTTGAATTTCCCACGAAAATCTCCGATCGCAAAAGACTTGTCGGCAAAATTAGATTAGCATCGTATTGGAGGAAGTGTGGGAAAGAGAGAGAGAGAGAGAAATTGTTTGAAGTGAAAATGGGATTGAACGGCTGTACTGGAGTTAAAATATCTCTAAGAAAACACCAATACTGTTTTTTTTTGTTGAAAATTAATCGATTGCAAAACGAACGCTTTTCTATACAAACCAGTTAAGCAGGCCGACATCAGCCGAGCTCGTGAAAATGATCAATACTACTTCTTTACATTTCCATAAGCTGCAAATAGTGAATAAATGTGATTCTGGGTTATTACTCGACCCCGGCGCCACCTCAAAAAGGGTTTGAGTTCTGGTCCGACCAACATCCTAAACTATAGAAAATTAATTTAATTCCGATCGCTCCAAAGCAGGGATTGTCAAGCCCTCAAGGTGCAAAACCACAAATTAGAGGAAAAGCTTGCCCGAAAATCGTTTCAGTGATGACAAAGAAGTATATAATGAGTATATATGAGTATATATGAGTATAATCTCAAAAATATATTCAATGAATATTTTTCGAGCGTACAAACATTTGGGCGTAGTGGCAGACGAAAACATAGAAAATGTAATTTTGGCCTTGTTAGTCTTGATAGAGATGCTGCAAGCAAATGGGACAGATAAAAACAATTTTGAATTTAGTACAAGTATGCCAAGTTAGTCCAACTATTCAGTCAACTGTACTTTTTTATACCAATAACTGGGTAGGCAAGAGTCCATTTTTGGTCAGAAATATACCAGTCTCATACTAGTTCAAATAGAAAAAATTCTAGTTGGGCTTCATATCGAATTATTCACTCCTATTATGCTTGGCAGATTTTGACGAAATTGCTATTGCCGTAGTTTTTATCGATAACTATTTACAGTTATTGACACATATTAGCTATAGCCGTTGGCGTCATCGTTGTGGTCGTTGTCGTCGTCGACAGTAAACGACGCAAAATCTGTCGACAATTTTCTGATGACTAGTGCAACATGTTTGAAGTATTTTTATACTTTTCATATGCACGAAATGGTACCATAACTTTGGTCCGAAGTATGTAAGTACAAGAAGGAGAAGAGATGGACCCACCGTAATTTATACCGATCGTATGACTTGATTTAGCCATGTCCGTCTGTCCGTCCATCTGCTTCGATACAAACAAGTCCCTCAATATTTGAGCTATTTAAACCAAACTTTTTAGAAAGAAGCACCTATATGTTTAAATAATCATTGGCCGGAACTGACCAGATCGGGCCACTTTAGCATATATACACGACCGATTTTTCAGTTTTAAAATTTTTTGTTCATCAATCCGTCAAAAAAGTGCCTGAGAACATGAATGTTGGTCAAATCATCAAAACCGGACGAATATAGCATATAGTTCCCATATACCGTTATTATCCACAAATAAAGCGTGTTTTTTTATAGAGGTATAGAACTTTAAGTTGGCATTACTTTTCAAGATGGCGACCGATTTAACAGCTGTCAAGTGACTTATTCTCAGTTTGGTTTGGCAATTCATCATGAATAGACTCACGCCTGAACAACGCGTGCAAATAGTGCAATTTTATTTCGAAAATAATGGTTCGGTGCGGAAAACGTATCGCGCACTACGTCCATGTTTAGCGATTAAGCGCACTTCTGGATGAATGGCTACGTCAACAAACAAAACTGCCGCATTTGGAGTGAAGGTAATCCTCAAGTGTATGTTGAAACACCGTTACATTTAGAAAAACTGACTGTTTGGTGCGCTTTATGGGCTGGTGGAATCATTTGTCCGTACTTTTTCAAAAACGATGGTGGCCAGAACGTTAGAGTCAATGGTGATCGGTATAGAGCCATGATTACTAACTTTTTCATTCCTGAATTGAATAACCATGATGTCCAGGAGATGTGGTTTCAACAAGACGACGCAACATGTCACACAGCTCGTGCCACAATAGATTTATTGAAAGACACGTTTGGTGACCGCCTAATTCACGTTTTGGACCTGTGGATTGGCCTCCAAGATCTTGTGATTTAACACCGCTAGACTGCTTTCTGTGGGGCTATGTAAAGTCATTGTTCTATGCGGATAAGCCACAAACGCTTGACCATTTGGAAGACAACATTCGCCGTGTTGTTGCCGATATACGGCCACAAATGTTGGAAAAAGTCATCGAAAATTGGACGTCCAGATTGGACCACATCCGCGCCAGCCGTGGCGGTCATATACCAGAAATCATATTTAAAATGTAATGCCACAAGATTATCTTTCGGATAAATAAAATTCATGTCAATCGAATAATCCATCGTTGTTTTATTGCAACTTAAAGTTCTATACCTCTATAAAAAAAACACCCTTTATTATGAATTGCATATTGGTACTGAAAATCTTCGAAATCGGCTTACTATATCATACTACATCGTATGTCAAGTTCATATTGACACTGAAAACTATCGAAATCGAGTTTTGCAATTGCAATAAATTTGGTATTTTCATGAAAAGTGTAAAGACTTCGGCATGGTCTAAGACAGCTATTCTTTCTTGATTTTTTTAAGAAAAAAATTTTGAAGTAGATATACATACATATGTTATATTTCTTAGGACGTTTGCAAGACAATCTTTTTATATATTTGTTAAGTAAATATGCATACATACATATGTATAAGTACATATGTACATCTGTTATACATATATCTTATAATGTTAGCAAGACTACATATGTTGCATAGACAGGACAGCTTTTTTAAGTCGAAAATAGTCTTCAAATCTGAAATGAAAGAAAACATAAGCAACTAACAGAAATATTCCTCGAAAATACTACACATTCTTGTTCAATATAAATATCGCTCGCCATTTAATTTTTGGTTTTTCACTCTTCTTCGCCTGAGTTTGATGTATCAGTAAAAAGGAACATTTTAAAATGAAAAATTTTGAATAAAAATTGTGAACGAAGCGAAACAGCTGACGCACACATGACAAATGACATTTATTTGACCGATAAACTGTCGTGTCGTCACAACACTTTCCGGCAATAGCTATTTTGCGTCGACTTGACGACGACGATGAGACAAGGTGATGTCGACTGCAAAAAAACGACGACGTCATCATATAAAGGGCAATTATTTTTTCTTGTTTAAAAAGGAATTCAGAAAATTAGCAATAATATTCAATTAAGAATTTTCCGTTAACCTATTGGAGAACAGTTAGTAATTAGGGTGTGCATGTTTATGGCAGCAAGAGCCATTCCATTTATAAATATTAAATTTATCTCAAAATATTATTGGGTGAACATTTTTTAAACAATATTTAATTTTATCCTTTAAGTCATAACTTTTTGATATTTTTCCACTAGTTGAATTTCGGTAAAAAAATTCTAGTAGTAAACTGTGCTATTTTCTGACTAATTTCAGGCATCGCTGAAGGGGATTACCTAATTATTTTATTAAACGTACGTTTTTTTTCTCCTCTCAATACATACATTCTTAAAACTCAATACATACATACAGATATATGTATACATAAAACAATATGTCTGTATTTGTTTGGCACTATTTGCAAGCTCATTGTGCCTTCGCAAACACCGTTAGATGTACAACATTTAAAGAAACGCTCACCCGCCCCATTCAGCACGATGCTGTAACGCTAGATAGTAGTTTGGTGCTTTGAAAATATTTTTTCAATTCTTTGCTTTTTCTTCTTTATACTAGACTTTCTTGGACTGTGCGGTAAATACATTCTTAGTTACGCTACTCTTTTCTACTCATATCTCTTTTATTGCTACTTGGATTTGTAATTCTTTTCTTTTGACACTTGCACTGCACACCTTTTCAACTTTTCTACTTTTCTTGTTGATTCTTTAATTACCAAGGAGAAGCCATTCTCTATGCTTTTCACTACTGTCCCGTATTTTACCACATTTTCTTGTATTTTGCTTTTATGTAGATTTTTTCTTCTTTTTTTTTTGTATTTATTTTATTTTCTCTATTTTCGTGTAAGCGAGTAGTAAATGTGTTTAGCGGTCGCTTCTGCTGCCCATCATCTTTGCTTTACACACCTAACTACTGCGTACATATATTTGTTTGCTTTTAGATTTTATTCTTCTTTTATTTAACACGAAAGTCGCTTGGGCGTCCGTCGAAGACGATGTTGAAAAAATGCAGACAAGCAAGTAAACTTTGGTGTTGCTCCCTGCATGAGAAGCGCACGCCGCACGGTAACTACAATATTTATGTAGTCACAACAGCAACAAAAACAACAACAAGAACAGCAGTAGCAGCACGATAACGAATGCTGCAACACGTTTGATGAAATACAAACAAACACACAAACAGTAAGTGGATAAGACTAATCCAAAGAAAAAAACAAAACAAAAATTATCACAAAACACACTAGACTTGCCTTGCTACGATACAAATCCGCGCCGTTGTCGTTAATACTATGAAAGTCACTCGCAAACTGAACAGCTTGCCAACATCCAATGTTGGTTGGGGGCATCCAACTAGTACTCGCGTTGCTTTTTAGAACAACCAGTCAGTCAGCTGCTGCTCTTGTACAGTATAAACGCAAACGGCTTTTGCGGCCGCAAATGTGGTTGCGAGAGTCTGCAAGGGTTTCAAGACTTGTTTCTCGTCTAAATATGTGCATACATATGTACTCGCACGTATAAATGTATGTCTGCTAGCTTAGAGTTTGTCTTTCTCTTCATTGCCCAAATATCAAAGCAGGTGGCATTGCTGCACTGTGGTGGTGTTGGAAAAATTATTAATTTTTTGGATTTTATTTGAGGCATGTACTGAGTTTAGACACAAAAGCGAAAGGAATGCGTCTTGTGGTGAACGAGTACACTACGAAATGTCTCCGTCAACAAATAAACAGTCATCACATTCGTGACTCATGTTGTTGTTGCTGTAGCCGCAGAAAATTCTCCAAGTGGGGCTTCGGGGAACGTTGCGGGAGTGACAGTTCTTGGCCGGATAAAAATCCGGGTCGTTCCGGTATAAACACCCGACAGTCTCGGGAACTATGGATTTTAGTCGGCTCTTACGACGGGCATGCCTTACCGCGGGTAAATTCTTGAACCCCTAACCCGCAGGGGGATTCGTGACTCATCTCCTACGTCACTGCTGATAGTCATAACATTGAAGCCGCAGATAATTTCGTCTATCAGCATTAACAACACCAACAATGTCAGCCTTGAAATCCAACGCTGAATCACTCTTGCCAGTAGGTGCTACCTTGGACTGAGTAGGCAATTGTAAAGTAAAGTCCTCTCTCGACGAACCAAAACCAAACTCTACAAGCCGCTCATCATTCCCGTCCTGACATTTGTTGCAGAAGCCTGGACGATGTCGACATGATGAGTCGGATGTAGGAATTTCCGAGAGAAAAGTTTTGCGGAAGATTTATGATCCTTTGCGCGTTGGCAACGGCGAATACCGCAGACAATGGAACGGTGAGCTGAGCTGTACGAGCTATACGACGACATTGACATAGTTCAGCAAATCAAGAGACAGCGGCTATGCTGGCTAGGTCATGTCGTCCGAATGGATGAAAGCGCTCCAGCTTTGAAAGATGGAGTACCCGCTGGCGGAAGCAAAAGAAGAGGAATACCTCCACTGCGTCGGAAGGATCAGGTGGAGTGGTATTTCCATATGGCGCCAAACAGCAAAGAGAAGAAACGAGTGGCACGCCATTGTTGATGCGGCTATAAATGCGTATGGCGGTGCCTACGCCAAAGAAGAAGAAGAAGATGTACTGAGTTAATGAATTAATCATATTTTGCGCAGACTGTTTGTTTGGTTACAGGAGATATGTCGTCTTGTACTCGTACTGTTTCGCAAAAATACCAAATTCAGACATAGAGACATATCCTTTTCGAACTTTCGAAAGTTGCTTAAAAATTCCATATTTCACGGTTTTTTTTTTAAGATTTGGCACTTGATAAATATCTGATCAATTGTAGATTTCCCATATCTGAAGCCACACTGATGAAGTCCAATCAGTTCGTTGACGTTGAGCCTTAGTTTTTATAATCAACAGAACCTTAGGTGCAATATTTAAGAAGATAAATCAGAATCTAGTGAAGCTCATGACTTTAATGAAACCGAGAGAACGAAACTAGGCATTGAAAATGGCGGAACGCCGAAACCGGTTTGTCGAAAAACCAAAATTGACAAGGAATGACGGAAAATCGTTCCATTTTAAAACAAGAAACCGAACATATATTTGTAATCAGTAAAATATCTATGCTGCGTTGGTATGGGTGTTAGACAACATTTTAAAATTGTTTTTTTTTGTGTCTAAAATCTTGTTTCAGTGCCTAAGGAGACTTTTAATCTAATATACAACAAACTAGCTTGAATATAGTTAAAAGCTTGTTTTATTATCTAAATATGAACCTTAATATCTCAATAGTCTCCCTAACTGAAGATTGTTGGCTTGTTGTCTCCATCACAAAATTTTATCTAATAAAATTTCCTCAAACACATCACTATGCCATGTAAGATCTTAAAGAACTAGTTTATTAACATTGAGAGCAATACTGCACTGCATGTAAGGTGCTCTGGTCTGCCATTATCAAAATGAGATCTCCTGGATGCCGCACAGCGCATAAAATGTACTAAATTTTTTAATAGAATAAAGATGAAATAAATAAATACAAATTTGGTTGTACTAAAAATACTCAATTTATTTTAGCCACTAGCAAATTGGAACACGAACCCGTGGCCTGCGCTTGTGTTGTGAAATTATGAATGAGTGGCACGGCGTTTGCGTTGTGAGGCTGCAACAAAGAAAGAAGGCTTTTCTTCTCTTTGCAACAACAGCACTTTTTTTTATCATTTTCATTGTTTATTGTTTTGCTGTTGTCTATTTTTATTCACTTGCAAAAACTTTCTATGCGTTGTAAAAGCACACACTCACACACTTAAATACATTTACAAGCGAGTGCACGCTTTGTTGTGTATTTCTGCTCAATTTGCTTGTGAATTCCCCGAACAAGTTTGTTACTTAAGTCTTTTGTTTGCCTCGGTTTCTCTGACCGTTGAGGTTTTCGCAGTGTTCATATGTACATATATATGTATATATACGCTTGCATTTGCCGCCTACTTTTTGTATTTCCCCTCGCTGCTTTTTTTATTTTTTATTTTTTTGTAAATATTTCCGATTATTTGGCCTTTTCTCATTTCACCTGCCGCTGCGCTCGCTGCTTTGACACTATATTTTTTTGTTGTTACTGCTGTTGATGCCGATGACGTTGCGGAGGAACTTTTTGTTTTGTAATTCATGCCGCTTTTTATTGATTTACTGCGTGAATGCGCACATTTTCGGTAATGTGACTTTTCACTTTTGTTTTTGCCTTCAACAACGCATTAATTCATGCGTCTAACTATTTTTTTGCGCCTATACAAATGTACAATGCATATAGGTGTGTGTATATGCGTGCATTAGAGGCATGTCATTTACCTTGTCACGCGTTTCACATGCCCGGTTGGGCATTACAAGGCACAGCATGATAGCTTCGCTGATTGCGACAGTTGTTGGCATTGTTGTTTGAATTTTTTGTTTTGATTTGTTTTTCCTTTTCTTATTGCTATTGTACTGGTAATCACGTTGTCAGTGACATGATAATTAACTGTTTTTATCTCAACGTCATTAATTCCGTGGATATTTTTCTCGAATGCGTAGGGAAAACTTGCAAACAAATTTTTTATGCACATTTTATTACAATTATGGGCAATAACATTTATTTAATATGCGAAAAATTACCCAAAGCGCGGCAACAGAGAGTTGAAAAAACTAACGATAAAAAATAAAATTTGTATAGCAAAAATAAATTAAAATTAGTTTTAATAAGATTAAACAAAAAATATGAAATTAAATTATACAAAAAATAAAAATAAAATGAGATTAAAAAAAATAAAGAAATTAAAAATAAAAAAAATAAAATAGTAAAGATAAACAAAACTAAATTAATTAAATATAAAATATAATAAAAGTATATAAAATCAAAAATTATAAATATTAAAATTGAATAGAATATAACGAAAGTATAAACACAAAATTAAATTAAATAAATTTAAAAAAGTAAATATAAAAAAAAAAAATTTTATAATAATAAAAATAAAAAAAATAAAAAAAATAAAATCAAATAAAATAAAATAAAATAAAATCAAATAAAAAAAAATAAAAAAAAAATAAGATAAAATAAAATAATAAAAAATAAAAAATAATAGATAAGCGTAAAAACTAATAAAAATAAAATAAAATAAAACAAAATTAAAAAAGGTGAAAATGAAATAAAATTTATTAGAATAAAATAAAATAAAATAAATTAATTTAAAAAAATCAAAACAAAACAAAGTAAGTAAAGTAAAATAAAAAAATGAAAGAAAATCAAACTAAATAAAATAAAAAGCAAATTTTTTGTGAAAAAAAATAAAAACTAAGTATTCGTAAAATAAAATTAAATTAAATTTAATTAAATTAAATAGAATATATTAAATTAAATAACACAAAATAAAATATAATTAAAAAAAAATCTCGTAAAATAAAATAAAATTGAATAAAATAAAACAAAGCAAATTAAAAAATGTCATTAAGATTTACTAAACAAAATTAAATAAAAAAACCGTCAAGTAAAATAAAATAAAATAAAATTGAATTAAATAAAACTAAATAAAAAAAAAAAAATAAAAAACAAAAAAAAATAAAAAAAATATAAAAGATATGTGTAAAATGAAACAAAATTAAATTGAAAGAAATAAAATAAAATAAATTAAATAAAATTAAAAAAATAAAAAATAAAAAAAATTATGGAAAAAAATAAAACAAAAAAAAAAACCAAATGAAAAAAAATACTTGTAAAATAAAAAATAGTAACAAAAATAAAAAACAATATTTTCGTAAAATAAAATTAAACTAAATTTTGGTATATTAAATAAAATAAAACAAAATAAATTAAAATAAAATAAAGCAAAATAAAAATAGTTATCGTGAAATAAAGTAAGATTTACTAAACAAAATTAAATAAAAAAATTTTAAAATAAACAAGAATTGAATTAAATAAAAAAATATAAAACAAAATAAAACAACATAAAACAAAATAAAAGAATACAAAATAAATTAAAAAATTTAAGATATCTGTAAAATTAAATAAAATTGAATTGTTTAATGCGGCCAGTAATTGTTGGTGGTTACAAATAAATGAGCTTTATTCATAGGCCTATTTTGTTAGAATTTTGACGTTGGCTCAGTTGCTAGAGCACTCGCCTGTAATGCCAGAATCCGTCGGTTCGACTCCTGGCAAAAGAATTCTGATGAGGAGATGTGGTGAACTCCGAAACAGCTGTCACTTCTACCATTTTTTCTTTGTTGTATGACAAAATATTCCATTTAAAAAGATTCTAACCAAATAGTCCTTTGAATAAAGCTGAAATAAAATTAAATTGAAAGAAATAGAATAAAACAAATTAAATAAAATTTAAAAAAATTGAAGAAATAATCGAAAAAAATTAAATTAAATAAAATAAAACTAAATGAAAAAAAATCTTTGAAAATAAAAAATAATAATAAAAATAAAAGTAAAATGCAAAACATTCGTGAAATAAAATTAAAGTAAATTGATGTAAATAAAAAAAAATAAAAAAATAAAAAAAAAACAAAATAAAAAACTCCTAAACAAAAATTAAAAAAACAAAAAATATGATTAAACAAAAAAAAATTCTCGTAAAATAAAATAAAATAAAATATAGCTGTATTGAATTAAATAAAATAAATTATATAAAGTAAAACAAAATACTTGTAAAAAAAGTTAATTGAATTAAATTAAATTAAATTAAAAAAAAAATATAATACTTGTAAAATAAAATAATATAAATTTAAATCTAGTTAAATAAAGTAAAATTAAATAAATAAAACAAAATAAAATAAAAGAAAAGAAAAGCACAAATAAATTTAAAAAAATACTCGTAAAGTAAAATACTAGTAAAATAAAATAAAAAATTGAGTTGAAATTAATTAAACTAAATAAAAAAATTTAACCAAATATTCGTAAAATGAAATAATATTATATAAAATAAAATAAATTAATAATAGAAAAACTAAAATAAAACAATAAATAAAAAAGTGAAATAATAAAGAAAATTAAATGAAGTTATACACAAGACAATAAATTAATAAAAAAAAAAAATATTCTGACAGCTGGAAGAATATTTTTAGTTTGCAACTATTTTTGACTTTTCAAATCTTTCTAAAGCCTTCCTTCTTTCCTCTTCTGTTCCACTCTTCAGTGCACTTACTTTAATTTGTATAAATTCGTATGTACACACGAATGTATGTATGTATGTTTTGGAAACTTGAATGCAACTGATGATGCTACAATAAATAACAATTGTTACTCTTCCGGATGCTTCTGCTTATGCACCAATTGCTGCTGACAACACCATTTGCTGCCCACTTGCATAAGTGCATATGCAATAGTGGTCGGCCAGTAGGAGAGGAGGTGGTATACCTAAGCACTAGCACATACATATGTATGTACAAACAAATCATACACATAAAGTTAGTTGAAAAATGCAAATTATTGTAACAACCAGACTACACCAATAGCTATGCATACACACATGCATACATACATATGTAAAGTATGTTTTTGACTGCGCAACATTGAATGGTCCATTAGCATTTCTTGAATTAGAAAATATTGCTGTAAGGAATTTTGCAATTGCAATGAATTGTTGAAATTATATAAAGGAGCAGCATTAGCGGCAGCAGCAAACCAACACAATCACATGCACAGCACATGCAATAACAATAATAACAGCCACAAGGCAACTGCAAATATGTAAGAAATGCAAAGCGAAAAAAATTGTGCCGCTGAGTGCTGCAATCCACAAAAGGTTATGGTGCGTCGTCGAGGTGGCGGCGAAAACAAGTTTACCTTGATTGAGCTGATTTAAGACGACATCTTGAGACGAGTTCGAACTGGTTGTTGTTGTTCGGGTTGTGGTTGGTGGTAATTTTGCATTGGGAAATTTCATATTAATAAAATTATCATTAATATTAGTTTTATTATTATACAGCAGCGCTGTAGCTATCAAAGCGGTAGAGGAGCGGCGATTGTGGGCTTCAGGTGCAAGCATTTCATGGTTGTCTTGCATATTTAAAAAAAAAGTTTATGAATATATGAATATGGCTAGTATGCAATTTATTGGTATGATTGCCCATTCGCTGGTCCGACTTGTCTACCGCCTTACCACTTACAGTGCAACTGCTGCGAAAAATAATCATTTACATTCACTTATTTCTTAATCTACGGACATTTCTATAAGCAAATGATAGAAATTAATATGAAAAACTTGCTGTGTTAACAAACAAACATTAAGCATTTTGTTGCTGATTTGTCAGCGGCGTCTTCTTCACAGATTTGACTGCCATCAAACGCCTCAAACGTCAAACAGACAACTGACACCGGGAAATGAGATTACGAAAAATTAAAAATGAAATGATATTACGCTCAGCAAGTGGCTTTTGAGCAAATACACTCTCACATTGAATTGTGTCAACCAATAAATCTTTGGTAACAAGTTTCGCTTTACTGTTCGAATTTCGAATTTCGACTTTCATGTTTTTTGTGCAATTCGGCCACAGCGACCTAAATAACCTACGAACTCGAGCACAGTAAAATAAATGTGAATAATTTCATGCAAGGTATGTCTCAACGAAAACGAGATTGAGACGAATGTGATCAAAGGAAGGCAGCGAAGATGGTTAGAGTCCAAAGTCAGTAGGGTAACGCGACTGCGTGTTTCGTGATATTTGATTAGTGTTCCCGAAGCTGACGTGAGGCTATCTGTCTAGAAGAAGATCAGAGGTGGTCAAAGGCATTTTCACCCATTTTCTGCACATGGTAATCAGGGCATTCTTTAACAAGTCTTGAACGCACCACAAAAGCACCCAAAGCATAGCGGTATGGTTCTCAGAGCTATGCTGATAATCTTAGGTAAAATTACGTTCCACAGCAGTAGATTGATTTTTTGATTGCTACCGCAAGAGAGAAATAAGATGATGAAGTGATTGGCTATGATCCGATTGAGGGATGAAATCAATGTCCAGTAAAATATCCATACGTTCTGGCCTCGAACCGCTAACCGAGATTTTCTTAGTTCTACTGTAGTTTTTACAGTGGTTGCTTTGCTGTCTAATTACAATATCATTTCAAAGAGCCAAAATTCCTAAATAATAAAGCCCATCACTTTCCGTTGTCACTTCTACCATATTATAAGGCGATCTATCGGTGTTCTTACCTTTCTTATGGATAATCAGTTTCCGAGAGAGTAATCTTCATATCTGACTTCGTCAGCCAGCTGTTAGCCCTTTTCAGAAAAATTTCCTTATCTTAACTGTAAAAAATGCAACTAACTCTAATGACACCGTTTAACATAGATGTAAATGCCAGTAAGACGACTTTACAAGTACAAAATCCCGGCATGGAAACCCCGGAGGAGGAGGGAGCACACCAATTACTTTGGAGTATTGTGGAAGGAAGGGTGAAAAAGCTAGTGGTGCACTCTACGCATGTACAAAGATTCTATGCTCTACGTGGAACCTATCGCATGGCATCATGCATTGTTGTTACACAGTGCTAGACCAGCCAATCTTGCTTTACGGTGCTTTGCTGCGGTGGGCCGCTACCAGAAAGATCTCATACAAGAAATTATCAGGAGTGAAGTTAGCAACTGACTGCCCTCTATATAACAGGACTTGGCGCTACCATTTCTATGGCTACATTCAAGAGCCAAGTCAATCAACCACCAATTGGAATTGTAGTGGAAAGCTTTGCAGGAAAATCAGCTGCAAGATTGGCGGCATTAGGTGAATTTTCAACAATAACTTTCAGGCATAGATCGATAAGTAATGAGTTGGTGGACAAAACAGAACATGGGGTGTATGCTTTACACTTTATCTGGGAAAAAAAGTTTCAATTCACATTAAAAGAGAGTGGATGGCGCAGCAGCATTTGACCTACCAAAAGAACTTGCATCATCGGGAAACGAAATGGTTGGTTGATGAGATTGCCAAAAGTGCCATTCGTCTGGCTACCGAACCAGTAAGGTAATGCAGGTTCGCCAAAATCATGTGCAAGGGCACCTAAGAAAAACAAGTATTTTTTTTTTCTTACGCGATCTCAAAAGGATTACAGAACGGTTGTTGGCCTAAGGACAGTTAACAAATTACTGGCATCACACGCTAGCTGAATGGGATGAGTGAGACGCTGAAATACCGCCGGGCGTACTATACGACGTCTATTTCGCTCGAACTGAATTGAAACTTCACCTGGCATTACAAAGGACCAATAAGTATTTGTATGGCGTGGCAGCCAGCCAGTATAACCCAACCTAAACTAACCTCTGGGTCGTCTCTAATTTGACTGTGGCTGTATCGCCAGTATTTTTTATTGAAAAATTCCGCTTTAAAGTTAATTTATCTTCTTATATACATATATATACTCGTATGTATACTGATATTCATACATTTTTTCATTAAGCTCTTTTCATAAGCTTTTCTCGAATATCAGTTCAAGTTTGAGTAGTAGTTACCACAAGCATCCAACGTCAGCATCTCTTTCATTCATTATTTATTACAATACATTCATGCATATCATAGTTTTCTAACCGCTACGACACGCTATTGGCGTTGTTGAGCTTGGTATTTATAGCCACGCTTCAATGCCAATCGAGTACCTAGTACATACATACAAAATGTGAAAATTTCAAATGCCAATACATGGATGTTATACGAGTATATATGGATTAGCGGATTATTACAAGAATTATTACAAGAATTAACTTTGTCTGAGTGCGCTTCGAGAACTTCTTATATATTTACGAGTATTGTCTGTGTATTGTAAACCTTGCGGTGGCCGCGTTTCTAGTGCTCATTGAGGCGTTGAGACATTCTCTATAGGAATTAGAAAGTTCTAGGAAGAATTCAGCTTAGAAATGAGAACTTCAATTGAAATAATTTTTTTTTCGGAACTTGGCAACAATTTATAAAATTTAAATTTATTTTAAATACATACATACATATATACTTGTATATAAGGAAGGAATGCTTTTGATCGATTATAAATAATAGGGGTGTTTCTATAACTGGAGAATACTACGCTTATGTATTAGATCAACTAAAAGAAGCCGTTAAAGAGAAAAGATGAGGGAGACTGACGAAAGGCGTGCTGATTTTGCACGGCAACGCGCCCATCAACAAGAGCCACGTTGCGTTGGCTACCATACATAACCTGGGTCTTGATATTTTGAATCACCCACCCTACCGCCTTGACCTGGACCGAATGATTATTATATGTTTCCAAAAAGGAACAAAAAAGAGCTAAGGGGTAAAAAATGTATCACCGATGATAAAGTCAAGGAGGCAAATGAACTGATAGATCTGAAAAATGTATTCGTTTGGCAGGTAAATATGTTTAAAAATGAAAAATAATTTGGTCATTTTTATTTCCATCCCTTATATACATATAATTGGCGCTTTGCAACCGCTGAAGGTGATTTCCAGCCGAACTCCTCCTCTAATTTGTAGTGTGCGTCTTGTTGTTCTTTCCACAAATAGAGGGACCTACAGTTTATTCTAAATCGCCACCAAACGGCCGATGCATTTTTATGAGGAGCTTTCATTTCATGTCAGAAATACACTCGTAGGGGCTGACATTTCCTGCCGTGGGACGACTGCAATTAGAAAAATTTATTTTCTATGATTTTGAATGTTGCTCGAGCCCAGGTCGTCTTGGCTATTGCGACCGTTAATACATATATTTATAAAGTAATATAGTTTTTCCGCTTTTATAGAATTACACTTCAAGCTGCTTAATGCTGGAATATGTAACAGGTTAATTGAAAAGTCCCCGGCCTACCATAGCAAAACACATTTTTTGGCAAAATTCATTTTTTTTATTCAATCATCAGTTTCCATCAATTGTGATACACTAATTAACGCGATACCACTTTTGTAGTACGATTTGTCTTTTGCTTCGATCACCTCTTCATTCATGGTCATAACCTTGCCAGCCGCCTGTTGCTTTGGAGCGGACATATCGTATGCAATCCACTCGGATGGCTGCCGATTGGACTTCGGAGTGAAATGATGGAACCATGTTTCATTTATTGGCACATACCAGTACAAAAACTCAGGTTTATACGCTTGAACATCTCCAAACATTGCTCTGAATTATTAACTCGTCGCTGTTTTTGGTCAAAAGTGACTCGCGTGGCACCCACTTTGCACAAAGCTTTCTCATAAACAAATATTCGTAAATGATATGATGTAGACATCCAGTTGATATCTTTAGGAAGCCTGCTCTGTCATTCAATTAAAATTTTCGGTCATTCAAAATAATTTTTTGGATTTTTTTTGATGTTTTCGTCGGTAACAACCACTTTTGGGCGTCCACTGCGTTCACTTGAAATTTTTGCTTCAAATGTGTTTGTCCCTTCAAAAAACAATATTTTATTAATCTATTAAAGGTTAGGGCTAACTAAAAATTATTAATTAATTAATTATATTAGGGACATCTATGTGTCAAGCCGGGTACTTCCCAATTCATCTGTTATATATGTTTTTTAATATTTAACACTTCGTTAAGCAGTCAAATAGTATTCCGCAAGTATTACATTATATCTCCCCAATTGTGTTAAGACCATTGACTGTTTGACCATCGAAATCGAAGAACACAGTGAGGAGGATAGCCTTCACGTTCGACCGTAGAACGAATATTTCCCGGTCTTGGCAAGTCGTAATGTCTCCACTGCGATAATTAAGTTTTATTTTCGTCATCTGTTTCTGTATCGTCGTTGATTTCATTTAGTATATTAAATGCTAAGCAATTTCCGTCCAGCACCGGTTTTCTTCAAAATTCCACAATTATGGAGAGAGAAAAAATTTTGGTGCCACGCTTTTCATATCAAAAACATTAAAAAAAAAGATTTATATATATGAATATGATCCAAACGATATGCCAACATCGTTCGCGACTTCTTCTTGGGTGATCATTCATAACCATTTTATTCACTTTTTCAGCGATTGTTAGTGTGCTGAGGCGTTCCGGGCATTTGACTACTTTAACGTCTTCACTTCTGTCTTGGATATGCTTATATCACTTTTAAACTCTCGTTTTACTTATAATAGAGTCACCAAATGACTTTGTTAACATTTCACATACTTTGTTAAATTTTATTCCATTTTTTATCGAAAATATTTTATACCATTTCTTTTATCCATTGATTTTAACAAACGAAAATTGTCGAGCTCATAAAAATATCAGAAAGTTTTATCATACTTTCGTAATTTTTCGAACAAAATGGTAAAAACTTTGCTAAATTTAAAAGCTAAATCTGATATTTTCGGATTATTTTTTCTCACATTCATATTCCACTTTTGAATTAAACTATTCCTGATTTTCCATCATGATTAAAAACTAAAATTAAAAATTTTTAAGGTGTATTTTTTCGGTCCTTCGAAAAGTCACATTAAAAAAATTTGAACGAAAAAACTTGCAAGAAATAATAATAAAATCAAGTTTCTTTACGATTCTCAATTGTTGCACAGTGTTTTAAGTGAATTCTTGGTTGTTGTTTTTTGCAAGACGGGCAGGAGCCAATTTGTAAAACAAGTTTTCACAGGTGAACGCAACATCAATGCCCTATTGTCCTTGATGTCGCAATAATATTCATTCGCTGATTTCCATTATGCTGCTCCACCTACTGCGCACCATTATAGCCAGGAATACATCAAGGTTATATATATGTAATTACATATGTTTACATACTCATGTCTGGTACGTGCATAGACAGCATCTGAATGCACATGTTTTGAATTCTTTGTAAGGTGTGTTGGAAGCAAAATGGATGATGCTAAGGGTATTTCATAGCGAACATCAAAAAGCTTTGAGCAGCATTAAATCTGTCAATCAATCAGCCTGTTAAGCAGTCAAAAGAATTCATTTTAGGAATAAAGCAGAGGAGTGTTGTAGACAACAAATTGCAATATTCGTGACAGAAGGAGATTTTTGTGTGGGTGTGGGTCATAAATAATATTTCAAAATTTCAAAAAACCTAAAAATTCCTGAATCAGTTAAATGACAAGCTTGCGGTTGCATATACAAATTTTTATTCGTAAACATGAGTCCACAAACTTAAGAGGTAAACATTTGGGCCGCGACAAGCGACATTTCTATTAATCAAGCAGTATCGCGAGAAACTCTGACTCACTCTGAAGATTATTTCTTTATATGTTTTTATATTAATGTATATATGCGTTTATATTGCCTCGACATTTTTTTTTCTTAAATTAACTCCACTTCATTATTTCGCTAAAAATAATTTACACTAAAAATCAAATTTTGGGAAGCTCTTAAATTCTTTAAGCTTTCAAGTTAAAATTTATTTGTTATTGATCATTATTTATTATTGATCATTACAAAATTATTTTAAACTACACTTTTATACTATAAAAATTTTAATAAAATTTATTTGCTTAAAATCAATCGATTGTGAAATTTACACTAAATATTGTTACTTTCAAGCATATTTGAAGAAAAAAATTTATTCTGGCAACAACTTTTTGCTTTGACAATCTCTGCCACTTCCAAAATGCTTAATCGCCAATTTCAGTTGAAAGGTGAGTACTATCAATAGTAGGCTCATTTGATGGTCGAAGATAGCCTTTTCCACACCATCCATGGTGGCGATAGCTATCATCAATAATCTGCCAAGTAAATTATACTTATTTTGTTGGAAATTGTATATTCATTCAAAATTATGATTTAGGAACAAATGAATATTAAATTTTCATCTGTAAGACCAGTGCATCTCTCTAAGACAATCTGACTTGCCTTGCTTAATAAGAGTTCAGACTCAACACATGTTGTGGGGCTGCATAAGTATTTAAAGAAAAATATTTTTATTATTGGAAAGTCAGTCTGATTCACTTGTAATAATGGGTGATTCAAGTAGAGGTACTTCTTTCAATAGCCTTTTTTTCTGACAGAACACGCGTGAGTCGTGTCAAGCTGTCATGTTATTTTTGTTCAGTATTGTTTGGCATTTCATCATGGAAAGATTTATGCCGGTTCTGTAAAGAACGTGTTTCGCGAGCTTCGCTCAACTTATTGTCAATATAATCGACCTGTTGAGCATACTATTCGCAACACCATCACCCATCTTGTGACCCAGCATTCATTTTTGGATAATATTCGATCGAATAGACCACATCCAGGACGCAGTTTAGAAAATATAGCGGTCTTAGCTGAGAGTTCTAGCATCAAGACCGTGTTGAGTCGATTCAGCGCCGTTCGCAGCAACTCGGACTAACATATGGAATGACTTGGCGCATTTTACGAAGCCCGATCGACCTTCCCAAGCGAAAACGCTTCGCTCTATGGGCTCTTGAAAAGTTTCAAGAAGATTCAACGTTTTCGAGCCAAGTTTTGTTCAGCGATGAGGCCCATTTCTGACTCAATGGGTATGTAAACAAGCAAAATTGCCGCATTTGGGACGAAGATCAAGAGATTCAAGAGCTGCTATTTAATCTGAAAGAAAAACGGTTTGGTGTGGTTCGTGGGTCGGTGGAATCATCGGTCCATATTTCTTCAAAAATGATGCCGATGAGAACGTAACTGTCAATGGTGACCGTTATCGCGCCATGATAACCGACTATTTGATACCCGAAATTGAAGCTGGTAATCTCCGCGACATTTGGTTTCAACAAGACTGCACCACTTCCCACACATCGCATCAATGAATGGATTTATTGAAAGAACACTTTGGTGGGTCGATTGGCCACCAAGATGGCCGATTGGCCACCAATAGCGTGTGATATCACTCCGTTAGACTTTTTCCTATCCGGATATGTAAAGTTTAAAGTCTAATCCCGCTTCGATTCAGGCCTTCGAGCCTACCATTCGCCAGTTATGAGTCGAAATGCTCGCAGGAGTCATTGAAAATTGGACTCAACGGATGGACCATCTGGGACGTAACCGCGGCCAACATTTCAAAGAGATAATATTCAAAAAATAGATGCCAAAGAATTTTGTTTTGATAATAAACATTTCGCATTAAATTTGAATTTTCTGTGTTTTTTACTTTAAAAAAGTAGGGAAACTCGAAACGGATCACCCTTTTTTTAGCAATTAACTTCAAGAAACAATTACTTTGATGCCACTTTATTTTATATATTAATATAAACGTGATCCCAAAATTGCCAAAAATTAAATAGATTTAAGTAATTAAATTTTCTTTAAAAAGCGGTAAGCGGTTATGTCGTGCCGTAGCCTGCTATAGTGCGTAATGCTTTATGTACAAATCATTGTTGCGGTTGATGGCGTTGAGTAGTTAATCGTTACAGATCGTTGATATTTGATCATGAAAATATTCGAGCGCTCAAATAGTAATAAACTTACATATTAATGGATAAATGTAGTGCCACACATCGATGAATAACAACAATAACATATTAATAATAATAATAATAGTAACAAGTGATGGAAAGCCAAAGCAAGGGTGTAGTGAAAAGCAAAGAAAGTGCTTACAATAATATTTATGTTATATTTATATATTTATACATATATACTCGTGCATAGATTTACTAAAGCATTTTCTTATAGAAAGTTTATATGAAATTGATTTTTTAATTATTTTATGTGGTCTACGGCAAACGATTGGGGCTGCCAAATTAAAATTTAAAAAAAAAAAATTGATTTCTTCTCGCATAATTGTGTTTTAAACATAGTTATGGATAATTAATATAACCAAAAATATTATGGACCTGGTTTCATCTATGTGAGACTCGCTAGAGCCAACAAGTCCAATACAGCAAAAATTCGTATAATGGAAATATGTTAATAGTTTTTTTGGGCAATTTGTATTTCCCATTATATTACCCTCAAATGAAATTTTAGAAAAAAACTTAACTCAGCCAATCCGAAGACATGCATATACAAAATAGTCCAATCTCCGGTCATTGATACCGTACGAATGCCCCCTTGAGGTTTCGACAAAGTATTTTTTTTTAACGACGTAGTACCCTATTGATGAAAGCAGAGAAATAGGAAGAATGGATGTAGATGGAAAACGACCTGTCTACCGTTGATGCCTTCACTTGGCGTATATCCGTGAAGAGAAGAAACGACTGGCATTGTGGAGTCGGCTATAAACGGATCTTACCAGTTTTTTTAACGGTTATCTGGTAACTCTAGATCTGTTGAAGTCATTAAGTCGCCACCCGCGCAAATATGCGTGATGAAGACAAGCAGCAACCAAGTAAAACATGAAAATACAAAAACACAACTGCCATATATAGATCTGTACATATGTATGTACATACTTTTTATACATATACATTTGCACAGCTATTCACACGCAATTATAGTGAGTGACACGCAATTACTTTCCATTTTTATTAAAAAGCAAATTGAACAAATAACATAAAATCGAGTAGAAATGAGAAGTGTTGCACCTCCTATCAGCAGACCAACAGGGGGCTATTAACTGTACTTATACATGCATATGTATGTATGTATGTATTACCGTGGCATGTTGTTAGTATGCACATACGTATATTTGAATATATGTATGAATGTAACGGGTGATCCATTTCGAGGTTCCCTATTTTTTTAAAGAAAAAAAAACACAAAAAATTCAAATTTAACGCGAAATGTTTATTATCATTCGAAAGAACATTCTTTGGCATTCATTTTTTGAAGATTATCTCTTTCAAATGTTGGTAGATCGAGCATTTCGACTGGTAATTGGCGAAGGCCACGCATGATGTTTTTCTCCAAGGTCTGAATCGAGGCAGGATTGTCCGCATAGACGGCAAAAAAGTCTAACGGAGTGATATCACACGATCTTGGTGGCCAATCGACCGGCCCAAAACGAGAAATTATCTGTTCACCGATGTGTTCTCTCAATAAATCCATTCATTGATGCAATGTGTGGGAAGTGGTGCAGTCTTGTTGAAACCAAATGTCGCGGAGATCGCGAGCTTCTATTTCAGGCATCAAATAGTCGGTTATCATGGCGCAATAACGGTCACTATTGACGATTACGTTCTCACCGGCATCATTTTTGAAGAAATATGGACCGATAATTCCACCGACCTACAAACCACATCTGACCGTTGTTTTTTCTGGATGAAATGCCAGCTTTTGAATCTCTTCAGGTTGTTCTTTGTCCCAAATGCGTCAATTTTCCTTATTTACATACCCATTGAGCCAGAAATGGGCCTCATCGCTGAACAAAATTTGGCTCAAAAACGTCGGATCTTCTTGGAACTTTTTAAGAGCCCACAGAGCGAAGCGATATCGCTTACGAAGGTCGAGCGGCTTCAGTTCTTGCACAAGGTGTATTTTGTACGCTTTCAATTTAAGATCTTCACGTGAAATGGGCCAAGTCGTTCCATACGTCAGTCCGAGTGCCGAATCGACTCTCCACGGTCTTCGTTGCACTCTCAGCCACGTCCGTTATATTTTCTTCACTGCGTGCTGGACGTGGTCTATTTGGTCGAATATTATTCAACAATGAATGCTGGGTACGCTCAGTAGGCCGATTATGTTGACCATGAATTGAGCGGAGCGCGAAACGCATTCTTTACAGAACGTGAATTTTCGTAATAAAGTTGAACGATTTGTAAACGCGTTCAGGCACAAGTCTATCCATGATGAAATGCCAAACAATACTGAAAAAAATAACATGACTGCTTGACACGACTCACGCGTGATCTGTCAAAAAAAGGATATTGAAGAAAGTACCTCTACTTGGTTCACCCTATAAAAGTAAACTTAATAGAATTTAAAGGCTTCTTGTTTGTCGAATAAAAGGGTTGAGAGGAGTCGAACAATTAATTTGAAGCCAACTGGTTAATTTTATTGAGGTTATATTATTGAGATTGATGTGGAAAGCTACATATTTTGAAAAATTTTGCGCCTCGAAATTCAGTTTAGACCAATGATTTCTTCAGCAAAATTGCTTAGAATGACCCGTGGGATAGATACGACCCGCTCTAATGTGCGGGTATATGCTTATTTAATAAAAATACCTAAAGCAAGCGCCACTAGATGCGTATCGAGTAGACCGAAAAAATCAATTTATTGCAGCATAAAAATCAGTGTTGCGTTAGCATAAAGTTGAGGTTTAAAAATATACTTTTATGCGATATTTGCAGTAAGCATTTGATGGAATGTATATGTACGTCACAGGTCAGTTGAAAAGTCCCTGGCTTAACACAATTATTTTTAGTTCAACAGAAGCGTTAATAAATTTGACCGCTGTGGGATCATTAGCTTGTGAATTCTAGCATTTTGAGTGAGGTAACTTTTGTTATTGTTTGGTTTGATGGCGAGTTTCCGGACACTGCCCCAGGAAAATCAACTAACAAGGATTGATATGCTCAGTTTAGACATGGTGAAATGAGCACCGAAGATGGTGAGCGATGGTGAACGCAGTGGACGCCTAAAAGAGGTTGTTACCGACGAAAACATCAAAAAAATCGACAAAATGATTTTGAACGACCGTAAATTGAAATTGAATGAAATAGCAGGCATTCTAAAGATATCAACTAAACATGTACATCATATCATTCACGAATATTTGTTTATGAGAAAGCTCTGTGCAAGGTAGGTGCCGCGCGAGCTCATCTTTGACCAAAAGCAGTGACGAGTTGGTGATTCATAACAGTGTTTGTAGATGTTCAAAGCGTAATAAACCCGAGTTTTTGCGTCGATATGTGAGAATGCATAAAATATGGCTCCGTTATTTTACTCTGAAATCCAATCGGCAGTCATCCTAGTGGACTGTATACGATAAGCCCGCTCCAAAACGTGGAAAAACGCAACAGTCCGCTGACAAGGTTATGGCATCTGTATTTTGGAATGCACATGGAATCATTTTCATTGACTGCCTTGAAAAAGGAAGGAAGCGACGATTACATAGCGTTATTGGACCATTTGAAGAACGAAATGGCTGAAAAACCTCCGCGTTTGAAGAAAAAGAAAGTGCTGTTTCACCAAGACAAGGCACCGTATCACAATTCAGTCAAAACGATGGCAAAAATCCATGAATTGGGCTTCGAATTGCTTTCGCATATACCGTATTCTTAACATCTGGTTCTCAACGACTATTTCCTATTCTCAGATTTCAAAAAAAAAAGTTCGCTGGGAAGAAATTTTAGTCGAATGAAGAGATGATCGCCGGAGCTGAGGCCTATTTTGAAGCAAAGTAAAATGTGTTTTATTATGGTGGGCTGCGGACTTTTCAATTGACCTGATATTGTGCATTGATGCAAGGGTTATGAAAGAAAAATAAGTAAACAAAAAAAAAATTTGGAAAAAGTAGCAAACATGCATACCGTTCCATTGCGTTACACTGCATTGCGTTGCAGTGTGATTATAAAACGTATACAAACATACATACATATTTTTATATGCATAATTCGAGATGATTCCCTGCAGCTTTAATCGCGATAAGCATTGCTTACGCCAACAAAGAAGCTAAATAAATCAAAATGCTATGAAAATGCGTACAACCACCTGAGAATATTCATGCATACATACATATGTATGTACATACATACACATCCCCCTCAACCGGCCAGTGCAATGAAGTTGCGAGTCCATATCTGCTGCACGCGTGCGCTTATAAAACGCTTAAGTCGCTCCCCATATGCCATTAGCGTGCGCTTCGTTGGACATTGCTTGCATGTGCCTATTGTTTTTCACCTTTTAATTTAGAGCTTTTTTTTTTTTGATATGCTTACTGTTGCTAATTACTGATACTTTGCGAGTGGCCGTACGCCACAATAGTAGTAGTAGAGCTGCATGTTCGCTCAAAAAAATGTTATGAGCTCGTGCCTTCTCGTTTAATTGTATTTAAAATTTCTGACAAAAACCCAGTTGGAAAATGCGTAGTGCATTACTTTTTTCAAAAATGTAAAAATAACGAATTGTATTATAACGGGTGATCCAAGTAGAGGTACTTTTTTCATTAGCATTTTTTTTGACAGATCACGCGTGAGTCGTGTCAAGCTGTCATGTTACTTTTGTTCAGTATTGTTTGGCATTTCATCATGGAAAAACTAACGACTGAACAACATTTACAAATCATTCAATTTTATTACAAAAATTCACGTTCTGTAAAGAATGTGTTTCGCGCACTTCGCTCAACTTTATCACCATCAACTTGAGACCCAGCATTCATTATTGGATAATATTCGACCAAATAGACCACGTCCAGCACACAGTGAAGAAATTATAGCGGCTGAAGCTGAGAGTGTACACGAAGACCGTGGAGAGTCGATTCGGCGCCGTTCGCATCAACTCGGACTGACGTATAGATGGACTTGGCGCATTTTACGTCGAGATCTTAAATGGAGAGCGTACAAAATACAGCTTGTGTAAGAACTGAACCCGCTCGACTTTCCCAAGCGATATCGATTCGCTACATGAGCTCTTGAAAAGTTCCAAGAAGATCCGACGTTTTCGATGAGGCCCATTTCTGGCTCAATCGGTATGTAAACAAGCAAAATTGCTACATTTAGGACGAAGAGTAACCTGAAGAGATTCAAGAGCTGTCATTTCATCCAGAAAAAAACAATGGTTTGGTGTGGTTTGTGGGCCGGTGAAATCATCGGTCCATATTTCTTCAAAAATGATGCCGGTGAGAACATAACCATCAGTGGCGACCGATATCGTGCCATGATAATCGACTATTTGATGCCTGAAATTGAAGCTCGTAATCTCCGCGACATTTCAACAAGACGGCGCCACTTACCACACATCGCAGCAATCAATGGATTTATTGAGAGAACACTCTGGTGGGCCGGTCGATTGGCCACCAAAATCGTGTGATATCACTCCGCTAGACTTTTTCCTATCCGGATATGTAAAGTTTAAAGTCTATGCGCACAATCCCGCTTCGATTCAGGCCTTGGAGCCTGCCATTCGCCAGTTATCAGTCGAAATGCTCGCACGAGTCATCGAAAATTGAACTCAACGGATGGACCATCTGAGACGTGGCCAAGGCCGACATTTGAAAGAGATAATCTTCAAAAAAAGAAAATAAATGCCCAAGAATGTTCTTTCGAATGATAATAAACATTCCTATTAAATTTGAATTTTCTATGTTTTTTTTTAAAGTAGAGAACCTCGAAATGGAGCACCCTTTATATATTCCATATAGTAAAAAATCTAAAATCTGTTAATAATGAAATGAATTTTAAGCGTATTTTCAAGCAAAAAACACAAGAAAAATTAATTTGAATTATTGCTCTCGATTTTTGCTGACCTTAGTGGTTATATTTTTTATCGAGTACAAATAAATTGTAATTAAAAGTGGGTTTTTATTAAGTGTACATAAAAGTTTCTAAGAATTTTAAAACTTGATGAATTGAACAACCTCAATACTGCGAACGGGCCTTGCAATAATTAGTTCACTATATCCAGACACGTCTGTGCTTTCAAAATGGGAAATTCTCCTTAGAGTGAGTGAGTTAGAATGAGTTTAATACATTTTGAAATTTTTCAAGCAATTGCTATTGTTTCCTACTCATTTAGCATGGAAATTTTATAGCAAATATGTATGTACATACATACATATGTATGTCCGTTGCGTTCCAAATTTTCTCGGCCAAAGTAGATGAGAATACAATAAAAGTAATAATAAACTTCGTTCAGAACAAATTTAAGGCAAAACAGAGGTTTTTTTTATCTCTAAAAATCATTAAATGTTGAAATCCAAAAAAAGTAAATTTTGTTACCAATGACAACTGTCATAAATATAGTCTTGTACACGTACATACCCTACATACATACGTTTTAGTTTCGCTTCTTTTTTTTGACAATTTTGCTGTTTTCACAAAGGTTATTTGAAAATGAACCCAAATACTATATAAAGAGGCAAACTATTTTTTACTCTCGTTTCTTTTTTTCGTTTTTATCACTTCAAATTCAAGTTCATATCATAAAGACGACAGATAACGAACTAATACGATGAAGTTTGGTTTGATTAAACAATCGGGAAGATCTGAGATAAGATAATCTCCTTTTGAGAACCAATTAGTGTTATGCATTGTTAATGACTAGCTCACAGATGGCAACTGAAAGGCGGGAACACTGAGATCTCAACCGTTGCATCTGAAGTATATCACAAGAAGGTCTTTGTAGTACAGAGTGCTCCGCCCAGGGACGCTGCCATTTGATATCAGGGAGCCACCATACTAAGCACACTTCTCCAGCCTGTTTAATTTCAGTGAAATCGAAAACTCGGATGGCGCAACCGAATTCCCAAATTATGGCGATAAAATAATTTTGCCATTAGTTATTGGAATAACAGCAGGAGCCAATGGCTTACAGGCTGGGCAGAGAACTTCACTGGCTGAGCCAGTATACCGTCCAGCTTTGACAACAACCCCAATAAATTCAGCTAATTTACGATAGATGGCGCAAAATAAAAAATTACCGAAAAATGCATTGCAATGCATTGGAGAAGAGAAAAGTTGCATACTTTTCAAAAATTGGCAAAATTCATTTTGTCGTTAAGTATCGGATTTTCGTAGTTATGGCGAGATATTTTATAATAAAAAATGTAATAAAAATATGAGCCAATTACGAAATTTTAATAAAATTTTACAAAATTATAGTAGAAAATACGAATAAACCTAACATCTGGCAATATTAAACTTTCATTACGTAAGCAGAGAACGTAGAATATAGAGAAGGTCCATGGCGTGCCGATTGCCATTTGTTCCCCCTACGAGAAAAATAAGAGACTACTCACCACCTCTGGCTAACAGCGAGCTACCAGAGGCTGGCATTTGGGAGATATGTCTGTAAAAGCAAAAATGTAAATAAGTTAGAAAATGTTAAGTAACATGAGTATTTACTTGATCAGTTTGCCTAGTTTTTTAAAGACATTTCTTTATTTGAAGACATTTCTGGCATATTATAGTCGAAGTGCATTTGGCCGTTTTTTAGCTATAATAATGCTTACTGTGTTTAAAAAAAACTGGTGAACTAAATTGACTCAGTGTATGTATGTTCATATATAAAATATTATATTTGTGTAATATACATATGTATGCAGTAAGTCGTCTGAGAAATTGTCATTGAACTGTTGACAATTTCGCAAATCATGAATACGAATTTTTTTTTATAAAGTAAATCATTGTAATAATTAATAAAAATCTATAATTATATTCTAAATAAGCCTTTTTATTTAATTTTCATGTAGATAAATGCGTTGCGTAAGTTTAATTACAATACATATATATATATTATTATTATATATATTATTTAAAATCTTAAATGTTAAAAAAAAATTTTTGTTTAAAATGAGTAAAAAATTTTATGATTACTAAATATGAAATTTCACTGCTTTTCCATATGATCATCGGCTTGATGTAGATTTTTGTGCTCGACGAAATTAAGATTTTGTCTGCTTTTACCGGCAAATTGTAATGAGTACCTCATAAAATGAGTTGGTTTCAAAGTTGTCTGTGGTGCGATGGTTAAGACGCCATTAAACTGCTCTCGTAATACTCAGGTTCGAATCCCAACAAGCGGGTGTCATTTTACTTTTTTAAATTTATTTTTCTGTATGTTGCGATTATGTTCGTCAGCATCAATTTCAATTTTTTCGCAAGTTTTGTCATCGTCGCAAAGGAATAGCTTATGGACGGCGGGTACAAGGAAAGAGAATTGGCAAGTTTTTGTATATGTATATGTTTTTTGTGTACGCATTGATTCCTTTGAATGTATGTGTCTTCAACTTCTGATCAACTTGATTTCTGATTTTTGTCAATTTTGTCATCGTCGCGAGGAAAATGCTTGTGGATGACGGGTAGAAGAGCAAGGCTTTTTAAGATTGAATGTGTTTGGCGTATACGTATTCAAATGCTTGAATGTATGTGTTCTCACGTCGTCATCAACCAACATCAATTTCTAATTTCTGGATTTTTGGTCGTTGAAACGACTTGTCGGTGGCGGGAGTAAGGGAAAAGGGTATTGTAAAATACTTTGTGTGTATCGGTTTTTTTGTATACACATAGGTTCATTTGAATGTATGAGTTTGCGACTTTTGTAAGCATATTTGATAGCAAATTTGACTTCGTATTGAGAAAACTCTTTGTGGATGAAGAGTAGAAGGAAGGAAAGGGGTTTATATGCGATAGTTGTTTTTGTTTTCTCATTGATGTTTAGTTTTGTTGATACAGTGGCGGACAAAAGTCTATTTGTATTCGTTGTGTAGAAAATACTAGCGCCACGACGGCTTTAAGCTGTTATTGATGCGAACGGTGGACGAACTAAATACTAAAAAGATCATGTTATCTGATATTGATGAAATTTTTTGTTTTAAATGAAGGGAAAATAGTCGAAATAGACTATGTCGTTAAATTTTCCAATAAACTTCTTTCAATAGAACGAAAATAGGGGGTGTATGTAGACTTCTGTCCGTCACTGTATATGGATGTCTTATTGTGGTCATTGATGTATGATTTTGTTATTATTAACCAATATTTTGGTTTTGAATAGGATTATTAACATGCGATTATTATGTATGATGTATGTATGTATGTATATTTTGCATGTGCATTTACTTATGATTTCATTAAATAGTATTTTTGGTTTATCAAAATAACACATTTTACGTAAATGTAAATGCATTAATATTTTCAATCATACATATGTACATTTTTATTTATACATATATGTATGTAAATATGTCCATACGCTACTGTACCGTTATTTTCAATTGCGTCTAGCGAAGCAAATTACGCTAGCGACATACATACATACATACAAATCATAAATATATGAGGCTGAAATGAAGAAAAAATGAGAATCTATTTCTATTAGTTCTTTATTCTTCTTCTTTATTATAAGTACACAATTAAGTGCACTAAATATCAACTGTTTAATGGCGCATGTCGTATAGTGTTCCGTAAAACCAATTTTTGCTACTTTTGACGCAGGTTCAAATATTGCAAGAAGCAATATTGACCGACGAAGGCAAAATTTATTTTTATGAATTTTTACATACATATACATGCCAGATATATTTGCTGATTCTAGAATGTAGATGTAGAAAAAGAAATTTAAATTTTTTTTAATTCTTTATTTATTAATATAAATTTATTATAATAATATTATAATATATTAAATTCCAAAAATTTATGTATGGTATTTTTATTATCGAAACGCCGACAACAAAGGAGTTATTCGAAATGCTGACGGCAAATCAACTATGAAGAATGAACATACAACAGTATTTATATGGAAAATCGAAAATTTATTTAAATTTCGCAATTATTAGAAGTCATTCATAACTGACACTAAAAAAATTTTTTTTTGTAAATTTATGTTTTTGCTACATATATCATATTTAGAAATCTTAAGAATAAAAGCAAGAATACAAAAGTGTCTATTAACTTGCTTATGTTACAATAACATACATGGCCGTTGATTTTATTGCTCATTCTGCTCAGAAATGTTGGTTACCAGAGACAATTCTGTTAAATTTTGGCGGCAGTGGTGAGTAGTCTCTTATTTCTTTCGTCGATTCCGGCAGCTCACACGACTGTCCGCAATTGGACCTTCTCTATATTCTACGTTCTCTGACGTAAGCTAAACAGAATAATTACAGCCGGTACGGGAAAAAACTTGCGTACACACCAGCACTTAGCGTTGTGATAAAAAGTGCAAAAAATTAAAAATACGTGTAAGATAAAATGGAATTGTAAATGAAAACAAACTAGGAAAGAACATTTGGCTAAACGCGAATATAACAAAAAAGAAAGAAATTCGCAGATAGACAATAAAAGTATTATAACAAAATCCATATTTTCTGGAAAATCATTAGCATTTAATCAATCAATAACATCTACTATCATTTTATTGTTGACATTTACATTCAAAAATACACTACATAGATAACCCGTAGCCCTCTAAAGTACTCTACTAAAAAAATGGCGAAATTGGACGAAAAAATCGGCTTTATTGGTGGTGGCAATATGGCCTTTGCCATTGGATCTGGACTTATTAATCGGGAGTTTGTAAAAACCTCACAGGTACTTGTTTCAGGACCAAATATAGAAAATCTTGGTCGTTGGCGTGACTTGGGCGTTGCAACTACAGATGACAATTACGAAGTGTTGGACAAAGCCGATATTATATTTATATGTGTAAAACCACATATTCTTACACCAATGGCTGCACAGCTATGTAGTCTACATTCGCCGACTTTAAAAGATAAGGATAAGCTTTTTGTTTCGGTTTTGGCTGGAGTAAAGCTGAAAACTCTTGAGGAGGTATGTTTGTGAAAATGAATGTAAGTAATGTTTCACATCTATAAATCATTTCAGAAATTCTCATTTGTAGAAGGTTTGAAGATGATACGAACAATGCCCAACACTCCAATGCAAATTGGTGAAGGTATCACTGTTTACTCACCTGGTTCCTATGTAAAACAGCAAGATTTGGAGAAAGTGCATTTAATGCTTAACTCTTTAGGCATAGCACAGCAAGTGCCCGAAAGTATGATCGATGCTGTTTCAGGTGTAGCAGGCTGCGGGCCAGCTTTTGTTTATACCATAATTGAAGCCTTGGCTGATGGTGGAGTTAAACAAGGTATGCCTAGACAAATGGCACTGCAATTTGCAGCGCAAATGTTACTGGGTGCTTCTAAAATGGTGCTATTATCTGGCAAACACCCAGCTGTGTTAAGGGATGAGGTATACCTACCATAGATAAATTTTTGGAAAAAAAACTCGTTAATTTTATTTAATTCAAGGTATGTTCCCCTGGTGGTGCAACGATTGTGGGTGTGCATGAACTGGAGAAGGGTCAATTACGGTAGTTTCATATCAATGATGTTGGGAAGGCATTAATGTTTCAATGCACTGATATAATACTAATAATTTTCTAATTCTAATAAATCATCCAATGAAAATTTTCTTAGCGTTAAATTTACCTGTGAATTTCTTAACCATTGAAATATTAACCCATTTCCACAACTATTTCCTACACGCGTATTATTTTGGAAATTAAATTGTAATCAACATCTATTTTCAGAGCCACAATCATGAATGCCGTAGAAAAATCTAGTCAACGCGCAGCTGAGCTGGGGAAAAAATAAAAACCCTCGAACCCATGCTTATAAAACTTCCAATAAAATAGAGCATTTGTGTCAAGCGTGTAGTCCACATTTTTTCATGATTTTATTAAGCTTACAATGAATATCTAATGATGTGTGTAACTAATTTTATTAGAAAAAGTAAATAAATAATTTGTGTTGCTGTACTCAATCTGTGCGATCCTTTTTGCTTACATACTCAACACACTTTGAGGGGTCGGTGGGGAAATATTCTTGGCATTTGGTCATTAGTCGTTTCAAGCCCTGTATATACTTCCGTTGTGTTTCGTCGTTCATTACATGAGCTACGTTCTTGGAGAAAATCTTTTCACGTCCTGTACGTGCATGAATACCCACCATAGTGACACCAATGGGCCAAGGAGCATTACCTATGGCCATCTCTAGGTAAGCGTCGCTGGCTGTTATATAATCACGATTAAGTAGGCGTTTACAAATGTCCCGCAAACTATCTAAAATATCCTCCGGTAATGTGTGATGTTTTAATTTGCGAAATAAAGGTTTGACATATTCGCGTGTTTGCGTAAAGATTACACGTGCCATTTTAGTTTTAGTAGACATTTTTTCCTGTTTAGAGTATGAAGCGATTTGGTCATTCCACATTTTCAATAAGAAAGTCAGCAAAGTAATAATGACATCCATATCATAATCTTTGTTTCCTCGGCCCATTTTAATTGCGCTCTCTTTGATGCTTTCCCATGATACCGTTTCGTCCAGTTCAGCAAGGTCAGACTTTTGTTCCTCCTTAGCAGTGGGTGCATTCGCAAACATTTCCTGCAAATATGCTTGATCTACTTGTTCCATCGCTTCCTGAAAATCATTACGGAACCCACGATTTGTTTCAGGTTGCGAAATTTCGCATTGACGCAAACGATGGAAAGCATCCGCTTCAGTTTCGCCGAAAATGAGTATTGGCTCACCTCGTTCACGCAAACGTCTTATTACTTCAGCGCGAGGCAGAATGTTTTGTCCTTCGGAATCATAACTATAATGTCCTTCAGGTGCCTGGTCTTCCTCGCGGCTTTCTTGTTTCTTATAGCCCACTTTCTGTAAAATTTCTTCCGTGTTCTTTGCTATTAATTCGCCACGTTTAAAATACCGTTTCTTATCATCCACAAGTTGTTTTTCCTCAAGCAATTTTCGTTTTCTCGCAATTTCTGCTTTTATTATGTCCATTTTGTAAATATTTTATTTATATCTTCAAAAAAGTACCTTTGTTTATTGTTTATTGATAAAATTTTGTGTACCATTAATATGACATTTGTATAAACAGCTGACTTCTCCATGCAGTGCTGGATAACGAAGTGATTTTGCATTCAATTCTTTTAGCGTTTATCAACTCTGTGTAGAAACATTCAGAAGTGTCAAAAATTTGTAGTTTCGTAAAATTTTTGTGATACAGCAATTAAATTTAAAAAAAATATTTGTGCGAAGAGTAATAAATAATATTTAAAAAAAATGCCAAAGAAAATGGGAACAAATTCAAAGGCGGCAGAGGCGCGTGAACGAAAGCAGGCAGTGAAACAGGTGAAAAATGAACGTGCAGCAAAGGAGGCTGAAGATCGCCTCTGGCAAGACAATGACAAAAATCTAGCAAAGAAACAACAACGTCGTGAGGAAGAAGAAAGGAAGCGGGCTGAAGCATTGCGTCGAAAGAACGAGGCAAAGGTATACATCGAATTGTAATTCCAGCTATTATTCATCTGTAATGAATGCAACCTCTTTAGGCGCTGCTTGATCAAGAGATGTCCACCATTAAAACTCAAGGTAAACAACCACTTGCGAAAATCCACCGTCAACAAATATTAGAAGAATTAGAAAAGAAACAGCGTGCCATTGATGCCATAAATGCAGCTAAACCGCAAGCGGGTGCACGCATTGTTGTGCCAGAACCAGTAATTGAAGAAAATCTCAATCGCTCCATGGCCGATGTAGAAATTGCTACAAATGTCGATCAGGCTTTGGCGGCTTTAAGGTGCTTTACATAGTTTGCTTGTAATTGTATGTATTTAAAAATATTTACATTTCTCCGATTTCCATCTATTATAGTGTGAAGGATGATGAGGAAGACAAACATCCTGAAAAGCGTATGCGCGCCGCTTATAAGGCGTTCGAATCAGCTAATATGCCACGCATCAAGGCGGAAAATCCTTCACTTCGTCTATCACAATGGAAACAAATTCTTATGAAAGAATGGAACAAATCACCAGAGAATCCTTTTAACCAAGCGCGCTGATCTTACTAAAGGCATGAAGAAAATGTGATGCGTTGACTGAATTGCTGGATCTTAAATTCGAAGGGATAGATGTAATGTTTTGCGGTTATGCCCTGTCCTTTGTTCAGACATTTGTCTGTGCCCACATAAAAATATCACAATTCAACTGTACATCTTATTTAGTTAATTTTTTAAGTTGTGATTTGTTTGAAACAAGTTTTTAAGTGGTATGCATTTTGTTGAATTTAATACAAAAAAATATACCTACATCATACTCATATATACTAGTATGAACCATTCGCAAGAAAGTTTTTCAAATTTAGGGATTTTGTGGCTTTTGTTAGAAGTACTATTTGAAATTGAAATTTTAATTTGTGTATTTATACATACATACATACATATGTATATAATTGTATGCAAATAATCGTTCTTCCAAAATAAAACCTTAATCTTTCCGCTGTGGGTGCAGAAGCCTAAAATCTTATATCACACTTTGCATCTAACCTGTTAAGACCTTCGGATCTCGAGCCATTAGTACGTCTAGTGTATGCTCCGCTATGGCCGAAGTCATCAGAGAGGATTAGCTGAAAGGAGAAAGAATATTTCAGCTACTCAGAATGCAATATGGTACAGGAAGTAAGCAACCGAAAAAGATTCCAAAGCCAAGTGAATTACAAATATTTTGAAATTAAATAATTACTCGTCGTTTCGTTTCTTTTTTCGCTTAGCTTTTCTTTCATGCATATTTTATGGCATCACACAAAACAGGCTCTGATGACATTACACCTTAATGCACTCAATTTAATTTTACCCACGATTCATTATGTATACAACGGTATGATTATTACGTGATTTGTACACTTAACATTTTGAACAAACTTGTTAATTGTTACAGGTTGTTATCCCGTTGATATGGGCATTTTCAGCGCTAACTGAACACCAAAAAGTTTTTATTGTATTTTTAGTATTTTTTATTAGTTTTTGTTTTTGTGGCATGAAAGTGTCATTTCGTTGGGGTGAATTAGAGAGAAAGTAACGAGATGCTTTGACGCGCTTGTAAAGGGTGTTTTTTATAGAGTTATAGAACTTTAAGTTGGCATTACTTTTCAAGATGGCGACCGATTTAACAGCTGTCAAGTGATTTATTCTCAGTTTGGTTTGGCAATTCATCATGAATAGACTCACGCCTGAACAACGCTTGCAAATAGTGCAATTTTATTTCGAAAATAATGCTTCTGTGCGGAAAACGTATCGCGCACTACGTTCATTTTAGCGATGTTTAGCGATGAAGCGCACTTCCGGTTGAATGGCTACGACAACAAACAAAACTGCCGCATTTGGAGTGAAGGTAATCCTCAAGTGTATGTTGAAACACCGTTACATCCAGAAAAACTGACTGTTTGGTGCGCTTTATGGGCTGGTGGAATCATTGGTCCGTATCATTGGACGTAGTGCGCGATACGTTTTCCGCACAGAACCATTATTTTCGAAATAAAAGTACACTATTTGCAAGCGTTGTTCAGGCGTGAGTCTATTCATGATCAATTGCCAAACCAAACTGAGAACAAATCACTTGACTGCTGTTAAATCGGTCGCCATCTTGAAAAGGAATGCCAACTTAAAGTTCTATACCTGTATAAAAAACACCCTATAGTATGTAGACATTTGTATGTATGTACGTATACATATATATATGTTCGCCTATCTATCGGTAAAAATTAAATAACTTTGCTAACACCAAAATAACAGCAGTCAATTAACAACGGGTTGGCTTTGAAGGTAAAGGAAAAAATGTAAATGAAAAAAAAAATAGTAAAATTCCCATCGGTAATTGCAACGGTTAGTTAGGTAATTAGCAGATACATAATTGTATGTATATATACATTTTTATTGTTTTTAATATAAAATTATAAAGTTAATAGTTGGTAAGGTGATAAAATCTCTTGTGAGATGAGTAAAAACAAATATATCTATTAAAACTAAAGCATGCTTAGCACATACATATCTACATTCATATAAATATAACTATGTTTGTATCATGTGTGTACTCACATATATTTTAATAAATGAATATTATAGCATAAAAGCACAGCCTTCATATGAAAATTTTTAACACTGACATCGTAGGTGGCACCAGTGATTAAAAGACCTTCGTTGCTGGGCTTTTTGCAATAACACAATTTTTGTTGTTGTTGATATTGAATAGTTTATTTTATTTTATTTTGTTTTTATTTAATTATTTTATTCAAAACTATTATTTTAATTTCTTTGCATTGAAATTGTGCAGGTGTAACTCTGGCTTTCAACTTGTGGGCGATGACACTGGTAAGCGCGTCAAAAGCACCAAAGGCGTGTTTGAAGCTTTGTACAAAATTTGCGCAATATAATTTTAATTAATAGGCGTTAAAGTGCGGCAAAGGCAAAAAATATTAATGCATGTCGTTTATGAAATGTAGACAGGTTTCAACTAAATATTTTCGGAAGAAACCATTTTTTTTATAATTCTAACGAAACGTTTCTTTCGAAAAATAATTTTTAATTTTTTTTTTTAACACATACATTTCACGTATGTACATACTAGTATAGTAACTAAATTAAATTAAAAAAGATTACTGAAAAAGAAAACTATTGAAAAAAGATATTAATTATAAAAGTAAGGTTAAAGTTTTCTCTTTTAAAGATTTCTTATTTATTCCTAATATTTTGAATTTTTTGACGTGATATCACTTATTTAAGAAATATTTTTCTTAACAATTTATTTGGCATAAAATTATTTGGTAAAAATATACAAAAAATATTTATTTATGTAAACAGAACTGATGTAGAAAATAGTTTTTGTGTAATATTTTTTGATAATACTTAAAACTAAATTTGAAGTAACTATAACTAAATAACTTTTCTAAAATTTTTTTGGTGAAAAATATTTATTTTCCAAATTTTTGCTTAACAATTTTTCAAAAAAGATACTGCAATATAAAATTAAAACTAGCTAAAATATAATATCATTGAAAATTTACTTTCCATTTCAGAACATTGCGCTAAAAGAGTGAAAAAATCTCAATCTAAAATAATTATTAACTATATTTTTCTTAAATCATTTTTTATTACAATAACAAAAAGTAACTTTTATTTCTTCTTAAAAAGTTTTTGTTTAAAAAAAATTATTTTAAATAAATGTTCACATACATTTTTGTTTTAAATAAAAGTAAGTGAAATATTTTTCCTTTACTGTGTATACTCTCACTCTATTTATTGCCACCCTAATGCTCATACACCCTTGCTTAAATATCTTAGATATTGTATTTTCACATCAACCCACTTCAGTGACAGCGATGGTTTACAACTCACTTACTCATAACATTTGAAAAAATATATATATAAAAAGTATTTGGTTATTGCGTAATTGGGAACTTTTTTCCATCTTTTGTTAAACTGCAAATGTGTCTATTAAAATAGTTGGCAAAGTAAATGAATCACAACAATCTGCAAAAAAAAAGTAAAAAATAAATAAACAAAAAATTGTTTATTTGGCGTGCATTCACGCACAATCAATTAAAAGTAAAATAATTTAAAAAAACTGACTTTTCCAAATGGGCCATGCTTGAGAGCTGTTCAAAAATTTTAAGACATCCAAACCTCTTCCGCATTTATTTAAATTATTATGTTAATAAAATTAAATTATGTACATAAAAATATACAGAGAAATATAAATATATTTATATACAATTTAATTTATTTACAATTCGTTGAAAAGTATTATATATAAAGTATTTAATTAACACATGATATTTACGGAAAGAAAAAAATTTCAAATAAAATCGAAGTTTCATATTAAAAATTTCACTTTTTACCCAGATTTATTGACTTCATCGCTCATTCACATTTGGTTGTTGCGCTGGAAAAGTGCTATTAAAATTCAAAGGTTCAATAAGTACTCACCATAATTCGTCTAAGAATTTCTGCTCAACAAATATGGATAACAGAAAGTGGGTGACTGAAATTTCTTGCATTTTTGGACAAGCGCAATGTGTTTGATTGGTAGAGTAAGAAATGTTAGTAAATGCATAAATATACAAGTAACTACAAACATACATGCAGACATATTTTTTTTTTAAACATATACTGCAATGCAATGTGAAAGTTCTTTGAGGAAATTAATTTTCACTTTTGTGCCAACAAGATATGTATATTAAAAAAATAAAAAAAAAAAATTAAAAAAAAAAAAAATAAAAAAAAAAAAATAAAATAAAAAAAATTAAATAAAAAAAAATATAAATAAAATTTTTTTTAAAAATAATACTAAAAAAAAAAAAAAATAATAAATAAAAAAAATTAAAAAATAGATAAAAAAATAAAGTAAAATAAAGTAATATAAAAAATAACAAAAAAAAAAATTAATAATAATAAAAAAAAAAATCTAATAAAACGAATTAAATAAAACAATACAAGAAAGAACGGCTATCTTTATACCTCTTATGAACATATCAAATTTATTGCAAATCACAAAATTCACTACTAATCATTTTCAGTGTCAATATAAACTGGAATTTACGTCTGTATATATGTAGAATACCAAATATCACGCTCTTAGATTACTTTTTGGCGGATTTGAACGCAAAACCTTATATCTGAACCAATCGGTTGTATGGGGGCTACATGATATAGCAGCACCATTTCAATGATTTTCAGTACCAATGTGCAATCACATTCACAACATGGATTTGTTAAAGGACCACCAAATTTTCTTGAGTTCACTTCATATATCATCAATGCGTTCAGAAAGAGCAGCAGCGATGACGTAATATATACCGACTTCAGCATAGCTTTTGATAAAGTGTGTCACTGTGTGTTGCAAATCAAGAAACTTGACTTACTGGGTTTCCAACAAACATTTTTAAAATGGATCTTCACATATCTGTATGATCGAACTCAATGAGTAATGTTCCAAATTCCATTTCAGATACCGTTAATGTTTCTTCAGGAGTACCGATTCTGTTTTCACTCTTTTTAAACGATATATATTCTCAGATAAAATTTTTAAAACTCTTAATATATGCAGATGTTGTAAAACTTTATAAATCTCGGCTAATGAAGGTATCTGTCTACAAGCAGACAAAATCAGCAAGGTTAAATGGTGTAAAATAAATCGGACGCCCCTAAATCCTTAGAGATGTAAAGTTATGTGTTTCTCCCGAAGAACCCTACATGTGGACAGCGCCCCTCATGCGGATGGGCGGGCGATGGGTAAACCATTGGAAAAAACTAATTAATTAATGTATGGGTAGTATACGAAATTTCGTTCGTAGGTACTTTGTCGAAGGATTTATGATGAAATTTCAAAGCTAAAAAATCGGTCGTATATATGCTATAGTGGTCCGATCCGATCGGTTCTGATAAATGTTCGTTTAAACGTATAGGTCCTACCTACGTTAAAACGGACAGACGGACAGACGGAAATGATTAAATCAACTCAGCTCGTGATTCTGATACGATCGGTATAAATTTCGGTGGGTCATCTGTTCTACTTCTGGTACTTACATACTTCGGACCAGTTAATATACCATTTCGTGCATATGAAAGGTATAAATAATAAGACAAAGTAAAATAAAACCAAATAACATAATAAAATAAAAAATTAATAAAACAAAATAAAAAAAATTTATGAAATAAAATGAAAAAAAAAATTAATTAAATAAAATGAAAAAAACTAATGAAATAAAATGAAAAAACGAAAAAAAAAATAAAAATAAAAAAATAAAATAAAACAAACAAAAATGTAAAAAAATAAATGAAAAAAATAAATAAATAAAAAATAAAACGAAATAAAATTTAAAAAAAATTAAATAAGTTTAAAAGAATAAAATAAAATAAAATGAAAATAATAATAATAATAATAATAATAATAATAAAATAAAACGAAATAAAATTAAATTAAATAAAAATAAGAAAAAATTAACAAAAATGTAAAGAAATAATGAAATAAATGAAATAGAAAAATATTAAATAAACTAAAATAATATAAAATGAAAAAAAGATAGAATAAAATAAAATATATAATAATAAAATAATAAAAAAAGTAAGAAAATAAAACAAAAACCAAAAATAAAAATATAATAAAATGAAATAAAATGAAAAAATAAATAAAATTAAATTAAATTAAATGAAATAAAAAAAAATAAAACTAAAAAAAAAATAAAAAACCAAATAAAATGAAATAAAATGAAAAAAATAAAATAAAATAAAATGAAAGAAATAATAATAATAATAATATAAAACGAAATAAAATTAAATAAGAGAAAATAAAAAATATAAACAAAAATGGAAAGAAATAAATGAAATAAAATGAAATGAAAAAATAAAACGAAATAAAATAAAATAAAATAATATAAAATGAAAAAAATTGAATAAAATAAAAAATATAATAATAAAATAATACATAAAAATAAAATAAAAAAATAAAACACAAAATCAAAAAAAAATAAATAAATAAAAATTCAAATAAAATAAAATAAAATAAATGAATTAAATAAATAAAAAACGAAATAAAATTAAATAAAATGAAATTTAAAAAAAATAAAAGCAAAAAATATAAATAAACAAAAATGTAAAGAAATAAATGAAATTAAAAAAATTAAAAAAAACCAAATAAAATGAAATAAAATGAAAAATGAAACGAAAAAAAAAATGAAAAAAATAAAAAAATAAAAAATAAAAAGAAAGAAATATTAATAATAAAAAAATAAAACGAAATAAGATTAAAAAAAAATTTGCAAAAAAATAAAATAAAAAATTAATTAAAATTAAGATAAAACCAATAACATAAAAAATGACAATGAAATAAAGTAATTAGTTTCCGAGGGTATTGCAATTCCCACCATTTAGCGGACTTCTCAGTTACCTGCTCTTCAATGCAGTTAACATTTAACAGAACCACTCTTAGATTTCTGCAAAGAAATATTATGTTAAAACCAACTACATCAAGGTCTTCACCAACTCGCTATCACCTGCCAAGCAAGTGCCTCACTATTGAGCGAGAGTACCAACCAACAGCAGCTACAAGAGAATAAGCGATAGCCAACAGTAACGGCAGGCAGGGCATCAAATAGGTAAACAGTGAGTCGGTGGCGCTAATATCACGCAGCTTTTACTTATTATTTACTATACGAGATCGAGCTTATAGTATTTTGCTGTTGCCGTCGCTACTTGAAACTACTGCAAAAGACAAGGAAGCGAGGAAGTGCCATCACTAGTTCGCTGTTGTGTTGAGTGTGCTTTCTTTTCTTTCATTTATTTATATTCATAAAAATTTCTTTTGTCGCAATGCAAGTTTCATTCGGTGCGAGACCAGCAGACGAGACGGTCGTGAGTTATTCGTAGATGGTACAAAGACGGGAAGCGAACTTTTTGTATAAACGTGTGTAGTGCAAGTTTAAAGTGTAAATAGCGGAAAACGGAAGGTAGACATATAACATATATATATATATATATATATATATATATATATATATATATATATATATATATATATATATAAGTAAGCATTTTTATACACATATACGTGTGCATGCGCATGTGTGCATGTCTGGTAGCTTTCGAAAATCAGTGAGTACGTCAATAAAGAAACGCGTTTAACGTAAGACGGACACGTGTGTTGCATGCATCTTAACTAAAAGGCGGCTACATGAAGCAGGAATACGAAATTTCGATGAGGCAATGCGATAAGTAAAACACGAAATAGTAAACTTGTGCATCATAATAATCGGAATATAAGACAAGAAATGTAACATGGAATAGAAAAAAATGTAAAATATGAAACGAGAAGGCAAATAAAAAGCAGTTGAAACAGTATTGAGTTAATTGAATTTAAATATAACGAAGCAAAACGGTTATTGAACGTTCCGCACGGTTATAAACTAATACATGTGTATTTATGTGCATGTAAATATTCAAACGCAACGACCCCAGTTTCTTCTATGTGTGATTTTTTTTCCAATGCATTCTTGTATGGAAACGTTGGCAAAATATCATAAAATGACTAGAAAGAAATATTGCTAAAAAATATATATACTTTTTTTGAATCAAAAAAATATAGATTTTTAATAACAAAACTAATGAATATTCCAGTTAATTAAGTAAAAAATTATGATAAAATTAAATATTAATAATTAAAAAAATAATTTTTGTTTTTAGGGTTAAAAAAGATTAACATATTTTTGTAAAAGTGAAAAAAAAACGAAATATTTCCGTTGAAAAGCAATAAAATTCTACAAAAAAGGGCCAAAATTGATTTCATTTGCCTTTTAATTTAATAACATCGAAGTTATATATTAAAGGAAAAAGCTTAATAGAGGTGAGTACAATTAGATTTAAATTTTTTTTTTAAATTTTTTTTCTTCCACTTTTGCCAACTTGCTTGAGGCGTTCTCGCGTTCCCTCTTTCGAATTCGGTGCAACGGTCCAACACTTTTTTACAATAATTAGGGTCAGTTGTTTTGTTGGCTAAGCCATTACCATTGGCTATAAGCATAAACACACATATAAAACTTTGTGTGTGTTTTCAACATGAGTGGCATTGGCAGTGGGCAGACCCCACATTGGCATTGTTGCCCATAATTAACATAAATACAATTTTTTTTTTCAAAAATTTTCCTTTTTCACTTTTTCGCTTTTTCGTTTTTTATATTTTTCTTGCTTATTTTTGTTGGCATTTATGCATTTGGTCATAGTTTTGCATTGTTTTACATATTGTGTTGAGCTAAAAATAGACGCTTGCAAATGTGTAACATTCACAAGGTTCAAGTTGCAATCGAGTTCGTTGCTTAAGTCTTTTGGTTTCAAGGCGTGTATGTCTGCTTTGCTTTGCTTTCTTCGTTTCAACCAGCCATTTCTTGGCTTTTACACACGTTTCTGTTTAGTTATGTACACACATGTACACACATACACATTACATGCACACATTTGCGTATTGTCATTTGATTAGCTCAATTTGCTTGTTCGCGAAACTGTTTGCCTCTACTTTTTACGCCTTGCAATTATTACTAGTTGCATGCAGATACATGTATTTGTATGTGGTGTAATGTAAATTTTCCCCAACTACATGTTTACTACGTCACATAAATATTTTTATTCTTTTTTTTTCATGTCGTCAATATCTTCCTCTACATACCTTAGCCTGTGAATTCTGTTTTTCTTTTCTTCTTCTTTCTATTTCAATTTCTATTGCTCTCTATTAGATATATTTTTTACTTAGCGCTACATTGCTTTTGTATTCGTCCAAAAGAAAAGCAATATAAAAAAATATGTATATTTATATTTCGCTGCTGACCTACAAAATCCGCAAACAATTTGCGCCAACGTCCAGTCTGCTTTTGATACGTCTGCACTGCTGCGGGCAATGAATGTGCTAATAATGTTCGAACAGCTGCTACAGCTACAGCTAAATTTAACTAAAAGTTGGTGGTTTAACTAGTAAATGCTTGCAGCGATTTTTTTCGCCCAAAAAAAGAAGTGAAGCATTATGTGCGAAGCACTGCATCATTCAAATGACCGAATTGAGTGAATTTTTGCAGACTTCGATCGGTTTGAGATAATTTTATAACACTTTTTGGCACATATTGGGTGGTATCTCAGTCATAACTTGACTAATATTGGTTTTCAAGTGCTAAAGAGTTAAAGATTTATCCGCATAAACACGGTCCTCGCGAATTGACATCACCAAGACGAGAGATTACGCGACCGGGATATTTCTCTCGCAACAAAGCCGTTGCTCGTTTTGTATGGCATGTGGTACCCTTTTTTTTTGGAATCACCACATATTGGCCAAGTCGTGTTCTTCAATTGCAGACTTCAGTTGTTGTGTGAGTTGGGATTTATATGGTTTCAGGTGTAAATCCAAGTGCAAATTACGCCATCATGTTGCTTAAGAAAGTTCCAGCTCTTGAGAACGTCGCGAAATAAACACAGTCTTCCGCTACATTTTCACTTATAGCAGCGATATTTGAGGTGTTGGGATCAAAGCGATGAGGCATAGGCCTTACGATATCTATAACCATTTCAGTCTCTTCAAATTCTTTTACAATTTTACCAATAGCTTGAGTAGTTGGACGATTATGTGCACCACAGTTTCCTCTTAAAGCACGAAAGGTAACCTATGCGTTTGTATCACCAGTTTTGTAGTAGGTTTCAACAATTTTAATGCGTTGAGGGATTTTTAAGCGATCTATTTTCAAAACAAAGCATGTTTGGTTTGACAGTTAAGTTTGACAGATATGAAAATACAGCCCTCAACTTTCGAAACCACTAAATGCATAACCATTTATTAAGGCATTTTCTTGTTTTCTGATATATTTTTTGTTTCAAAAATTTTATTTTCGGCAAAATTTTGCTTTAATCGTTTCCTTACGAGGCGAATTTATAAAGGAGGGAGCAGGAGAATTAGAAAAAAAAAACAATTAAAATCATTGGAAATTCCTTATGCTTTTAAAACTACAAAAAGTCTCAATCCACTCTTTTGCCGCACAAATCATAATTTTGAAAACTTTCGCATTCGCAAATAGAAAATCAAATCAAATTCAAACAAACAAAACATAAGTTGAAAAATAATTTTGACATCTCGGTGTTCAATGAATGAAAAAAGTTGAATTCGCTGCCATTGTCAAATTCGCCTTGGTTTTGTTGGTGACATTTTATTTTTTTCTTATATTTAAATATATCTTTATTCGTTTTTAAATTAACATAAAAAAATAATTTTATTATTTCGTTATGGAATTTATCTATAAACTCATCTTTGGGTTATTAGTTTTCTAAACTTAGCTTTTTATCTCAATTTCTTTTAACTTCTTTAAATTAAATAAAAAATCGAAAATTCTAAAATCCTTCTAAAACTCTTATCTAGTTTATGATATATAATTTTTATCAATTTATTTGAATTAAAAATTGGTCGCAAGGCTTTGAAAAATGTTTTCATCTGCAAGTCCAAGGCGAATTTATGTAAAGGTGAGAGGAGGAGATCAAAAGCAACAATTCCGGTGTTTCTGCTTTTGAGTAGTGATTGTCGAAATCATGGAAAATTCTTTGGCTTTTCAAACTGTTGAAACATGATGTACAAACAATCATCTTTGCGAAGAATGAATAAAGAAAAATTGAATTCGCTGCCATAGTAACTTCCTTAAACCTTACCAAATTCGCCTTGTTTAAGCCTAACGCCTAATATAGCATATTGTTCGTATGCGAATATGTTATATATGTATATCTTTTATAAATTCTTAAATACAAAAATTTTGAATTTTTAATTTTTCTTAAGTTCAATTTCAAATTTAATTTCATCATAATCATTCAAGGTAAGGTTTATAAAATACAAACGTTGAAATCATCGAACCAATTTTGTCATATTAACAGTTTGCGAGATTTGATTTTGTATTAAATTTTTTGTTAAAAATTGTATATGTAAACTTAACAATATAAATATGGGAACAAATTTTCCGAAATGTAAACGTAAATCACTTATACAGAATAAAACATAAATTATGCTATACATTTTTTTTTACCTGTTCTCAATATCAAAACTTCTAATTTTCAGCACACATGCTGTAATATCGCGTCTTTGTTTCGGTTTTCCAGATAATCAGCCCTATTCTGCATTTCGACTCGAATCGAAATTTTTTTCCGTTCGGCGAATTTGGTATTCTGCGTTACGTTCCGCTTCGAATCAATCTTCGGAACTTTCGATTCTATTCAATTCTATGTATTCTGCATTCCGATCGTAGTTACGTTTTTGTAAGTTGTAATTTATTTGGTGGAGAACATTTCGATTGTATATGTTCGTGTACTTTTTGATACAACACAAGAGCAACATGAAAAATTAGGGAGTTTTGAAATAACGTTGCTGAAATACAGTTGATCCATCAGTAAAAGACTCCAGGATTTTGAGAAAATTGTGTAATGGCTTTGATACTGTTGAGTGACACATTCCTATATTATAATCTGCACCAACTCTGTGTTGGTAACTGCCTTCCGTAAAAAATCGCAAATCAGATACTACTCGATTAGGTGGAGATAACCATGTCAAAGCACTTGATTGCGTTTCTGGCAAAAAAACAATATTCAGGACATACTTGAAAGCATCTTTATTAAGTTTGAAGTTTCTTTGAAAATTCGTTATATAAAAGATTACCAATTACAAGCTCAATTTCTTAAAATTCATTACTCATCTTGACTCATCTGAAATGGATGACACTTATCTCTCAATCCTCATAAAATATTGCCGTGGCTCTTGATTCCATTTGACGTTAAAAACAATTTTTTTCGATTCCTAGCAAAAGAAGTCTGATGAGGAGATGTGGTGATCTCCGAAACGGCTGTCACTTCTACTAATTTTTCTTTGCTGTATAAGAAAATATTCAATGAAAAATAATTTTTCTAACAAAAAATAGGCCTTTGAATACAGCTCATTTTACTTATAACCAAAAATTTTTTGGATTTATTTGAATTATCGAAAATAGTTTGCAATTATTTGCTTTGTTCTGTTTCAATTTCACATATTTACATGCAACCAGCTGTTTTCGAAAATTTATTCTATCTTCCACTTCTTTTTTCGATTCGATCGTAACTCAGAATACCTAAAATATGATTGTGGCGGAAGGGAGAGCGAGAGAATTGCTCTGAATATTTATATAAATCATTGACAAAAATTTGCTTCAAATTTTTGCTCACAATACCCTTTGCGCTCTTTTCATCACTGTAATAAATAAAATATGCGAAAATCGGTTTCTATTAGAAACTTTCTATATTAAATTTTTGTAAAAAATGCGCTTTTATTTGAAATTTTAATAATTCTTTAACGTTTGTGATATTATTTGTACATGCCCTTCGTATTACCTGACAACAAATGTTAGAGTTTTGTTTAAAAATGATATTAAATTTCATAATTTTTTTTTTAATTTTTATATATTATAAAATAGTACAAAGCAGCCCTTTATAATTTTATAGTCAAAATATTAAACTATTTCGTGGATAAAACTATGCAAACTTATTTTAAAATCTTTGGCAACACACAAAATTCAACCAACTTCGTCATGAAACATATGATTTTACACTTGTCGCAACCTTCTAGGCTATGAAATTTGATAATCATCAAAAAAAAAAATACCGAAAAAAAAATTAAAAACTATATGAAAAATCAAAAGAACTTTGAAAAGTAAAATATTATAAAGTATTTAACAATACCTATGTTTTCATATTATTTTGTTTGTTTTAGCAATATTATGTATTGCTGAATTTTATAGAAGGCTCCTTGAAAAATATTGTATGCCTCAGTGTATGCTTTCTTAATTCTAATAATTATTTTATATTAAATATTGTCTTAAATAAATTTTTTTACTCTATCAATTTTATAAACGAAAAAAAATTAAATAAAAAAATCATCGAAAAATTACAAAATTTTTTAATTTTTAATTTTTTCTTATGAAAGTAAAAGTGTTGGCATAATTAAACTTTCTTCGCTGTGTTAATCACAATAACAACTTGTTGTATATTTTACACCAAAAAACCCTATTTAATATGCAAAAGAATTTCTTTTGCCAAAAGTTAAAGAAAACACAAATACAAATATATATATATATACAAGTAAATGCAAAAATTAGGTCGACTCAGGCACGCACACTCACCTGCACAGCAACCGTTTTAAGGCAAGTGAAAATACAACAAAAGTTAAACATAAAAGTCAACAACCAAAAAATTAAATATTTAAATAGTCAATAACCGATAAACCGTGAATTTCTTTCCGGTAATGCCGTATAAAGTATATATAAATGTAAGTATGTGTGTGTGAAAAAGTGTGAATATAGAAAACAAACACAATTTAATACACGTAAGCACTAGCCTAGCGTGTCGGTGAAATTAAGTTTTTATTGGAATTTCGTTGACTCTGTAAATTTTACGGTTTAATTTTGCTAGAAATTAAATTGAAGGAAAAAATATTTTCAATAATTTCATTTAAACTAAAATATCAAAATCCATATTTACTATTTAATAAATTTTTTTTGAAATAAAAACCATTTACAATACATATACAGCTACGTTTGTTAAACGAAAATTTTTTAAATGTGTGTGAGTGCAGTGAATATCTGTAAATAAGTGTTAATAAGCGGAGTCTAGGAAAAAATTATTTAAAATGCGCTTTTCGGTATGGCCGCCAGCTCTTTCTTCGATTCTGACTTCATCTCATCAATTGTGACAAAACGCTTTCCTTTCATTGATTTCTTTAGTTTTGGGAATAGGAAAAAGTTGCAGGGAGTCAAATCTGGTGAATACGGTGATTGAGGCATGATTACGGATTTTTTTTTGCCAAAAAATCACGAATAATCATTGATGTATGAGCTGGTGCGTTATCGTGATGCAGAATTCACGATTTGTTTTTCCACAATTCCGATCGTTTGAGCCATATTGCTTCATGCAAACGTTGCCTAAGTTTCTTATAGTATTCCTTGCTAACTATACGACCTTTTGGCAGGAACTCATGATGCATCACACCATTGTAATCAAAGAAAACAGTGAGCAAAACCTTCAAATTTCCTCGGATTTGGTGTGCCTTTTTCGTTCTTGGCTCATCTGGCAGCTTCCATTGGGATAGATGGATGGATTCGACGTCATAACCATATACCCACATTTCTTCAAGAGTTATGACCCGTTTGAGCAAACCCGGATCATTGTTAATGTCATTCAATAACTCCTAAGCGATACTAATGCGACATTGCTTTTGCTCAAAATTTAGCAATTTCGAAACAAACTTCACTGTCACACGTTTCATGCCCAAAACATTCGAAAAAAATGGAAGGCATGAGCCGATTGATATACTAACACCCTCTGCAACTTACCTAATAGTGATTCGACGATTTTCAAAAACAATTTCTTTTTCTCTTTCGATGTTTTCTTCGCTTGTTGACGTGGTCGTACCTCCAGGACGCTCATCGTCATCAACATCTTCTCGGCCTTCGGTAAGGCCACTTATAAACACTTTTTTTGAGACAAAGTGCACTCACAGAATGCCACAGTCAATATTTCAAGTCTCTTGGAGCACTTTATTCCATTTTTAACGCAAAATTTAATACATATTCTTTGATCCATTCCTTTCAGAAGTCAAAAATCGAAGAGCACACAAAAACGTGACTGACATCTTCTGTTATCAAAAAAACCAACAACTAATCGAAATTGGCTCCTAATGCAAGCACATGATAAACATATGTGTCCGATTATAACAGAAACAAAATATCGATAATCGAATGTACACAGACCGCGAAAAATCAAAATTCACCTTTTACTTTGAACACACCTCGTATACATACATACACCTAGTTATAACTGAATTAGTAAGTTTACACTTTTTTTTGAAGGAAACAAAAAAATTCAAACACCATCTCCACTACTGTCTGCTTAGCTCTCTTACAGAAATAACAACTACATATTCTGAAACCCACTATCCAACCAATCACATACCGGCAGTATTGGCGACCAGTCACACTTTTTCTGACAACTTAATAGTTTTAGCACGAAAAAAATGCTGTTTAAATATAAAATACCAAAAATGAAGACGTCTGCTGGCACGAAGTAACTACCTGCAGGTGCAATGGCACACATACACGTTAATATAATTACATACATAGATATATACAATTTTTTGGCACGCGCTAAATAAAAAAAATAATTCCCAACTACTAAGAGATGGACGCGAAATTCAAAAGACTTAAGCCAGAAACTTGATATTGAATGTGGCGAAATGAAAGAAATAAACTAATAAAACTGATAACCAAACTAATAAGCACATTTTTTGATAATTTTTATCTGATTTTTATATTTAAATGTTAAATTTCTCATAAAAGCTTTAGAATCAATGAATTTAAAATGAAAAAATACAAAATTTGTGTATAAAAACTGAAAAAAAAATTTTTTTTTAGTATTGAAAATATTTTCCGCTATTAAATCAAGAAAATTTGATTAAATTTAAGACGTAATATACCAAAAAAATTTTTTTTTTTTTTCAAATAATATACATACATATGCCTAGAAGTATAAGCACCTCTGGTTTTAGTCATAATTGCTCCAGCAGTTCCAACCACTTTTCTAGAGTAAGATAAGATATTCTCATATACAAAAAAAAAAAAACAACTATATCATACAACGGTACAACATTGATTGTCATTGAATGATGCACATAAATCTTTTCTGGCTAGTTGACCATTTTTAGGCCGACGCTGTGACTAAGCATTAACGCGCGCAGTGTTTGGATGAATGGGGCGCAGAGATATTTTTTTTCATATATTGTACATATGCACATACAAGTGCAAATAACAAGTGTTCAAAATGGTGTTGGACTTGACTATTTAGAAAATATTTATACTTCTAGTTTTATATGCACTTACACATACACACTTCTGGCACTTAACGATCAGAAGTAGTTAATGCGCAGTCTTCCTGTTGCGATAAAATGCTTTTAGTATTAAAGGGTGTTGCATTATTGTTGGGGGAAAAATATATATAAAAATTTTGATTTAATTTTCTAATGGTAAAATTCATAAAAAAGATTTATCAATAGGAAGTATAAAAGATTGCTTGAATGAATTGAAGAATTTTTCAAATTTATAACGACCTTAGTTTTGTTGGCGTTTACTTTTTCACCACACCTGCAAAGGAAAGTTAGCTAGGTAAGCGAATAACATAGAAAACAACAATACAAAATAAGCAATTTGAGTGAATTTAACCAGTTTGATTTGAAATCGCTTAAAAAATACCCGACCTGATTCATAGTGGTACAGCAAGTGGAACTATTGTGAATGAACCACTGGTAAACCTTGAGGAAAATTTTCGCTAACGTCAGACTGTAGGGAAATTTCAGACAAACTTCCAAATTCATTGACACTTTAAAATGGAAGTAAAATCGTGCCTCATATTTATTAAAAAAAAATCATATAAAATGAATTATATTACAGAATGCAAGAGAAAAAACGAACTAAATGCATTTATTCACCCGAGATTCTTCGGAATAATGACTTTCGCATTGCCATTCGCTTAAATATTTCACCAATAAACTTTTCATATTTTGACAGCTACCACCAGTGTTGTAAAGTGAATGCAAATTACCAAATGACAGTTGAAAATAAACCAGCTCCGCGTTCTTTTGCTGGTCGCTTATATGGTGAAAACAGACAACCAAAAATGATTAAGAAAAAATTATAATTTATTTTAGAAATTAAATATGCCTAGAATTGCCAACTACTTGAAACTGAAATAAATTTACGCCAGAATTTATACTTGCAAATATTTAAGAGAGCGATTGTCAGCTGACAGTGAGAATTAAAATTAAATATAAACTAAATTAGTTCAGTTCCTTCGCATTTTTCATAGAAAATTTCACGTATATCTGGTGCAAAATATTTCTTTTCGTAGAAGGAATTATTTTTATTAACTTCGGTACATAGTATTGGTTGTTTTTCATTTTTTTTTTATTTTATTACTTTTCTATAATTTTGGATTTTGGTCTGGGCGGTATTCGAGAGCGTAAATTTTTGCTTTCAATTATTTTTTGAAAACAATTCTTAATAAAATTATGTACATATTTTTATCGACACTTTTTATTAATTCAATTGTTTAACCAAATAATTTGTGAATTTTATTTCTTTGAAATTTTTTTAACAAAATTTTGTATACAGCAAAATAGCTTACTACTCTTAATGCCTATAATAAAGTTTGCGGCTACAAAATGCTACGAAATTTTCATTTATTTTTCATATATAATATAATATAAAAATATATATATTTAATTTTCATGCATTTAATAGGGAAATAATAAGGATTTTTTTTATTTTAATTTTATTTTTATTTTTTTGTTTTATTTTAGTGAGTGAGTGCCAAAAAACCACGTTGCCATATTATAGTCCTTATAGGACCATTTCCTTCTTTCAGCCCAATGTAACTTTTTTGGATCTTTTTTGTTATGAGGATTCATTTCGGGTACGACGATAGCTTCCTCATCAAGCCACTCGATACTCGGTTTAAGTATATGAAGCTCGTACTGCACTTCCTTCTCTCGTTTTGTTATTATTCTCGTAGAACTTTGCTATGATTGGGTTTGCTATGACGCGCCGTATGGTCCCCGAAACCACTTTCTCTGGTCAAAAGTAAATTTTTCAAAGCCACTAAAAACATATATTTTTGGCAGTCATACAATACAACAGGAGATCTAGAAAAAATGCTAGGTTTCAGTAATTTCAAAAAGTGGCACCACCTCCAAGCTACAAGCCTAGCTGACTGAATTTAAAATTGTAAAAAAAAAACAATAATTAATTAAAACAACTAGTATGAATACACAGTGAAACACATTTTTTTTAATAAATATATTGTGAGTTCATTTGAGTCCAGCGATAAAATGTATGGTATGTTGTAGGAAATTTAATTCTTTATCAAATTTAGGTAATTCGAAACATAACTTCTCATCACAATCTCAAATTAATTTTATTTAACTCTACCGGAATTGGTCCTTTATTTTTAAGGAAAAAATATTTTTTTAAATTATTTCATTTACATAAACAGACTCTCTTAGTATTTAAAAGCATGCGAGACACATTTTTATTTAAAAGTAATTTTGTTTATTCCAAACAAAAACTGCAAGCAAATATAATTCAGACACTCCCACTTCCCCAAAAAAAAAAATACAAAAAAAAATTATTCTGGGGAAAATAAACCCCATCGAAATGTATTGACGTACTTTACGAGTTATTAATGTTGGCCACAAAAAGTGGCCACCTGCACCATAGTGCGACGTAAAAACAATCATTCAATAAAAAAAACCTATCAATAAATATTTGTTAACCGTTAATGAATGTATGCTACGCTAAAATTAATTAATTTGTAACAAATTTGCTTTCACCTGTCCCCCTTCCCGTTACGCGGCTCAGCTTAGCAATTATAAATACTTATCGTCTCCCTCTCTCTTGGCCGAACTACGTGGTTAATGGATACTTTCTTGGTTGGCCACTCTTGATTTTCATTTAAAGAAATCGGCCTAAAGTTGAATGGTGCACCCTGTGCTGTGCATAGTTTTGAAAAAAAAAAAATTAATTCAAATTTAATTAAGAATGTTTATTATCATTCGAAAGAACATTTTTTGGCATATATATTTTGAAGCTTATCTCTTTCAAATGTTGGCCGCGGATACGTCTCAGATGGTCCATCAATTTTCGGTGACTCGTTCGAACATTTCGACTCTTAACTGGCGAAAGACACGCGTAATATTTTGTTCCAAGGCCTGAACCGAAGCTTGCTTGTCCGCATAGACTTTAGACTTTATATATCCCCACAAGGAAAAGTCTAACGGTGTGATATCACACGATCTTGGTGGCCAATCGACCGGCCCAAACGTGAAATTATGTGCTAACCTACGAAGTGTTCTCTCAATAAATCCATTGATTGATGCGATGTGTGGGAAGTGGCGTCATCTTGATGAAACCAAATGTCGCGGAGATCACGAGCTTCAATTTCAGGCATCAATAGTCGGTTAACATGGCGCGATAACGGCCGCCATTGACGGTTACGTTCTCACCGCCATCATTTTTGAAGAAATATGGACCGATGATTCCACCGGCCCACAAATCACATCAAACCTTTTCTTCCCTCTGGATGAAATCACAGCTTTTGTATCTCTTCAGGTCGCTCTTCGCTCCAATTGCGACAATTTTGCTTGCTTACATACCCAGAGCCTCATCGCTGAACAAAATTTTGCTCGAAAACGTCGGATCTCCTTGGAACTTTTCAAGAGAAGAAGAAGAGAATGTAGTGTGACTTCAGTTCTTGCAGTCCGAGTTGCTGTGAATGACCCCGGAACGACTCTACACGGTCTTCGTGTACACTCTCAGCTACGGCCGATACATATTTTTTTCACTGCGTGCAGAACATGGTCTATTCGGACGAATATTATCCAATAATAAATGCTGGGTCTCATGATGGTTGCTGGTGTCGTACGCTCAGTAGGCCGATTATATTGACTATAAGTTGGCGAAGCGCACGAAACACATTCTTTACATAACGTGAATTTTCTTAATAAACTTGAATGATTTGTAAACATTGTTCAGGTGTAAGTCTTTCCATGATTAAATGCCAAATAATATTGAATAACATGAAAAAAGTACATCTACTTGGATCACCCTTTATTTCTTCATTTCTATAATTACATTTTCTGCCACAGTTCTTTCAAGTGTGTTTGAACTACCGTCAATGCGCACGTCAAATCAAAGCCTTTAACATTCAGCTGCGCTACGAAGCGTTGCAACTTTATCAGCTCAAATGTATATTTTGAATTTTTTATTGAATTTTTTTCTTTCACTAAGACATTTTTCACGCCACTTTCTTTCCAACACTTTTAGGTTGCGGCCATTTCTACTACCACTTTTTATTTTGGCCATAATTTGATCATTGGTGTATGAAACTTCAGAATTCAAGTTTGCATTCCCGATCGACTGTCATTCCAAGCACTAGAAAAGGTGTTAGCTTATATTTTAGCATTTATTTACAATTTTTTTCTCTTTTTTTTTGTGTTTGTGCGCGCGTATTTATAACCGTAAACAGCGGTATGCATCATTATCGATTGCCGTCACGTGCCAAAGTTTTTAATTTACGAATTTAGAAGTCTGCAGACATTCTTTCACCTGCACAAGCATACAAGTAACATACATAAGTAAGCATAGAACACTTGTTGGAGACATGCATAGACATACACCATTACATACTTACATATTTTTATTTATATTGCATTTTTGCGTCAACCTAAATTGCTTAGCGGCTTGCACCGCCTTACGAGTAATAGCGCAGAACTAACTTAAGCTCAAAATGGCTGATTGAGTGTACTCGTATGTCTGCCTACTCAACTTTTTTTTAGTTATTGAGTCCAAATCATTGACCTCTTTTTGTTTGGGTGGTAAGTGAGTTGGGTCACTTTCTTCACTCATTTCTCGTCGTTTCACTTAATAATTCAAACTTTAATTACTTATTTATTAGAAAGTAAGTCGATATTTATACGCACATACGTATACATATGAAAAGTAATAACTGTTTGTTTTTTTATTGTATTTCTAACCGCTATGAAATTTGTCATGCTTAACTTATTTAGAATAATGCACACTTACAATTCACACATACATATAAATAGCCACAAGTAATTATAAATATATATGTATGAGAAATGTGTGTGTTGGCTAAAGTGAAAAAGTGAAAGTTAACAAAAGTTTATAGTTTAATTAAAATTTTATTTTATGTAGATTAACACTTCCAGGTCAGTGTGTATGTATGTGTATGTAGTTAAAATATTTCTAAAGATTTTAATTGATTAAAGTTAAATATTATTAATTGCCATTTTTGTGGCGTAAAATACCGTAAAATACCGTCCATGAACATGAAATGTTACATTAAGTTTGGTTCGAAGTATGCAAGTACCAGAGAAGAGGAGAAGGGATTGATCTACAAAAATTTATACCGATCTGAGGGGAACAACGAGCTGCGCCGCTTACGCCATGCCCGTTTCACTGTTTGTGTATCCGTCTGTTCGACCGTAAACTAGTCTCTCAGTTTTTGAGAAATTTGAACGAAACTTGGTATGGTATTTGTCGGAACCAACCGGATCGATTAACAATATCATATAACTCTCATACAAAATATTCTCTCATATATGTGATTTTGGGTCATAAGTAATAAATTAAAAAGAAATTTTGTATTCCGCACAAACATAATGAACGAATCCTTGGTACTGAAAATTATCGAAATCTGACGATTTTAACTACCATAAAACCGACTTCTTCAGAAGTGTGATTTTGGACCAAAAATCCGTCAAAAAATCATCTAAGAATGTGAAATTTGGTATTCCACACACGTATATTCTAATAAATATTGACACCGATTATCATCAAATCGAATTTTTCATTTTTTGAAATTTCAATTGAAAGGTATAAAGATTTCGGTGTGATTGAAGACAGCAGTTCTTCCTTGTTTTTGATTAGTTCTATGACATGAGAAAAAGTTTTTTTTTTAAATAAAACTATTAATTAATCATAGTTACTGAATGAAATTTCATGGGAAAATAAATTGACTGAAAGCCACTGAGTCGCTTAAAATGAAAAATTTATTCTGATATTAAAAAGTAAAATAAAAATATTTGGATAGAAAATAAATTGCAGAGACATTGTTTAGAAATAAAAAGCGATCCTCGAAATACACTAAATTAAAGAAAAAAATAAAATAAATATGAATGCGGCTCGCATTATAGGAAAAATAATTAATGGTTTGATATCATCTATAATATGAATTTTCGATCAAACTAAAGGCGAATACAATGCTTGAGCAACGTTTTGGTTTCTCGCAAAGCAAAAACCTAGCAAAACTACAAATGTATGGAAAAATTGAGAGAGCAAAGTGAGATCGAATTTTTATTGTAGTGTAGTTAGGCTTGGTTAGATTGTGCTGGTTCATTCCTTAGGTAGTCTCACATTTAGACTACTAGATCTATAGAGTTAGCTGATGCACCATATGCGAACTAAATTAAGTACTGTTACACGATCTCTTGTCTCTCTAATTTGTAGAACATTTTCTTAGCGATTTGGCACAGCCAGTTTGGTCCTTTATCCTTTGCTGTCTGAATATCTTGCAGTTTATCCTCACCAAAGTAAGATCAATTCTTGTGTACAGAGCTCCGGACATTCACAGATTATATTATGTACAGTTTCAACTCTCTTCTCTAGCTCCTAGCTCAGCCAGGAATCTGACCGCTTAGGTGCTGATAGAAACCTATTACGCTTTGCGTCCTTTGTGCTACCCTTAGCAGGACTGTTGAGTCCATAGTTACGTACCGTTCGTAGAGTACTCCCTACGTACGTTGTATGCTCGTACTCTTAGAGGTAGTACTGTGCTCGCTCTACTGATTTCATTCTTTCCTCGCTGCTTCATATTGAACCTACAGCGCAACTTGGAACTTGCTAACTCTCAATCCTCAAGTATTTAGTGCTTACTATCGACTGTGTCTCCAAGCTGCAGCTTTTTATTTCCTTGTGAATATAAATGATAGGAAGTATTAGTGTTGATACTGAGCTCCGCTGAGTTAGCTCAAATGTTTATTCTTCTAAGTAGTTGATTCCGCTGGATGGTACTGGTTGCGACTGGCTTGCCAGGTACTATAACCGTAACCTCAACTGCATAGGCCGTGAGCATGGTTGCTCTCCCTTTCTAACCTCATCAGCAACATGTTCACAACGAGAGTTCAAAGAAGAGAGTTTAGGGAAGGGTAAAATTTATTCAGTAGGTACAATAAGATTTCTCGCGAAGTAATAGAACACCTTATCTCCCACCCAAAATAATCATTTCAGAGACAACCCCTTCTTTGCGAAGAGCGTTAGAAGCCTTAAATTCTCTACGAAAATATTTTTGTTGAAATTTTACTTTCTACAAAGGAAAATTTTACATATTTTTTGGTGAAAGTTCTGTCTCTATTTTCTAGGGACCTTCAAATTCTTAAATGCGGCAGTTTTGTTTGTTGACGTAGCCATTCAACCAGAAGTGCGCTTCCGATGATAATTATAGCCCTTAATTAATAAGAACCTTAAGTACATTTGTAAGGGGATTCTTAAAGTTGAAATATTCAAATGGTAGAGCAGTTAACCAAGACGTCCGTTGTTATTGCTTGTATCAATGGAGTGACTTCTTGTTTTTATTTTATTTTAAAAATGATGTACTAAACAAACGAGTATTAATCGCTAGTTGCAGCGAGTGTTGTCGCTATATTTGGCTTATAAACAAGGGTTGCCAACTAATTACAACACCGACAAATAATTAAGTGCTTAGACTATGACTTAAAGTTAAACTCGTGGGAACATACACAATTAGGACGGTGCCTAAATCTTATTGACTCCTACAGAGTCACCGAGTAAACGACTGCTTCTTGGAGCTGACAAGTAGAAATGTTTTTTTCTCGAAAAAATTTGTTATATAGCGTGTAGTATTATATAGTATTTATTTCACTCAGAAATCGATTTTAACAAAATTCTCAATTATTATTTTTATTTGGATTGCACTCACATCAAGGCATGAAAACTTGAGGAGATCATAAACAAGAATTCGAGCTAACCTTAGAAAATTCAATGTGATTTTTTTCATTGTTTAATTTTAGTTTCACAACATATAGGGCTGATTTTGGTTGTTGAACAGTCTAGTTCCCTTATCTTCAAAAATATATATTCAGAATAGAAAAAGATGTTGCCAACTTTGAAGTGTAGAGAACTCAATTACTTCTTATAGCAGAAAATTTCCATAAGAGTAGTACGAAACGGTAATAACTTTACAGCTCTTACTGCTAGAGAGATTAAAAAGAGAAATTCCACAGTGAAATGAAATTCATAGAGACTTGCCACTACCACTTGTCGGCATGATTAGTGTTATTAGAAGCTTTATTTGAAAAAAAAAATTAAATAAACCTGTAAATCCGTAATTTACGACATTGAACTGTGTGCAATAAAAAGTGAAAATGAAATATGAAAATACTAGTTCTACTACGGGCTGATTAAAAAAATAAAATATATGAAATTTTGTAAAAAAAAAAGAAACTATTTATAACGCTTCTATGTTAAAAAATAAAAATAAAAAATAACAATAAATAAGTTGAATAACATAAATAAGCAGGAAAACAGAAAATTAAAGACTTGAAAGAAAAACCACGCCTAATTGACAACAATTGAAATTTGTGCGCTCAATGCCATTAAAAATTATCCACACGCTATTAACGACACTAATGTGACAACTTTCAACTGTGAATGCATATGAAAATCGCTTCGGGTACGTTTTTCCCCTCGCGGATTTCTTCGACACGTTTTTGTTTACTGTTTCGTTTACTGTGCAAAAGTGCAAAGGTTAACAACTTTTACTTTCTAAACTATTTCTTTGCATATATATTTTGTTTTAAATCAAGATAATGGTGTTGACCAATGGCTAATAAGGGAAGAAAATAAAGAAAAAAGTGGAAATTTTGGAAATTTTTTATTTTTTATCAAGCAAAAAACAAATGATATAAAGCAGCATAATATATAAACAATTTTCTATAATAAGTGCCCAAAATTCAAGCCGAAATTCACACGCTGGTCAGTCACACGCCAGCCAACTGTGACTAAATTACTTATGTATAATGCACACAAATCACATTAATCAGTGAGTTTGTATACTTTTATTAGTGGAAGTAAGCGTATATATATTATTAGTGTAGCACCGAAAATTTTACTAATTTTGATTGTGCTCATAATTATTATTATATTTTTGATACGTTTAAAACAGCAACGAGTAACTAGCGAGTGTGTGAAAAGAAATTATTCGTTAATGTTCATAGCAAAATAAATCATTTTAATTGAGTTATACGTATAACAGCGATAAAGGCAAAGATGACTAGATACGAAACTTACTCAAATTCGTTAATATCGCAGCTGAGAGTGTTAGCCCATCTCATATTCTAATGTTGGCAGCAGTGTCAGATCGAGATACACCCAACAGCTGATGTGCAGAGGTCCGCAGTATCACTAAAAATAAAAAATCCACCGCTCTAAATTCAAAAGAAATTTGTCTAAGCAAGAAATATTAAATAAATTATAAAGAGTGATTAATTTCGAGGTTCCCTACTTTTTAGAAAAAAAAACACAAAAAAACTAAATTTAATGCGGAATGTTTATTATCATTCGAAAGAATATTCTTTGGGATTTACTTTTTGAAGATTATCTCTTTCAAATGTTGGCCGCGGCTACGTCTCAGATAGTCCATCCGTTCATTTGAGCATTTCGACTGGTAACTGGCGAATGACATCCGCGATGTTTTGCTCAAAGGCCTGCATCGAAGCGGAATTGTCCGCATAAACTTTAGACTTTAGATATCTCCACAGGATAAAGTCTAACGGTGTGATATCATACGATCTTGGTGGCCAATGATCTGACCATTGATTGATGCGCGGAGATCACGAACTTCAATTTCAGGCATCAAATAGTCGGTTATCCTGGCGTGATAACGGTCGCCATTGACGGTCTTGCACAAGCTTTATTTTGTACACTTTCAATTAGAGATCTCGACATAAAATGCGCCAAGTCGTTCCATACGTCAGTTCGAGTTGCTGCGAACGGCGCCGAATCGTCGGGCCTTGTGTACACTCTCAGCTACGGTCGCTATATTTTCTTCCCTGCGTGTTGGATGTGGGCTATTCGGTCGAATATTATCCAATAATGAATGCTGGGTCTTAAGGTGGGTGATGGTGTTGTGAGTAATACGCTCAGTAGGCCGTTTATGTTGACCATAAGTTGAGCGAAGCGAGCGAAACACATTCTTTATGGAACGTAAATTTTCGAAATAAAGTTGAATGATTTGTAAACGTTGTTCAGGCGTAAGTCTTTTCATGATGAAATGCCAAACAATACTGAATAAAAACAACATGACAGCTTGACATGACTCACGCGTGATCTGTCAATAAAAGGCTATTGAAAAGAGTACCTCTACATGGATCACCATTTAAATTCAAAAGAAGTTTGCCTCAGCAGAAAATATTAAAGAACTAATTGTAGTTTTAATGTTAAAACTTAATAAAAGTTAATATTTGTTTGTTTTTTTAATATATAATATTGAAGTAAAATTTCAATAAAGCACGAATTTTACACTTTTTGTTCGTAATAAAGTATCCAAAATTCCTTTAAAAACGATGATAGATCAAAAACCAGACTCATCTTGGGATATTTTAATTAAAATACCCGATTCGTAAACTTTTTAGGAGTTAAGTAAAAAAGGTTTTAAATACTAGACCTTGGACAATACCACATTTAATTCAGGTATGGGCCGTAAGTAGTAATGAATTTCTGCTCTTCGTGAAAACCATCGCCTATTATTGAACATGCGTGTAGACATTATTTTGAAAACATTTACATATTCAGCCCTATTCTGCATTTCGACTCGAATCGAAATTTTCTCCGTTCGGCGGATTTGGTATTCTGCGTTACGTTCCGTTTCGAATCAATCTTCAGAACTTTCGATTCTATCCAATTTTATGTTTCGATCGTAGCTACGTTTTTGTACGTTGTAATTTAGTTGGCGGAGAACAGTTTGATTGTATATTTTTGTGTAACATAATTTTAACAAAAATGTAAGTAAAACATAATTTCGATAATTGGAAAAGTCATAACGATGTCCTTTTTTAGTTTAATTTGTTTAATGATGCTTTTTGATACAACATAAAAACAACATGAAAAATTAGAGAGTTTTGAAATAACGTTACCGAAATACAGTTGATCCATCAGTAAAAGACTCCATGATTTCGAGAAAATTGTATAATGACATTAACACTATTGTGTGACACATTCCTATGTTATAATCTGCACCAACTCTGTGTTGGTAACAGCCTTCTGCAAAAAATCGCAAATATGCTACTACTCGATTAGGTGGAGATAATCATGTCAAAGTACTAAAGTACTTGATTGAGTTTCTTGCGAAAAACTATCCAGGACATACTTGAAAGCATCTTTATTAAGTTTGAAGTTTTTTTTTTTGAGTCTAAATAACGAAATTTGTTATATAAAAGATCACCAATTAAAAATTCAATTTCATAAAATTCATCACTCATCTGAAATAGATAACACTTGTGTCGCAATCCTCATGAAATATCGTCTAGGCTATTGATCTCATTAACCGTTAAAAAGACGATTTTATTGAAATTTATTTGAATTGTACAAAAACTCTTTGCATTTGTTTGCTTTGTTTTGTTTCAATTTCACACATTCACATGCAACCAGCTGACTTCGAAAATATATTCTCTCTTCCTCTTCTTCTATCGATTCGATCGTAACTCAGAATACCTAATTACGATTGTGGCGGAGCGGGGAGCGGGAACGTAATCGAAATGTAGAATGGCCCTGATTATAAATTAAATTTTCACCTTCAGTAAACTTACTTACTCGGGAATTACAACTTACTTGGGAGTTACATTGGATCGAAGACTCACTTGGAAAAATCACATAGATAAAAAGATTTATCGAAATTAATTAAAAATATCGAGTTTATCTTGGATTATAGATGCTAAATCCAAGCCAAGCATCTAAATCTAGTCTAGTCACAATTTAAAGGCTACAGCCTAAAACCGTAAAAAACAATATGCCAGGATCCTTGGTATGTAACAAAAAAACTCTACAATTCACAACAATCTCGGAATTAACACCGTAACAGCGGAGATTTCGAGCCGGTTGTCTCTGATTTTCCAATAGCGAAACGTCAAAACCTACTCGATCCCGTCAACTATCAAATATTAGTAGATGCTTATACTCTGGCTTTCCAATGAAATTAGAGTGACATATATCTCTATTTATCTCTGATTTATAGTTCAGCCACCTGTGTCTCCTTGTGTTGCATTTTAAATTGTTAAAAAAATTAAGCTTAAAAAAATCGACTTGCAAGTGGCAGCGAAAATCGCAAGAACTGAACAAAAATCAAATATGTTAGACAACGACTCATTTGAGGGAAACTGACGAGTGACAAATTGACATTTGACTGTTGGCAGTTGGAAGCTGCAAGCAAGCTTACCTCCAATAGCGCACAAATTAATTCTTGTGGCAAGTTAACAAATTTCATAGTGACGCAGCAGCAGCAGCTGAAGTGTGGGCTTGGTATGTGGTCATAACTGAGTGAGAAAAAAAAAACAGCACAGAAAATGAAACCAAAATTGAAATCAAAACAAAATACCAAAATATGTACCAAAGGCGAGTTTGAGTGTCAGAGCAACGCCTGCTCTTGCTCGCTGGCATCTCGACATGTGTATAAATAAGCCTTACTGCTGCCTTCCTGATGCTTTCTGAATCCGACAAACACGAACAGCCAGTAAGCGTTAAGCTCTGCGGCGCTGTCAAGCGGCTGTTGCAGTTGGTGTGGCATTGTCAGGCAGGGAAGCAGGCAGGCAGGCAGGCGAAGACAGGTAAGTCAGCATTCAGCAACATTTGCGACTTTCACTTTTGCCGGTCGGTCACAAATATCACGTTCCTCCGCAACTTACGAATGTACATACATCGTACATACAAGCGCACATATACTCAGAAGTATAAATGTCAGTGTATGTGTATGTGTATAAAAGTAAATGTAAACGCAGCCACATGCGTCTTTTAGCTTCTTTTTTATTATTTTCCAAAAAATTATGTGTGTATGTGTGTCTGTCTATCTGCTCGTTGTTATGTATTATTGTATTTGCATTTTTATTGTATTTTTGTTGTTGTCGTTGTGCGACTTTCTTGTTATTTGTAAAAGAATTATTTATGTTTCAACCATCCATTTTGCTGACGCAAACACAAGCACACGCACTTAAATGATGTATGTATGTATGGAGCGGGCGTATGTTGTATCAATTGCTTACAACTCTTTTACAGCAGCTTTTTGGGCAATAAGGAAAAGTGGTCTGACGAGAATTTCCAAATATTTCAACATACATATGCACATGCAAGCAATCGAATACAATAAGCGTGCTCAGCGGCAGCTCAGTTTTTGGCGGTGTAACTTGACACTTTTTTTCTTATGATTTTTTTAGCAACACATTTTTGTTTTTGTTATTATTATTTTGCTGTTTTTTTTCTTAATGAGAAATCTCTGTGCCGCTTCTGGTTATTTGGAATGTTTTTGTTCATGTTGCTGCTATTTAGTTGTTGTTGTTGTGTTGCGGAATTTTTTTTTTTTTTGTAATTGTCTGCTGCTGTTGACTGCCTGTCGCTGCTTTCAGTTTAATTTTACACAAATAGCCGTTATTGAGTTGATTGCCGTTATGTTTCCGTCCTGCCGCAGCACTCTTTGCTGCGCTTTGTTGCCAACGCGTTCATAATTATGAGCAGTGAAATTTGTTTTGTACACATGTTTCCGCACACACGTACTTACGTACATAGATATATACACGTATCTTACAATATATAAAATGAAATGAAATAAAATTTAACTAGTTTTAATTAAATCACAGTCGCTGTTTAGAATTTTCGGATGACTTTATTTACTCTGATTGACAGCTTGTGAAAATGAGCAGGTTAGTTAGTAGCAGCGAATTTCATTCGTGCGAGTTCACAAGATTTTTGTGAACAACATATTTTAAGGATTTCCATCAAAATGAAATAAGTAAGGTACCCTACTTTTTTAAAGCAAAAAAAAAACACAGAAATTTCAAATTTAATGTTTATTATCATTCGAAAGAAAATTCTTTGGTATTTTTTTTTTTTTTTTTTGAAGATTATCTCTTTCAAATGTTAGCCACAGCTACGTTTCAGATGGTTCATCCGTTGAGTCCAATTTTCGATGACTCGTTCGAGCATTTCGAATGATAACTGGCGAATGATACGCGTAATGTTTTGCTCAAAGGCCTGAATCGAAGCGTGATTGTCCGCATAGACTTAAGACTTTACATATCCCCACAGGAAAGAGTCTAACCATGTGATATCACACGATCTTGGTGGTCAAGCGACCGGCCAAAAACGTGAAATTATCTGCTCGCCGAAGTGTTCTCTCAATAAATCCATTGATTGATGCGATGTGTAGGAAGTGGCGTCGACTTGTTAAAACCAAATGTCGCGGAGATCACGAGCTTCAATATCAGGCATCATACAGTCGGTTATCATGGCGCGATAAGGTCGTGCCATTGACGGTTATGTTCTCACGTACATCATTTTTGAAGAAATATGGATCGATGATTCCACCGGCCCAGAAACCACACCAAACCGTTGTTTTTTCTGCATGAAATGACAGCTCTGGAATCTCTTCATGTTGCTCTCCGTCACAAATGCGGTAATTTTACTTATCTACATACCCATTGCGCCAGAAATGGGCCTTATCGCTGAACAAAATTTGGCTCATTAGCAACGGATCTTCTTGGAACTTTTCAAGAGTTCATAAAGCGAAGCGATGTCGCTTGGGAAGGTCGAGAGTCTCCAGTTATTGCACATGCTGTATTTTGTACGTTTTCAATTTAAGATCTCGACGTAAAATGCGCCAAGTCATTCCATACGTCAGTTTCAGTTGCTGCGAGCGGCGTCGAATCGTCTCTTCACGGTCTTCGTGTACACTCTCAGCTGCGGCCGCTATATTTTCTTCACTACGTGCTGGACGAGGTCTATTCAGTCGAATATTATTCAATAATGAATGTTGGGTCTCAAACTGGGTGATGGTGTTGCGAATAGTACGCTCAGTAGGCGATTATGTTGACCATAAGTTGAGCGAAGCGCGCGAAACTCATTCTTTACAGAACGTGAATTTTCGTAATAAAGTTGAATGATTTGTAAACGTTGTTTAGGTCTTTCCATGATGAAATGCCAAATAATACTGAACGAAAATAACCTGGCAGCTTGACACGACTCACGCGTGATCTGTCAAAAAAAGGCTATTGAAAAAAGTATTTCTACTTGGATTACCCTTTATTTTCGTCACAATATTTCTATAGTTTAATCGATGCATAGAAATTTTTACTCGCCCGATTTTAGCGAGTATCCGAGGAGAAAACATGCGTTATTTTGAAATTGCACAAAAGAAACGAATTTAAGGAAACTTTTCTCATGTTATTAATTAAATAATATTTTAATTTGAAAGAAAAAAGCACTCGCGACAGACTCGACCATGAGCTCAACTCGAAACTTGCACTTAATTAAATTGAAATGAAAAATTCTATGAAACCGCCTTCTCTACAGTTTTTTAAAACCCTTTATATACAAATTAAATATCATGTGCAGATCGACTTTCGCAATATACAAGTACTTTCCCATTAGAAATTAGCTAGCAATAAAATATTTGAGAATTTGACAGGAATATTTCTGAGAGGCATAAATTTCACATAAAATATTCAGCATTAGTTGAGTGTGTAACAGTGCGTACTCCAGTGCGGAGTTCACAAGCAGCCAAAAATTATAGAAACTCTATTAAAAGAAATGAATTTCGCTTATTGTAGTCGCTCCTCGGCAGGAAATTTCAGTCCCAACGAGTATATTCCTGACATGAAATCAAACGTTTCTCATAAAAATCTACCAGCCGCTTGGAGGCAGCTCTGTTTAAACTGCTTCCATTTGTTGGAAAAAATTAAGACGAAAATCATGAAATGGAGGAGGAGCTCGGAAAATCGCTGAAGAGGTTACAAAGTTCCAATTATATTCATATGTGCTTATATATGTATTGTACAAGAGCAATACGATAAAAAACTCATCAAGAATTTAAATATTTTTATAACTAACTGGAAATCCCGGTTACACGTTGCTGTGGCGTTTTGTATTTTATCATATTTCTTATTCTGATTGGTACTATAAACTAAAATAATAATTTTTTTATTTTGTTGTATTATTGAACCAGCTAGATATTTGTATGTGCATTTCGCTTATTCGCAATTTAAACTATTTCACTAAAAAAGCCAGTATGAATGCCTCGAAGCAAGCCGAAGGTACCATTCGGCAACACTTTGGCAATTTTCCACAAGAAAATAATAGGACGCACTGAAAATAACTACGTACGATCTATGCTATCATCCAAATCATCTTAACTTTTGTCAGTCTTTCGGTGATCCCTTTTCCGTAACGAAAGTATCTATTAATCATGCATCGAGAAAATTTAACTTTTTTTATGGTCTATGGTCCATTTCCGGGAAACAAATGTATTCCATCTAGGCATAGCATCCAAAATTTTAACAAAATCGAAGAACAAATAATTTTTTTTAATTACATCGGTCCACATCCTGGAATCCTCATTCACATATAACATATAAGGTTTCGAATAGTTCGGTTCTTGGTCAACTTCTCAGTAATAAAAATAGTTTTCATGCTAATCTAAGAGAAAGGTTGCCTATGTAGCAAGTTTTAAGTAAATTGAGTAATAAATAAAATTGTTTCGAACAGGTCAATCTCTAGTCCACTTACCAGAAGAAATTTTTTTGTTCATGTTAAGGGTTAGGTAGGTTTCAGAGGTTAAAAAAAATGAGTTTTCATTTTTTTTGTATATACAATCATATATTTTATTCAAACAATTTACCATATCAAAGATACATATTTGAACAGTATTTTGTGAATTTTTTATTCAAAAATTCCGAAAACTCAGCCGTGGCACCTCATCCCCTTGACGTCTCAAAATAAAATGCTCTCGCCGTAGACAGCATAACTCATTATTGGTTCATATAAAATCAAAAAGCCAAAAATATTTCGTTTGTACATGAATAAATCTCGTTATTGGACGAGGGAAAAACAAACAAAAATTAAAATTTGAATTTTTGACACATTTTTGAACAAATTTTTGGCATCGAAATGGCTCGAAAAAATTAGTTGTAATAAAAAAAAATCCCTTGTTCAATGACTAGATAATGTTATTACAAAGATGTGTCGAAAATCGTGTCCACCGACTTAGAGTTTTGAGATAAGCGCGTTTAAAGTTTCAAATTGACACAAACATGGCCTGATTGGCAGAACTTCCAAAGGGTATATCTCTTAGGCTTTTACTCCGATCGATTTGAAATTTTAGGATAATATTTTAAACATATTTTGCAATTTAATAAGACCAAAAAAACATTAATTTTTTTTTTAATTTTCAAATCCACTTAACCCCTTAAAGCTCAAAACGTGGACATGTTTGAATCACCATCTTTTTTAAGTAGATTTCAAAAATTTTAACGCGTTGTGCAGTTGTTAAGCGATCCATTTCATAAATACCTTAAACTAAGTACCAAAGTTGAAGAAAATCGAATCGAAAATCGAATTTTTCGAATAGTTCGGTCCTGTTTAAACTTTCCCCGAACTTCCTTCAACATTTCCAGACCAAAATTATACAAATCGGTCCAGTCATTTTCGAGTTATGTGCATACATACATTTCGGCGATTGACAGCGAAATTCGTTAAACGAAAATAAAAATTACTATATCTGACAGCACCTTAAGGACATCAGCGATTTTCTGTGGAGATGTGTAGTAGGACTAGCAGCAGCTATGGCGAATAAACTTCGTTATAATGCTAACGAGTAAATGGCATTTTTTGTTAGTCTGAGATGCTCACTTGTTTTGGTTAAACAGCCGTGTGATACTTAATGATAACTTATAAAATTTGTTAATACTGTTATTAAATTTAAATTTTTTGTTTAAATACAACTTTTGGTAAAAAAAATATGCCTCAAATTTGATACAGTTCATTGCAGAAAACATTGCATATGGACTTGCGTTCATTACATCAAGGCAATGCATGCATTAGTACATATGTAAATGCATGTGTTGTTGTTGTTGTAGCAACTCGATGTATATGTATGTATTTGCAACACGATGCATTTTCGCCAAGTTCATGCTTGAAACCACTTGAAAGCACAACCGCAGCGGTCGAGGTGATTGACACGCATCATCACGCTCGTCAAACGCTACACTGTGCACTAAAAAATATGAACTCACGACTGTGGATTACAAATATACATATTCAACATCAAAATATTGTATTTCGCAGCAAAATGCGATGTGCAAAGACACTTATTTGTGTGTAGAAAATTAAAATAGGAATGTGAACACACGTACATATCTCAAATTGACGCACGTGCCGGGCTTAATTGCATAGTAAAAATATTTAAAAAACACTAAAACGCTCTTTGAATAATACATTGCATTTCTACATTAAAGAAAAGGGCCAGGAAAAAAAAAGTAAATTGAAAAATTACGAAGATTAAATGAGTAATTTGCATTACTATTTAGATGCTACCGGCTTATCTGCGGTTTAAAAGCGGTTTACAGCTATTTTAAACGCACCACGCCACTGGCATTGAGCGGAATTTCGATACGAAATTTCACTTTTCAGCTGTGAAGAATACATAAAGTTTTTTGAATTGATTTTATTTTTATTTCAAAAATATTTTGTGCCAAAAATTTTAATTTTTATTTCCTTTATGTGAACTTTAAGTAAATACACTTTTCGGCTTATAAAGTTTAAGTTTAAGTATTTTTTTTTTTTTTTTGGTTTCGCCATTTCACTTTAATTCGATTTTTGCTGTCACATTTTGCATGCTTGAGTGGTGATGCTTTGCGCTTGAATGCAGCATGATTCATGCGACCAAAAAGTATAGAAAGTAAAAGTTTTACGCTCATTTTGCAGTTGATTTTATTTATATTTACATACATACTTCGTTTTAGGTTGCAAAATTATTTACAAATACAATTTTTGGGCAGATGAAGTCATCAAGCAGCTAAGGCGTCATTTTTTTTTATCATACGAGTATATAACAGCAGAGGTTTCTTTCACTTTACATTTGTCAGCCTATGTGAGTAATATTCAACTATAATCGTGCTAGTATGTTTTAAGCAAATTTATGGTGTGCGTGTGCCAATTATGTACATATGTGCTAATGTATGTGTAAATGTAAATTGATCAACCAACTTTTTTTACTACATTTTGTTAACTACTTTTTATCATATTTATTTGTATGACTTGGTGAGCATATATAAGTATGTATTAATATATTTATTAGGCTCATGTTAGAAATTCTTTTCACTCGCCTTTTTTTTATTTTTTATAGACATATTGTGTTTTTACTTTTGATTCATGTACATACATATGTACATACGTACATTCGAAAGGAATTTAGGTCAGTCAAATTTCATTCGAAATTTTTGACACGACAACGCCTTTTTCACATCAGAGTATCAATAACAGTAATTAGCACCACATACTTACGCGCTGAATATACATTAAAAAAGAAATAAAAAAAATGCCAAATGTCTATAGCACTATTGTAGATAAGCAATAAATCTCAGTCAGAATTAAAAAAAAAAATATATTTCATATACATTTACAAGTTCACACTATATGTACATATTTATAATTTAAAAAAAAGGAAAGAAGTACTAGCATGCCGTAGCATCTATACCTTTCACGAATCGATCAAATTTATTGTAAAAGTGAAAAAATCGAATTCTTTAATTTTCAGTGTCAATATTAGCTTGAATTTATGTGGGTAGCATAACAATTTTCACACTATTACATGACTTTTTCTTGCCGTGCTCTACACTGCAACACCTCTTACAACAGTATTAGTTGTATGCAAAAATATAAATATGAATATAAATGAAACAATTAAATAACTTCTACAATACCCTAATACCAAAGGGTGATCTATTTCGTGCTTCCCTAATTCTTTCAAGAAAAAAACACATAAAATTCATTTCATGGGGAATTTTTATTACCAATCGAAGGAAGATTCTCTGGTATTTGTTTTTTTGAAGATTATCTCTTTCCAATGTTGGCCGCGGCTACGTCTCAGATGGTCCATCCGTTGAGTCCAATTTTCGATGACTCGTGCGAACATTTCGAATGATAACTGGCAAGTGACATGCTTGATGTTTCGCTCCAACGCCTGAATCGAAGCTTGCTTGTCCGCATAGACTTAAGACTTTACATATCCCCACAAGGAAAAATCTAACGATGTGATATCACACGACCTTGGTGGCCAATCGACCTGCCCAAAACGTGAAATTGTCTGCTCACCGAAGTGTTCTCTCCATAAATCCATTGATTGATGTGATGTGTGGGAAGTGGCGCCGTCGTCTTGTTGAAATCAAATGTCGCGGAGTTCACAAGATTCAATTTCAGGCATCAAATAGTCGGTTATCATGGCGCGGTAACGGTCGCCATTGACGGTTACGTTCTCACCGGCATCATTTTTGAAGAAATATGGACCGATGATTCCACCGGCCCACAAACCATACCAAACCGTTGTTTTTCTGGATGAAATGACAGCTCTGGAATCTCTTCAGGTTGCTCTCCATTACGAATGCGGCAATTTTACTTATCTACATACCCATTGCGCCAGAAAGGGGCCTTATCGCTGAACAAAATTTGGCTCGAAAACGACGGATCTTCTGGGAACTTTTCAAAAGCCCATGGAGCGAAGAGCTGTCGCTTGAGAAGATTGAGCGGTTTCACTTCTTGCACAAGCTGTATTTTGTATGCTTTCAATTTAAGATCTCGACATAAAAGGTGCCAAGTCGTTCCATACGTCAGTACGAGTTGCTGCGAACGGCGCCGAATTGACTCTCCACGGTCTTCGTGTACACTCTCAGCTACGGCCTCTATATTTTATTCACTACATGCTGGACGAGGTCTATTCGGTCGATTATTATCCAGTATTGAATGCTGAGTCTCAAGATGGGTGCTGGTGTTGCGAATAGTACGCTCAGTAGGCCGATTATGTTGACCATAAGTTGAGCGAAGCACATGAAACGCATTCTTTAGTGAATTTTCGTAATAAAATTGAATGATTTCTAAACGTTGTTCAGGCGTAAGTCTTTCCATGATGAAATGTCAAGTAATACTGAACAAAAATAATAAGATTTATAAAAAAAAAAGTATTATTACAAATATTTTTTGACGGATTTTTGACCAAAACCTTATATCTGAACTAATCGGGCTTATAACAGCTATACCATATAGTCAGCCGATGTGAACGAATGTGAAAAATGATCAATACATTACAAAAATACACTTCTGTATTAAGTTTCGTTAAAATATCTCAAAACCTGAGTGAAAAGTTTGCGGACGAACTTACGGACATGACTAAATTACTCCACCACATCAGTGTGATCAGATCGGTATACATTTTGGTGGATACAGCACTTCGCCTTCTGGTACTTACTTATATATTGCACCAAAGTTAATATACTATTTTATGTACATTAAAAGAGGATTTTCGAATGAGTCAGTTATCCAAAAAAAAAAAAATTTCAATTATATTTGCACACAAAAAAATCAAATAAATTTTATTCTTCGTTTTCACGAATTTTGAGATTGGGTTCGTGCGATAATAGATATATATGTTATAATAAATTGATTCCCTGACAGATTTTTCTATTTACTTCATTTATTCCCAAAAAAATAAAAATAAAAATAAAAATAAATAAAATATTGATGAACTTAATTTTGGAAATTTAAATTTAAATTTAATTCACTAATTTTTTATGATTCGCTTTACAACTACAGCTAAATAAATAACAAACAAACAACAGCAACAGCAAAACATGCATCAAAAAATTTCAATCAAAACTTCTTTAACGGCACTTAAGGTGACGTTCTGTTGAACTACTGTCAGAAAGTTTACAAGAAAATGCAATAGCAACAACAACGCCAACATTGACGGTGATAGCAGCAATGACGTAGCGCTAGACATTTCAAAGGCAGTCCATCAAGTTGGTTAAGTGCAAGTTTGTATTTTAAAATGCTGCCACCTTGCGTTGTATTATGTACATATGAGTGATGTATTATGTATGTATCTAAACATAGTATAAGTGCATTTGTATACATTTACGTACATATATTTATATGCATATACTGTGTGTGTGTCAAGTTGTTTGCATTATTTGTAAATGCCTCAGTGCTTACTATATGTATTTGTTGTTGTATTTAGTACCATTAGCCAATTTAGTTTCGTTGTCAACATGTGACTGATGCTATACTCTCATACATACTTTATGCATGTATGCGTGTGCACTGCTTGTTGTCAACGCAGAAACTCATCATATGCAAAATTGAAACGGAAGACTTAAGCAACGAACTTGTGTACATACACACACATACTTGATTACGCCTTATTTTGTACTATATAATAAGTCTTTACATATATATATATGTTTGTATGTATGTGTGCCGGCATGTGGGTAATTGGGTCACAATTTAATAATAAAAATAACTCGTTTTATGCCCGTACAGCACAGTTATTATACGTCAGTTGTTGCTGTTTCTGTTGTTTCACAAAGTATTGGCATATTTTGAGCACTGTTTTCATAGCAGTTTTTGTTGTTTTGCTCCTCTCGTTGCATGTTTAAAAGAAATTTCCTCAGCACGTGCACACACTCAAGGAAATTTTCTTGAGTGTGCCTATGAGAGAGAGAGAGAGAGAATGCTTTGATTCTCATCTGTTCTATGCCAACTTGACTTAGTTTAACGAAAATAGTCTCGATTTGACTGCAAGCGGTGCGGTAATTGATTGAATGCCGTGAAATTGCTCAATTTTTGCATTTATATATGCATGTGTGGACTCTCAGCTGCAATTTGTTATCACTTTTCGTGTTTGGCAAGCTGTGACGTCTTACTGCGGACGTATGTATGTATATATAAGTATATTTAATTGAGCTAAAAAGATTTCCAGACCGACAGAAAGTTTGTGCGAAATTTGATGCGTCGAATAAATTTGTTTTATTACAGTTTTATCAAACCTAAAATATATTTTTAAATGCATTTTTAAGAGGTTTGTATTAAAACTTACTTAAAACTTAAAACTTAGCGTCTGTTTCTGACACAAATATTGTTTGTTGCCTTTTCGAAAATTTCCGGATTTGTATTAAATAAACAGTATTTGCGGAAAGCTTTGGACTTTCAATTTTATTTGTAAAAAAAGTGCCATTGTGGAAGTTTATGCTGAATCTTCGCCGACCGATAAATCATACATAGAGTGATTTTGACGCTTCAAAAGTGGTGATTTTAACGTCGAAGACAAAGAGCGTACTGGCCAATCCAAAAAGTTTGAAAATGTTTTGGAGTTGTAGACTTTACTAGATCAAGATCTTCGTTGTCGACTACAACTAATACGTTTGAGTCGTGTATTGTGCAAAAAATGGTCAGGAACACTTGGTCCTTTGTGGATTTAACGGCCAGAAACTGCCTGAAAGCACTAAAGTGGGTGTTTTCTTTGAGTTCCTCGCGAATTAAAAAAAACCATTTCACCTAAAACTGAGCCTATACCATCCAAATTCAAAGCCAATATCCACCAACTACTGGATTTTTCTGAGGAGCTTTTCATGTCATGTCATGTCATGTCATGTCAGCAATATACGCGGAGGGCTTGACATAGTCAGTCGAGGTGCGGCCGTAATTGGAAAATTATATAACTTGGATGTTGGTCGAACCTGGACTTGCACCCTGAGCTTCCGAATGGTAGTATGCAATGCTAATTACCCGACTATTACGGTCGCCAGATTGTTTATGCACACAAGTAATATTCTATATGAGATAAATCGGATTTAGAAATTTGCTTTAGATAGTACCAGAATTCCTTTGCCTGTATGTATAGTATGTATACTACCCAATATGCTTTTTTTTGATGGATTTATAAACCAAAGAACCTCAAATCTGAAATGTCAGTCATATATGTGTTATAGTGGCACGATTTGGGTGGTTCAGCCAAATGATCAATAAAATATAAAAATACATCTCTCTTCTCCCTCTAGTGCTGACATTCTTCGGGCTAAAGACCATAGACTTTGAGGGCCGTTTGATAAGATAGTGACCTTTTGATTTGTCCACGCAGTAACTGCAAATACAAAATTGCTCCCGTCAACTGTTATTGATTAATAGACAGATGCAGAATTTCGAGTAACCAGCACCATTTAGTTTGTTTTTCACAGCCATTGAAAACATATGACCTCGTGAATTGTAACGAAAATTTAATTGAAATAATGCTGATTAAACATTATTTTTTGTGTAAATTATAAATAATATGGAGACTCTACACCATTAGTTCCAATGGTTAGGGAATGGTTTACCGGTTCCGTTGTGGTCGTACCATTGTAAATGACGCCGAATGTTCGGGTCGTCCAAAAAAGATTGCCCGACAGAAATCTTCAATAAAATCTATGGAACAATATTAGACGATCGGCGAATAAAAGTGCGTAAGCCGGCTGAGGCCCGTAGGCATTTCAACTGAGCGGGTGCATCCAATTTTACATGATGGATGCGATCGTAGCCGCGATTGCTCACACAAGACCATAAGCACAACCGTGTAAACTCTTTAAAGGAGTTTTTGGCGATGTTCAACCGAAATCCAAAAGGATTTTTGCACCCTTTCGTTGCCGTGGATAAAACATGGATTCATTGCTGTTGCAGAGAACAAAGAAAGTGCTGAAAGTGCACTAAAGAAGGCGAGGGTAGGTCTCTCATGGCCATAGTTTTTTAGGATGCACGAGGTGTAATTCCCATTGTTTACCTTGAAAAAGGTAAAACGATCACCGGCGAATTTTATTCAGAGCTTTTGTACAGTTTCGATATTGATTTTTGAGCAGAAACTACCACATTTGACGGGAAAAAGTATTTTTCCATTAGGACAATGCATGCGTCTCACCATGGCAAAAATTCATCAATTTGGTTACAAACTGCTACCCTATCCAGAATATTCTCCACATTTAGCCTCGTGGGAATACTTAGTCTTTTCTTTATGTACATGGTGTATACTTGTACCATATTTCAAGTATATAGGATTTTTTCAAATTGGTTGGTATCTGATTCACATTCCAACTAAAAAAAAAAACAAAAAAAATTAATCACACCACTGTGCCCCGCTGAGCTAGGAAAATCCAAATATGTATTTATGTAAAATTAAGTTATCAAAATGGTATTACATTTTCTTGCTTAAACTGGGGTGAATTATATATAAGTATATTATATTAAGAGCTGGGCGATAAAGGCTTCGAGGGTCGAATGTAGAAGTCATCACAAAAAGGGAGACTATTTTGGGGGAAAAAAATCTTATTTGCCGAAAAAAATATATTTCAAACAAAAATTCACCAACATATTAAACCAAACTCGTAGTTTATGTTGATGAAAGGTATAAAAATTATAAAAATAAAATTTTGTATTTAATTGAGGGGTGATCGGATTTGGGGAAAAGAGATTTTAAGATTTTTTTTAGGGGTTTCCTCTGTGCCAGAACTGTCTAACTAATTGCTACACATAGGTTTTCTTAAATAAAATTTAAAGTTTTTTTTTGCTTAAAAAAGATAAAAAAATATAAAGTGACAAGCTCTTATGTGCATATATATGTACGTATGTATGTTGTTATTTTTTATTACCACAGCAAAATGCTAAAACGAATTATAATTTATAAAAATTTTCGAGTCAAAGTGAAGAAAGTGTAGACGTATATATCTATATATCTAAAGTATATATATGCATGTATAAGTGTATATAAATGTGAATATACGAACATCGTTCACACCAAATCCAATAAGTATAAAATTACAATAAATTTATTATAAATATGGGAAATAAAAATAAAAAATAAAATTCGCACAGACACAAATTAACATTGAATGAAATGCGGCAAAGTCTTGTACACATACATACATGCATACATACACTCGCGTATGCCTGAAAGATGTATTTTATAACGGTCATACTACTACAATAACAATAAGCATGTGAAAGAATATTTTCGAGAGTGAAAGTATTTCTCTCAATCATTAGGCAGTAGACACACAACAAATTGACGCATCGAATGAGTAAGCCTGTGGGTAGAAAGCAATTAAAAACATACACCCGCACATGCAAACAAACAAACGAACAAACAGGCAAATCTACTTGCAATTGTATTCATTTGATGGCACTTTTTTGCCTTTGTGCTCTGCTTCTTAGCATTTTTTTCGATTCCCATGGGAAGTAAAAATATATATGTATTTATATAAACGGTGTTTTTTTGATAGAGGTATAGAACTTTAAGTTGCAATAAAACAACGATGGATTATTCGATTGACATGAATTTTATTTATCCGAAAGATAATCTTGTGGCATTACATTTTAAATATGATTTCTGGCATATGACCGCCACGGCTGGCGCGGATGTAGTCCAATCTGGACGTCCAATATTCGATGACTTTTTCCAACATTTGTGGCCGTATATCGGCAATAACACGGCGAATGTTGTCTTCCAAATGGTCAATCGTTTGTGGCTTATCCGCATAGACCAATGACTTTACATAGCCCCACAGAAAGTAGTCTAGCGGTGTTAAATCACAAGATCTTGGAGGCCAATTCACAGGTCCAAAACGTGAAATTAGGCGGTCACCAAACGTGTCTTTCAATAAATCTATTGTGGCACGAGCTGTGTGACATGTTGCGCCGTCTTGTTGAAACCACATCTCCTGGACATCATGGTTATTCAATTCAGGAATGAAAAAGTTAGTAATCATGGCTCTATACCGATCACCATTGACTGTAACGTTCTGGCCACCATCGTTTTTGAAAAAGTACGGACCAATGATTCCACCAGCCCATAAAGCGCACCAAACAGTCAGTTTTTCTGGATGTAACGGTGTTTCAACATACACTTGAGGATTACCTTCACTCCAAATGCGGCAGTTTTGTTTGTTGACGTAGCCATTCAACCAGAAGTGCGCTTCATCGCTAAACAAAATTCGCTTATGAAAATCGGGAACAACGGTAATCTCGTTTTGGGCCCATTCGAAATAAAATTGCACTATTTGCAAGCGTTGTTCAGGCGTGAGTCTATTCATGATGAATTGCCAAACCAAACTGAGAATAAATCACTTGACAGCTGTTAAATCGGTCGCCATCTTGAAAAGTAATGCCAACTTAAAGTTCTATACCTCTATAAAAAAAACACCCTTTATATGCTATGCATATGTATATATACACACATGTTACATATAAATATCATCATTCATGCAATTTTAAAGGGCTACTGACATATCAATAAAAGAAGTCTTAAAACAAAATATACAAGAATACTTACATACAAGTATCCATAATGCAAAACATATGTACGAATAAATTTTGTGAGACCCATAAAATGAAATGGAAATTTTCTAATTTATATTGTATGTATGTATATGTAAATTCATAACGAAGCCATTTCTGCCTCTGTCTTCGACTCCTTATATTTTCGACATTAAGAAAGTGCTGTTGTTGTTGCTATTATAAAACTTTTCTGTGCAGATATGTATGTATGTATGTATATATATTTATTAATGCGTTTATACCCACTTCTGATCATATTTGCTCTCTGTTCGTCTGCTCATCTGTTTATAAGTTTTTTTTTATTTGTAATTAATTTGATTTTTTCATTTATTTCATGTTTCTGTGGCGGCGAGTGTATTACTTTGTGTGTGTGTGTGTGTGTGTGCACACGTTTCGGTGAAAGTGAATGAGTCGGCGGTTACGCTAGTTTTTATTAGTTATTTCTATTTTGACATCTTATTTTCTATTGTATTGTTGTAAGGTAATTGTAGCAGTTCATCTGCGAGTAAGGCACAGAGCGCAAAGAATAGAAAGTAAAAGCAGTGGTAATGGAAAATATTATGTGACATTGAGTGTTTTTGTTTTTCGATTTTTTTTTCAAGATTTTTTTTTTTAAATAGTTTTTTTCCAATAGTTTATTAGTTTTAGGAAGAACCAATTTCAAGTGAAACAAGTAACAGATCAGGTGAAATATCCCCGGCCTGACATACAGCTGGTTCGAATAGAATTAATTCTAAATAGATTTTTAGTTATCCCTAACCTTCAAAAGACACGTGTATAAATGTGACAGCTGTCGGATCATTAGTGTGAAGTGTGAAAAAAATGGATAAAAGGAAATTCGCGTGTTGATAAAATATTGCTTTTTGATGTGAAAAAATGTAATTAAAGCAAAAACTTGACTTGATGACGAGTTTCCGGAGACTGCCCCAGGAAAATCAACCCTCAAGGGTTGTTATGCCAAGTTTAGACATGGTGAGATGAGCACCAAAGACCGTGAACTCAGTGGACGTCCAAAAGAGTTTTCTACCGAGGAAAACATCAAAAAAATCCACGAAATGATTTTGAATTAACATAAAATGAAGTTGAGTGATACAGCAGGCACTGTAAAGACATCAACTGAACATGTACATTATATCATTCACGAGTATTTGGGTATGAGAAAGCTCTGTGCAAAGTGCGTGCCGCGCAAGCTCGCTTTTGACCAAAAACAACGACGAATTGATGATTCGGAGCAGTTGTTTTGGTGATGTTCAAGCATAATAAACCCAAGTTTTTACTTCGATATGTAACAACGGATGAAACATGTCTCCATCGTTTCACTCCGAACTCCAATCGACAGTCATCCGAGTGGACTGCACGTAAAGAACCCACTCGAAAACGTGGAAAAATGCAACAATCGACTGGCAAGTTATGTCGCCTGCATTTTGGGAAGCGCATGGAATGAATTTTTTTAACTATCTTCAAAAGGTCACAAACAGCGACAATTACATAGCGCTATTAGATCATTTGAAGGATTAAACCGCCGAAAAACGGCCGAATTTGTAGAAAAAAAGTGCTGTTTCGCCAAGGCAATACACCGTGTCCCAAGTAAGAGAAATCGAAGGCAAAAATTCATAAATTGGGCTTCGAACGCAGCAAAGAAATTTGTTCTTGAAAGAGAATTAGTTGTATCTCAATATGTTTCTTAAAGGCGTGATATTTTTACTCATATAAAGTGCTGCACATCAATCTCGTATTGAGGCGTATTCACTTCAAAATCAGACCGAGTGTAGCAGCATCACTTCAATAAAAAAATGTTTATGCTTGATTTAATTTCGCTTATCCGTCTTTTTCCTCATATAACCTTTGTTTGACTTTGTTTCTATTTCGTTTGGCGCTTCTTATTCTTCTTCTTCTTCCACCATATACTTGGACTTATGTTAAATAAAAAGTAAGACAATTTTCCACGCTTAAGTATGCCAAATCAGATCTTCCTCACTCACTTACACACACACACACACACGTACAGTGATAAAAGCATGAAGAAAAGTGATTTCCTGTCTTCGTTTTCATTTGAGGCGCCACAGAGGCTACCACAAATAGACGCACTAGAATTAATTTATTCCAACTTGGATGGCGTCGGTACTTTCAAACCCGCAGCATTTTGTTGCATTCAATTGTTGCAGAAATAAATAATGGTGCTGTGCTCAATTGGCGATTGATTGATTTTTATTGATTTGCTACTGATTGCACGATCACGGCAGGCCGGCGACCACATGCAAGTGGTGAGTGGCGGCGGTGCATAGATAGAGGTGGTTGGTGGATGGTTGGATGTTGAATGCTCTTAACCAATAGCTGGAAGCCAAACATACATACACATAAAAGTGCATAAATGTATAATACATAGAGGGTGATCCATTTGGAGATTCCCTAATTTTTTAAAGACAAAAAAAAACACAGAAAATTCAGATTTAATTGGGAAATGTTTATTATCATTCGAAAGAACATTCTTAGGCATTTTTGTTTTAAGTTTATCTCTTTCAAATGTTGGCCGCGGATTTGTCTCAGATGGTCCATCCGTTCAGTAAAATTTTCGATGACTCGTTCGAGCATTTCGACTGGTAACTGGCGAATGACACGCGTGATGTTTCGCTTCAAGGCCTGAATCGAAACGGGATTGTCCGCATAGACTTTAGACTTTACATATCCCCAGAGGAAAAAGTCTAACTGTGTGATATCACACGACCTTGATGGACAATCAACCGGCCCAAAAAGTGAAATTATCTGCTCACTGAAGTGTTTTCTCAATAAATCCATTGATTGATGTGATGTGTGGGAAGTGGCGCCGTCTTGTTGAAAGCAAATGTCGCGGAGATCACGAGTTTCAATTTCAGGCATCAAATAGTCGGTTATCATGGCGCGCTAACAGTCGCCATTGACGATTACGTTCTCACCGGCAGCATTGTTGAAGAAATATGGATCGATGATTCCACCGGCCCACAAACCACACCAAACCGTTGATTTTTCTAGATAAATGGAGAGCTCTTGAATCTCTTCAGGTTGCTCTTCATCCCAAATGTGGCAATTTTGCTTGTTTACATAGCCATAGAACCAGAAATGGGCCTCATCGCTGAACAAAATTTGGCTCGAGAACGTCGGATCTTCTTGGAACTTTTGAAGAGTCCATAGAACGAAACGATGTCGCTTGGGAAGGTTGAACGGCTTCAGTTCTTGCACAAGCTGTATTTTGTATGCTTTCAATTTAAGATCTCGACGTAAAATGCGCCAAGTCGTTCCATAGGTCAGTCCGAGTGCTAGACATGGTCTGTTCGGTCGAATAATATCCAATAATGAATGCTGGGTCTCAAGATGGGTGATGGTGTTGCGAATAGTACGCACAGTAGGCCGTAAAAAGCACCTCTACATGGATCACTCTTTATAAATACACATAGATATGTATAAGATATCCACAAACAACACTTGCTCACGGCACGGCATCTTCAAAGCAGCACTGCAGCGCGAATCTCGTTTATTTTGTTATTGCTATTGCTGCTTCGTTGTTGTTGTTGTTGCTGTTTTTGTTAAATTTTACATTGTAGTGCGTGAAAAAGAATTTCAAACGAAAGTGCGTTTTGTTGGCAACTCACAACTGATGACGAACAACTGCCACATTGTTGCGGCCATTTTTGTAATCAACGGCTGTTGATGTTGTTGTTGTTGTTATTGTTGACGCAGTTTCCTTTGTTTTGTTTTTTATATTAGCATTGAGACATTGAGAGCATTGCAACATCGATAATTTCTGCATTTGCACATATTTTTCTTTTTAATTTCAAATATATATGTATGTATGTATGTATGTATGTGTATTGCGAACTGAAAATTGTCGCTTTTCAAGCAGTTTTTGGTTTACTACATGTTGTTGTGACAACCGCTGGTCATCTGCTTGCCACATGACGCATTTACTGCAATTGTGGTTTGTTGTGCTGAAGCAAAAACTAAATAAAAATAAAATGAAAAAAAGAATTGAAAAAAAATATTTAAAAAAAAATAGAAATGTTGCTGTTTGTTGTTGTTGTTGTCGGTGTTAATAACAACAGCGAGTGGCAGAAGCAGAAACAGTGCACCGCTCAGTTAGTTTGCATTGCTGCGCCTCATTTCATTTCGATTTCAATTTTAATATTTGCACTTGCCGTTGCTGCTTCTTCGTCGTCTTCTTCTACTTCTTCTTCTTCTTCTTCTTCGTATTCGTACACATCACACACTCGTACACATTGGTCAAATGGCAACTTCCATCTCAACTTATCTTGTCACATTTCATCATTTTATTTCGTTTTCATCACGGAATGTTGGAACTTTCATTTATTTTGCGTCAAGCTTTGTGACAAGCAAGCGGCCAATTGATGTTTGTTCGTAAGCGTTTGAGAGTAGCAGCAAATGCATATTTATATGAGTGCATATATATTTACATAAACACATGCATATGTGCATACAAGTGTGTGTAATAAATTGCATTTCTACGTGTGTCATATGATTAGCGAGCAAGCAAACTGCAGATATTTGCGTTAGGAATTAAGCAGTTTAAAGTCTATTTCATACTCGTTGAGCTTATTGGCTTCTATGTTTTTTTTTTCACTTTCAAAATATTTAAAATTTAATTTGTTTTCACTCTAATTTTAATTGAATTGATGTCAATGGGGAAATAATGAAAATTGCAAAAATTTATAATTAAACTGTTTAAGATTGACTTGAAATGAAGTACTTGAACGTTGTCCAAGACGCAGGAATTTACCACTGCTTGGCTAGACATTGTCGGTTTGGGAGATATTTGTTTTATGTGACTCCGAGATCATTGGGCATTCAACTTCTTCTTCTTTCTCTTCTTCTTTTTCTTCTTCTTCTTCTTCTTCCTTCTTCTTCTTTGTAAGCACTGAGTGTATGATAAACTTTTGGTCAGGAAATGTCAAACTCGCGAGGCAGAAGACTTTGTAAAAAGTCTCAATTTTCGAGCTCTCCGAGGAGTTTTAAAATTGTCATTTTAGAAATTCACTTTGCTTAGGCCTCGAACTAAAATTGGTCGAAAAATGGGTGAAGCATACAAACATCGAGAAAAAGAAGGTCTGCTAAACATTCTGGTTGTTAGCGGAACGAAAATAATAATCAACCCTGTTATGGTTTCATATAATTTCGTTTTAGTTCCATAGTTATAGGATAGATTTTGAGTAAGATTTTTGTCACAGAAAATAATACTATCCAAAACCACGTAGAAGGTTCGATGTACAAAGTGGCGACGTTAATAGTCAGTGTTAGTTTAAATGAATGTGAATTGGGAAATGTAATTCCCAAACAAATATCAGATGCAATGTGTGTGGCATTATAAGCCAGAGAATTTTAGAAGAATACCCGCAGACTTATTGATAGTCTCAGCACCGGTGCAGGGTTATCCATTTGGCAGTTTCCAAAATAAACATAAATAAAATGCATTAAAAATAATTTTTGCTAAAAAAATTCCGTTTTTGTTATAATCTAGACATTATATATGAAACACTACATCATTCAAATGATCATTTCGTGAATTTTGAGGACCGCTTTTTTCACATATTGGGCGTTATCGCAGCCAAAACTTAACAAATGTTTTTGTTTTGAAGCGCTCAAGAGTTAAAATTTTATCCGCATAAGCACAATCTTTTGCGTAGCCCCGCAAAAATTATCCAACGGTGTCAAATCGCATGATATCGGTGACCAACTGACATCGCCAAGACGAGAGATTACGCGGCCGGAAAATTTCTCTCGCAATGAAGCCAGATTCGCAAGTGTTATGTGGCATGTGGCACCATCTTGTTGGAGTCACATATTTTATAAGTCGTGTTTTTCAATAGCAGGCCAAAAAAGTCGTTTATCATAACGCAGAGGTCAAACCATAACGCTTCGAATTGACAGTGACAGTCTCGCCGTTATCATTTTCAAAGAAGTAAGGTCCAATCACACCTACAGATAAAAAGAGCGCACAAGATATTAAGTTGTTTTGGATCTAATGATCTCTCTTCAATTATTTGAGGATTCTCGGAGTCACAAATATGACAATTTTTCTTATTCACGTATCCACCGAGTGAGAAATGTGCCTTGCCGCTGACGGAATTGAAATGTTGGAGAAACGCGGTCCACTGTATGTAGTTCAAGCACCAATTCCACGTAACTACGTCGTTGTGATTCGTCAGCTGGCTTCAGTTGTTGTGTGAGCTGGATTTTATGTGTATGTAGGTGTAAGTCCAAGTGCAAAATACGCCACAATGTGACGTAAGAAAGTTCCAGCTCTTGAGAACGTCGAGAAATAGACACATTCAGGTCTTCGGTTACACTTTCACTTGCAGCAGCGATAGGATGAGGTGGAACGAGCAAAACGATGATATACAGACAATACAATATCTGTAACCGATCCAGCAATCTGAGTAGTTGGACGATTCTGTGCACCGTAGTCTACTTTTAAAGTACGAAACGTGGCCACGTTTGAATCGCCATTTTTGTTTCAACAATTTTACCGCGCTTAATGCGGTTGTTGTGGGATTAATTTTCATAAATGCCTGACTTTTGCCAAAACAAAACATCTTTGCTTGAGAGTTAAGTTTGACAGATGTCAAATTACAGCCCCACACTTTCGAAACGTCCAAATCCAAATAATCCCCTTGTCTTTGGCCTAAAAACCAACGCTGTTACTTTATCTTCCTCTAGGTTGGCCAAGTAAGCATAGCGCATGGGTAAGCGCACTCGCGTTTGACAACAACTACGACCGTGTGAGCGTACATAACATTTCCTCTATAAGTCGCTCATCATTCTCTACTTTTTGGCGCAGAAGCGTAGATGGTGAGTTTTTGAGAGAAAGGTTTCACGAAGGATTTATGGATTTATAGAGAGTGGAATGATGAGCTGTAGGAGATACACGATGGCATTAACATGGTTCAGTGAATAGGAGATAGCGACTACATTGCAGTTTTGAAAGTAAAAGAAGAGTAAGTCCTAAACTCTCCCGGAAAAATACCATGTTGAGCTTGATGCCTTCAATTGGTGTCGAACTGCTCACAAAACAATAGGCTTGTTATTTTTGACCACATAAGCAGCGCTTAAGGCAATTAGGAAGAAGAAAATGAACATAATTGGTTTTCTAACGGCTGAAAATTTGAACTGAAATCGTATTTTTAGAATGTCTAAAGAACGAGCACACTTTGAGTTCAAATATGCCGATGAGAAACACACAATGTATGACTCTCGATTGGATTGCGAGTACTATCGTCCAATCCGCAATAAGGAAAATTATCTACTGTGCAATTTTACAGCATGTTAGTGAATTATTTGTCTTTTAAGTTTATTTAAGCACCAAAATTTTAAAATATGTATGTGTGTATATTGAACAGGAAGGATTTGAATTTCCGAATCAATACATTTGGTATTTACAAACAATTTCACAATTTTATGTGAAAACATAATCATCTGACGTTTGTTAGACTGAAAAAATGAGAAAGAGTTTGAAAAATTGACAATGCGACATAGCCTCTAGACATTTATCACTTATATAAATAAATAAAATAAAAAAATAAAATAAAATAAAACTAAATAACAAAAAAAAACAAAAAAATTAAAATTAAAAAAATTAAAAAGTAAATAACATAAAATAAAAACTTAAAAATAATTTAAAAAAATAAAAATAAAAATAAAATAAAATATATGGACATTTTACACTTAGTTTGTTAAAAAAAAAACATATATATATAACATATACTAAACACTTTCAATAATCATGCTATATGAAATGTATGCAACATCGTCGCGCAGCTGGTTGCTAGAGCAAAATATTGAATATTTATAAACTTTCAGTTTTAATATTTGCAGGTGCTAAAAGTGTATGCTTAAGTAATTGAATAGCAAGTGAAAGATTTTCTGGCAAATGTGAAACATCTTCTTCCATTACTTTATCATCTCCTTTTTCCACTATTTCCCAGCTATGCTTATTTACTGCTTAGATAATATACATTGAAGTGCAGAAATAATATATAATTTATATCTTTATTTACTAATTTTTGTTGTTGTACTTTTTCACAGAAAAACTTCTTACCAACGCACAACTTGTATTGTACACATAGATATATATAAACATTTGTATGTATATGTATATCTAAGTAATTCCACTGCAAAACGGCAATTATGCCACTTAAGGTAAAATCAACTCGCTGCACATAAATAGCTGAGAAAATTGTAACAAGCAGCAGTTGTCTTTGCGGCAAAACTATTTAATGCCATTGTGCAGCTGCAACAACAACAACGACAACAACAATTACCACAACGACTATGACTATTTCCACTGACTACCAAATTTAGAGCAGAAAAATTACAGTGTAATGTAGTTTTAATATAGTCTACTTGCTCTTGGCTAAATAAAGATGTCTGCATGTGTGTGAGTGTAAATTTGAGTGTGTGTATTTGATAGGGGCGTGTCGCACACAGCAGCTGGAGTTAATAAAAATGTTTAATCTGTTGTTGAATTAATTGAAAGTGACACGACTGTTATGCCGTTTGTTGTAAGCACCAAAAGCGCGTTAGAAAATTAAAGTAAATTAAAAATAAAAACGCACAAAAGACTTAAGCAACAAACTTGTTTCAGAGAAAATTGTTGGTAAATTACTTTGTGAAATAAAAATAAAAATTAACATTAAAACAAACAAAATAAAACAAATATAAAAATAAGACAAAGAAAAAATAAAGCAAAAAGAAATATTAATATTAAAATTAAAATAAAAAATAAAGCAAAATAAAAAAAATAAAAAAATTATGCAATAAAAAAATAAAAATAAATGAAAATAAAATATTCCTTTTGTTGTTTTGATCGTCCGACAAGGTGGTAAGTTGTTTTAAAATGGAACGATTTTCCGTCATTCCTTGTCAATTTTGGTTTTTCGACAAACCGGTTTCGGCGTTCCGCCATCTTCAATGCCTAGAAAATAAAATATATTAAATAACCTAAACTGAAGTAAGAATAAAATAAAATAAATAAAATAGATATAAAAACTTAAATAAATAACACAAATCAAATTGACATAAAAGAAAATAGACTAAAATAAAATAAAAGAAAAAAGAAAATAAAATAAAATAATTTAAAAAATTAAAATTAAATAGAATAATATAAAATAAAATAAAAAATAATAAAAAAAATAAAAATAAAATAAAATAAAAAAATAAAATAAAATAATATAAAATAAAGAATAAAAAATTAAAATATAAATAAAATAAAATAAAATAATAAAAATCAAAAATTAAAATATAAAAAAATCAAACACTAAAATAAAATAACTAAACTAAAATAAAATAAAATAAAATTTACAAAAATATAAAAAAATAAAATAAAATAAAGTTAAAAAAATAAAAAATAAATAAATAAAACAAAATAAAGTAAAATAAGATAAAATAAAACAAAACACAATAAAATAAAATTAAATGAAATGAAATTAAATTAAATTAAATTAAATTAAATAAAATAAATAAAATAAAATATATAAAATTAAAATAAATAAAAAAAATAAAAATTAAATTTAAAAAAATAAAAAGTACATAAAATAAAATAAAACTTAAAATAAAAAAAATAAAAAATTAAATAAAATATAAAAAGAAATTTAATGTAAATTAAATAAAATAAAATAAAAATTAAAATATATAAGAATAAAATTAAATTAAAAAAATAAAATAAAATAAATTTAATTCAAATTAAAAAAATAAAATAAATTAACACAAAATAAAACAAAGTAATATAAAATAAATCAAATTAACTAAAACTAAATTTAAAAATAAAATAAAAAGTAAAAAAGTTAAAAGTAAATAAAATAAAATAAAAAACTTAAAATAAAAAAAAATTAAAAAAATTTAATAAAATATAATAAATTAAATTAAATTAAATTAAATTAAACTAAATTAAAGAAAAATGAAAATAAAAATAAAAATAAAAATTAAAATTAAAATAAAAAATAAAAATAAAAATTAATAAAATAAAATAAAAAAAATAAAAAAAGTAAAATAAGTAAAGTTAAGAAAAATAAATAAAACAAAATAAAGTAAAATAAGATAAAATAAAACAAAACACTAAAATTAATTAAAATTAATTTATACAAAAAAATAACTTCAAATAAAATAAAATAAAATAAAATAAAACTAAATAAAAAAATATAAAAATTCAAAAAAATTAAAAAGTAAATAAAATAAAAAAAATTAAAATAAAAATTCAAATACAAAAAAATATTTAAAAAAATTAAATTAAATAAAATTAAATAAAAGAATTATTAAAAAAATTAAAATAAATAAAATTTAAATTAAATTAAATAAAAAAAATAAAAAAACACAAAATAAAATAAAGTAAAATAAAATAAAGAAAATAAAATTAAAATAAAAATCAAATAAAAAAATAAAATAAAATAGAATAAAATAAAAAAATGAAGAAAAAAAAATAAAAAATAAATAAATAAAACTAAATAAAGTAAAATAAAATTAAATTAAATTTAAAAATATAAAATTAAATAAAATTAAATTAAATTAAATTAAATTAAATAAATAAAAGAAAATAAGGAAAATAATATTAAAAAAATGAAACTAAAAAAAAAAAAAAAATTAAAAAAATTAAAAAAAAATTTAAAAAGTAAATAAATAAAATACATAAAAAACAAAATAAATCACATTAAAATGCAATAAAATTAAGTCAAAAATAAAAAATAAAAAAATTAAGAAGTGAAATAAAATATAACAAAGTAAAACAAAATAAAACTAAATTAAATTAAAAATATTTATTTTAGGGTTTGTTGTTGTTTTGTAGGAAATAGTCCACTAGAATTACTTTGATTGAAAATGGATTTAAAACCAGAAAAATTTTAAAGGCACTAGTTTTTCTCGAACTTATTGGAATTTCGTTTTTTGTTTGGTTTTTATTTAATTTTGTATTGGAAAAAACATATCATGCTTTGAATAATTACTAAAATAAATATAAAATAAATATGCAGACATACATATGTATATGCTGTTCAGTAATTCTGAGTAGTGTTGAAAAATAAGATGTTTCACTCATTTCATTTCATAAACCAAAATATTTTCATTGTTATTTTCCAAAATATCGTTTACTATGGATAAGATCCTATGAGTTTATTGCGAATCAACACGAAATTAAAAAAATTAAATCTCTTAGAAATTTTTGTTTTTGTTCTAAATTTCTCTGAGAAGTCATCCAATTAATAATAGCGCCAAATACAAAGTAAGATAAATATTTGCATTTGTAAGCTTAAATGCTTTACAAATTATAAAAAAATTTATTTCTAAAATTTCAAAGTCTAAATGAATCACCCATTTTATACAACAAAAACAACATTCTTCATAAATACACTAAGAGTCAACTCTTGCAACTCGCACTAAAAAGTGGTAGTTGTTGGGAAATTTTATAATTTTCACTATAAATATTATTTCCGATTTTTTTTTCTGCTTCTTCTTTACTACCATCGTGCAACAAGCACAAGCTTGTTTGCTGTTGTACGTAGAAAAACAAATACAATCAACAATACCTGACAACCAAATCGCGGAAAAGCATTTAAGGAAAAAATTTTGCAGACAAGTTAAACAACAACAACAGCAACAGCAATAACAATAGCAAATAGAAGTAAAAAAAAAAACAGACGACAGAAGAAGAAAGGCGCTACAAGGTATCATTGCTGATTGCTACTTTTGTATTGATGATTTAATCAGCGCACAATTGACGAGTAGAAAATGAAATTGAAAGATAGTATCTATTGCACTTACATTACAAATCATCCAACTGCAATACGGTATATACGAGTATGTACATTTACAATTGTGTGTATATTCGTTGGTTGTGTTTTGTTGGTTACAGGTAGTAAGTACATGATGATTGATAATAATAATGATATTAGATGAGTTTAGTGAAGGAAAATGTGTATGTAATTAAAGTTTAATTGCAGCATAATTATATATAATAAATACTAGCGCTTGTATATATAAATATATATACAAAAGTATGTACTTTAGTAACAGAGATATGTACTCGTAACTATATAATTTAATAGATTTTTAGACTTATTACAATTTATTAACAAAGTTAGAAAAAAAACATAAATTTTTGTATGACAAATCGTTCATTTCTTCTAGTGATTAGGTTTTCTTGGTAGAAGATTTTTATGAATTACCGTTAGCGAGCAGTTCTAAGAAATATTTGCTAATTTTTCTTGTTTTTTTCTCTTTTACTGGGATTGGAAACCTTTTCTACAGTCTAACTTAATAACGTTTAATTATTTATTTTTTCTCTACGATAGTAATATGTTCCGATTATATCCTTTTTTGAGTGCAAAACGTTTCTTTTGGCTTTAATCGTCGATATCTCAGCAACCAGTTAGCGGACAGAAAATTGTAGAGCAATTGCGGAATCTCGTTTATATTTTCTCGGCTGTTTCTCGTACTTTGAAGAAAAACAATTTTTTAATTCTTAATTTGAACTTGAAAAAAGTGAAAATTTTTAATTTTTCCAATAAAAAAATATTTGATAATTTTTTTTTTTTGCAATTACAAAAAATCTGCTTCAATATTTATCCCTACTTATCAACCAATCAATCATATTCAGCGCTTCAAAAATCACCAGAAAATCGCAATTTATTTTTGCTCCCTTAATGCTTTAAACAAATCTATAATATACTTACATATATATGGAAGTTAACTTTTAACCAGTGAGGATTACCGTGCTGCAGTGTTTAGAAAATAGACTGGAAGCGAAGCGCATTTGCAGACGAAAAAATAAAGAGACAGAAATGCATGAGTATGAAAAGAAGCTGGCCGACAAGGGTAAAGCTCGAAAATTCTATAAGAAGATGATGCGGCGATTTACAGAAGGTTCCAAGACCGGTTTCATACTTACGAGTATGTACATACGTACAAAGGAGTTAATCTGATCACTAACTTCCAGGGCGAACTGAGTTTATGGAGGGTACACTTCTCCAACCTGCTGAACAGCAGTGAAAGTTCGACACTCGGATATGGATATGGTGAATCCGAATTCCCAAATGAAAATGTTGCAGAAAAATTCCAATATCCGGCTATGACGTAGTACGAATAGCGACTGCCCTTTTAAAATAATAACAAAGCGGCTCTAGCCGATGGCCTACCGTCCAAGCTATTCAAATGAGGTTTCGAAAAACTGACAAGGTGCATGCAACAGCTTCTTTGCAGAAGATGATCGGACGAACACATGTCTGATGACTGCAACCTCAAGGTGCTCTGCCAAATCCATAAAAAGGTGACGCCGCGATCTGCGCCAATTATCGCGCGACAAAGTCCTATCGAACGTATTGTGTGAGAGGTTAAAGCCAACCGTCAAAAAACTAATTGAATCTAATAAGTGTGGCTTTAGCCCATTTTTTTAGATCTGGTAAATTCACCATAGACCAAATATTCACCATGCGCTAAGTCTTGGAAAAGAAATCTGAGGAAAAAATCGATACATCTTACCGTAAGTTCTGCTTTTTCCAGATCAGACAAAGAAGTGAAGCAAATGGGTCTCGTGGTGAACGAGGGCAAGACATATCTTCAAACAAACATTCAACGAATTCGCATCCTGGCTCCCTCGTCACTTTTGCCAGTCATGACTTTGAAGTCGTAGATAAGGTCTTTATCTTGGAGCCACGAACAATGTCAGCCTTGAAATAAACGCAGAATCACGCTTGCCAACAAGTTCTACTTCGGACTGAGTAGGCAATTGAAAAATACAGTCAGCAGTGGAACAGATGATGCTATTTTCGAGTATGAAATTGATATCAAAAGGGCAGAAAATATAATTTTTGGTTTCAAACTCATTTTTTTTTCAATTTATTTTATTTTTTATTGGGTGTACAAAGAAATTAGTTTTTTTTTTGGTTTCAAAAAAATATTTTAAGTGTCTGCTGGCAGCGACTAATTTTTCTCATATCTCTGGTAATTTTCGAATACCATCTCGAAGAAATGAGTCCTCTCTCCAATCAATGAGCCATTTTTCAATTTCTTTAAAAGACCCGAACCGGTGGCGCCCAAATTGCTTTTCATCCATCGAAAAAGCCAATAGTCAGAAGAACATGGTCTGGAGAATACATAGAATAGAGTAAGACCTCCCATTTCAATGTTTGCAGGTAATTTTGGACCGTTACAGTCACGTAGGGCAAGGCGTTGTTCTGTTGTTGTTCTGTTGCGAAATCCCCTTGTCCTAACTTTCCGTCGCATCTGGTCGTTATTCAAAGGCATTAGTTGTAGCCGATAAGGAATAAAGTTTGCGCTTAGCACGGATCTGGATCCAATAAAGCCTCATCAATTCCTCATCTTCAAACTTTTTAGGTAGACCATAACGCGCTTTTCCCTCGGCCGCCAAAATCACTACTTTTGAAACGTTGATACCACTCTCTGCATGACTTACCGGTCGAAGTGTATTCAGCATAAGGTTACACAAAAATTTGATGGGCTTCAATGACACCTTTCTTACACAAAAAAAAAAAAAAAATAAAATTGAAAGCAAAGCTCCCGCAAATGCTGTTTATTTAACATAAATCCAGACATTTGCGAAGAGGCAAAAAGCAATGTTGTTGCCAGAAACAGACGCTGATGCACTCTAACTTGTGTTGACAGATGTGAAACATCTGAAAAAGGTAATTGATTCCAAGAACGGCCAACAACTCTCTTCAAATTGGTATTCACATTATAGTAATTATTATACCAAAATTAAAAAAGGTGGCAGCGCTCGTCTCCTCAGCATTGATACCCGTATTGTAATATTTTCTATATCCAAAATTATTTAAATTTTATACAAACATTTTAAGGAAAAACAAAAAAACTTTCGCACACAAGTTGCCAAAGATACTCTTTAAAGAATCGAAATCGGTTCAACCTTTCGGTGTGGCAGTGCCGTCATATACTAAATTGAAAGATAAGCGAACAGGTTGTTGCTATTATTGCCGCCGCGTGGCTGGATAATTAAATTTAATTTTCATTGATGTGAATTTTTATTACTTTAGTCTGTCTATAACGGTTAGGTTATTTATGTATATGCAAACCCTCAAACAAACAACCAAACAACACATGGAATAAATCAAAATTTATTGTATATAACTTCAATATGTGATTATGCAACAATGAGAGCTCGACACGTCGATGATTAAATTGGTTGGTAAAAATATTTATTTGCATAATTGACTGACTTCCTTTGATCAGAGGCTGCTTTGTGACTTTCTTCATTCATTTAATGTTGGGTTTCTCTTTTTTTTCTTTTTTATTTATGTTTTCCTTTGCATCTGCACGTACGCTCATGCATTTTATTGCATTTACGAGCAACATTTCATTCAATTTAATTCAAGTGACGTGTCAATGAGCAGCAATTATTTCTTAATTTAAATTTATTAAAAAAATTTTATCTATAAACTATCATCAGCTATTCTTTTTTTTGTATTTTTATTTCTTTTTTTAATTTGTTGGTTTTTCTTTATTTTTCAGCGCTACTATCAATTGTTTTCTTCAACACAGAAAAAAAAAGAAGAAGAAGATGCTCCCCACTCACTTATGGCTGGCGCTAGTCATAGCGTTGGTCGCACTCGCCAATAATGTCAGTGAAGCGGCACCGGAGATCGCCTCAGCCGACTTGCCACTGGAGGCAAGAAACGGTGATGCTGATTCAGCTGAAGACGATGCGCTCATATCTACCAGCTATGTGCTACCCAATCAGATCTTCAACGATGGCAAACCGTATTATGCAAGCAAAGATCCCATTTCGGGGCAATTGGATTTTAGCGCCAAGAAGCCGGCGGGTATTGAGACCGCTGCGAATGAGGTGTTCGATCCGAAAGAGAAAATTGTTATGTCAAGTAATGCGCCGAATATACACGACTATCTCAATCTGCCCGTGAAGTATTCATCATCGAAATTCGTTTATCCACTGGTATCGAGTTCGTATGCCAATCTCAAGTATCAGGGCAGCAACAAGAATTACATAACGAACAAGAAACCGACATCGGTTGTGGCCACACCGGTGACACCAGCACCCAGCCACAATTATTACACCGTACCGACAACTAAGCTGATGGCTGTACCACCTACTGCGCCGGGTCTGCATAGTAGTAGCGCAACAGGGACAACTACTTCGACGTCTAGTACGACTTCTACCACAACTTCTAAGAAACCCACAACCACCACCACTTCAACAACAGCGACACGACCAAGCAGCACTTCGACTATACCTCCAACTACAAGCACAACCACGACAACTTCAAAAACGACCACAACAACAACCACCGCCCTGCCGAGCTCACCTAAATATACAGCGCCCACACGCAAACCTTTTCCACCGTTAGTGTCAACGAGCATACCCCAAGTGACTGATAGCAGTACGCGCAAAAAATTCATACCAACCAAGAAGTACATCACTTCAACAACCACCAGCAGTGCGACATCCTCTACGCCTATGCGTTTCCCGGGCCAGGCACCTGTGGACATCACTTCTGTACCCAAAACTACACCGACCGCTGGTACTTCGTATACGACACGTCCTCCCAGTAGCTTGAGCACTACAACACACTTCGTGCCGAGCACCAAACAACCCATACTTTTCACTGAAGATCCCCATGGTCAGCTGACTTCGGCACTACCGACACCAGTGCACACACCTGTGCCGGAGCTCAATATTGCTGATGTGTATCAGACACTTGGTCAAAAGAATACCGAACAAAAGTTGGAGCAGAAGCCATCGATGACCCTAGCTGATATATTTAACAGTCTTGCCGATGAGGAGTCTGCGGTGGCCTCACAAAACCAAGGTAGTCAGGGTTTTGATGCTCAGGGTAATTATATGCAACCCATTTCGCTTTCAAAACCAGCACCATTCGCTATACAACAGCAGCAGCAGCAGAAACAACAACAACAACAACAACAACAACAACAACAACAACAACAACAACATCAGCAGCAGCAGCAACAACAACAACAACAACAACAACAGTACCAACAACAACAACAACAACAACAACAACAACAACAACAACAACAACAACAACAACAGCAATATAATCAAAACCAGCAACAGCAGCAGCAGTATAATCAAAACCAGCAACAACAACAATATAATCAAAACCAACAACAACAGTTCCAGCAACACCTACAGCAACAAACACCACATCCTACTTACCAGACTCATCCCACATATCCCACTCATGGTACCACACCTGTACCAGGAGCCAGTGGTGATCAGAAGGTCATATCAGGTAGTCAGGAGAATTACAGTGGCGAGTATGTTTCATATCAGGTACAACAACCGAACGTCATGCAATATCGTCCAGCTCCTGGTGCCATCAATAATGTCGTTATTTCACCCGGGCAACATTCGGCTTCTTTCGTTTTGGGCTCTCAACAGCAAGTTGGTAGTGCTGCTTTTGGTTCCGTAGAGAAACAGCCACTTTTCTCAAAGGAGTCACCCGTACAATATGGCACGGTGATTAGTGAAGACATCAGTGCATTAAACCGACCTGGCCAAGGTGCCTCACCACAAACCGGCACTTATCCTCCTGGTTCACAGGCCGCCTCCAACTTCCATCAAAATGGTAACATTGCCGCGAGTGGAGCTGGCCCCACTCCACCCTATGTACAACGTCCGTTAGGTACAAATGCACCCACCTCAGCCTACACAGAACAAACGCCACCAGCCGCACCATCACCATATCAACAATTGCCACTTATCGGCTCAAACCTTCGACAACGAAAACCAGCGAAGCCACTTGCATTGCCACAGACTGCATCGAATAATTATCAGCAAGCGGGTCATACACAAACTTCCGTTAGCCAGGTTACACCATCTACTGAAAACAAAGGCGCCCAAGACACAAAAGAGTTGCTCGTCTCAACCAACATACGTTTCCCGACGAAGGAAGAGCAATCCGATGAAGAACACTCCGTGCCTGTGATCGCTGGGCCACCAGCGGGTCCACAAGTAAATGGTCATGCACAGCCCTTAAGTCTCCAACAACTTCAGAATGCCAACAATATCGTATTTCCGAAGGGCGGCGATGATGAAACGAACAACGTAGTCGGTGGTGTGAGCAACGCGGATGTGCAGATCCAGAAGCATGACGTACTCACTATGAATCAGCACAAACAGAAATTGGTGAGTATTTATTTAAAAGTAGAACTTATTTATCCGTATATACTAAGTAAATTGTCTACATGTCCTTACAGAGCTTCCCACCAACTCAGCAGGATCAGAACACTCCATCACAACATATGGAGCCACCACCACGTTTCCCACCATCCGTGGCTAACGCCATACCAGAGCATACAGAGATACATAAACGTCCTCAGCCGCCTAGTCGTCTGCCCGGGTCATCATCATCGTTTGCTTACAACGACTATACCAGAAAACCAATACCAGGCATAACTCGACCTAACCCAGAACGTCATTTGCCTAATATTTTACCACAATTTCGTCCCAACGCCAAGATCTCTTCAGGTCACCCACCCGTGCAGAACTTCAATCAAGAACCGGGAAATATACGCATATCCGGTCAAACCTTGAAACGGCCTAACACCTCGCCACAGTTCGCACATCGTCGTCAGCCTCTTCTACAACAACAAATGCATCGTTATCCACTCAATCGCGCCGCTGACTTCGGACCCGGTTCACCACTACCTTCTGATGCCAATCGTCGCGTCTATCGTTTACCACCCTACGGTGGTCAAGGCGTACAGTATCTAGATCGCATGTACGCAAGGCGTCCCCTACCTGCACCACTGCGTAGCATAGACAATTATGAAAGGCATGCTGCCGCTTCTAGCCCTGAAGTTTATAAGACAATAATGGCGCCAGAACGTCTGGCTGCATTTGAAGAGGAAGATCTCGTTATTAACGATCCACCGCAACCAGTTTCTCCCGGACAGGAAGAACAGCCCGTTGATAAGACGAAACTCGAACCCGTCGTCACTTTACAAATGCTGCAGTCACAGAAGAAACCATTATCGCTGCCCAACGATGACACTGGCTCCGGTGAGATACAAGTAACTGCCGCTTCGGAACAAACAGTGCCACAAATCGATGGTGTTGCCGGACAAAATGGTCTCTACCTAGTATATCCCTCCAGAGGTGATATGGCGACTGCTAACGATGTTAATGAGCAACTTCCCGCTATTGCACATGTGGAGCCACCTACAGGCAGCGACTATCAGAACACACCATTTTCGGTAGTGCGTGATCAGCCACAGGAACCAATACTGAAAAACAAAAAGCCGCAATCACTACAACAACAGACCAAGTCAGCTCAATTGGTGAAAGATAAATTTCCATATCCCATAGAAAAGCCCGATCTCTCATACTCGGAACTAAACGCACCTGTGCCTGTGACTGTTATCGGACCACGTGTTATTAGCGGCACTTATGGTGAGAGAGCACCCGATACACCCATCGCTATAGCGTACAGCCCAACCGAACCGAGTCCATATCGGCGTGCAGGCGTCAATAGCGCTCAACGTTTCTCCAATGTCAATCTCGCTTCATCTGTAATCAGCGAAATTCGTACCGACACACAAACCGAGGAGGGATTGAACAATGACTTTGATGTGCGCGGCCAGAACTTAGAGAAGAATTTCATGGCACCCTTTTATCCGAGTGTCAGCCTTGGCAGTGCAACTAATGCGCCATTGAATGGCTGGAATATATTGCCCTCGACTACGGAGCAGACAATTTATGAGAAGAACAATATCAACCGCGCCGATGTGGGTGAGACCGCGTCTGCCGACGAGTACTCAGAGACAACAACGACGAAGACATTCGAAGTCGACAACTTCCAACCAGAGTTACAGGGCGGTTTCAAACCCATCTATCCACCGGGATATAAAATTGAAGAAGAGGTCGCGCATGCAGAGGAGCACAAGGAATTGTTGGACGATAAAAATGACAAACCACTAGCACTCGCTAGCTACATGCGTCCACAGAGTGAAGACGATGCCACTCCGTCACTAACAAGTGCCTCAGCAGGCAGTAGCACTACCACAACTACATCGACCACATCAACAACTAGCATCACACCGAAACCCGCAACGAGCAGCACAGAGAAATCCAAAAACACCGAAACTCCGAATAAAACTACAACTACAACTTCAGCTAGTGCCACTACTAGCGCCAGCAGTGCGCCAACGAACGATACCAACACTACTCTGAAAATGGATAGCATAAAATCGCCTGCGGCACCACCTACGCCGACAAAAAAGAAATCTACATTCGAGACAAGCTTAGCTGCTTTGCTCTTTGGCGACGATGAGGAGTTCGAGGAGAACGTTGGCGGCGTTGAGGCACGGAAACAACAGCAGCAGCCCCAACAAACATTATCGGCGACAGTAGAGACGAAAGCGGTTAGTGCGGGACCACGTACGGGTGCGGGTGCGCCACGCATGGGGCCAAGAAATCTGAAGATTAGATAAATAAATTAAAAAAAGCAACTTTGTTGTAACGGTAAACCGTTCAAAGGGTTTTAGACACGTAAGGTAACTTAGTTAGTTAGTTCCCCATACTCGGCGCAAGTGCGGAAAGTGGGCTCCAAAACAGCACGAAAACAGCAATTAGCTTAGTAAATACATACATATTCGTATAGTGTTTTGTTGTTTGTGGAAATCTAGTTTAGTTTATTCGCTTTCGGTAATAACTGAATTGAGCAAATCGTTTTTATTTGAATTTTTTTAATTTTTTTTTATTGAAAACTACAATTCACCTTAATCAAGATTCCCGCAGAAGACATGCATAAAAATAATATTTTTTTTTACAAATCCAGTAGCGATTATCAATACAAACAATACCTACATACATACATACATATATGTATGCTAATAATATTCAAACGCGTAGGAATTATACGATAATCGCTGAAATAAAGGGTGAGACAATAGCATTTAGTTTGACTTTTGTGAGTCTGATTCGAAAATTATGCATTTCGTCTGCAAGCAAATCTACGAGTGCATACACACACATGACTACATACACACAAAATAATTGAATTTTTGTTGTTTGTTTGTTTGTTTGTTTGTTCGTTTGTTTGTTCGTTTCTTATTGGACTCCCGAATCGTCGCACAACAATTTTTTATGTATTTAACAAAAGCAGAAAGTCGATTAAATTGAAAATATATAAGTAAATAATACATATACTACATACATAAAAACATAAAAATAAAAACAATAATAAATTGAATAACGAATTAATGCTCAATGACATTTCAACTAAATATTAAGTAAATATATAATTAAGTAAATATAATATATAAAAATTATACAATAATATTAATTATTTAGTGCAGTTAATTATAATTTATTTAAAACATATACATATAGAAAAATGTGTACTTAATTTGTAATGTATTTTATTTATATGAATAAACAAATTAAAGAGAAAAAAACTGAGTTATTTTGTCTCGAACATTCTGCTTCTTGGTCGACGTAGACACCACTTACGATACTAAAGACGAATCAACGCTAATGCGCCGCGCCAGTCGTTTCTTATCTTCACCGTTTGGCGCCACTTTGTAATATCAAGTAAAACTTGGATCCTTTTCCACCAGATCTTGCCAACGGAGCAGATGTCTTCATCTTCCTCTGTTGCCACCGGCGGCGCACAGTGGTCGGCCCCTTAGGATAAATAAAAAAATCAAAGTCACAATTTTAGCCAGAAATGTGTCAACACCTATCTTATAATAGATTTATACACGTATATGAGCAAGATCACGTCAAGTGGACCCCTCATTTACCACTTGATCATAAAAATTAAGTACATATATATATTTTTTTCTTTCATAAGTAGTTACCATGAACAATTGATCCCCCAAATGATTTTTGGAAAATTAGATTTTAACAATAATTTCTTTTACAATGAAAATTTTAGGTACTTTTAATTAAAAAATGGAAATTAATTAAACTTTCAGCATTTATTTTTGAAAAATTTATATTTCAATGAAATATTAAAAACTAAAAATTATTTGTTTATTATCATATTGGTAATTAACTTTTAAGTTAACAAATGAAAATTTCATTGATTTTTCGATGAAAAAATGAAGTTTCTTTTTATCGGTTATATGGATTATTTAGTTAAATTCAAAATTTAAATAAATTCAAAATTTAAATTAATTAATTAATTTAATTAAATTAAAAATATTAAATAAAATTTTAAATAAAAAATTTCACTGCTCGCGATTAGTTTAAACAATATGAATTCATTTATCAAAGCGCGCCCACTCCCAGGCGCTGTCAGAACACCGCGCGTCCGAGCGTCACACTACGTTACAGCTTCGGTCAATTATAATTAAAAATAACAAGTAAATATAGAATTATCAAACAAATTTTTTTATTATTATTATCAACATTATGACTAATACAATAAATAAATATTATATTATTAAACAAAAATACTAAAAATGAACTAGCAATCAAATATTAAATTTTGTAGACATTCTTTATCTTTATAATTTTTTTTTTTTTAAACTTTGTCAATAAAAACTTTCTCATCTTCCGACAAGAGCTTATATTGCAGTGCTACATCATCCAATGGTTTATAATAGTGGAATTGACGCGTATTTTTTATCGTAACTGGTCGTTCGATTCGTTATTGGTACTTTTGTTCATGTAAATCATGATCCTTTTGGGAGCAGAAAGCAAAATTATTATTTTTTGAAATGAACTTTCGGCCCACTGGAATAAGAAATGTGGTGTTGTTATATGATTATCTTTTTCACCTTGAAGGCTAGCATGATAAGCCCGTCTTTTTACACTCCCTGCTAAGCTGTAACACGCTCCTTTGCCATGAGATGTATCGAATTCGCGTTGCACCATATTTATTGGCCAATCCAACGGAAGAGTAGTCAACAGTTTGATTTTTTTCGGATCTACTGTTTGTTTGCTTAAAAGCAGACTTAAAATTATTCAAAAAAACATCATTTGGATTTTTATGATTAAGACACTCAGAGACACTCGACATTCGTCTCAATTTTATTGGTGGTTCACCGACCTACAGTAGCAATTTATTAATATTAGCAATTTTTAATTCATTTTCTACAGCATCACATTTGAAGGTCGGATCTTTCTTGTTAATTGTTATTTACAGGTTTTTCGCAAGAATTTTCAAGTATTCCAGATTCACGGCCTAGAAAAATTGCTCTCTCACAAGAATTGCACATGTAATACCCGATAAAATATTTAAAATCGCAAGGTCGAATAGTTGTTACTAGAACTAATGTTTTAATGAGATAATTTTATGATTTTTTTATTTATTTTAAACCCACGAAAATTATTATCAATGTAAATAAAAAAAAAAGAAGCAAAACACAAATTTACACCATCTCAGTTCTCGTTTTTCATCGTTTGTTTGATGTAATAATACAAATAATTTCATTGCATAGCTCATGAAAATTTTACAAGAATAAAATTTGTTTAATAATTATAATACAAATAATAATAATCAGCAATAAAGGGTGTTTTTGATAGAGGTATAGAACTTTAAGTTGGCATTACTTTTCAAGATGGCGACCGATTTAACAGCTGTCAAGTGATTTATTCTCAGTTTGGTTTGGCAATTCGTCATGAATAGACTCACGATCATCAAGTAAGGCGTAGATTCGTCGAATGGGCCCAAAACGAGATTACCGTTGTTCCCGATTTTCATAAGCGAATTTTGTTTAGCGATGAAGCGCACTTCTGGTTGAATGGCTACGTCAACAAACAAAACTGCCGCATTTGGAGTGAAGGTAATCCTCAAGTGTATGTTGAAACACCGTTACATCCAGAAAAACTGACTGTTTGGTGCGCTTTATGGGATGGTGGAATCATTGGTCTGTACTTTTTCAAAAACCAGATGGTGGTCAGAACGTTACAGTCAATGGTGATCGGTATAGAGCCATGATTACTAACTTTTTCATTCCTGAATTGAATAACCATGATGTCCAGGAGATGTGGTTTCAACAAGACGGCGCAACATGTCACACAGCTCGTGCCACAATAGATTTATTGAAAGACACATTTGGTGACCACCTATTTTCACGTTTTGGACCTGTGAATTGGCCTCCAAGATCTTGTGATTTAACACCGCTAGACTACTTTCTGTGAGAAGGCTGTGTAAAGTCATTGGTCTATGCGGATAAGCCACAAACGATTGTCCATTTGGAAGACAACATTCGCCGTGTTATTGCCGATATACGGCCACAAATGTTGGAAAAAGTCATCGAAAATTGGACGTCCAGATTGGACTACATCCACGCCAGCCGTGGCGGTCATATGCCAGAAATCATATTTAAAATGTAATGCCGCAAGATCAGCTTTCGGATAAATAAAATTCATGTCAATCGAATAATCCATCGTTGTTTTATTGCAACTTAAAGTTCTATACCTCTATAAAAAACACTCTTTATAACGGGCCTCTTTTCGAATAACTGCAAAAGGCAGGGAATGAAACTAATTTGGATTTGCTGTGTGAGCAAAGGGAAGTAAAGGTGTCAAGAAAATTTGAAATATTCTTCAAAAGCAAAATGTTTGAGTCATAGAAAGTTTAAATATTATAGATAAAGGTATTTGGCACTAATTATGATGATTCGCAAGTTCTTGGCATAATAATAATAATAATAATAGTAAATCCAACGATTATCCTCCCAACTGACATGAGGAGCGTCATTCGCATATCGTACGGAATTCTCCGATTCATGAGAGGCAAGAGTTAGTTAAATGCCGATATTTAAAACTGTTCAGCTACAGAAAATAATTCTTTCAACAGTTGAAATTTAATAATTGAAAACTTTTTAAACTCAGTTGTTGAGAGAAGCGAAAATAGTTTTTTAATACTATAAAGTGAGTCTTGGAGGTAAAAGGTGCTGGAAGAGAATTAATATCATGACACAATCAGCGAAACTATTCATTCAGTAATTTTTCTTTTCTTTGACAGACTTTGATATTAAAAGTCTAAACTGCCTAAATACAAGAGTTGGAACATTGAAGTTTACCTCAGACAAAAGCAATGAACTACAAATTTATCCATTAAGAAGTTTTGCTATGAACATAATGTAAAATAATGCAAAAAATAAAAATTGTTTATAAAGTGTTTTAGTTACATAAGGTTCTTGAATCTCTTTGGACCATCTTTTGACAAAGAAGAAAGCATTTTTAGCTTTTAAGACTGTATTGCTAATATGATGGAGAAGTTAATCTTGGGGTCCGTCGGAATCCCTAAATCAACAAAATCAACAAAATCAACAAAATCAACAGAGTTAAACACTTATTCTAGACGATAGTTACTAATTGTCCGTCCAGACTAACCATTTTCATTCTTTGATTTGTGTCAAACTGTGCTTTTTTTGGGTTTAGTAATGGTAGCTGTCGTCGTTTGTTTTGAAAGTGTTACATAATTATGCACTTCCACAAAGTGTTATTATTGGTGGTGGATTAAATTTAAAATCCTTAACTCAAATTTCAACCCTAAAGTGTTATATATGTATGTATCGGGAAAGCTAAACAAGTAATTGATATTGAGAAATGCATGCAAAGAGGAAATCAAGCAGATTGATCTTAATTTCGATTGTCCCCGCTTCATAACTACATTTTGTTTTGAAACTTCACATATAAAATTGCTTGACAAGTTTGGCAAATTAGATCCTCTAAAGAAAAGGCTCAACTTATAAGAGGTCAATTGAAAAGTACCCGGCCTACCATAGTAACACATATTTTTTTTTGGTAAAATTCAGTATTTTTATTCAACATAGTTCCCTTCAAGGTATACACTGATTATAGCGACCCTCCAACTTTCCTATACCTCTTCATTCGACGAAAATTTCTTCCCAGCGAGCGTTCGTTTGAGATCTGAGAACAGGAAATAGTCACTGGGGGCCAAATCAGGAGAATACGGTGGATGCGGAAACAATTCGAAGCCCAATTCATGGATGTTTGCCATCAATTTCACTGACTTGTCACACGGTGCATGATCTTGGTAAAACAACACTTTCTTTTTCTTCAAACACGGCCGTTTTTCGACAATTTTGTCCTCCAAACGGTCCAATAACACTATATAGCTAATAGTCGCTGTTGATGGTCCTTTCTTTTTCAAGGTAGTCAATGAAAATTATTCGCATCCCAAGATATAGACGCTACAACCTTGCCAGCCAACTGTTAAGCTTTTCCACGCTTTGGAGCGGGTTCATTGTGTGCAATCTACACGGATGACTGTCGTTTGGATTTCGGAGTAAAACAATGGAGCCATGTTTCATCCGTTGTCACATATCGATGCAAAAACTCGGGTTTATTACGCTTGGGACATCTACAAACACTGCTCCGAATCACCAACTCATCCTTGTTTTTCTTTCTTTTCCATCTTTTGTGGATTTTTCGCCAATAATGATATTTAAAGGCTGTCGGTATGCTGTCCTGTCCAGTGGTTCTGTTCTAAATTGTTGTATGGAGTCTATAAAGTCAAGTAGAAGCAAGTACCTCGTTGGAGATTTCGCTCCCCTTCTTCGCCTCTCATAATCAGGTAATGGAATGTCAGCTCCATTGTAAGAGATAATGAAGTCTTGCCTCTGTGTTTACATCTACAGTTGTAAAATTAAGACCATTCCCTACTCTTTCGTACTCGCACACGGATGCACTCCCTAGAAAAGTGAGCAAATCTCGTGCCAGATACAATAACCAACCCGATTGGAGCCACTCTGACATATTCCATTTAAGGGGTTTCTAAAGTCTTTTTGCAGTGTTTGTTTATCAGAGATGCGGTTGGAAGAAAACCTCAGTCTAAAATCAAACGCTTCGCTATATAAATGTGTCCAACGTAACCTCTGATTTCAGAGAGGCAAAAATCGAACGAAAATCGAGAAACAGCTCATAATAAGAGCCAGCCATGAAATACGCCCATTACATTTATTTTGTTTTGTCACTGTGACATATTCGTCTTCTTTGAGTTCATCAGCTCTTCGGCGATCTTATTAGCTATCGCCCTAATATTTCATTTCAGCGCCGTCGAAAGTAGCTCCCATTCTGCTATATGAAAGCTGATGTATGATTTCATGAAAGGTATAACAGCGTCTAAAAAGATCATAAAACACTAACAATTTTCTACAGGATTCTTAATTGATACCGTCATAAAATTAAATTCTCCTCTCTCTACGCCCGTCCGTACATCGGTGTTTGGAATTGGACAATTTTTGAATAATTTCTCAATGAAGTTACTTAAGCAATGATTCATCTGCTATAACAATTAAATCTTATCGTAAATACCATTGCAACTTCCGAGTAGGTTTCTGCGCAAAATTTACATATCTCGTTATATGCATGCATGTGAAGGAGAATTTATTAAGTGGTCTAGAGATCTGGCTATCAAGTAGTTCTTGTAGCGTGTGCGTATTACCATTCGATAGGCCAGGGTTCTATTCGACCAGCATACAGCCTTTGTCTAATTGCGTGGTCATGCCACGCCAGGGAATGTCAACCCCTTTGAGTGTATATCTGACATAAAATAAAATCTCCTCAATTTTTTTTTTTACACAACTTGATTGTGTCTTAAAGAAACCGAGACAATCAACATATATACAAAAAAATCAATGCAAATTTTGATGAACGCCTATAACTTGAGAACCACCGGATCAAAGGAATATTAGGAGAAGGTTAATGTGTGTGTTTTCATGAGATTGGCGCAGCCGTTCCAGAGATGTGACCATTTTAGTGAACATTGGTTGCTACCCATACAAAATACGTGCAACAACAACAAAAACAAATGAAAAAAATGCAAATTAAAAAAATAAAAATAAAAATTTAATTGATAGAAAAAAGTTTGGAAAAAAAATTTTAAAACAATTTTTTCGTTTCCTTTTCCAAAAAAAAAAATTGAAAATACGAAATTTCAGTTAGAGTTACTTGATTTCTTTTCCAGGTGTAGCAAAGCACGCTGGGGTCCGCTAGAATTTTATAAATATTCTACATAAAAGAAATACTAAAGCACTTGAAAATAATTTTGTTTTCGTTAGTTTCATAAAATATACTTTAAAGGGTTGGAATTCTTGTAAGTTTCAATTTTCTTCATTGTTTTGTTAACAAAAGAATTCCATTTACTATATTATTATTTTTTTTTTTAGAAATTAAATTATTTTATTTTTAATAAAATAAATTGGTAGCACAAAAATTAAGAAAATATTTGATAATAGTTCAAACATCAATTTCACGTTACATAATAATGTCAGGGCTCATTTCATTTAATATTTAGAAACTTTTTGCATTATTCCTGTAGTTGCGTGTCTTTTGTGTGATTTAGCGCCGTTCATCGATATTTAGCAATCGATAAATGAAAAATCTCAATAAACATCTATATACCAACCAAGCAGTGTATGCCTAAAAGTATGCTGTAATAATAAAGCAACAAGAAAAGTGATCAAAGCAGCACGAAATGCATTAAATATATGGATGCATAAGTGTCCCCCAATAAAAATGCTTTTTTATTCAACGTTTCACATTACTCTTTATTGATATTATTATTATTATTTTTTTTTTATATAATAATTAATTTCATTATTTTCACTTAATAAATATGTTACGCTTATTTTACTAATCTAAAATCTAAAGTAAAAATACCATTGCTTTTCCAAACACTCTCCTGTATAAATTTGGCCATTCTCAAAACAATTTATAGCTTTTCTAATAAATTATACAGTTAATTAAGAACTACTAGTTTAAAAAAAAAAGTGAATAATTAAAATATGTCTCAAATTGTGAATTAAAAAAAAAGAAAAAAAATTGTATTTAAAATTTATTGTATTACAACAATGTGATGTATTGCTAATGTACAATAAATTTTAGTATTTATTGATTGCATGACAAGGTAGTTTTGTGTGTAGAGTCTGTGACTTGGCATCGATGAGTCGAGAGTGTATTTTAATGAGTGATTTAAGATTTATATTTTTTTGTTGTGAATTTACAAGTTTTCTTATTACTTAAATTCGAAATTGAATGCAAATGGAAGCTTGTTTTCAATTTGTTACTCCTTACCAAATATCTTTGTATTTTATACCTACCCTCTTCTATATATAATTTTTTTTTTAATATTTTTTTATATTATTTTCAAAATTCTCCTTCCTATTGATAAAAACTATTTTACAGTGAAGCTCAAGTAGCGGAATGAGTTTTATATATATATGAATGTTTAAATTTTGGCTTAAATACATATTTATATACAGTTCAACAATATATGTATATATGTATTTACACTTTTTTTCGAAATAAACAATGAATATCTAAAAATCTGTAATTTTTTTATTGAAAAAGACTGAGCTACCGCTAAAAATCATAGCACAACTCAGAGAACATACAGAACATTTCTCGCAGGTCTAAACAGAGTCAATGCGGTCATAGAGTAGCCTATGGGAAAAGATTCAGTTCGATTTTCATGTGAGATGGATCATTAAATTATTGACTTTTGGCCAAGATTCTACTTCAAAAGAGGGTGTTCGCCTTGATATTTTTCCAACAAATGTGAGAACGATCCTACACGTATTCAGCCGTCTCCGAACGGCTGATGGATTTTTATGAAGAGCTTTCTATTGCATGTGAAAAATACACTCGGAGGGGTTGATCTTTGCTCAGTTGAAAAAAAAACCTTTTCTTTCAAAAATACTAAACTACACAAGCGTTGTGGACTGGTAAAAAGCAATTGAAGAAGCTTTAGCCAAACTAGTCCTTGCCAAGGACTGTAATGTCTTCTGCGCATCATTTCCATAACGAAATCTGTTTAGTTATCGTAAAGTAATATTCCTAAATGAGTCGTATGTTTCTTGACTGCATGAAAATGACAGTAACTGGTAAAAAACTGGATGATCTCTCTTAAAGTTGTTCACCGAAACCATAGTGAAGCCATTTTACCTTAATTTCGCTTTCGTTTGACGACAAATTTTATTTGCTAAATAATTGGTATATGTCCACCGTGTGGCTCTCGTGAGCTATATAGTGGTTTAAGATTACATAACATGTTCTTCCTAGGACTATGGCACTAGAACTTTTGACGTCACTAGCCTCTTCTAATTCTGCTGTCGCCGCGAAAGTAAGATGCTTGTTTGTTCGCTTCGAGCGCTGTGTTCACGAAAATCGTGATTTATAAGATACTTTAAAAGACACTGTGTTTCACTTCTGTTTCAGAGCGCCTTCAGTTGCCATCGGAAGTTCGGACTTCCCGATCATTGTAAAGTTATTCGTTAGGAAGTTGCTGATATTGAAGAAGCATTCGACTCATTTCTTCAGAGTATGGCTTCCGTGAAGGTGATAAATTTTTAACCGCTTAGCAGTCTTGAACCGTGAACCCATTTTAGTTTACTCCTATCGGTAGGGTACGAAACAAGGAGGAAGTCTTCTTACACTGTCGTGGTAAAAACTTTCCTCATCGCGGGAGTTTCTATCTGTTATTTTCCCTATTGGAACTCACTTATATATATGACTCTGCATATATACTATACATATTTACTGGATTTCCAATCCAAAATCAAATAGTATTTAAAATGAAACGTGATTGAATGCATGTTCTTTTTGCGTTGCAATTGCAAAGATAGAATTTAAAACTGATTGTTATTGTAATGATATGCTTAATTCAATAATTAGTAATACAATAACAAATGCTACAGAACAATATGGGTGTGTGCTGAGAATGCAACATGAAACACGACGCTGTAATACTGCCGTTTTTATACCTCTCATGAAATAGTAAATATATTAACTATGGTCCGAAGCCTATCAGTACCGGAAGCAGAAGAAACAGATTCACATGTAAAAAAAAATGTATACAGATCGTATCAGAATGATGAGCTGAGTTGATTTCGCCATATCCGTCTGTTGGAACGCAAAGTAGTCTCTCAATTTTTGGGATATTTCAACGAAACTTGGTTTGTGGATGTATTTTTATATTGAACTGATCATTTGTTGGAACCAAGCGAAACGGTCGACTATATCATATAACTTCCATACAACCGATTTGTTCAGATACGTGATTTTATACTCATAAATACTTCAAGAAAGCTTAACGAAACATGAAATATGGTAGTCTACACACATATATAATGACATGAACATTGTTACAGAAACTCATCGAAATCGATCGACTATATAGTATAGCTCCCATACAACCGATTTGCTCAGATATGTGATTATTGTTCAAAAATCCGTCGAAAAAGCTTCTAATAGTATACAATTTGATAAGCTATGCACGTAAATTCAAATAAATTTTGACATAGGAAATCAACGAAATCAAATTTTGAATTTTGCAACAAATTTGATAGGTTCGTGAAAGGTATAGACTTCGGCCTTGCCAACATTTCTTTAATTTTTTTTTTTTTTTTTTTGCTGAGCCATTTCGTGCGACATTTCACACAGTCACCCAATACATATGTACATACTCGTATATGCAAATTTATTTATTTTTTCACTTTTCTTTCCCTCATTCCTTCATTTCTGTTTGGCAATGGATTTTCATATTTTACATATGTACATACAAGTACTTAGTATTATATGAATTAATATAAATATTTTTTTTTTGAGATATTACGATAATCAACTTATGCGCTTCGACGCTTGATTTTTGGAAAAATGGACGACTATGATTTACACTATTGTATGCATGTAAATATGTATGCATACAAATAATACTAGAGATGCATACTACAATAAAATATAGTGGACCTGACTCAATTCAACTACTTAACTATAACTGTACAGTTGATGTTTATTACATACATATGTAAATGGTAAATATATATATATATTATATATATTTAAATTATTATTTCTTACTTCCAATTACAAACACTTATAAATAAATAGACGAAATTTGGCATGCATGTATGTATACACCCAATTAATTTTTTGTTTTTGTGTTTTTTTTTTTGGTTGTTCAATTTAGTTTAAAAATGTTTTTCGTTTTCATTTAAATCAATTTTGTTAAAAAGATTTTTTTTTACAATTTTCGATGACTACATATGCGGGTTTTTAAATTTAAAAAATATATATTTTTTTTTATGTTTGTTTTAGGGAAATATACCAGTGCTTGAATTTTAAAACCATAAATTGAAATTTTCAATTTTTTCTCTGACATAATCTTAATTAATTTATTCTTCCTCAAGTATATTTTGGTGGAATCAAATGCATTTCTAAGGCCTTCGCTGCGTCATAATTGCATATTGTTTCCTATCATAACCTCAATCATAGCCGATAAATTTTTTGGTCGTACAATATTTAGCAAAAACAATTTTTTTCTTGTTTGTTTGTTTGTTTGCTTTAACTGCATTCAGTCTTTACTCATTGCAATTTATAACAATTTTATATGATTTCAATACTAGAGATATGCTATTTTATTTATTTGGATTTTTGTTTCATGAAAGTTTTGATTATATAAAAGTAAAGAACTCTATTTAAAAAAAAAATTATAATAATAAATAAATAAAGAAAAAAATCAGATGTTGAGTACTCTTTAGCAACCTTATAGAATTTTTTTTTTCAAAACAACAAAAAAAATTTATAAAAATCAATCATTTCATTATGTAGCAGCAGAAAAACTAAGAAATCAGCAGCAAAACGAAACTCAACTAATAAACGCACAGTAAGGAAATACACAGAAATACAAAATTTAACTCAAAATATGTTTTTTATTTATTTCATAACTTAAAACTCAATTACCATTACTACAGCAATACATTGTATTATAATTATTATGTTTACGCGATAATAAAAACTAATTAAATACACAGAAAATAACTTAATTACACAATAATAAAAGATAAATATATTTGTATGTGTGTATAATTAGTTTGTGATAGCAGGAAATTTAAAAATTAACACTGAGCGTATGCAAATCCAAATATTATTAGCTAAGAGCGCACAATAATAATGAAATATAATAATAATTACAAAATATTTGCATTTATTTTTTAGCAAATAAAAATAAGAAAAAATTTTTAAAAGAGACAGTGAGTTGAATTCTTTAACATATTTGTATAAGCACAACTGCAAAAGAAAAAAAAATATTTTAACTTTGCTGACAGACATTTTGTTTACAGCTGCACAGAAAAATAAATTTGCCAATTTTCATGTATACAAAAAAAATTATTTTAATGAAATGTATGAAAGATTTTTTAAGAACTTTTTCTTTTTGCATTTTTAAGAGTTTTTGTTCATATATATTTTTTTCATATGTTTGTGTTTTTATTTTCCTTCTTCAATATATTATTCGCATATGAAGTGCTAATAACTCAAAATTACATTTTTAGAGCGCGTAAGTGAATAAATATTAAAAAAAAGGACATTATTAATCATTTATTGTAATATACTGTTTTTTGTTTATAGCTTTGCCATAGGAGTATACAAAAGTTATAATTTAATTATAAAAAAAATTAGGATTTTTTTTACACAAAAAAGTGAATATTATCTATATAAGCAATATAATTATATCAAAAAATTAAAAAAATAATAATAATTATGAAAACGAAATTAAATATAGCGTAAAAAGGACTAGGAAACATGAACATTGCTAATCGTTGTTTTTGTTTTTCTTTAAATAAAGTTAAGAAAAAAAAACACAGTTACATTTCGTTGCAGTTTGATAAAAAAAAAAGAAATTATTTAATATACATAAGAAAATATACTGCGACGCATGTCGATTCACTTCAATTGCTGCTGCGACTTGCTTTAATACATTAATTTTTTTTTATGGTATTTACATGTAGGTAGCAGCCATATTTCGCTTCATTCTACATACTTTGCTCTAACATAATTTATTTTGTATTCAATATATGTATATGTGTATAACTTTGCTTTCCTAAGCATACCTACTACACCCGCACCACATGCCGTCCGCTTTCTTACACAGAACAAAAAAGTATATAGTTCTTCTTCTGCTCTTCACCAGCAAACATAATAAGATATTATATATATATATATATAATAAATAAAATAATTACTAAACTTATATTATTTTGCTTTTTTTTTGCCTTAAAATTGCCGTTATCAGAATGCATTCTCTTTTTTTTTAATATAATTTCAATATTTTATATATATATTTTTTTTTGTATTTTTTTTTATTAAATTTTTCTTTAATATTTTTAATACTGCATTCCATTAACAATTGCTTCATACAACATTTATTTTTTTATTTTTTTATTAATATTATTTTTAGTTAATTTCTTCTTTTCCAATAATTGCTAGTTGTTTAACAAATTTAATTTTATATTTCACTGTATTTTTTTTTTTAAATAAATATTTCATTAATACATATATATGTATGTATGTATATAATTTAATATGAATAAAGTTTCTTTCCTTCTACGCCTTAAAATGTTAGTAGAATATTTTGGCTTTTACTTGCATTGCTTCTCCCTCCTCCTCCCTAACTTCATGTAATTCCGCACACTTTCTTTTATTGTACAAAACACAAACAATAAAATTTTCTTCATTTTGTTTGTTTGTTTGTTATTGTTATTGTTGTGTGTGTATTTACCACTTAACGAGTACAAAACTTTATTTTTGATGTATATATCAGTACTTATAAATTGATTACATATACTATATGTATATATATATATATATTGTTTTAATTGCATTCAATATGTTTGTATTTGTTTGCGTGTGTATTGTGGACAGGAAGATATATATATATTTTTTTTGATTGAAATGATTGAAATATGTACATACATAGGTAGTTGTATAAACTTAAAGTATTTGGGTATTTTTTCCACTTCTCTTGTTGTTTTTACGCATTTCTTTTATTTTTAATTTTTTATTTTTTCAACATTTATACTAACAAATAATTTGTGGACATAACATAACAAAAAATGTTTGAAAGCAACAATAGTTTCAAGTTGGGTGTTGTTGATGAGCTAAACTGTTGGATGGGATGATTTTAATGATATAAAAATTAAAAGTAATTCAATTAAATATGAGAGAAGAAAAAAAGTGACAAGAGTTGTGCTGACGGCGAGTTGTAAATAAAATTTTATTTGCGTAATTGTACTTTTTTTATTAGTTAATAGTTACAGGTTTTTAGTTTTGTATAATGTTACAGCTGCAGTTATTTCATAAAAATTCGTTTTTCGAGCTACTTTAAAACTGTTTTTCGAACAATTTTAAAACTAATCTTCGTTCATATTATAGATAAACAATTCAATATTGCATAAAGCAGGATTTTTTTCTGGGCCTCACAAAGTGTGTGTGATGCATTTGTATTCTTTACGATTTGATTTTGTGTTAAAAAAAAAAAAACTACTTTTGAAACGCAATTATTTTAGCCGCTTAGTATTTAAAGTCAAAATTAAGTCCTTTAAAGATATGTATGTCTAAACATGATAATTGTTTTTCTTTTCTCAAGCATAGATTATATTAACTTTCGTATAATTCATATTTTCTTATTTATAATTAGTTTTTTTTATTTTCAAAAACACAATTTTTCACACTTCTCGAAAGACCCTCTGCTGCCACAAACGCGGCTGTAACTTTTTGTTTATATTAAAAATTCAAATAATAAAAAAAACACGCGTTAGCAACTCTTTGAAACAGTGTGGTAGGTAATGAAATAACAATTCTTATGAAATAATGTATGAAATGTATGAAATGTGCAATGAAATTGTATGATGAAGAAAAAAAAACAAATATGAAGCGTACGCGCTGCTGTGTCAATTAAAGTCCGAACACAGTGCATTTGCTTTAACCAATCCAATCCAATGTGTGCTGCCACGTGCTGCAAGCTTACTTCGTTGAGGGCACGCCATTCGGCAAGCCACTAGTCGTCGCCGCATGCGCTTGCTGTGTCGCTGTTGCTGATGTTGTCGCCTGCTGCTGTTGTTGTTGTTGTTGCAGTTGTTGCGCACGCTGTTGTTGCTGTTGCTTCGTTTTGTCAAATATTTGCAATTTCGACTTGACAGCACCCTCACACACGGTCAAACGCTGCTGTGCCGGCTTCTTATCCAATTCGAAACAGAATGCCTCATAATCGGAATTTAATGTCGCATGCCGTTTGTAGTCTGTATAGCGTCGCATATCGTATGAGCCTAAATTACTGAGGCCATACGATGTGGTAGCTGCCATAGCAGCAGCAGCTGCTGTCGATGCTGCGCTATTTGACGTACTTGTTGCATGATGTACACTGCCAGCACTTGAAGAGCCGCTACGGAGAAATGAGTTTCGGCTGGGCGGTGGCGCCATGTCATCAGGTACTTGTCGCTTGCGTTCAAAATACTCAACAATGGTTGCAATTTGCGCTGAACGCGTGCTGGGTATAGCGGTGAAGGAGCGATCATCCCATAATAGCGAATCGGAACCGGCCAAGCTACTGATGTCATCCGAACTGTCGGTGTATATGGATGAGGTGCGGTTCTTGCAGTAGAGCAGTTGATTTACGGCAAAGTTGCTGCGTTGCAGCACCGAGTGTATGCCGGAGTCGAGTGCCAAGCGATTCATTAGACCCATATCGATGGAGGTGGTCGAAGCTGGCGTCGCTGTCACGTATGTGGTCGAGTTATTGATTGCTGGATCTGATTCCTCATTAAAACATGAATAGAAGCCACTCTCGATGGAGTCGCGTCGCGTTAGTGTACCTTTATTCGGCAACAAGTCGGTTGGTTTAATTTCATGCAACTCAAAGTCCGTACACGATGAAACTGATGCCGGTGTTGCAACCAAAGACGACATTGGTGGTTGTGTCAGCGGCGTTGGTGATGAAATTGCGTTCAAGGCAACAATACTTGGTGATAATTTGGTTTTCGACGGCTCATGCTCCTCACAGCCATCTTCAGATGTGGAGTACACTGTGTTCGACGTACTATCGCTAGCCGTACATATTGTGGTCGTGGATGAGGTTGTCGTTGCTGCAGATGCCACAGTTGCATCCTCGTCTGGTTTGACAGTACCAGTGCCGCTGCTGCACAAGAATAACGGATGTGTGAAAAGCGAGTTTGCGCGATATTTACGCGCTCCTGGCGTTGAGAGGTGTACAGCACGTGGTTCGGCGGAATCATCACTGCTGGATTCAGCATCAGCGCAGTTGCCGCCGCCATCGCCATCGGGCTCGCCATCTGACGCACAATCGTCACAATCATCATCATCCTCTGCCACGGCTGCGGCTGTAGTAGTGCCCGGGGCATGCGCTGATGATTTCAGTTCGATAACGCTGAATTTGCGTGTCAATTGTGGCGAAGAGGGTAAGCTCTTTGGTTCATTAACGGTGGCGGACAAACCACGTCCAACGCCGCCGGCACTTAAACGTGCTGCCACCGCACAGCCAACTTCACTCGTTGTAACCGTTTTGTTTGTGCTCTTAGCCAACTCAGCCGCGAGCTCTTTAAAGAACGGCGCGGACATTTCAAAACATGAACTAAACAGATCACCTACGCCGGCAGCGTATGTTTTTGGATTTGCGCCGAGTATCTTTTTGACGCCACGCAACTGCGCCAACGTTGTGAACGGATTGCTCTTAACGCCGTTTTGATCGGAACGGATGGGTTTGTAGTGTGGATCCTTCAAGCACATGGTCTCGGCGACTTTACGCAGCGTTAGTGCGGCTGTTTGCTGCGTTGCTGGTGCCGGCACTTGTGCGGCTTCGACTGTGTTGTCGGTAGCGACGGCGACTGTATTTGTGGTTTGCGCTGACCTGTCACTGCCGCCATTTATGCGTGATTGCGCTGGTGGTGTAGGCGAATGTGTGGACGAACGTTGCCGTTGCATTTGATGACAGCGCGCCTTATCGCTGGGCGTTGTATGCAGCGGAAAGTGTATGATATTTTCACTAAACGAGCGACGATGCTGTTGCAATTGCAAATCCGCCTCGAGCTTTTTAGTCACACGACGCACACGCGTCTCCAGCACACGCTCCTCGAATTCGTTGTACTCCGCGGATGAACCGTTCGGCGTCTCATAGGGTGTAGTGCTGCCGCCAGTACCGCCGCCGACACCTGCCTTGCCATTGGGAAAACGAAAGCCATTCTCATCCAATTCGTTGTAGTTATGCGTGGGCACAGTGCCAGCGGGCGCTGTTTGTATGACTGGCGCTTTTGTCGTTGCTGCAACACTCTTGTGGCAGCTACACCGACTGGTTGTGTTGCTGGAGTAGCCATGTCGGTTTTTGTGACTTATCGTCGATAGATTTTCTTCGGCTGTTTCAGCTGACACTGATATGCCGCTGCCGTTAAGTGAACCGTTTAATTCGAGCGAATTCAGCGGACTCGATGTATTCAGTACTGCGCTGCAGTTGCCATTGCAACCATTTTCAAACTCTTGCATTATAAGTCTCAGCTTTTTAACAGCTTCGTGAAAAGTTGGGCGGCTTTTGGCTTCGTACTGTGGAAGATAGGGGAAAATAAGGAAGTTTTAATTATGGAAATATTTTCTTGCCTCTAAAATCAACTTACGATGCAGCAGTAGAAGGCTAGTCGCAGAAATACCGCAGGTGTATCGGGCGGGCACAACTCGGCGAAAGCCAAATAGTCTAAGCCAAACGCATCAGTGCGCGGCATCACATCGGGATCGGCGACTATGCGCGCTATTATCTCACATTGTATAATGCCAAAGGAGAAGACGTCGCTGGTCTGATCGTACCACTGACCCTTGAGGCACTCGGGACTTACCCAATAGGGTGAGCCGACGGTGTCGAGGCGTGTTTTGCCACTAAAAAAAAATTAAGGATTAATTTTTGAGATACTTCAAAAAAGGAGAGAATATTAAATTTATAAAGAATTGTAATAATTAAAAAATAAATATTAAAAAACTATTATGAAAATAATAATTAAAAAATAAAAACAAAAAACAAAAATTTATTTAAAAAATAAAATAAAAACATGTCAAAAAATAAAAATTTTAACATGAAAGTAAAAATAATTAAAAAACGAAAAATACTAATTTGAAAAGAAAAAAATAATTAAAAAATATAAATAGAATTGAAAGCAATAAAAATTTATATATGAAGATAATTCAAAACAATAACAAAAATTAAATGATTAAAAAATAAATTATTTAAAAATTCAAATTGAAATAATAAATTTTGTAAATATTAAAAAAAAGAACTCTTTCGAAATTGTAACACTATTAATAACACCGAATCAATTTGAATATTGCATAAAATTTAATGTGAGAATATCAATAAAAAAAATTAAAATTGATATAACAGGGAAAAGGTAGACTAGTGCAAAAAATCTAGTCAATAGCTAATAATTTAAAGATGAAATCATACTACTTTGTAAAAATTCCGTAAAACCAGAATTACTTAGTAGGGACATAAATATTGTTACACACATTTTATGCTATAAAATAAAAAATAATGAATGTTTTTCGACCAATTTTTTTTTACATATTTATTGATATATATTGTATACAAAAAAGCAGTATTCATTCGAAATGCCCGCCTTTGGCCTTCACGCACGCCTTAAGTCGGACTGGCCAATCATCAATAGCCGCACGCGCCTCCTCCATTGGGAAATTGGCCACAGCACGAATCAAAGCTGTCTTAAGAGAATCAATGTTGGGGTATCTTTTGTGGCAAACCATGTCCTCTAAAACTGTCCACAATTTGTAATCCAGTTGGTTCAAATCAGGACTGCCAGAGGGCCACTCTTCAGAGGAAATGAATGCTGTTAAATTGTTTTGAAGCCAGATTTGGGTCGTTTTAGCTTTGTGGGCCGGCGCAGTCTTGCTGAAAAGTCCATGATTGGTTTTGGAACATGGAGTGGTTAAGTGGTCTTACAACAGCTTCCAAAACGGTTTCTTGGTAAGCTTTGGCCGATGTTTTGACCCCTTGTTCGCAAAAATGCAAGTCAGTTACCCCATCATAAGAGATGCCCCACCAAACCATGACTGAAGCTGGGTGATGACCTTTTCCGAGCCGTGGAATCAGTTCAGATGCTTCCTTAGATGACCGTGCATACACCCTATCATTTTGTTTATTAAATTTTTCCTGCACGGTAAAAAATTTTTCATTGGTAAACAAGACTTTTCTGTGCAAGTTACCAGCTTGCTTCACCAAAAGACGTTTGCATTTTACCACCCTATTTTTTTTTAAAATTGCAGTCAACAAATGTCTGGTACGTCGTTTGTAAGTCCCAAGTTTTAAGTGTTTGTTAATAATTCGACTCATGGACTTTTGCGAAACATTCATCTCCCGGGCTATGATTTTCTGTTTTCGGAGCGGATTTCGCAGAATTCTTGCTTTGACAGCTTTGATGACTTGCGGCATTCGAACTGTGCGTGGACGGCCCGACCGGTGGCGGTCCTTTATGTCCCCAGTCTCCTCAAACAGTTTTATGCACCGGTAGAAGAACATGCGACTAATGCCGAGCGGACGGAGTGTTTTGAAAATATCACCTTTTTTCATTTCACACTTAAAAAGCGCTATAACAGCGATACGGTTTTCATTATCTGACCATTTCATGTTGAAAACTCACACAATTTAGAATTCCCTATACAGACTAACGCTTTACAGGTTATATTTTATAAATCATATGGGAATTATGTGGTATACTCAATTCTTCTATTGAAATGCGTGTGTTTAATGTTGTAACAATATTTATGTCCCTACCAAGTGTATTAGTATTTAAAGGACAAAAATATACTAGTTTGTCATAGAATAGAATTATACTGGCATTATTCCGTAATACGCTAAACTAGTTTGTAAAAATCCTAATTTATGAACTAACGCAAAAAGAAAAGCCCAACTCATAAGTAACTAAAAGATCAGATCTCACGTTGTTGTGGATTTTTGTAATTTGCTGAATTTTGATATTATAATTGGTATTGTAAAGGGAGAGAAAGATAAAGAGTGCTGAATTAGGCTTTAAACACATTCAGCGACATGTGAACCACTACTGAAGAGAAATAATATACGAAATTTCAATCAAATTGAACCATAAGACACATTTTTCAAATAGGTCAGTCCCTAGTTCTCTTTTCGGAAAAAAGTGCATGTAAACCACTCTCGAATCTACATAAATTTTCATTAAAATTGGTATAACCGTTTAAAAGGAATTCAAGACAAACACACGCACACACACATGTCTACAAAAACACACTATTATTTCTTTATATAAGGCTTTCCAATAAGAGTGATATGATTTCCTAATACAAAAAAAGAACAAAAAAAAGCAACCAAAAACACTAATTGTTAAGGAAATTTAAACGTTTTTTATTTAATGTGAAGTACAATCGATACAATTAAGTTCTGAATATAAACTCATTCAAATGGCTTCCACGACTTTTTTTGCAGGAACGAATTCGATGAACCCTATTTTTGAGCACTTTTTCCACTGAATCAAGCAGTATGTCATGAATAGCACGTTCAATATTGACTTTTAAAGCTTAAAAAGAGTCTGGTTTATTGCAAAAGGTGTTAAATCACAACTTCTTGGAGGCCATTCAACGTCACAATTTCTTGAAATAATCGAATTTCCAAACCTTTCGCACAATAATTCGGTTGTTGCAAGTTCTGTGTGATACGTAGGCCCGTCTTGTTGCAACCAGATCTTGTTGAGATAAACTTCTTCCAATTGTGGTCATAAAAAGTTGGTTATCATCGATCTATACCGCTCTCCATTGATAGTAATGGTGCTACCAGCTTCGTTTTGAAATAAGTGCGCACCGATGATTCCACCAGACCAAAAACTACACCGAACTGTCCATTTAGGTGAATGTAATCATGTAATGGTTGTTCATGAATAATTTGTGGATTTTCTTCGCATCAAAATCGACAGTTTTGTTTGTTAACCGCACCACTTTGATGGAAGTGGGCCTCATCGGAGAAGATGATTTTCTTAAAAAAATCGTTATTGTTTTCAAGTTGTTCCAAGCCAAAATCAGCAAAATTCAGTTCAGTTCTTGAGTGAGAACAATTTTATACGAATGCGAAGACGAAATTCTTTCTCAAAATTTGTCAGGTTGTGGTTTGAGACATTCCCAATTCTTGAGAACGTCTTGGAATCGACAAATAGCGGTCTTCAGCAACACTTGCCTGAACGGCAGCAATATTTTCATTACTTCGACCGGTTCTTTGTCTTATTTGCACTTGAACATTATGTAAAGAAAATGTACGCTCGAAATTTTGAATAATTCGACGAATAGCGAACACAGGTGGACGATTATTACGACCATAAAATGGCAAAAGCGCGCGACAAGTTGCAATTGACAGATTATATTAGAAATGACCAAAACGACACTTAGAAATCATATCATCCCTATAGGAAAATCCTTTATAAAACAGCACTTAAGTAACTTCATTACACGAAACTTATAGTTATATTGACCATTTGTTAAAAGGTGGAAACTGGAATCATACGAGCTAGTTCTCAACTAATATGAACGAACCAGTATTTAACTGTTATATAACTATCATGAAGCCGATGCATAGACGAAAAATTGACAGTTCGTAGGACTTTGCCGTGTGAAAATACCAGTTGCTTACATGGGAAATATGTTAGATGGGAGATGAACTAGTTGATCGAAAAATGCAAACTAGTTGGATTCTAGTTAAAAACTAGTAGTTTTTCCTGCAAGGATATTACGCAAGGATTTTGTATAAGGACTTTGTTGAAATTTCAAAGAATTGCTTTATTAAAAGGATTTATTAAAAAAAAAAACCAACAACCTTAATTGTGCCGTAAAATATGGTTTTTAGATAAAAGGAAAAATCTACTGTCATCAAAAACGAAAAATAAGTATATATATTTTTTCAAAACGAATTAATCTAAAATTTAAACGGTTTGCAACGGAAAGTTTAATTTATTTGTCTGTATTTTTCTTCAATTCTAAGCAATTTTTTTTTTTAATTGATACACATATAATTTTTTCAATAATTTTTTAAATTAATCAAATTTTACAAAATTTCGGGAAAAAAATCCGACATACCAAAAAAAAAAAAAATATGTGCTAAATATATGTATATAAAATTGATAATAGTAATAATAATTGTTATTATAATTATAATTTTCCTTTCGATCTCTTCTTCTTCACTTACTTTTTATCGGGTATTTTTGCTGCCAAACCAAAATCACCAACAACTGCATCAAATTGCCCATCCGGCATATTGCGTATTAACACATTCTAAAAAAAAAATTATAATTTTATTTATTAAAATATAAACCAAATTTAATTTAATTTTTCTATGTAACGAACTTTGCTTGTTAAATCGCGATGGAAAATGCCCGCATCATGCACATAAGCCATGCCCTTTGCTATGCCCAACGACAGTCTTAGTTTCATAGCAGCACTCAATACCGCCTCATCGTTGGCCAATAACTGTTCCAGTGAACCGCCTTCGATGTACTCGGTCAGAGCGTGCAGCTGACCTTCTTGCACACAAACACCCATGAAACTGTAATGAATAAAAAAAAATTTATATTGATTAAAATTAATTTTGTTTAAATTATTAATTCTAATTTCTTTATTAAATTTTAATAATTACGAAATTTAAAAAAAAATTAAAATACTTATTTTTATTGGCAAAGGATTGAGATTTTGACGAAAGTATTTAGAAAAGCTCTGCAAAATCGCACTGTATATACGGTTTTTATCAAAATTTTACTCTAGCGCCATCTAACGGGTATTCCAACTACCTAGAAATCATCATTTATATTTGAGTTCAATTAAACTTTTTGCATATAAATTTTGCTGAATTTTTAAAAACTAAATATTCTGATGTGTCATTCATCATAAATCTGTAATATTTTCCATAACATTGAACAAATTTCATAAAAAAGACACAAATTGATTTCATGTGTGACCAGACGCAGGTAAATTAAGCATCTGCTTAGTTACGTACCTTCATGGACAATCAATATTTGTTATTTTTATTGTAAAACTGATTAAGCGATTTATTGCGAGATTAGCGATATGAAAATTGCAAAATTTTGCTATTTACAACCATTTTATTTATATGCCATCGTAAATGGCGTCAATAACGCGAAAAAATATTGAAACAATAGACTTTGAGATAATGTTTTAATAAACTTTTAGCTGATAAGTTACAGAAATGAGGTTTTTATGCTGAAAAGACAATTAAAAAAAAAAACAAGGTGAAGCGCATAAAATAATTTACGATTTTTACTAATAAACTAAAAATTCTTGAAATGTTTCTTTTAAGAAAATTTATTTATGCAAGCGCAAGATTTTTAACAGGATTCGTATAAAGAAAAACTTTTCCCATGTTTCTGAGATTTAAAACATTTAATGAAATTGCCCGAAGCTTCCCATTCATATAGGTTAAAATTTGCTTAGCGAGCAAGCAAAGCCTATGTTTTCGATTTTTTTTTTTAATTCGTATTTTGTCTCTGATTTGCCGTGATCAAAGTGGCTTACAACCATCATACCCAGTTGCTTTTACTATATTTGAAAGGTGTTCCAAGTAGAGGTACTTTTTTCAATAGCCTTTTTTTTGGCAGATACCGCGTGAGTCGTGTCAAGGCTGACATGCTATTTTTGTACAGATTGTATGGAATTTCATCATGGGAAGACTTACGCCTGAACAACGTTTACAAATCATTCAACTTTATTACGAAAATTCACGTTCTGTAAAGAATGTGTTTCGCGCGCTTCACTTAACTTATGCTCAACATAGTCGGCCCACTGAGCGTACTATTCGCAACACCATCACCGATCTGGAGACCCGGCATTCATTATTGGATAATATTCGACCGAATGGACCACGTCCAGCACGCAGTGAAGAAAATATAGCGGTCGCAGTTGAGAGTGTACACGAAGACCGTGGAGAGTCGGAGTTCGACGCCGTTTGCAGTAACTCGGACTGACGTATGGAACGACGTGGCGCATTTTACGTCGAGATCTTTAATTGAAAGTGTACGAAATTCCCAAGCGAAATCGCTTCGCTCTATGGGCTTTTGAAAAGTTCCAAGAAGATCCGACGTTTTCGAGACAAATTTTGTTCAGCGATGAGGTCCATTTCTGGCTCAATGGATATGTAAACAAGCAAAATTGTCGCATTTGGGACAAGAACAACCTAAAGAGATTCAAGAGCTACCATTTCATCCAGAAGAAACAACGATTTTGTGTGGTTTGTGGGCCGGTGGAATATTCGATCCATAAAATGATGCCGCGACATTTGGTTTCAACAATACTGCGCCACTTCCACCCCATAGCATCAATCAATGGATTTATTGAGATAACACTTCGGTGAACAGATAATTTCACGTTTTGGACCATTCGATTGACCACCAAGATCGTGTTATATCACACCGTTAGACATTTTGCTGTGAGGATATGTAAAGTCTAAAGTCTATGCGGACAATCCAGCTTCTATTCAGGCTTTGGAGCAAAACATCACGCGTGTCACTCGCCAGTTACTAGTCGAAATGCTGAAACGAATCGCCGAAAATTGGACTCAACGGACGGACCATCTGAGACGTAGACGCGGCCAACATTTGAAAGAGATAATTTAAAAAAAATTAATGCCAAAGAATGTTCTTTCGACTGATAATAAATATTCCCAATTAAATTTGAATTTTCTGGTTTTTTTTTTTGTTCTTTAAAAAAGTAGAGAACCTCGAAATGGATCACCCGTTATATCCTCTCGCATAAGAGTGAGAGATAAAGTGTTTTGCAGAGTAAATGATCGTGAGCACTCCGATTTTGCTGTTTGTTGTGAGAGGACAGCTTTGAAAAAATAGAGTAACTTGCGAGTTTTGAAAAAAAAAACCAACAAAAGGACTTGACAATAGTTTAAATCAATACAAGCTAAATGCATACTCAATTTATACTAAATTTAAACTATTGTCAAGTCTATCGTCTATAGGCTATTTCGAAGGGATTTAGAAAACGGAGGACATCCCTCTTAAACGGTCAGATGCAATTTTGTTACAACTGACGACGTCGCACAGCGTCGCGAGTAGTAATAAAAATACCAAAATTCAATGTTAAAGATGTACAAATCTAGGTATGAGACTTGATTGTAAATACTCAACTACACGTGAATATATTTATTAGTTTAGAAGTTATGAACTCTCAAAATAGACTCTTGCTCCAAGGAAAAAATAATCTGAAAATGTGTAAAAACTGCATTTTTCTTCATTTCGGGGTTAAATATTTCAGAATAAATTACGACAAATGTAGATTTCCTAGGTCTAAAGCCACACTGTTAAGGACCAAACAGTTTGTTGACGGTAATATTGAGTCTTTACGCTAGATAGGACCCTAAATGCTATATTGAGGAGGCTTATCCCAAGATAATTGGCGCAAACCGTAGGGCCCTCTTTTATGGTTTGAGCAGAGCTTACTTAGGTCGGGCATGCCTACGTCTGGCTATATTCTGCGAAGAAGCTGATGAATACACCTTGTCAGTTCTTCGCCAACAAATTAGAACAGTTCGGCCAGTAAGCCATCGGCTTCCGCCGCTTTCTCGTTTTTCTGGCGCGCAATTGATGTTCGAACTTCTTCATAGTCAGACAGTAGTGGGGCATCTATTTCACCGTGATCGATTGAAGAAACCATCTCTTGGTGTTTTTTAGGAGGCTAAAAAGTGTTCCCTCCAAAAATTCATTATACTCGGGACATCAGCCGCTAGATCAACACTTTGGGTTCTACAAGAGCATGTTCCGGTTTTGAAACCTTTTCGTAGAATTTTCGGCCAGCTAGCTTTGCAAGCTCTTCACACTCATGCATCCCGTCCTCTTTTTTTTCTGCAGAGGCGGGTGCATATCTTCGCTGTTATAAGATAGTAATCAGAGTAAATATTTGGCCTTCGGAACGTACGCACATCTAGAACACGTGAGATTCATATCTCTCTTCTATCTTCTACAACCTGATCGATTTGGTTTCGCGTTTTTCGATCTGGAGATAATGGAGATGGAGCTTTTTGTATTTTCTTGTGCCGGATTCCGATTGTGGCTAGTAGTTCATTCACCGGGGTGAATGCTAGGACTCGACGCCGAAAATTTTAAGTTAATGAATCATTATAAATATTTAATTTAAATTCAACGCAGTACTTCAGTCAATTATGGAGCAAATTGTTAATCATGTTGACATTTAGCATAATAAATGCCTGAAAATTAATTGTGCAATCAGGAGGCAATTCAAAACGAAATTAAAGCAGGCAATTAATAAATAAGTGAGTATTTTGGTCAGAGGTGTAACAACAATGACGACCGACAAATGGACAATGAACCTCCGCTGACGGTCGTAAGAGAAAAAAAGTAAATAAAACGTAAATAAAAAATAATTATGAAAATAAATAAAGAAATTTTAAAATTAAGAATGAGAAGAAACATATAAAAAAGGAAGTACAATACAAAATAAAAATTCAAAAAAAAAATGCAAAAAAAAATATTAAGAGAAAATGTGTAAAAAATACTACGGAAAATTTGGTTTAAATTCATAAACGCAAACATAAATAACGCGAGCGTTTTGCAAACGAATGCATTTAAGCAATTTTATTGTGGCTTTTACGAGCATCAATGTGCAGAAATTGCAGATAACGATAAAGAAAATATTTACAGTAAATATGTACAGGTGTAAATAAAAGTGAGCGCATATGTAAAGCGGTATCCATTTAGTGGTTTCGCAAATGTAACATTGTATTTTGACACCTGTCAAACTCAACTGTCGCATCAAAGATGTTTTGTTTTAGTTAAAAGTCAGGCATTTATGAAAATGGAGCGCTTAACAACCGTATAACGCTTTAAAATTTTTGAAACCTACCTAAATGATGATTCAAACATGGCTCCACGTTTTGTGCTTTAATTGGTTAGGTGGGTTCAAAAATTAAAAAAAAAAAACGATTTTTTTTTTGTCTTATTAAATTGTAAAATCTGTATAAAATATTCTTCTAAAATTTCAAATCGATCGGAGTAAGATTCTAAGAGATAGACCCTTTGGAAATACCACCCATCGGGCCATGTCTATGTCAATTTGAAACTTTAAACGCGTTTATCTCAAAACTCGATTTTTGAAGTCGGTGGATACGATTTTCTCGCAAAATTATAAAGCGATTTTGTTCAAATTTGCACACATCTTTTTAGTAATATTATCTAGTCATTGAACGAAGGACTTTTTTATTACAACTAATTTTTTCGAGTCAATGCATGGCGAAAATTTGATCAAAAATGTGTTTTTTTGTTCAAGGTCTGTCAAAAATTCAAATTTCATTTTTTTTCCTTTGGCCAATAACGAGATTTATCCATGTACTAACGAAATATTTTCGGCTTTTTTATTTTAGATTAACCAATAATGAGTTATGGTGTCCATGGCGAGAGCATTTTCTTTTGAGACGCCGAGGGAGATGAGGTACCAACGGCTGGGTTTACGGAATTTTTGAATAAAAATTTCACAAAATACTGTTTAAATATGTATCTTTGATTGTAAATTGTTTAAATAAAATATATTATTGTATATATATATATATATATATATAAATGTAAAAATACCTTTTTTTAACCTCTGAATCCCACCTAACCCCTTAAGAGAAGAATATGGTGCACATAATCGTCCAACTACTCAAGTAATTGATAATATTTTCGAGAAATTTTAAGAGACTGGATCGGTTACATATATTTTAAATGCTGCGCCTCATCATATTGCTCGTTCCACCTCAAATATCGCTGCTGTAAATGCCGAATACCCGAATGGGTCTATTTCTCGACGTTCTTAAGAGCTGGGACTTTCTTACGGCACAAAAAGTGAATCCAGCTGACCAGCTGAACATTCAATACGCCCTAGTAACGTCGATTGGGTGCTTGAACTACAAACAGTGGGCCGTGATTCTCCAGCGAAATTTTTTTCAACGACGAGGCACATTTCTCACTCGGTTGATACGTAAATAAGCAAAATTGTCGCACTTGGGACTCCGAGAATCCACAAATAATTGAAGAGAGGCCTAAAAAAAAAAAACAAAACAAAAAAAAAATAAAAAAAAATTGCGCCCTTTGCTCTGGCCAATTCCGAGCAATTGAAGAACACGACTTGAACTATATGTGCTTCCAACAGGATGGTGTCACCTGTCACACAACACGAGCGAATATGACTTTATTGCGAGAGAAGAATCCCAACCGCGTAATCTCGCGTCTTAGCGATGTCAATTGGCCACCGAAATCGTGCTATTTGACACCGTTGCACTTTTTTCTTTTGTGGAGCTACGCAAAAAATTGTGTTTATGCGGATAAACCTTGACCTCTTGAGCACTTGAAAATCAACATTTGTCAAGTTATGGCTGAGATACCGCTCAATAAGTGCCAAAAAGCGGTCGAAAATTACCTCAAACGGATCGAAGTTTGCAAAAAAAATTTACGAGGCGGTCATTTGAATGATGTGATGTTTGTTTCATATATAATGCTAAGGTTCAAATTTTATATTAAAAAAATAATTTAATAAATAAATTATTTTAAATGCATTTTATTGACGTTTATTTTGGAAACCGCAAAATGGAGAACCCTGTACATATATGTTCTGCATGTGTGAGTTTCGTGAGTTATTCATGCATATTTATTTTATTTTATTTATGTTTTCATTATGATTTTAAGACTTCATTCATTTTAAACCATTTTTAACAGTTTTCAAACCATATTTTTATGAGCATTTAAAAACATTTTGGAAACTCACTTGTGCACACAATATTTCTCTTCATTCATTTGCAAAGTAATTTCCTTTTTTGGGTTAATGACTTGCAATAAATTTTACTATCATCCTGAGCTAAGTTCGACTGCAGCGTTATGTGCGGGGAGGCACTTGCGTATTATTATTATTTTTTTTAATTTTGTGAATAATCGGTCTTGGCTTGGTTATTTATAGTGCGAAACAAAAAGTTGTGAAAAATAATACTTTCTCAATATGCTTCAACTAACTTTCACTGAAACGGAGGAGAGCAGAAATTTTTAGGTTATTTAAAAAAAAAAATTCTTAAAAGAAAATTTCCAAAGAATGCAACGTAATAGCTACACATATATCCAACGTACGCATTTTCTTTTATTTATATTTTTTTTTTTTCGTGTGGCATAAGTTTCCAAATGTCAAAGTCAAATGATGTTTACGATCAGTAAAGAAAATGTTGACATGCGACCGAGTGAGCGTCCTTAACCTTTGCCGGCAATTTTTTGGGGTTTTTTCTTCTTCTTCTTCTTTTTTGCGTAATTTTGTTTTTGCTTGTAGCCATAAAAGCAATTAAAGCTTGATTTCAATTTAATGTGTTGAACCTGTACGTGAGTTGCAACACAAAATTTACAGAGGCACATACACACACACACTCGCATATATACACACTTACATACATACATGCATACATGCATATGTACAGTTTGACAATATTAAAAATTCATGCGATCACACAGCACACATACACTCTTACTGTTGCTTGATTGTTATCCACTTCAAAAACCGATTTTTTTTTTTGTAACTTCTGTCACATTGGATGTCATGCGCAAATTTCAATTATTTAAGGTACTCAAAACTTTTAATTGACAGCCTTTTATATGTTTTTATATACATATAAAAGCATAAAAGTTAACATATATACAAATGTATGTGTATGACGAGTGAGTCTTTACCTCGAATGCGTAGCGGAAATACGCCAAAAAGTGTCAAGTCAGAAAAATAATAGCGAATATCAGTGACCACCAAGCAATATTGCTACCCTGACTTCGTAGAAGCGATAACATAAAAAATAAAATTAAAAAAAATAAAACGAAGTAGAAACAGAAACATTTATCAGTAATCGAAAAATGTATTGCCATAAACATTTTTGGCAGTTCATAAATACTTTGGGTAAAGTTTGAATTACAGTGGCACACAGTAGGGAAGGCTAAATAAAATATTTGAAACTTTCAATAGTTTTGATTGGCAACTTTTGAATTTTTCAAAATTTTCATTTGTGAACATTTTGAATCTGCAAATTTTACTTAACCGCATTTTTAATTTGAAAATAAAATTTTCCAATATTTTTAATTGGAAAGATTTTGAGTTTTATAATATTGTATGTAAATTTTTCAAAATATTTTGGTGGAGTGGTGGAGTTTTGCAGCAGTTTTCTTTAGCAACATCTGAAATTTACAATACGTTAGAATTTTAAGCTTTAATTTTTAATCTCAAAAAATTTATTTATCAACATTTTTGCTTGGCAACATTTTAAATTTTTCAATATTTTGCTTTAGCAAGTTTCGAAATGTGCAAATTTTGGGTTGGCAACATTTTAAATTCTAAAAAAAAATTTACAATATTTTTAATTGGAAAAATTTTGATTTTTACCATATTTTTGTTAGCAACATTTTGAATTAAAAGTAAAATTGAATGGCAATTTCCCAAAATATTTGATTGTCACCTTTTTTTTTTTGGTGGGAGTGGAGTTTTGGAACAGTTTTGGTTGGCAACATTAGAAATTTACAATATTTTTGATGGGAAACATTTTGAATTTTCAATATTTTTGTTCGGCAACATTTTAAGTGTTTTTATATTTGTGCATGGCAACATTTAAAAATTTTCATTATTATTATTTATTTATTTTTGACAAAATTTAGAAATCTCCAAATTTTGGTTTGGCAACATTTCGAATTTAGGAACTTTTTGAACGTTGCGACATGCTGACTTTGATATACATTTCCCCACTTCAAAATATGGCTGGGAAACATTTTGAATGCTATGAAAAAATTTTACAAAATTTTTCAATTTTGATTTTTTGCAATATTTTCTTGGCAACATTTTGAATTAAAAGTCAAATTGAAAGACAAATTCCAAAAAAAAAATTTTTTTTTTTTTTTTTTTTTTTTTTTTTTAACAATGGAGTTTTGAACAGTTTTGGTTGGCAACATTTGAAATTTACAATAAATTTGATGAGCAGCATTTTGCATTTTTCAATATCTTTGAATTTAGGAACTTTTGAATTGTTCGACATTTAAATTTTTCAATTCGAGTTTTAGCTTGGCAACATTTTTAATTCTAAGAAAAAAATTTAAAATTTTTAGTTGGAAACATATGGATTTTTACACTATTTTTGTTAGCAACATTTTGAATTAAATTTTTGACAATTTCCCAAAATATTTGGTTGTCAATTTTTTTTTTTTTTTTTTTTTGGTAAGAGTGGAGTTTTGGAAAGTTTTGGTCGGCAACATTTGAAATTTATAAAATTTTTGGTGGACATTTTAAAAATTTATTTTGTATTTTTGTTTAGCAACATTTGGAATTTTTCAATATATTTGAATGGCAACATTTTGATTTATAAAATATTTAGAATTTTTCGATATTTTTGATTGACAACATTTTTATTTTTCAAAATTATCGCTTCTCAGCATTTTGGTTTTTTTTTTATTTTTTTATTTTTTTTGATTGGCAGCATTTTGTTTTAAAATATTTTCGATTTCCAACATTTTGTAAGCTTCTGCAAAAATGTTTAAGATTTGCAACTTATGATTTGACGTCATTTCATATTTAAAAACTTTTCTGGTTGGAAGCTTTTTTTTAGTAACATGTTGCTTTAGTAACATTTATTTGGCAATATTTCTTTGGCAACATTTTTTTGGCAACATAATTTTATTTTTTTAAACAAAAATATATGTCTAGCACTATTACGTGTTGAGCAATAATTTCTGGTCCTTATTGGTATTTCAATTTCGTCCCCCACCAAGTTTTCTCAGTTCCATTGACCGGCCTATTAATTACTTACATTTCTATTTAGCACAATTCCATAAGGAAATCAAAATTATGGTTACATTTGGCATACTTTTGTCGTTCATTGAGCTCATGAGGGCAATGTAAGTCATTCAGAAGTAGTATGTACATGTGTATGTGAACATAAATGTATATACACATTTGTATTTGATTCGAAATGTTGTTGACTTATTCGCTATCAGACTGTTAGACTGTCAGACTGTCGGTCTGTCTATTTCTCTGTCTTTTCGCTGATATCAATCTGAGTATGTATAAATCAATAATAACGAACCGGGAAAAAACTGACAAATTGTTGCAACAAATAAACTTTATTTTATCGCCAGACAGCTTGGCAAGTCACCACCAAATAAATAAAACAAATTCCTTTGTAAAACAAACGAAAAAAATATTTTGTAGAATTTCGGCTGAATTTCCATGTCGATCAAAAAAAAAAAATGGAAATTTTATCTAAAGTATAATAAATAATAATTTATGATAGATAAATGTAATCATCTAGCAGAGCGCATATGGAATGTTGTTCTTTACAACAAGAGTTAATCACACTTTGAGTAGTTTCATAATATTTATGAGATGTTTTGAAATCAAAATCTTTATCAATCCTCATAAAAATAAAAATAAAAAATATACAATCGCTATAAAATCAAGTGAACTTTAGCCTGTAGCCCAAATTATATTTCATCCACAAGTGCATGGATTAAGCAGCTCCGAGTTGGCACCGAACAGCTCCTTCTCCGCCATAATCCCTTCACGGGAAGAAGGTAGAAAAGGATGGCCCGAAGCTTGACGAAGGTCGGTGCGAGAGACTTCTGTCAAGAATTATCCATTAGCGGAGAGTTCAAGCTTTCAGGTCATTACAGTGTGTTTTCAGGTAGCTGCTACCAAGGAAGTGGTGGATATACTGCTTGTTTGGGAGCGTGGTTTCAGTAAGAGAGGCTAAAATTTACTCAGATAACCAATTGGCTATTAAGGCTTTGGGCTCATTCATGGTGAGCTTTAAAGAGGTGAGGAAATGCTTACCATTAATGTATGTGTATTCGAATTATTTCACAATCAAAATCATTTGGGAACCGGATCACAGCGAAATAGCTGGGATTCCATCGCTTTGTTAATATCAGACAAAAATTGGCACTCCTCAGCCAGCAAGCGGTTTGTTTCTGGACAGATGAGCTTTACATCAATTCAACGTGCGCTAGCTTCACATCCCTCAGCATGTGCAGTTGCGAAATCCTTCTCGCCCAAAGTGAAGCGTGGAAGGTCATGAAAGCCCCTTTCCATCCCAAGATTAAAACTCTAGAGCTTTCTCGGATCTTGTTCGGGCATCACATGAAAGCGGTTAGGCTTGGAATCCTTCATACCAGGAAAATTAATAAATATCAGAATTTTTTTTTATATATAAAGCCTAAGTTGAAAAACTGAAGATTGAGGAAGAGGAGGTTGTGGATGTAACTGCGAATGGCCCGATTAAACTTACAACCACTTAAGTTTTCGTCGTTGTTGTGCACGTGGGTATAACTAGACGATTCCTCCAGCTAAGCTGGGCACTCACTTATAGTGAGGATTAGCTTTTCCTTTCTACCACCTCTTTGCCGCCACGTCCTATTTCGGTACCGCCAATTGCGTTCCAGCCCCTACTTGTGTAGTGTGAAACTACGATAGTAATGGTGTGCCTGCAATTTTCTTCAGTTAGGATGCTTTTTAAGTCCGAGTACTGTTATGACTTGTATACGCTGACATGAATATTTCACACTCATGTCAAATTGTATTCTGCTAATCGTTGGCAATGCTTCATATATAACTTGAATATTTGGCCTAACGTTTAGAATGCCTTCATTAAGGTATTTAACCCTATTAGGTCACAGTGGGTATTATTGACCCCAGACTTTTTTGTAAAGTTTCTATATCATAAAAATGGGGCTTGACGCGCCATCTGTTATTAGTCCGTCTAACCAAATTTACGTCTGCACAGTGAGCGTAGTTTATGAGTCATTAGTATTCATACAACGTCTGAGTAAAGCAGACAGTGAAAAATCATGGAGTCACGTTGACTGGCTGGTGACTTAAGTATACTTTCGAATGATAACTTCTAATTTTTTTTGTGAGGTTATATAAAATAAACTATGGCGAGTATGCGAACGAGTATTCGGTGCAGAATCAAGATGATCTTGAGAAAAGATTCACCCCCTATTGCAGAGAGACAATATTTAACCAAACGTCAACGTTGTCAACTCTGCAAAAAAGAATCAGGACAAAAAACAAAGACAACAAAAATTTGTCCATCTTGTGAACGCCTGATGTGTGATGAACATCGAGCGTACGTCTGCGTTGAATGCGAGTGAAAATATAGAAAAAATTATTCTGGCAGACCTTTTTTTATATTTTCATACTGTATTTCAAAAAAAAAAAAAAAAAATCTAATTTTCCCTTGGCAATTATTTTTTGTATTTATAATGATTTTTTATTCGATATAGAAGCCTTTTCTACGCTTTCAATCTTTAAAATAAATGTACTTTTTCAACTGGGCAGCATTGGTATGAATTAAAAAAAAAAGAAGAAAAAAAATTATACGCTTTTTCCATTTTTTTTAGTGCACCGACATTTTACAACATTTGAACAATCAATTCGACTGAAAAAAAAAACTATTGAATCTCTTTTTAAGGTACCCTAACAATGCCTCCAGCTCAAAGCGGTCATCTTAGTGCAGTGGACTTTCTGAAGAAGTTTCAAATTCAAAGCGCTTAATTTTCAATATGTTCTCTCCATCAAAGTTGCCATTTGTTGTCTTTTTTCGTAAAGAAGCAAAGCTTGGATTTTTAACAATTACAGTGAGTTAAGATTTTAATTCGATTGAAGCTAGATTAATTCAAAAACTCAAAAACCTCTAAGCAAATCGATGTATGGATAGCTCCCATGCTACAAGTATAGTCGTTTGAATGTGATGATTTTCAGTGCCAATGTGCAATTCATATCAGTGCATCTGCCTACCAAATTTGTAATATCTCAACAAATATGGGGCAGATAGGTTAATCAAGGCTAAATCAACCCAATTCGTCATACTGATACGTTGGGCATAAGTTTCAGTGGGTCTATCTCTTCCATTTCCAGACTTATATACTTCGAACCAAAGTTAATATATGTACCATTTCGTGTACTTGAAACGTAGTGGGAAATACATTTAGTGGTTTAAAAAATGCAGGGCTGTTTTTTGATATTTGTCAAACTTCACTCTCAAACCAAACATGTTTTGTTTCCGAGATTCCTCAATTAATTGAAGAGACGTCATTACACCAAAAACAACTTACTGTCTGGTTTGCTCATTGGTATGGAGGGTTGATTGGACCTTACTTCTTTTAAAACGAAAACGGCGAGGCTGTCACTGTCAATACGAAGCATTATGGTCGTATGATGACCGACTTTTTTTCGGCTTGCAATTGAAGAACACGACTTGGACAATATGTGATTACAACAAAATGGTGCCACATGCCACACAACACGAACAAATATGGCTATATTGCGAGAAAAAATTCGCGGCCGCGTAATTTCTCGTCTTTGCGATGTCAATTGGTCACCGATATCGTGTGATTTGACTCCGTTGGACTTTTTTGTGGGGCTACGCGAAAGATCGTATTTATGCGGATAAAACTTGACCTCTTGAGCATTTGAAAACCAACATTCGTCAAGTTATGACTGAGATATGTAGCAGAGAAAGTGGTCGAAAATTACCTCGAACGCATTGAAGTTTGCAAAAATTCACGAGGTTTCACATATAATGCGAAGGTTCAAATTTTATATTAAAAAATGAATTTCAAGAAAAAAAAATATTCTAAAAGAATTTTATTGAAGTTTATTTTGGAAACCGCAAAATAGTTAACCCGTTATAAGTACATTAATACGAAAAATATATTAGAATTTGAAATGCGATATTGACTGCCGACCAACCAACAGTCAGGTCCATTGGCAGTGAAACAATAAACAATAATAATAATAATAGCAACAACAATAAAAACAATGAAACGTCTGGAGAAATTGAAAACATAACAAAATGCAAATGCCACAATTGAAATCAGAGCGCATCAAAAGACAAGATTTAGACGCACAGATATCCATACATAATAGAATCCTATACAAGAGTGCATCTGTGCATGTATGAGTGCTTGTCTGTGCATGACTGTGTGAAGAAATGGATTAACAAAAGCTATAATAAATACAGCAAACACCTCAACAGAATTGTGAGAATGAAATGAATGGAGAAACCAAACGCTTAGCAACCAGCTAATCTCACAAAGTCAACTTCTAAAGACCAATCCCAAGTGGAGGAAAGAGTAGAGGTGAGCAGTTGCATGCAGCAAATGCAGTACAAAAGTTGCTCACTGTTGGTGCGTTTGTTGTGATAAGTCAACTGCATATGTGTTGTTGTTGTTGTTGTTGTTATTATTATTATTATTATTGTTGTTATTATTGTTGTTGTTATTGTTGTTGTTGTTATTGTTGTTGTTATTGTTGTTGTTATTGTTGTTGTTGTTATTATTGTTGTTGCGTCGTTATTGTTGTTGTGTCGTTATTGCTATTGTTGTTGTTGTTGTTATTGTTGTTGTTGTTATTGTTGTAAGATAGAGGTAATCTATCCCTTGATATAATTGTTGTTATGCTAGAAATCTGCAAGAATTAGTGACTAAAAGCAGCGTATCAATTCTTCCACCTCACCCTTGTCTTCTCTCATTCCCTGGTTTTAACTTAAAGGTCAATGTACATAAATATGTTTGTATGCGTTGCACACATAATTTAGATATTTGAATTATGAAACTAAATAACAACAACAAAGTCTGCTTGTTGTAACCAGAGGAGAGCCCATTGTTCATTGTCTCGACTGCCAGGTTGTCTCGACTGCCTGACTGGCTGACTGTTTGTTGTTCTTCTCCGGTTGCAACTTGCATCTTCTTAACCCAAACAAATTCTTATTTATTATGCAGCAACTTAACATTTCTGTGTTAATGTATATACATCTATGTGTGTGTGTGTGTGTGTGATAAAGCCAGTCGGGATTAACCTTTCGCATTAAGTAGCATTCCATGTGCCATGACAGTCAACCGGTGAGAGCAGAGTGCAAATACTTCACTTCACGTGACGCGACAACTAAGTAACTAGGATATAATAAACCAAAACATAAAACCGCTAGATGACGTGTGCCGTCGTGTGTTGCATGTGTCATGTGGCATGTGGCATGTGGCATAAAGCAAGATGCAAGTTGAAGTTCAGGCGACTGTTTAAGTAAATATTTATGAATATGCAGAAGTGTTGATACTTGTAAATCTCAGCGCAAAGCTGGTCCCATGGAAAAGGAGACTGCTTAGAATTAGAATATTTCAACGAAATTTAATATCTAGTGCACTTCGTGGAATATTTATGGCGTGCCGATGTAAGTGAGTGGATTAAAAAGATCTTTCAAAGCCTTGCATCGACACAGAATGAGATTATTTTGATTTACTTACAGAGAAAAATATATTTCATATTTTCATATTTCAATCTCATTTGCTGTGGGACAGACCTTGTACATAATATGTATGAACATAAATAAGTAATTTTTAAACAACTTCCGTATTTATTATATAAACATATAATATAAGTGTTCCGAATTGGTCTAAGTGCTGGAAAAATTGCGGAAAAAAATGTGACGGTATGACGGTGCGATATTTTTAAGAATTATTTTAAGATTTTGTAAGCCCTAGAATGCACTAATTCATGTTTTTTACTCGTATTCAAAAATACAACACCGCATTTCATTTCATTTTTTTTCTCTTTTTTTCATATTTTATTCTCTTTTCTAACATGATCCAAATAAATAATTAACACGAGAGAAGTGCTGAAGTGAAATTTTTTGCAGAATGCAAAATTAGAATTTCACAATTTTTTAGGACCAATAATCATTTGAATTGAAATAAGATGCTGTTTTAGCGGATTTTTTTTTTCACTCATAACCTCATATCTGAAAGAATCGGTTGTACAGGGGCTACATGTCATACTCTTCGGATTTCGAAGATTTTTAGTACCAATTTTTAATTCTAAAGGGTGATCCAAGTAGATGTACTTCTTTAATAGCCTTTTTTTGACATAACACGCTTGAGTCATGTCAAGCTGTCATGTTATTTTTCTTCAGTATTTTTTGGCATTTCATCAAGGAAAGACTTACGCCTGAACAACGTTTACAAATCATTCAACTTTATTATGAAAATTCACGTTCTGTAAAGAATGTGTTTCGCGCACTTCGCTCAACTTATGGTCAACATAATCGGCCCACTGAGCGTACTATTCGCAACACCATCATCCATCTTGTGACCCCGCATTCATTATTGGATAATATTCGACCGAATAGACCACGTCCAGCACACAGTGAAGAAAATATAGCGGCCGCAGCTCATAGTGTGCACGAAGACCGCGGAGAGTCGATTCGGCGCCGTTCGCAGCAACTCGGACTCACGTTCGGAACGACTTGGTGCATTTTACGTCGAGATCTTAAATTGAAAGTGTAAAAAATAAAGCTTGTGTAAGAACCGAAGCCGACAAAATTCGACATTTTCGAGCCAAATTTTGTTCAGTGATGAGGCTCATTTCTGGCTCAATGGGTATGCAAACAATCAAAATTGCCGCATTTGGGATGAAGAGCAACCTGAAGAGATCCAGAAATAATAACGGTTTGGTGTGGTTTGTGGGCCGGTGGAATCAGCGTTCCATATTTCTTCAAAAATGGTGCCAGTTAGAATGTAACCGTCAATGGCGACCGTTATCGCACCATGATAACCGACTATTTGATGCCTGAAATTGAAGCTCGTGATCTTCGCGACATTTGGTTTCAACAAGAGGGTGCCACTTCTCACACATCGCCTCAATCAACGAGATTTATTGAGAGAACATTTCGGTGAACAGATAATTTCCATTGGCCATCAAGATCGTGTGATATCATACCTTTAGACTTTTTCCTGCGGGTATATGTAAAGTCTAAAGTCTATGCGGACAATCCAACGAAATGCTCGAACGAGTCATCGAAAATTGTACTCAACGGATGGACCATCTGAGACGTAGCCACGGCCAACATTTGAAAGAGATAATCTTCAAGAAATAAATGCCAAAGAATATTCTTTCAAATAATAAACATTTCCGGATATCCTAACTTTCCCGCAAATGCCGTTTATTTTACACAAATCCGAACATTTTGGAAGATAACTTCGGCCGCAACTTGCAGGTGGAGCCATCTTTTGATTACGGACCGAATTAATTTTCACACCCAATATATATATATATATATGTATATTTTTTTTTAAATAAAAACCTCGGTATGAAGGCTTATAAAGTCCTATTGGTGCAAGAGCTGAAGCCTCATGACCATCCGATGCGATTTCGCTTTCCTCAGTGGGGTGAAGATCACTTGGTAGAGCATGAGAATTTTTAACGAAAAATCATCTTTTCCGATGAAGCTCAAGTTCAACTCGGCGGCCAAGTCAACAAGCCAAAGTACTGCATTTGGGGTTTAGAAAACTTAAAAGTAACCATAAAGGGACTGTTTGGTGTGGCGCATGATTGGTCTGTATTATTCCTCTGTGTTTCTTCAAAAAAAAACTATTAATGCCACGCTCAGATATTATTTGTTTCCAAATGTTGCATAGAATGACCTGAAAGATATGTGACTGTCTACTGCTAAATCAGCGTTACAATCGATCTTTTACGCCCTTGTTTTGGAAAATCGCATAATTATTTGAAATGGCGATGCCAACTGGACGCCTCGGAGCTGTGATTTGTCTCCATTGAACTACTATTTGCGAGGAACCCTTAAGGATAAGTGTTACGCCAAGCATCCAGTGATGACTCATAACTTGAAAAAGGGAAATTTAAGGCGCTGTTGCAGCCATTGAGGGTCACACAATCGAAAATGTGTTGAAAAATTTTGTCGGCAGAATGGGCTACAACAAAGCCAGCCGCGCCAGCTCCAGCGGTTCCAAAATTAATTGAGTTGTTGGGGCATTTCCACAAAAAGTCCATTAGAAAATATTTATCCGTCTTTTTTTTATAACTTAAAATTTTTTTTTAATAAAAAATTTACTTTTTTTTTAATAAAAAAAAAAATAATATTATTGACTTAACAATATTTGTTTTGCTTATTTTTCCAAACTTTTTCACCTCTTACACAGTTGCCTATGCCTTGCCAACAATGCCGTGTTGTTTGACTCTTTGACCATCACCGCGTACTGCTGCCACCATGTACTCAACGTCAAGCGCGACTATGGCATGTTGCACGTTGTGCAATTGGCAATTGGTGAGTGAGTGATTGCATTGGCAGTTGAAGGAAGACATATGCGTACAAGTGACCAAGCTATAGATGGGTTGTTAAAACGGAATTTGTTTTTTTTTCTCTCATTCACAACAAAGTTGCTGACGTTGCATATTATTGGGAATTTCGACTTCGCATTCATGTTTCCTGTCGACTGCATACCAAAAATAAAATACGAGTATATGCATGTATGTATGATTTGGGATGGGTTTCAAAATATATTGGCCTGAAACACACAGTTGCAGCAATGCAATGAAATCTTTTGACTTCAAACTTGAAAAAAAAAATAACAACAACAAAGATTTTTTTTGGCTGCTGCACTTTGGTTATTCCCATATTCGTTGCCCATTGCATTGTGGGGCGTCTGGGCCTTCTGCGGCGACATGGATTATGATATAAGTTTTTAGTTGTTGTGTCAGAAAGTGAAAGCTTGCATGCTTAAGTGCACTTATGCCATTGACGCGTTTTGTTGTTGCTGCTTCTTCCATTGCTTTTTCCGTTAATTTTTTTTTTTTTTAATTGACGTTTCAGTTTTAAAATGTGAAATCAATTAGCAACAATAACATTTATGTATGTATGTTGCATGAAAGCTCTTAATTGGGTTAACGTCCAATATTAAAGTGTTCCATATCAATATTTTTATTTAATATTTTTTTTCATTACTTAACACATAAATTTAAAAAAAATTTATTGAAAGCAACACATTCATTATTTTTTCTTATTTTTAATAATTACATAAATTATTCAAAAAGATGGTTTTTCCACAATTTTGTGTCGACGAATTTCTACTAAGGAAAAAATTTTTTTTGTAAAAAAAATTGTTCTGGAAAATCGTCGAACCACTATTAGGGAAATCGGCTGATGACTTTCAATTTTCTCGAATGTTTTGAAACGTGTGGCAGCGAAGTTGATTCTGGAATTGCTAAACTTTGAGCAAAAGCAATGTCGCATTAGTATCAATGAGGAGTTGTTGAATGACATCTCAACAACGATCCGGGTTTGCTCAAACGGATCATAAGTGGTGACGAAACAGGAGTATATGCTTATGACGCCGAAATCAAGGCCCAATCATTCCAATGGAAGCTGCCAGATAAGCCAACACCGAAAAATGCACGCCAAGTTCGATCAAATGTGAAGGTTTTGCCCACTGTTTTCTTCGATTACAATGGTGTGGTGCATCATGAGTTCCTGCCAAAAGGTCGTACAGTTTATAAGGAATACTACAAGGAAGTTATGCAACGTTTGCGTGAAGCAATACGTCTCAAACAATCGAAATTGTGAAAAAACAAATCGTGGATTCTGTAGCTCGATAATGCACCAGCTCACACATCAATGCTTATTCGTGATTTTTTGACCAAAAACAAAACCATAATCATGCATTAACCACCGCATTCACCAGATTTGGCTCCCGGCACCTCGACTTTTTCCTATTAACAAAACTAAAAAAAAAAAACCAATGAAAGGAAAACATTTCACCACAATTGATGAGATCAAGTCAGAATCGAAGAAAAAGCTGGTGGCCATACCGAAAATTGCATTTCAGAAGTGCTTCGAGGATTGGAAATAGCGTTGGCACAAGCGTATTCGTATATGCGAATAAATTTAAAAAAAGTTTAATTAAAAAAAATTTTTTTAGGTTGAACTCACATTTTTTACACTTTTAATATTATTTTTTAGCAGTAAAATAAATTAATTGAAAAAAAAAAGAAAAGTTATTTGGGCTTCATGTGAAAAATTCTCTTAAGACCATTAAAAAAAAAAACAGAAATTAATTTTTTTTTTGGCTGTACATTGCATTGCCTACATTATTTTTTAGAGCTTTTAATGGCAAAAAAAAATTTTGTTGTTGATATTTTTGCAAACAGTTTGGCATGTTCATTTACCTTAAGCTGTCGCCTCTGTCTCCTGTCTGGCCCCCACTGCGTATGAGTGTTCAGTTGACAAATTTCATACAACACAAACGTGAACAACACGCACTCGTACTGATGCACAAACTACTATGTTTGTTATGAAAAATGATATGTTAACGACGGCTAATATTGACAATACAGCAAACCCAACAAAAACAAACAAATCTTCATTAAAGAATTCTATTATTTCTCAATATATATCAATTCAGAAAAAATGTATATAGAGAAAAATGCATAAAAAACAGCAATGGAAAGAACGAAAAATAAAAATTAAAAAGAAATGAAAACTCATATATGTATATACATACATATGTACATAGGTTATTTTTCACTTATTGTCTTGAATGCTAACTAAATTAAATTCCTCTATGTTCTTTGGATAAATTAAATAAGTAAGAAAGACTAACTACGGATGGAGCCGCACATTAAATACTCGGCTGGCATTAATATTAAGGGGGTATTCTAGTCTAGAAATTTGAAAAAATCGAAAGAAAAAAAATTTTCCCCATAATTCGATAGTTTAGATATTCAAAAATATATCCGCCCCTAAAAGGTTTTTTTTTTTTTCAAAATTCAAATTATTTCCGAAGTTATAGCCGTTTTAGTGTCGTGGCAACTAGACCGGTTGAGCCATCGACTGCCACAATAGGCGACTGGACGCAAAACTTTAAATTCATTTTTCTCGAAACAACTTTTTTCGATGCAGTAACCACAATAAATATATTTGAAATTTGTAATATTTTAAAAAAAATTCGACAAAGTTAAAAAATCAGTGATAAAATCGACCTTTATTTTTGAGCAGCCGCCATTTTATGAAAAAAAAATGTTTTCAAACTTTGCAGGTTCTTGAGATAGCGACATTCGTACTAATAAAGAATCTGTCATATTTTATTTTTCAGATGACCAAAAAGATAGAAATCATGGCGACGAGGACACGAACTTTTTCCCCCTCTCTACTTCAAGGACGCATAACTCCGTGAAAATTTTTATTATTATTTTTTTTTTTTTTTAAATTTATTTTATTTTTTTAAATTTATTTTTTGTACTCTTGAAATATAAATAAACAAATGATAAAAAAAAAGGATAACAAAAATTTCAAATGCTTTTTTTTTATTATCAATTGCCAAAAACGCTCGAAATTCGGACCTCTAGACTAGAATACGCCCTTAAGTCCACAGTTGGGTCAAAATTTTAAGGTCAGTTATATGGTAATTGGGCGTATTTTTGGACCTATAAACCATTTTGGGTAGGACTTTTGTTCCCATTAACAGCAGCATAGCCAACAGGTTTGGTTGCCTTTTGTTGATTAATGCTTTAAATATACCATCTTGACTCAATCGGGAGAGTGGAAAGTAAGAAGTCACTTGCCACTTGCACCCATGTTCAACCTCAAGGCAGTCAGTCATCTCGGTCCCTTACTATTTCCTTCGATCTTCCAAATGTTACTCTTCATTCTAAAACGCTTATGTACGCAGATGATGTCTAGCTCATTTAAACCCGTCCATACTTTTTTACTTTTGCCACTTCATCTAAATGGTTTGGTAAGGTGGTGTGATGTGAACTGTATGTTGTTAAACTTAAAAAGAAAGCAAATCTTTTTTAATTCATTGCCTATATGGTTCATAATCACAATGTAGAACAAATTTTTGACTTCATTGTTTTAGGTGTCACAATGGATCCTTTGAAAAATGTGACTGATGCCACGCCCATCCGAAATTTGTATCTACAGCTTATATTTTTCAATTTCATGCTATTGTTTCTAATAAATATGACTAAAATTGCGCACTTAGTTACTGAACTATCGCGATTTTTGTACTTTTCAAAACTGCCGTTATATGGGTGGCAGGCCTTGCTCCGATTTCACTAATTTGCAATAGCGTCTGCACTTGTGTTCTTCAATCAAAATATCTCAATCCTTAGATGACTTATCGCGGCGGATGGATGGACGGACGGACGGACAAACAGACAGACATGGCTAAATCGATTTATCTCGTTATTTCATAGAATTACATACATCTAAGACCATATAAATCTCTATCTTTCTGCCGTTACATAGCACCGTTAGCCAAAAAATCCCAAAAATATACTCTCATAGTACATACATAGGATTGTCCGCATAGACTTACATATTCCCACATGAAAAAGTCTAACGGTGTGATATCTCACGATCTTGGTGGTCAATGGACCGGCCCAAAACGTGAAATTATCTGCTCACCGAAGTGTCCTCTCAATGAACTGATGTGAGGCGATGTGTGGGAAGTGGTGCCGTCTTGTTGAAACCAAATGTCGCTTAGATCACGGTCGCCATTGACGGTTACATTCTCAACGGCATCATTTTTTGAATAAATATGGACCGATGATTCCATCAGTCCAAAAATCACAACCAAACCGTCGTTTTTCTGGATGAAATGGTAGCTCTTGAATCTTTTCAGGTTGCTCTTCGTCACAAAAGCAGCAATTTTGCTTGTTTACATACCCATTGAGCCAGAAATGGGCCTTATCGCTGAAAAAAATTTGGCTCGAAAACGTCGGATCTTCTTGGAAGTTTTCAAGAGTTCATTGAGCAAAGCGATGTCGCTTGGGAAAGTCGAGCGGCTTCAGTTCTTGTAATAGCTGCATTTTATACGCTCTCAATTTAAGATCTCGACGCAAAATGCACCAAGTCGTTCCAAACGTGAGTCCGAGTTGCGCCGAATCGACCTGTACTACCTGTACTTGAATCAACATTTATATTTAGGCTTTCCTGTCCCACTGTGCTAAAATGGCAGTTAATTTCAGCGAGACCCTCCAAATTTTGTATATATCACACGTACATACATACATATAGACATATCTTAATATATATGTATGTGAGTATGCAAAGTCTTGCTAAAAAGGCAAAGTTCGTTAATTAAATTAAAACTTTATACTCTTACGACACTAACAATTCACACTCACACTGACTGACATTCATCAAATTGCCCTTAAAAGATAGTCACATTCCACTTAAACAGCTCAACAAGCAGTGATGAGGGAGAAGCACAAGAAGAAGAAGAAGAAGAAAAAGAAGGCTATAAATGCAACGCCCTACCAGCTATCACTTACAAAACGTCAGGTCAATGGCGTGCAAGCAATAAAGTGAGAAGGTCCCTTAAGACAGACTATTCTACTACCACCCCTGAATGGTATCCTGGTGGCATGTCAGGATGAAAATTGTTTTTGACATGCAAGCAGCAAGTGAGAGCGCATAAAGGAAAGTGAAGCATAAATTTCAAGTATCATAAATGTAAATTTGCATTTGATATATAAATTTGTACTTTATTAGTTTGTTCCATCGAAGTAAAGTGAAAGTTCGAGTGCTTGTTGGGGTGCAGTGTAATGCAGGACACGCCTCTGTCTGGACACATAGTTTTGCATAAAAGTATTAGTTTCATGATTTTCTTTGTTGCACTTGTGGCTGGCTCAACTGTTGCTGACATGCACTAAATTGGCCGTGTAAATATTTTATGAAGAGTTTATAGTCGAAATTGGTAATTGTAATGGATTTCAAAAAGGAAGGAAGGAGTTTTGTACGAAATTTCAGCCATGTCATTGAACTCAACTCAGCACGAAATACGGATTTGGGAAGGTCGAAAGAGAATGTCGCTTTTCCAAGAACATAGAACATAGCATGCATGATTCTCATTTTCTCCGTTTCGGGAACTTAAGAGAACGAAAAAGATTTTTGGGGGCAAAAAAACTTTCGTTTTTAGTAGTGCGTCGCTGAAACACGTTGTTCTATGGCGATCCTTGTTAGAGTTGCTTACATGATGTCTTATACAAATGAAAGTTCTTTCCAGACTTTTACTCTTTCTTGGCACTGGATCTCAATTAAGAAGCTCAGAGTTTCCACCTATCATCTATAATTCGACACATCGTGTGACAGGACTTTGAAATATATGTGCATAACGGGTCAATTGAAAAGTGCCCGTTCCACCACAGTAAGACTTTTTTTTTTGGCACATTTAATTTTTTTACTTTTTTATTATTCAAAATAGTTCCCTTCAATGGTGATATACTGATTATGGCGACCCTCCAACTTTTCGATACCATTTTTATAGTAAAATTTGTACTTTGCCTAAAAATAGGCCTCAGTTTCGGCGATCACCACTTCATTCGACGCAAATTTCTTCCCATTGAGCATTCTTTTGAGATCTGAGAACAGTAAATAGTCATTGGGGGCCAGACCTGGCGGATTCGGTGGTTGCGGAAACAATTCGAAGCACAATTCGTGGATTTTTGCCATCGATTTCACAGACTTCTGACACGGTGCTTGTATTGGTGAAATAGCACTTATGCGCATCCCAAAACACAACCGACTGTTGCGCTTTTCCACGCTTTGGCGCGGGTTCATCGTGTGCAGTTCATTATGTGCACTGTGATGACAGTCGATTGGACGCCGGAGTGAAATGATGGAACCATGTTTCATCCATTGTCACATATCGACGCAAAAACTTGGGTTTATTACGCTTGAACACCTTCAAGCACTACTCCGAATCATCAACTCGTCGTTGTTTTTGATCAAAAGTGAGCTCGCGCGACACCCACTTTGAACAGAACTTTCTTATACCCAAATATTCGTGAATGAGATGATGTACACGTTCAGTTGATAACTTTTTAGAGTACCTGCTATTTCATTCAATTTCAAATTTACTGTCATTCAAAATCATTTTGTGGATTTTTTTGAAGTTTTCGTCGGTAGCAACCTCTTTTGAACGTCCACTGCGTTTGCCATCTTCGGTGCTCATTTCCCCACGTCTAAACTTAGCATATCAATTCTTGATGGTTGATTTTCCTGGGGCAGTGTCCGGAAACTCGTCGTCAATCCAAGTTTTTCCCTTCAAGAAGCAATAATTGAACATCCATTTTTTTCACAATAACAAAAGTTGCTTCACTCAAAATGCTATAATTCACAAACTAATGATCCGACAGCTGTCAAATTTATACACGCATCTTTTTAGGGTTAGGGTTAACTAAAAATAAAGGTATATGGATTTAATTCTAGTAGAGCCATCTATGTGTCATTCCGGGGACTTTCCCATTGACCTGTTACGTGTGAAAAAAGAGCATTGTGGTTGCTTCTTATATCCGCAAAAATAACTGCCAAATCGGTTTTCGGGGACTATGAAGGGAGTGACAGTCTTTGGCCGAATAAATGCTCGGGTCGTTCGACACGACAGTCACTGGAGTTTTTTGGATTTATTGTAACCACCGTTGCCGTTACCTCAGCCAGAACACAAAAGCATCTTAATTTGTTCTTCAGATGATGTTGACAAACTCCTGTTGAATTTTTTTTCGGAATCAAAAGTGGTTGTAGTTAAACACCAAAACATTTATTTTGAATGACTTTTTCGACTTTCGAAATTTTTCGCACATAAAAGCATATATTAATGCATTGATAAACTCTAGCGGAAATCTCATCTCATTCAAAAAATTCAAGTACTAGCGCGCCATTAAATCTTTTAATTTCCTTTCATTCAAATTTTTTTTTTTTTGATCTTAGGAAAATATAAAGCTTTATTTATATGAGATGTTACATTACTTGTGACTCAGCTACTTCCATATTATGACTCATAATGGTTAATTAAGTCATCAGTGTTTACATTAAATGCACAAATTATGCAAAATAGTGGCATATAAAATACCGTTAGATGGGCACTCCCTCCTTTTATCCAGCTAACATTTGGTAACATTTGACGAATAGTTGCGTTACACTCCGGTTCAACAGAATAAGAGGCACTTATCAACTATCATTAAGAGTTAAAGAATTAAGGATTTCTGTTTTTGGTTTTGAAGCTTTTATTTTTGAAATCTGAATTTCAAGTTGGGAATTCGATTCGTACACGTTCCCCATTTAATTTAAAAGAATGTGAGGTCGAAGCGCTCAAATAACCAGGATTATATCAGTTTTGGTTTCGAACTGTTGTCTACATACTCATAAACCTTGAGTGCAAGAAGAGTTACTTTCTCAATAGCCTTTTTTGACAGATCACGCGTGAGTCGTGTCAAGCTGTCATATTATTTTTGTTCAGTATTTTTTGGCATTTTATCATGGAGAGACTTTATTACGAAAATTCACGTTCTGTATAGAATGCGTTTCGCGCGCTTCGCTCAACTTATGGTCAACATAATCGGCCTACTAAGCGTACTATTCGCAACACCATCACCCATATTGAGACCCAGCATTTATTATTGGATAATTCGTCGCCGTTCGCAACAACCGGGACTGCCGTATGGAACGACTTGGCGCATTTTAGGTCGAGATCTTAAATTGAAAGCGTATAAAATGCAGTTTGTGCAAGACTTGAAGCCGCTCGACCTTCCCAAACGACATCGCTTCGCTCTATGGGCTGTAGAAAACTTCCAAGAAGATCCGACGTTTTCGAGCCAAATTTTGTTCAGCGATGAGGCACATTTCTGGCTCAATCGGTATGTAAACAAACAAAATTGTCGCACTTGAGACGAAGAGCAATCTGAAGAGATTTAAGAGCTGCCATTTCATCCAGAAAAAACAACGGTTTGGTGTGGTTTATGGTCCGGTGGAATCATCGGTCCATATTTTTTCAAAAATGATGTGGGCGAGAACGTAACCGTCAATGGCGACCGTTGTTGCAACATGATAACCGACCATTTGGTCCATTCTCGATCTATCCAACCTATTTTTCTTTCCCATTTTTAGCGATTTTAATAATTTTTGAATAAACGCAATTAATTTTCAAAAGAGTTTCACCAAGTTTTCATGTTTAATTCATCAATAATGCGAACAAACTAAGTGACTCCATTCAAGTGAACCAATAAAATGAGCTTAAAATTGCAGAAGCAGATAGTTTTACGGATGTAAAATACCATTAGCTGGATTAATATGCCAATATTTTTTATATTTTCGTATGAAATATTATTTTTGTTGCTAATTCAAATATCAAAATTTTCTTTTCATAAAAAAATGCCGTCTCTAATCAAGTGAACCGCACTGTATGTACAGGTTCTCAAGAATCGCGACCTCAATTTGTGAGCAAACAACGAGCCTATATTTTTTAAAATAATTTAATTTTTTTTTTGGTTTTTCATACTTTCGACTACAAAATGCAAATAAGCAAAATTTGTTTTAGCTATTAGTAATATTCACACCGCTGGAAAAACCATTTTTTTATAGTTTGAATCATGACCAACCACAAGCATTAAATACGAAATTCATAGCAGCAAAATAAAAATTAAATAAAAAAATTAAAAATATAAATAAAAAAATAAAATAAAAATTAAAAATTACAAAAAATTGACATCTTTTCAATAAAAAATAAAAAAATAAAAAAAATAAAATAAAAACATTCCATTACGCCAGCTCAATTTTGAGTATGACAACTTCATAGGTTTTAATAGAGACGTACATACATACGTATATTTACGTAAGAGTATGTGTTAAAGGGGCACTGCCACCGGGGCCAAGTGTGAGCAATGCCGGTGAATAATATTGGTGGACCGAATAAATTTAAGAAAAAAAAACCATCAACCACATGACAAGCTAGAAAAAAATTAAAATAATAAAGTACGCTCAGTAACAGAGACGACCTCACCTTTTCTGTAATAACAAAAAAAACAAAAATGTCAAGTACAACAATTGTAGCCTTCTCTATCACTTGTTGTTGCTTTTGTAACTGATAGCTTTTCTAATGACACAATATGTCACTCAACAATATCAAAGTATTACATAATTTTTTTTTTTTTTTTTTTTTTTTTGTTACTATAGAACAACAACATTCCTACTCAGATGTCATCATTCCTTGTTATTTGTACAGATAATAGTATGTGGGAAAAGGTAGACAATCAGGCACTTGGAGGTGCAGTGACGGTGAAGGGCGCTTCCGCCCTTGTATGTATATGTGTGTGAAGTAATGAGGAATAAATTAAAAAAAAAAAAAAAAAAGTTCCAAACAAAAGTTTCGCTGTAAAGCAAAAGTTCAAAAGGGACAATGTCAACAATGTTGCTCGTTTAGAATACAGTTGATTGATTTGCAGTTGCGTTTTTTTTTTATCTTTTAGGAATTATGTATGAATGTGTGTTGCATTCATGTACTTTGCATGCAGAGAGTTGCTTTAGTTTCTGCATTTGGCTTGCTTGCTCTGTACATTCGATCACTTATCCAATGTCATACAAAATGTGTTGTGATTTTATCAAATTCACATCAATAAGCACGTGATGTCGGAGATAATAAAGACAACAGTATAAAAATACAACAAATACTCAACAACAACAACAAAAATAATTAAAAAAGAAAAATAGGAATTAACCGCTGAAGACCGCTGAGATTTTCGGCGAGCTCCTCCTCCGATTTGTGGTTTTGTGTCTTCATGTTTTTACTACCAAATGGAGGTGTGTGTCTACAGTTTATTCTAAGCCGCCTCCGAACGTCCGATGGATTTTTATGAAGAGCTTTTATTTCAGAAATACACTCCGAAATACCTGCCTACCGCGAGGCGACCGCAATTAGAAAAATTTGTTTTCTTTAATTTTGGATGTTGCTCGAACCTGTGCTCGAACCCAGGCCTTCCGAATGTCAGTACGCAACGCTAACCACATGGCTATTGTGGTCGCATGCGATTATAGCCGAGTGAAAAAATATCTGTTTATTCTCTTAGCGATTGGCGGGAAATTTGAGAAGCACTTTCTCACGGAGTGCGTTGTTGTTCATGAACAAACTGATGTAATGAAGTGGAGCCCTGCATCTGGGTATCCAGTTATAGTTGAAAGACTATGAGCAACCCTTGTGTGAGATGCGGTAATGAACTCGTATGGAGTCTTAGAGCTAAAAGGTAGGGAGCTTTAGTTAAGCTACTGCAACATATTAAAGTTTTACCAGTATTTATCAGCGTTTGTTCTTCAGATGCCGGTCTGCGAGTTTCAATATTTATTTGAATTCATGTCTGTAGAATACCAAATTTGCCTTTTTTACGGATTTTTTACCTAAAACCTCATATTGAATTACAGTCGTCCGATTTCGATGATTTCGATGTACCATTCATTATACAAGTATGTGTGTATAATACCTATTTTCATTTCATTTCATACAATTTTTTTTTGACTCTGTGGTTTATTAAACCTTACAGACTAAATTACAACCTAGTGACCTATCCGTATTGGAAGCTTTCAAATCTAGAAAAATGTATAGATTTGAACGTAGCAAGGAATTGCTTATATATATAGAACTTTACATGCTTTGAAATCTTCACCATATCGCTGTGAGAAAGCAAGGTTTGAATACGATTAGGGTTTAGTATGTTTTAGGGCTACAGTTGATGTTATTAATGAAGGTAAAGCCCGCAACAAGGAAAACATCAAGAAGATAATATATCGAGATGGAAAGATGTCTGATTTTACAAAAACAGGTAAAGAACTCAATTTTTTGTATGAGTTTGCAGTTCTTTTCATATCCAATTTGTTGTTGTTGCCAAGCGCTGTCTACCCTTTGACAAAAATGTGCACCCGTGCATTTTCCTGATGGAGCAGCACGTATTTTTACCAAATGCGGTCATATCTGCTTCAAATCAATATCGAATCTGTCCAAAAGCTCTGAATATTATTCGCCAGAGATCGTTTCACCCTTTTCAAGGTAATCGAAGATAGAATCTTATGTACCTGCCACTTTGTGGTGCCTATAGCCTCAGCTACCTCACTCACTTTTATTCTCCGATCGTTTAATATCATTCCATGGATTTTTAGACAATTTCTGGCGGGACGACCTCTTTAGACGTCACTTATACTGACACGGTAACAGTCACGGGAGCAGCGTTGTATTTACAGTAACTGTGCGGAAAAATCGAAAGTTCACTGACATATCAAACGACTCTCGTATAAAAATAAACGTAACGCAATATTTGAATTTATTACCTTTTTAGGTGTTCAGGCGTTTTTTTTTTAATAAAAAAATATGAATTTAAAAAATAAATAAAATTATATTTATAAATGATATTTAATGTACATCGTACGTTTAAATGTCAAAGAAAAGCGGAACTGAGTTGAAGTTTTTTAAGCATTTATTTTTAAGAAAAAAATTCAAATTACTAAATCACCTTTATTGCATGCAATTTCATTTGCTCTAGGTAATGAGTATTTCGTGGGTAATAAGTTATTTCGGTCTTCGACCTCCCAATAATAATAATTATTTGTGCAGAAAAGCACAATATTTTATTACATTTATGCGGAAATGCCTTTAAACAAAGAAATGTCTAGCTTTGCAGTGCGAACATAAAGTAAAAAGGCAAATGTAATATATGAAAATGAGATGACAGATAAAAAAAAATTAATTGCCAGATTAAGAAAGAAAGATTTACATTTTATATTATAATATACATTTTATATTATTCGTTACTCAGAAAAGAGTTTAAAATTTATTAATGTAAGAAAATATGCAAATAAAGAAATTAATGTTAATTTATAGAAACAGCACATTTGAAAAAGTAATGATTTTACAATATATAATTGCTGTGTATAAAACACAGGAAGTTGAAATATAAAAAATGTTGAAGGGTGTAAAGTGCAACTTGAAAGCAAATTGAGCTATAAATAAGCACAAATAAAATTAATAAAACGCAGCATGATTTTTTTTTTAATATTAATTTTTTTTTTTTTCATAAATATTCATTAAAATAGTTGTAAAAAATGTTTGTTAGAACTTGCAATACCGTAAAATTACAAATTCGACAAAAGCAATGCACAGAGAAGTATACATCTCCTTTTCGCACTCTGTATTTAATATGTACAACACACACTTATGTATGTATGAGAAACTGTAAACATTTAAAAAAGAAAAGCTCAATAAAAAGGTATGCAATATTTTTCATTATTTTTTTCGCTTTGAGCTATCCGCCTACGAAAAGTGGCAACATTCTTTGTGACACCCCCACATACAGCAACACAAAGCCCAAACATACATACATAGCACGTGCATAAATTAATAGAAAAAATAAAATAAAATAAAAAGCGCTAAAGGATGACAACAACAGACAACACGTTCGCGTACGCACACATGCACACACACACATGCACACACACACACACATGCACCCGCGCTCACTATCACGTTTTTCACGGAAGTTCTTTGCAATGCGGCAAAAGCTTTTAGACACTGGAGGCGTCAAATAAAGCGCAGAAAAACACCTCTCAAGCGGCTATGAACCTTTGTGTTCTGCTCAGCTGAAATAGGCGAGATGTGGCGGCGTGATGTAAGTGAATTTTATTACAATTTTTTTTGTTTGGTTTTTTTTTTTGTTTTTTTTTAAGCTTGTGGTTGCAATTTTCTTTCGAGTGTGAAAATGTTTATATGCTACTTCTTAATATATTTTACTGAGAAAATATTGGCGGCAAGAGATGAAAGATAATGGCAGTTAGCAGGATTTAGCTAGTTTTCCGGGAAGAGTTATTAAAATAAAACTCTTAGTATAAAGCAAAGTGTTGAATGCGGGCTCTAAGAACTAAATCGAGCAAACTGTTAAAGAAAACTTAGACGAATTCACAGTTTTGGCTTTGGGAATGACAACATTAAACCTAGTAAGGAAGCTGTTAAAAATAGTTATATAAATATATTTCTTTGTCTTGCTAATAATTTACATGTATATTTACTTCATAGCTACTATCCTTGATTTAGTATTGCTTTATGGTTTTTTATTTGCTACTTTTAAATTTATTTCAATTTTTTTATCTTTTGCTTAAAAAAATATTATTTTTAATTTTTTTAATTTTTTTTTTTTGCTTATATTTTCTCATTTCTTACCACTTTGCGTTCCTCTAATTTAATTTTATAATTTTTAAACATTTTATATTTTCAACTGTTTTTATTCAAATATTTCAATTATATTACTTTTTCTTATTTTATTTTATATTTTAATTTATTTCTATTATTATTTTTTATATTTATTTTTGTCATTATTTTTATTTACTTTTTGAATTGGTGTATTTTTTTTAAATATTTATTTTTATTACTATTATTTTTTATTATTATTCATTTATCTATTATTAATTTCTCTTCTATTTTTTATTTATTTTTCTTCACTTTTTTCTTTTTTCTCTTTTATTTTATTTTTTCTATTTTTATTTTTATTTATTTTTTTCTTTTTTTATTTTTATTTATTTTTTTCTTTTTTTATTTTTCCTTTTTCTTGACCTTTTAAGATATTTTTTATATTTTTTAATTTTTATTAATTTTTTTTTATTTTGTTAATATTTTTTACATTTTTTTATATTTTTTATATTTTTTTATATTTTTTATATTTTTTTACTTTTTTACTTTTACTTTTGTATCTTTTTTCTTATTATTTATCTTTTTATTTTATTATTTACTTTTCCATTTTATTTATTTATTATTATTTAATTTTATTAATTTTACTTTTTTTATTTTATTATTATTTTTTACTTTTTTATTTATTTTTTTTTTTACTCAATTTGTAATTTTTAATTTTTGTTTATTTATTTTATTTATTTTTAATTTTGTTTTTTAATTTTTTTGTTATACTTTTTTTTACCTTTTTTACCTTTTTTCACATTTTACACACAGGTATTTATATTGTTTTGATAAATTACAATTTTTTATATTCTTTTTGCTTTTTTTTTTTTTTACTTTTAATTATAATTAATTAATTTTAGTTATTTTTTTTTGATATTGAATTTTTAGATTTTAATTTTTTAATTTTAAATTTTTTGAATTTTGAATTTTGAATTTTTAATTCTTAATTTTTAATTTTTAATTTTTAATTTTTAATTTTTAATTTTTAATTTTTAATTTTTAATTTTTAATTTTTAATTTTTAATTTTTAATTTTTAATTTTTAATTTTTAATTTTTAATATTTAATATTTAATTTTTAATTTTTAATTTTTAATTTTTAATTTTTAATTTTTAATTTTTAATTTTTAATTTTTAATTTTTAATTTTGAATTTTGGATTTTTAATTTTAATTTTTAATTTTTAATTTTTGATTTTTAATTATTAATTTTTTATTTTTAATTATTAATTTTTTATTTTTAATTATTAATTATTAATTTTTAATTATTAATTTTTATTTTTAATATCTAATTTTTAATTTTGAATTTTTAATTTTGAATTTTGAATTTTGAATTTTCAATTTTGAATTTTGAATTTTGAATTTTTAACTTTTAATTTTTAATTTTTAATTTTTAATTTTTAATTTTTACTTTTTAATTTTTAATTTTTAATTTTTAATTTTTAATTTTTAATTTTTAATTTTTAATTTTTAATTTTTAATTTTTAATTTTTAAATTTTAATTTTGAATTTTGAATTTTGAATTTTGAATTTTGAATTTTTTATTTTTTATTTTTAAATTTTAATTTTGTATTTTGCATTTTAAATTTTGAATTTTGAATTTTTTATTTTTTATTTTCAATTTTTAATTTTTAATTAATTTTAATTTTTAATTTTCAATTTTGAATTTTTAATTTTTAATTTTGAATTTTGAATTTTGAATTTTTAATTTTTTGTTTTTAATTTTGAATTTTGAATTTTTAATTTTTATTAATTTTAATTCTTAATAATTAATTAATTTTAATTCTTCTTCTTAATTTTCTTTTAAATTTTTTATTTTTTCTTTTAATTTTTTAATATTTACTTATACACTTTTTTTTGTATTTCAATTTTTTTTGTTGTGTACCTGTTTCATATTTTTTTATTCTTTTATTATTATTAATTTTTTCATTCGCATTTTTTTTATTTTTTTTAATTTTTTTTTTTTTTTTTAAATGTTTCGTCAATAATTTTTTTTTTTTTTTCTTTATATTTGTGGTGTTTTTGTATTTCTTACTTAATGTTTTTGGTTTTATTTCTATTTGTGGTTTTCATGATTTTTTATACATTTTTTTGTACCGTATTCTATTTTTAATTTTTTTTATTGTTTTTTAATTTTTTTAATGATTTTTATTTTATTCGTTTGTCTTCATATAATAAATGGATATATATATGTATATTTTTCATCAATTTTTTTCAAGTTCTTGTTATTTTCATTTGTTTTTAATTTTTTTTTGTTTTGTTTTTTTTTTCCTTTAGCATTTGTTTACTTATTATTGTTTGGCCTTATCTTTTATTTCTCTATTATGTTTATTTTGATATACATATAAAAAATTTAATTCTTTTCATCGACTACATACATCATTATTTATTTTTAATTTTAATTTCATAAATTATAAGGCACTTGAAGGGCGATTTAAAAACAAAAAGAAATTTACTCAGTTACAACTCCCTGACTGACTATTAAAAAATAGTTGTCAACAAAGAAATGTTGCAATTAGATCTTGTCGGAATGCTGCGATGACACTCACCTGTCAGACGAGAATGTGTTTTACTTCACAATAAAATGCAACAGCAACAGTAACAACAACTTATATCTATGCTAACAAGCTTGTATCTACATTAAATTCTAACTGTTCATGCAGAAGCGGCCAAGTGCTGAGATTTCTATATCAAGCACAGTCAGCCACATGCGCTAAAAATGCATACACACACATATATCTTTTTATACGTGCGTGTATATGTAAGCTCCGTAGTAGCCAACCGAGAACAAGTAGCCGCGAAATTGTGCTGCTTTCAATTTGCAATATGTATTTTCCCCTCTTTAAATGCAACTCGGCGTCCCGTCGCTTGGGCAAAAGAACCGGCCTCTTCTTGAACGGAGTGGCAGCAGCACACTCAGTTGGTTGCCAGCAACAGCGATTTGCCTTTAAACAGTAGCAATATTATCCGGCTACTTTTATGCGTGTCCGTTTGTTTGTGCATGTTTGTATGTATGTATGCCTTTTCATTATTTTGCCGGCTATTGCATGTAAACAGTAATTAATGAGCCGCTTGTCTGTTTCTCTTACTGTTGTTTGCTTTTAGCACACTTCTTACTCTTTGTTGTTTTTTTTTTAGGTTATGAGACTAAGCGCTTGTTAATGATGAGAACTTTTTTGCCAAGGAGTAAAATGTTGATTTAATATGAAGTCAAGTTGTGGAGATACAGCGTTTTTACAACAATAACAAAACAAGTTTCTCGGAGTGTCATTTCTTTTGTTATCAAGTTACGATATCTTTTTCAGGTTAATGTCATGTTAATTTTGGCGGCAATAAGCAGTCGCATTTTAACAAGCGATTTAATAAGTACTTAAAGACTTCGGGAAACCGAAGGTAAACACATATCCTCAGGAGAGCTGATTGAGGGTAGAAGAGATGTGCAAAATGGAGAACTGATTCTAGGTTCGAAGAAATATGCACAGCCCGGATACTTAAGGAATGGGTAATGGATTAATAAAGTGATATTTTATATTTCTATATTAAAAACATTTGTTGCGAAATAAAAATATTATTGTAACTCAATTTTCTTAAGATTTTTGCAAATTTTATTTTAATGATTATTTTTATGAAATTTTTTTTAAATCATTTTTATCCCACTTTTTTTTACTTTCTTTCATTTTATTATGTGATTGATGTGCGGAGTACAATCGATGCAATTAAGTTTTGAATATAACATCATTCAAATGGCTTCCATGACTTTTTTTTGCAGGAACGAATTCGATGAATCCAATTTTTGAGCACTTTTTCACTAAATCAAGTCGTATGTCATGAATAGCACGTTCAATATTCACTTTGAATGCTTGAAGAGAGTCTGGTTTATTGCAAAAGACCAATGACTTCAAATAACCCCACAAGAAGTAGTCTAATGCTGTTAAATCACTACTTCTTGGAAGCCATTCAATGTCATAATTTCTTGAAATAATCGAATCTCCAAACCTTTCTCGCAATAATTCGGTTGTTGCAGGTGATGTGTGACACCTAGCCCCCTCTTGTTGGAACCAGATATTGTTAAGATAAACTTCTTCCAATTGTGGACATAAAAAGTTGAATATTATCGATCTATACCACTCTGACTTGACAGTAACGGTGCTACCAGTTTCATTTCGAAAGAAGTACGGACCGATGATTCCACCAGACCAAAATCCACACCAAACTGTCAATGTAGGTGAATGTAATGGTTGTTCATGAATAATTTGTGGATTTTCTTCGCACCAGAATCTACAGTTTTGTTTATTTGCCACACCACTCAGTTGAAACTGAGCCTCATCGGAGAAGATGATTTTCTTAAAAAGGTGCAATTAAAGAACGATTATTTTGATAATAATATTAAATAATTTGTAAACGTTGTTCTTGCATATATCTTGCCATGATGAAATTGTAAACATTACCGAATACAACGAAGAAAAAAAGACAGATCATGACATATTAAAAATGGCCAAAAGGACACTTACAAATCATATCATCCCTATTGGAAAACCCTTTATATAGCGAATGACTGATGGATTTTTATGAGGTGTCTTAATTTCATTCGAAAAAATTATTTCTATGGGGTTTTGGATGTCGGCTGGACCAGGACTCGAACCCTGACGTTTCGAATGTCAGTACGCTATGCTAACCACACGGATTCTGCGGCAGCGTTAATATATATTTTGATTTTTAATTTTAATTTTATATATTTTATTTTTTTTTCCAAGTTTTTGTATTTTTTTTTTAATATTTAATTTTTATTTTTTGTATTTATCTTTTTTGTTTATTTTTTGTTTATATATTTTATTGTTTATATATATATTATATATATAATATATTTTCTTAGTCTTTTACAATGTTTTTTCTTTTTTATATTTTTTAGTTTTAATTTTTTTTTTTTAATTTTATATATTTTTTTTATACGTATTTTTAATTTTTTAAATTTTTCATTTCTATTTTTTTTTTATTTTTTTTTCTGTTTATTGCTATTATTAATAATTTTTCAATTTTTTTTTAAGTTTTTTTTTTTATTTTTTTATTTTTTTTATGTATATTTTTTAGGTTTTTTACATTCTTTTAATCCTTTTTAAAATTTCTTAACTCTGTTATTTCCATTTAAAATTGTTTTTTTTTTTTTAATCCTAATATTTTAATCTTTTTATTTAAACCTTAAAAATATAAGATAGAAGAGATCTGTCCGCATTTTTGAGTTACATTTCTTCTTACCTTAAAATATTTGGATGGGATAATTTATTAAGCAGCTGCACTTCCCTGAGCATATTTGGTCGATTTGCACGTAACTGATTCATTTTCAGCACCATAACTTCACCGGTTGAGCGATGAGTGACCTAAAAGTGAAAATTAGAACAAAAAACTTGATTTATTAAAAAAAAATTTAAATATATATATGTATATACGTGTATAGTACGGAAATAAAAAAATATACATAAAAACAGTCGCTTTATTTTATAAACAGAATTATTCACATATAATATACACTAGAAGAATAAACACCAAATATGCATGTGTTGGCGTTAGTCAACCGTTCACCGTTAAATTGGGTTAATTTTCATATGCCGCAATTCAACCATTTACTCTCAATGTGACAGTTGTCTTACCAGCTAAACTAGGAACCACATTTCGAGTTCAACTTGCACCAGCTGAGCAGAGTTGAGATCCGAGCACAAAGCACAAAGCACAAAGTTGTACCCACATTTCGCTTGTCGACAATGGCCTTTGAAGCGATCGCGCAGCGCACAAGACAGGCATTGCAACTTCCCCAACCCAGTTGACTGGGTAAAGTCGATTGTGTGTCGGTGTGTGTGGTGACGACCTCAAAAAATTTGTTTGAGTAACCAAACAGTAGGCGCATAATAAAGTTTCCACAGCACGTTGCTATGCCATAAGTAGGCTATGCTGTTATCAAAATTGAATGTGACAATTAATATTTAATATTTATCAAACTTTTTTTTCCCCAAATACAATAAAATAAATTTCATTTGAAAAATGCGAACATTTTAAAGAGGAATTTCCGCGCTTTATAGAAAGCAGTCTAAGCTAGTTTGGTATAATGATAATGATGATGATGTAAGGAGTAAGTACGGGAGTTTTAGTTGAAGAAGAAGAAAAAAAGACAGATTATCTTACAAAAATAAAAAAATAAATATATAAACAAAAATTAGAATAAATAAAAAACATTCAAAATTTTGTTAAAAAATAAAAAACCATTAAAATAATATTTAAAATAAATACATAAATTTAAATATTAACAATAGAAAATATGAAAAAATTCAAGAAGACTAAATTAAAATAAAGATTTACAAAATAAAAATAAATTGAAAACAAATTAATTAAAAATAAAAATACCAAAAAAAAAATACTAATGTTGATAAAACAATAAAGTTCTAAGAGAATATTAAAAATAATATAACGAATACTATAATAAAATAAAAATGATATTGAGATTAAAAAGGGAAAGACTTAAATAAAAATAAAAAAGCACTAAGAAATTTAAAAGAAGAAAATTAAAGTAATATAATCAGCCCTATTCTGCATTTCGACTCGAATCGAAACTTTCTCCGTTCTGCGGATTTGGTATTCTGGTGTAATGACGTCAACACTATTATGTGACATATTCCTATGTTATAAACTGCACCAACTCTGTGTTGGTAACAGCCTTCCGCCAAAAATCGCAAATCAGCTACTACTCGTTTAGATAATCATGTCAAATATCCAGAACATACTTGAAAGCATTTTTTTTTTTTTAATTTTGAACCTAGATAACGAAATTTGTTATATAAAAGTTTATCAATTACAATCTTAATTTCTTAAAATTCATAACTCATCTGAAATGGATGACACCTGCCTCATGAAATATCGCCGAGGCTCTTGATTCCATTTAACATTATAAACAAACAAACAAATTATATACAATAACTCTTTACAATTGTTTGTTTTGTTTTGTTTCAATTTCACACATTCACATGCACCCAGCTGATTTCGAAAATGTGTTCTCTCTTCCTCTTCTTTCGATTCGATCGTAACTCAGAATACCTAATTACGATTGTGGCGGAACGGAGAGCGGGAACGTAATCGAAATATAGAATAGCCTTGAATATGAAGATAAATATTTAAAAATAAAAATAAAATATTGCAAAGAATACAGGAAAAATCTAATTAAAAGCGATTAAGAAAAATTAACGAAAATGTTTAAAATATAGAAAAATGAACAAATATTAAGAATTAAAAAAAAAATAAAAAATAAAAAATTGAATAAAAATGAAATTAAAAAATCAATAAAAAGGAAAGCAAATAAAAAAGCCTCAAAAGAAAACACATCTAAACACAAATAATAATAAAATTTTCTAATTAAATACATTTAATTTTTTTTATTTGTTGTTTGTTTTTTCTTTAATTTTGGTTCATACAGTTCCATTTTTTACTTCATTTCATTTCATTTCAATTTATTTTATTTTCTTTCATTTAATTTAACTTAGTTTAATTTAATTTAGCTTATTTTATTTCAATTTTTTTTGTTTTATGTTATTTTAGTTTATTTAAAATAATTTTTTTTTTAATTTTTTAATTTTTTAATTTTTTCTTTTATTTTATTTTTATTTTTTTAAATTAATTCTATTTTATTTTTTATTTAATTTAATTTAATTTAATTTCATTTCATTTCATTTCATTTCATTTCATTTCATTTCATTTCATTTCATTTCATTTCATTTCATTTCATTGCATTTCATTTCATTTCATTTTATTTTATTTTATTTTATTTTATTTTATTTTATTTTATTTTATTTTATTTTATTTTTTATTTTTTATTTTATTTTTTTCATTTCGTTTCATTTCATTTCATTTCACTTCATTTCATTGCCTTTTATTAAATTTTATTTTATTTTTTTCTATTTTATTCCATTTTATTTTAATTTAATTTATTTTATTTTATATACATTTATTTTATTTTATTTTAGTTAAATTTATTTTATTTTAATTTATTTTTTTATTTTATTTTATTTTCTTTTATTTTATATAAAATTATTTTATTTAATTTAATTTTATTTTATTTTATTTTTTTAGTATTTTATTTTATTTTATATAATTTTATTTTATTTTTTTTATTTTACTTTATTTTATTTTATTTTATTTTTTTTTAATTTTTTTTTTGTCTTATTTTATTTTGTTTTATTTTATTTTATTTTATTTTATTTTATTTTATTTTATTTAAAAAAAATACATAAATATGGGAAAATAACGACAATAATTTTATTATAATTATTTATTTACACTAAAAAAAAATTAACAAATTTAAAACTTGGGCGATGAAATAAAATATATATATAAAATAAAAAAATCCAAGAAAAGTTAATTTTGCAATATCTGCTTAGCAAAAAATTGTTTTTTGGCGGCAAGTGACAGGTGTCATATAATTTAACCAGTTTCTTTGGCATTTCCCCCCCTTTTATTGCTACTCTTTTGTGTTGCTTGCAACGACTGCAAAAAAAAATTTTTTGTTGTAAGAGAAGAATGTACAAGTAGCAAGTAGCAAGTGTGTATTTATATGTGCAGCTGTGCGGTTTTTCCCAAAAATGAAAATAATAGTCAATGTTGAAACGGAAAATATAAAACTGGAAGTTAAATGGTATGGAAAGAAATGTTGGAAGAAATACAGCAGCAGCAGCAGCAGACGAAGTTGCGCGAGTGTGTTGTGATGTTACAATGACGGCAGCGGCGCTTGAACCGGGTAGACAGGTTCCGCGACATTAGCATCAACCGTTACATTTGCAATGAGTGTCGTAGTAAAAAAAACTATTAATATTGCACACATACGTGCATATGTACATTAATATATAATATTTATTTATAGCTCAACAGCAATTGGCAGAGAAGAAAGCTTAACTCTTTTCTTTGGCGCAAAAAATTAATTATCAAAATTATTTGATCATCGTTTATGAGCCCAAAACAGCCGTTAACGGATTGGGCTATCCTCTGTGCTTTCGAAAAAAAATTAAAACTTATATTTTTTAAGTTTATATAAATGTTTAGAAAATAATATAACTTGGCAAATAAGTTTTAACATGTATTTGTAAAAAAAATAAAATAAAATTAAAAAATAAAAAAATGACTAAAAAATTTTGAATGAATGAAATGAAATGTCAAGAACTTAATATTTTTCATATTTTTTTTTTAATAATATTTTTGAAAACTAGTTTTTTAATATGTTTGAAAACTAAATTTTTTTAATTAAAATTTAAAAAATATTATTTTTATTTTCTGTGAAAATGGAATTCACGCTTCACATTTTAATTTGATTTTTATTGCAATGCAAATGGTCTTTGTATACAGATAAAGAGCAAACACTTGTTAACCATAAAATTTTTTTCTTTTACAATATTGAATATCGTTTTGCGCAACGGGTTTAAATAACTAGCAAAGAGAAGAAATCATTAAAAATGCAATACGGCGTGTGTGGCAAACGCTTAACGACGATTTACATGCATACATATGAGCAAATATTTTTTTATTTTCTAACTATTGATTACAAAAGTTTGCAGTCTTTTCACTTTCGAGTTATTAAATTCGTATACACTTGGCTTGTGTTTTTTTCGTGAGTCAGCTGAGACGTCATGCAAGTGTGGATCTGTTTTTATTGGTTTTTGGATGTAAATATTTCTTTTTTTCCTACTTTTTAATGAAAATTAAATAACAGCTGGCAAAATACTTGTAATCCTGTTCACCTTCATTGAAGGTCGTTGTGTGTAAGGCCGCATCTAACAGGCGCAACGAAAATGTGGTGTTGCATTTTCGTGTGCGCCATACAATTGTTTTTTTATTATTTTGTTAGTTTAGTTGTTGATATATAATAATTTATTCAATAATGGCTGGTTGTAAGGTAAAATTTATTTGTTAGTATTCAATATTATTCAATAATATAATTATTTAAAAAATAATAATTATTTAAAAAATAATAATAAACATAAAAAAGTGCTGCTAATCGTTTAGATATTAATTTAATTTTTCCTACTTTTATGGCTTTAATCAGTTAATTTTACTGTTTGGCATTAATATTTTTTTTATCTGCCATTTATAAATATTAAATTTATTACTTTACTGATTTTTCCATATGGTACATAGACAGAAGAAATATTTCCAAATTTTTGTATTTATTTATTGCAACTGCTAAATGTCTTTAAGATATAAGAGATCATTATCACACAAATTTAAATTTAAATTTAAATTTAAATTATAATTTTTACTTTTATTTTTATTTTAATTTTAATTTTAATTTTAATTTTAATTTTAATTTTAATTTTTATTTTTATTTTTATTTTATTTTTAATTTAAAATTTAATTTTAATTTTTATTTTTATTTTAATATCAATTATAATTGTAATTTTAATATTTATTTTATTTTAATTTTAACTTTAATTTTAATTTTAATTTTAATTTCAATTACAATTTTAATTTTAATTTTATTTTAATTTTAATTTTAATTTAAAATTAATTTTAATTTTAATTTTAATTTTAATTTTAATTTTAATTTTAATTTTAATTTTAATTTTAATTTTAATTTTAATTTTAATTTTAATTTTAATTTTAATTTAAATTTAAATTTAAATTTTAATTTTAATTTTAATTTTGTTTTTAATTATAATTTTAATTATAGTTTTATTTCCAATTTTAATTTTAATTTTAGTTTTAATTTTAATGCTAATTTAAATTTTTTTTTAATTTCAATTTTAACTTTATTTTAAGTTTAATTTTAACTTTAATTTTAATTTTAGTTTTAATTTTAGTTATAATTATAATTTTAATTTTAATTTTAATTTTAATTTTAATTTTAATTTTAATTTTAATTTTAATTTTAATTTTAATTTTAATTTTAATTTTAATTTTAATTTTAATTTTAAATTTAATCTTAAATTTAATTATAATTATAGGTATAATTTTTATTTTTATTTTTATTTTAATATTAATATTTATTTTTATTTAATATTTGTTTTAGTTTCAATTAAAAAAATTTTTTAATTTTAGTTTTGATTTTATTTTAATATTGTTTTAGTTTTAACTTTAAATTTAATATTAATTTTAATTATTTATTTTTATATAATATTATTTTTTATTATTACATATTTATTTTGTTTCCTTTTTATTTTTATTTTATTGTATTAAGCTTTATTTTGTTTTGTTTTACTTACTTATTTTTTGTTTTATTTTATTTTTAAGGATTTTTATTTTTATTTAATATTTAAAGTTTGTATTATATTTTACTTTTTGTTTATTTTTATTATTTCGTCTTTTTTTTTTTAATTTTACTCTTTTTTTTAGTTTGTGTTATTGTTATATTATTTAATTTTATGATCTTATTTTTTGTTATGTTATTATATTTTATTATCATTTTTTATTTTATTTTATCTTTTATTTTATTTTCTATTTTATTTTATTTTACTTATTTTACTTGGTTTTTCTCATTTTAGCTTATTTTATTTTTTTTTCTTTATTTATATATATTTTTTTTTTCTAATCGTATTTTATTTTCTAAGCTTAATTAATTTTTAATTTTTTGAGATTAATTTACTTCTATTTTTTAAATTTGTTTATTATACTCTTTTATTTGTAAATTTAATTAATTTTTATTTTACTGCATTTTATTCTGGATTATTTAGAGAAAATTTAGTGGCTTTCGGGTCTTCCACTGGAAACCGAGAAGAGTTTCTAAAAATGTATAAATTTTTGTTTTGTTTTTGTTGAAGCAAAATCGCCAACACTTCCTTAATTCCATTTAGAAAATAAAGCAATTAACTGCCCATTTTTCCAAGTGCTGAATCGGATTTAATTAAAATTTTATTATGTCTTATACACTAAATTCTCACTTTTTTCTTCCCGCACAATCACAAGGAATTTTCATTACCCGGAATCTATTTAAATATGTATGTGAATAACCAATAAATACAATTTGAATACCAATGTACAATTGGATTGAAAGCATTTTCGTGTTCATCTACTGCAAATTAACAGCAGTTAAACACGCTACAGAAAAATAAACTATGTAAAGCTAACAGCAGAGCAGTAAGCGCTCACATAAACATTTCCATATATATATACACACACACACTGTACTTGTATTGCTTTATAGTTGTTGGACGACTGTTGCCGATGCCAAATAAATTCACAACAATTTACATCGATTTACGGGCAACTAACTGACCAACGCAAGCATTACTTTGCCGCCATCAATTACACTATCACCTCAAGCGTAAAAGCCGACGTAGAAACATCGAAGCAAATGAATTTTAATATTGCAAAAAAGAAATGGCAAAAATTTAAAAATGAAAAAATGGAAAGAAGTAACAGTAGCAAAAGGAGAAAGAAAAATCGAAAAAGATGGTCAAACTAGAAGCAAAGAAAAAAATTATATTAACAAACGCCAACATACACGGGTACACTTGTAGTTACATATAAAGTGCAAGCGCAAGCTGGCGGTGGTAGGCAGCAATACGGCAGTGGCAGCAGTTTACAAGTAGTAAAACATAATACTATAAATTCGCTTTTGTTGTTGTGTTTTGGTTTATGTTTTTACTTTTCTATTTTTGATTACAGTGTTGTTGTTGTGTTTATATGTATGTATATATTCATAAAAAATTTTGGCTGATGTGTTTGGCCATAGGAAACAAATGTGCTTTTCGCATATTCGCGGAAGTGTTGCATTGCTGAAAAACATTGGTGTTGACCATACCGCGTGCTGCCGCTTAGCAATTTTCACCACACAACATCATGCAGCGCTGATTGTTTGGGCTTTTTTTCTCTCTCTCTCCCTCCGATTATATCAACGAATATGATTACGGTTAAGTTACATATTTTCGGAAGTTATTACAATTTTATTGAAATTATTTTAATGAATGTTTTTGTGGTTGTGGGTAGTCAAGCATATGTTTGAGGTCTACATTAAAAAAAAAAAATTTAAAAAAAAAAGATTTTGGAAAATATTTACTAATTTTGATGACTTATTAAAGGATTTGCAGAAATCTAGTAGATGAAAATATTTTTCATAAAAGTTGTTTTGGTATATACGTGGTATACGAGATTAAATTAAAATTATGAGAATTAAGAAAATTGTACTAGAGAATTCTTTTTAAATTGATGTTCTTCAATTAAATTGCAAATTTTTCACTGTAGATAAATTGTAGCAATAAAAACTGACGAAATGCAATGAAATTTGCAGATCTCTTCTAAACGAAACAGTCACAAAAATCCTCGGATATTGTTAACTGTCCGCAATATGGGTCCCAAAACAAGTCTCTCAGATTACTATATATTTACCACCCTGAAGCTGCACATGGGTGGAATAAGGGTTTTCAACCGCCGAGGAGATGGTGAAGCTGACGAAGGGATTCGTGGAAACTTCTTCGAGGATACCTCGCTTCACCACCTACATAAAGAGGAATTACGACTATGTCGAAACTCCGACTTTACTGTTCTGCGTTGTTTTAGGAGTAAGGGGGCGGCATATCCAGTTTTTTAAATTAATTTTATTTTAAACTTTTTTTTTTAATTTTGTTTCTTTTAATCTTTTCATTATTTTTTAAATTTTTTTATTAATTTTAATTTTTGAATTTTTTTTTTTATTTATTCATTAATTTTTTTAAATATTTTGTTTTAGTTTTTTAATCCTTTTTTTATTTTTTTTATGAATTTTTGTAAATATTTTTGTTTTTATTTTTAATTTTTTAATTTTTTTTTTATATTTATTTTTTATTTCTTTTTTTATTTCCTTTTTTATTTAATTTTTTATTTATTAATTTTTTTTTTTTTGAGTTCAAAAAAAAACATTATCTCGAAAGTGATTCGTGAGCCTGGATTCGGCTCATCTTGAAACACTCATACAGTCGACTGCTGTTCACTTTCGGGCTCGTGTTCATCACCTATCACGTCTCAGACGTGTTTCTCAGCGCCGCTATCGTATTTCTAAACATTTCTCTCGACCAATCGACACGAGCAATTTTTTTCTTCCTTTGCTCTATTGCATGAGCATGTGTGCTGGTCCTACTATTGATTAGAGTTGCCTCAATCTCAATCTCTCTTGGTAACATGGCAATCTTGCAATATCAGTTTGCTATTTTGAACTGATCTATTTTTGGACGACCTTTAAGTGATTTAGGACTTCGAATGACTTCACCATACCATCGATAAATGGAGCTGCATCGACAAAAATGGGATTAAGTTCATCCATGCACTGTTGTTGAGTTCATTTACATCGAAAGTTTGTAAAAAATAAACGCGCGAGTGGTGTTCGCTTAATTAATTTAAAAAAAAAATTTTTGGTGAGGTTAATTTTTTAAATTACTGTAAACTACACAAATAGCACTCGTGTGTCAAGGCGTTCTGTGTATGTATAACATCAGAAAATGTCGAACTTTTCGCTAAAGTTGTCAGTTGCCATATTGCAGCACTGGGGTTGCCGATATATATAAAACAGTGCTTGTATCATAATGATAGCCGAGTGGTTAGAGATTATCACTGTAGCGAAGTAGTTTACGTTTCGAATATCACTGCAAGGAAACTCATTTTTATTTTATATTTTTTATTTACTTATATATGACAGCTCGTAGGACATTGCCATAGTAAAGATACCAGCTGTTTACATGGGTAGTAGATGGAATTTGAACTAGTTAGTGCAAGAAAGCAATCTACTTGGATTTTTGTTAACAACTAGTATTTTTCCCAGCAGGGCATTTACATGTTTTTAAATTTATTCAATATTTTGAAAGTCGAAGCTGGTTATATGATTTCAATTCACTTGCAAAATCTAATGTCAATAACAAAAATTGTACAGGCTGTACTAATACTATTCTTCTCTCTGCTCTTTCTCTTCTTTGAATTAACATTTCATTTGAAATTCATAGAAAAACAAAATAATAAAACACTAAAAGAATTTGTAGCTAAACAAATTAAAGCGAACAAGAATTTCGCTCAATGCTTTTTCAGGCCACTGTTCAATAACATTAATTAGTTTTGCGGACTATATCAGACCATATTTTGTTTGTGGGAAAAGTGAAAAAATTACAACAATAGTATAAGCGGTAGAAGTTAATGGTACTTCGGAAACCAACACGATTCCTCATCAGACTTTTTTCCAGGCACCCTTGTTCGAATTAGATCCGAACCAATGGTCATTAGGTTACGTGTGCGTGGGATTCACTTATGGGTTTTTTTTCTTCCTACATATTCACAATCAAATGCTCAGAATTTCTTTAGCTGTTATTTTTGTGCAAATCTAGTAACAAATATTCTAAAGCAACGCCTTTTTTATTATTAGAGAAAAATGTTGTTCGTTCGGCCGGCTCTTCCGTATACCTAGATGCTTTTTCAGGTCACTATTCAATAACATTATTTAGTTTTTTGAGCAATATCAAACCACATATTTGTTTTTTGGGAAGATAAACCAAGAAGTGATGAGTAAGTTATGAATAACACTTATGACCTTGACAAATAAAAACTTAATTAACACTAACAGAAACGAAAAAAGCAAATAACTGAAAAATAAAATAAAAAAATTTTAACTAAAATAAAACATATTTGGTTAAACCAAAATTAGAATGCCTACTGCTCTCCAACACAAATATCTGTTGTAATTCTGCCTATTTATCTATGAAGTGTTTTAAAGAACAATCCTTTTCTATTTATAAATATTTTCCTCTCGTTTTTGTTTAGTATATTTACCACTCTGGTTAGTTCGCCCCAAAACTGCTTCAAAACAAAGCAAAACATACAAATCATATAAAAGTACAACAACATTGCTGTAGACAAACAACAGGAAATTAAAGCGTATTTCGACAACATTTCAACTGCGGCCACTTACAAACAGGCCCACAACTCTTTCATACATGCACACACACACAAACATGCAAAACATTGTCGAATCCGCTCGCTCGCCAGGGATTGTATTGAACTTGCACTTGAAAAATTGGCAATCGAGACGCAAACGCATAACAAGTCGTAGAAATCACTTTTATATGCATAATCTCGCATATGTATTTATTTGTAAATGCATACATACATACATACATACACATATATAATACTGTATGAGATTTTGTATGCACTCTGTGGCATGCCAAATTGACGTTTGATCCGCATGCAGCGCAACACTTGTACTGTACATACGCAAGTGAGTACATACGTATGTGTATGAGTATATGCAATTGTTGTTGTCATGCAGTTAAATTGCGTGTTGCCACTTAAACTTCTTGCCACCTTCCAACCACCATAACCAACATTAAATGCAATTATTATTTTATAAATATGTACATATGTTTACTCTATACCTGAATTGATTGCTAAAGTTTTTGTTTGTTTTTTTTTTAGCCGCAACCAATTGACGGCAGACAGTTTGCGGTTGCAACGTCACTAATTGTTGTTATTGCTTGTTTATTGTATGGTGGCTGTGATGGGTAAATTGGTTATGAATACTTACATACATTTGTACATGGTTGGAAACGGAAGTATTTTTGATCGTCGGAGAAACTGCTTTTAACGCATGGTTGTGGGAAAATAATACCAATGTCAAAAAGAAAAAAATTTAACTTTCGCATAAACCCCTCCTTTAACCTGCTTATTTATTTTACTTTAATTGTCTCTTAATTTAATTTAATCTTTTATTTTATTTTATTATTTTTATGTTCTTTTTATTTGATATTAGTTTTATTTATTTTTATTTACCTTTTTTTACTTTTATTTTATTGTAATTTATTGTAAAATACTTGAAATAAAAAATTTTAATTTTTTTAAAAAATTTTTTTTTTAATTTAAAAAATTTATAATTTAAAAAAAATAAATTTAAAAAAATCTTTTTTTTTTTGAACATTTTTTGTTTAATTCTTTTAAAAAAAATTTTAATAATTTTTTAAATATTTTTTTTTCATATTTTTTTTAATTTTTTTTGAAATTTTTTAATAACAATTTCTTTATTTTTTATTTTAACTTCTTTTTTTAATTTCTTTTTTTAGATATAATTCTTTTTTTTTACTCTTATTCTTATATTTTTATTTATTTTTATTTTTTTTTACTAATATTTGTTTATTAATTTTTTCACTTTAATATTATTTTCTTTTTAATTTAGTTATTTTTTGCATAAAATTTTATTTTAAATATATATATTAAATTTATATTTTTTCATTTTTTATATCGTATTAATTAGTTTTTTATTAGTTTTTAATTATTTTTTTACTCTTATTATTATATTTTTTTATTTTTATTTTTTACTAATAAAGCGTGTTTTTATAGAGGTATAGAACTTTAAGTTGGTATTACTTTTCAAGATGGCGACCGATTTAACAGCTGTCAAGTGATTTATTCTCAGTTTGGTTTGGCATTTCATCATGAATAGACTCACGCCTGAACAAGTAAGGCGTAGATTCGTCGAATGGGCCCAAAACGAGATTACCCTTGTTCCCGATTTTCATAAGCGAATTTTGTTTAGCGATGATGCGCACTTCTGGTTGAATGGCTACGTCAACAAACAAAACTGCCGCATTTAGAGTGAAGGTAATCCTCAAGTGTATGTTGAAACACCGTTACATCCAGAAAAACTGACTGTTTGGTGCGCTTTATGGGCTGGTGGAATCATTGGTCCGTACTTTTTCAAAAACGTTACAGTCAATGGTGATCGGTTTGGAGTCATGATTACTAACTTTTTCATTCCTGAATTGAATAACCATCATGTCCAGGAGATGTGGTTTCAACAAGACGGCGCAACATGTCACACAGCTCGTGACACAATAGATTTATTGAAAGACACGTTTGGTGATCGCCTAATTTCACGTTTTGGACCTGTGAATTGGCCTCCTAGATCTTGTGGTTTAACACCGCTAGACTACTTTCTGTTTATTTATTTTATTATTTTATTTTATTTATTTATTTTTTCTTTTTGTATTTTTCTTAATATTATTTTATGTTATTCTTTTTAATATTTTTTTATTTTTTTATTTTATACTATTTGATTTTGATTTTTATATTATACTATTTATTTTGATTTTTATATTATTATTTTTTTTTTTCTTTGATATGAGTTTACGTTGTTCTTTATTTTATTTTTCTTATAATTATTTCAATTTATTTTCTTATTTTTTTATTATTTTTACTATTTTTATTTTTTTTATTTTTTTAGTTTTCTATATATTTCTTGTATTATTTGGTTTTATATTTTTATTTTATTTTTCATTTTTTTTTTTATCTTTTATATTATTTAATTTTGATTAATTTTTTTATATAATTTTTTTTGCATTATTAATTTTTTTTTTTACTTTTACTTACATATATATGTTACTTCGTATTCAGCATTTTTTTCACTTTGTTCTTTACTAACTGTTTTTTTTTTGCTTTTTGTAATTTTAATTTATATACTTTTTTGTTTTCATTATTTACATAATTCTTTTATTTATTTTTTCCCTCAGCGAGATTTTAAATTTATTTTTTATTTAATTTATTTATTTTATTTAGCTTATTTTTATTAACAGAGAAAATTTAAAAAAAAAACTGCAATTAATTTTTAACTCTATTTATTGCTGGAAAACATTAATCTAAACAAATTGAGGATGAAAATTTTAATTGAAAATAATCCCAACCAAATATTGGTCGCATCAAATTACGCATCATATTACGTAATGCGAAAGCGATTAGTTGAAATAAAAAAAATCGCGGGCTAGTTAAAAAACGCTCAAAAAAATTTAATTTTTTTATTTTATATGCCTAGAAATAATTGCAAATATAGGCGGTAAAAGGCAAGACAATTGAGTGACTAAAAGGAATTAAGCAATTTTAATTAACTTTAATTAAATGGTGAAAATCTAACGGAAACAATTTTGAGGCTTAAGCAAAGCATAAATAATAAAAAAGCGTTTTTTGCAGAAGAAAAAAATATGAAAAAAACGTCACGACTATGATATATCGTACTACAGTCAGAAAAAAATTTTAAATATGAAAAATCTAAAAATCTTAAAAGTAAAAATTTGAAAGATTCTAAATGGATAATCTCATTTAAAAATTATCTAAAAAAAAAAGGAAACAAATTAAAAACTCAAGTTCAAGTAATAAAATTTTTTTTTCTCCTTTCATATACATTTAATTCCCTCCATATTTACAACGAAAAACAAGCAGTTTAACATTTTTGCTTCAAATTCATTACAAAAACGATGTTTACAAAGCAATATATATATACGCTGAACGCACACCGGACACATCTAGTTACAGAAACTGATGAATGAGCGCCAAATTCAACAAATAGAAATAATAATAAAAGTAAATAAACATAAAAATGTACAACACAATAGCCAGTAATTGCAAAAATATGTGTCAAGAGCTACAACAATGGAAAATGATCATCATCAAATATGGCAGAAACAAAAAAAAATATAAAAAAATATAAAAAAAATAAAAATATAAAAATACAACTAAAAAAAATACAAATAAAAAAATTTACAGAATGATAATAAAATAGAATAGAATTTGCAATGGTGAATCATGCATACGCCTGGGAAGATATATGAGAATATTTTTGCTACAATAACAAATACATATGAGAACTAATGGGCGAGCATGCAAGCAAATGTACACTAATAGAATATATATTTACATATATATTTCAGGTCTGATCATACGTATGTACGTATGTAAATGCTCGTTATTTATACGTTTGATGCTTTTATTAAATAATTATTTACGCAAATACACACACCTCCGTCAAGTGGTTACTCATTCATGAATATATTTTCGTGTATTGAATGCACGCTGTATACATGGAGTGGTTGGTATTAAATAATAATATTTCGTACGAATTTGAAATTTTGTAAACAAATGTGACCTTGAATTTTAAGCAAAAAAAAAAAAACAAATATTGCGAGTACTCGATGAAAAGAATACAGAAACGTAAGCATTTATTTTGTTTATTTTATATCAATGAATCGAATTTTTTTTCGCAAAAACAGAAATCAATAAAAAAAAATATTGAAAAAAAAAATAATAAAAAAATAAAAATTAAAAACTAAATAAAAAAAATTCATAAATGTAAAATAAAATTCAAAAAAATTATAAAAATAAACAATATCAAAATTCGTAACTAAAAATATAAAAACTGGATTTTTCAAGTTCATATAAGACGAACCTGGTAGACAGAGACAGTAATCACGATTTTTTGCATGTAATGACATTCAGTGCAAATAGCTTTGTACTGTCTGGAATTTTCGTTAGAGGTAAAATAAATATTTTTTAAATATTTGTGAATAAAAAATTGTACAGTTACATAATAAGAAATAATATTAAAATTGCAGCATAGCGAATTGTTTACATTCCAAACATAACGTTTTTTTTTTCAATTTAACAAAAAAGATTTTATTTATTTTTGCATAATTGGCGTAAGCGCCACTGACGAGTTCGTTGCCAATTACATAAGCTTGGAGCTGCTGTCTCTCAATTCATTCGTTAAGGTTTGTCAATATCTCTCTTCTTCATCAGGGTTATGCTCTCTCGGAAGAATATAATTCCTACGCACCATACAATTGGAAAGTAAGCGACGTGTGTCCTCATTCTCTACCAAACCTCTTAGCTTCACTACTTTGTGCCGTATAGAGAAAACAGAACTAACGGCGGCATACCAAATTAATCATTGCGGTGTGGAGGCAATTCCATTTTGTTGACGGTGAGCTTTCATCTTTCAAACAGTATGCGATATGGAACCTCACATATGCTCGGACTTATTCCACAATAGTTGTAGCAAACTGTGGGGTCCAAAATTTTACAGATAAAGCAGAGCTCACTTAGATTCAAGTCGCCAAACATACTCTTAACCGACCATATTCTATATAAGACTGATGCATGCATGTTTATCAGCTCCGACTGATCTTTCCAGTTCCTAAATAAAAAGAAAATCCGGTTGTGAAAGCATACTTACACATGCTTTCACGATTGGAGTTTTTCGTTGATGAGCTCCCCAAGTTGTTCGTACTCATACAGCATTTTAATCTCCCTCTCTACTTTCCTCTACAAATGCAGCTTGCTTCACTCTTCAACTGTCGGTATCTTGCCCACACGGCACAGATTGATTGTGTGTTGGTCAGTACGATCCTTCGACGTCCCACTTTCCTTGAGTCTGTTAATGCGCCAGGCTTAGTATCGAATGGTAATCTAAATAAATGTTAGGACCCCGGAGAGTACACACATCTAAATCATAGGAGACGTATATTTCGTCTAATAGGACATAATCAACTTGATTGGCTGCTCAACTTACGATTCGGTGACAACCAAGTAGTTTGATTTTTTTATGCTGAAAGTTAATATTACAGATAACCCAAATTCCGGGACCTAGTGAAGTCGATTAGCCTCAGCCAATTCAGAAAGATCTCATTGTGGAGTCTAAATTTTCCAACGATTTTACACTAAATATGCCTGTTGTGCCCACCCTTCCATTTCAGTATGCCCAAGCACCCTCACAGGAATATATTACAGCATCTCTGTTGCATGCAGATTGTGGCTGGACGTTTGTTTGCAGGAGAGAACAGTAGTACTCGGCAACAAAATATTTTTTCTGCCTCAAATTCTAGATGAAAAAAAGCTTCTTTTTATGAACACTGTATTAAGCCGTAAGGGCTTTTCCTCGTTCGTCCTTGTCCTATTCATCGAGTCTGCTGGTTAGCGGTGAAGTCGGCCTTACTTTTCTTCAAAACACCAAGTAGCGGTACTTTCCCAATTAAGGGAACGGGGATTCCGGGGGCGTGCTCTTAAGTACTTGGTAATTTTCAAATTTAAATTTTTATTTTGCCTAGCAATTTTGATTAAAAATTGAGTAAACATTCTTACTTAGTGGCGTTTTGTATTTAATAAGATTTCATGAATATAATCATTTCTATTTTTATTCAAATTTTTATTTTCAGTTTTGAGTTTTTAAGTTTTTCAACAATTAAACTCAAACAATTAGATCAAAATCTTTAATGAACTCATTAAAAGCAACCTCGCGCGCAGTAAAATGTGATGTAGGCACAAGCATGAGCCAATATTACTTACGCACACGTGACAAACATAATAAAAATTACATAAAATGCAACAACACCAACAACAAAAACAAAGTGATCACCAAGCGCATGCGCACGCGGTCTAAGTCGATCGTTTGCGACAATAGGCGAGTTCATTATTGAATAACCGAGAGACTATTAGCTAATTTCATTTTAAAAAAAATGCAAGAACAAAAACAAACAAACAAAAAATGCATTCACAATTTAACGCACATCACTGCATACGTACATACCTAGGGCCACGTAGAACGTCAGCACGCGCAATGGAACAGCTTCATCGATGCGACAAATACAAGAGCGATTAACAACAAAAGCATTTACGACTTAAAGAACAAACAACAAAAAAATGTGGACAGAAAAACCGAGATAGACAGAAGGACAAGAAATTTATAATTCCGTTAGTGTTAGAACGCGCGCATTCGATTAAATGGAATTGCATTAAGCCAATATTTATTACCTATAAGCGGTGCAATAACAATACTGCATACTTATTCACATACATAAAAAAATGCGTTAAATGCATTTCAATGCGTTCAAAGCGCACGGCAGCATAACTATGTATCGCAGTAACAACAACAACAAAAAACTGTATGCACGAAGTGGCGTTCAAGTGGCGAGTTCAATACATTTGGCCTTTATTTTCATCACTTCTAAGCTGGTCAACTCTTTGTTGCTTTCGAAATGACTATGCATATTTTCATTTTCCCCGACGACAATGGCGTCTTCGTTGCGTGACGGTTATTACATTTTCAGGCGCGTCGTGACACTTATTTTAAATTACGCGCCAATGCTCTAGGGAATGTATAAATAACCAATAAATGAGGGAATGTTTAGTTGCATGTGAAAATTTAATGATAGAAGAGAAAAATAAACAAACAAAAAAAAATAAAAATAAAAAAATAAAAAATAAAAATAAAAATAAAAAAATTAAAAAATAAAAACTTAAAATAAAAGTAAAATTAAATAAAATAATAACAACAAAAAATTTATTTAAAAAAATTAAATAATAAAAAATATAAATCAAAAAAAATTGAGAGAAAAAAAGTAATAAAAAAATAAACATAAAACAAACAAAAAATTAACTAACTCGGCGGCCGCGATAGCCGAGTGGTTAGCATTGCGTACTGCCATTCGGAAGGCCTGGGTTCGCGCCCAGGTTCGAGCAACATCAAAAATTATAGAAAATAAATTTTTCTAATTGCGGTTACCCCTCGGCAGGGAATGTCAAGCCCTCCGAGTGTATTTCTGGCAGGAAATATAAGCTCCTCATAAAAATCCATCAGCCGTTCGGAGGCGGCTTAGAATAAACTGTAGGTCCCTTCATTTGTTGGTAAAAACATTAAGACGCAAAACCACATATTGGAGGAGGAGCTCGGCCGAAAATCGCTTCAGCGGTTACAAAGCGCCAAATATATATATATAAGTATATTAAGAATATTCCAGTCTAGAGTTTTGAAAAATTCGATTTTTTGTTTGTATATTTTTAAAGTTTAACTATTTGAAAATATGTCTGTAAGAGGATTTTACAATATTTAAATTATTTTCTTAGATACAGTTATTTTTCTGACATCCAAACCGGCTCGGTCTTTACGCGAAACGTTAAACGCCTTTATCTCGAAACCGTCTTTTTCAAAACGATACCCACGATTTCTCAAGTGCTACTGGACCGATTTACTTGGACTTTTTGGAGAGTCATCTTTATAGACTTCTCTATGTTTTATTATTTTAAAAAAATTCGAAGTCAAAAAAGAGGTTAAATTTTTTTTTTCAAACAGTCGTCATTTTGTGAAAATTTTTTGTTTCGATTTTTCCGTAGATCCAAACATTGCGACTCTAGATTAATAATCTTTTTTTTCTGTCAGCTTGCGAGAAGGGCTAAAATCGTGGGTATGGTCACGTGACAATTTTTCGCGGTCCCCCACTTCATCAGATGTTAATTCGTTGAATAAAAAAAAATTTTTTTTTTTTTGTATTTTTCTCATATTAATAAATAACTTATAAAAAAATGGATGATAAAAATATAGATTACTTTCTTTTTACGGAGCTTCAAAGATTACTTAAAATTCATCCCTCTAAACTAAAAACCCGTAACACAAAAAAAAATTAATTAAAAATAGAAATTTCAAAATAAAAAAGAAAATTGGCGATAAAATTTAAAAATTCAAAGAAAAATATTAAAAACAAACCCAACATTTTAAAGAGAATAAAAAATAATAAAAAATAAAAATAAAGAAGAAAACAATATATGTAGTTACAAGCAAAAGTAAAAAACCAAAATTAGCAAACAAAAAAATAAAATTCAAATAAACAAAAAAAAATCATAAATAAATATTATTAGAAATTTTATAAATAAGAATAGTTTAATATTAAATAAATAAATAAAATAAAATTATATTTAAAAAAAAAACATAATTTTAAAAATTAAAAAAATAAAATAAATAAATAAAAATAAAATAAATATATATAATAAAATTGACTAGAAGTGTTCTAACGCAACAAGTTAAAATAGTTTAAAAACTAAAATTTAAATTACAAAAATTAAAATTAATTTTTTCTATAGAGTATCCGCTGATCTACAAATAAGATCAGCACGATAAAAGGTACGGACACTGTCTTATTAGTCACAGTATTGGTAAATTATTTTTCTGGAAAATAAAAACACTGAGAAACGCAGCTAGTTGTTAATATTCTTGAGAAGGGTTTCCACGCTTATTTGAATATATTATAAATTAAATTAAATGTTACAACATGAAAAAATAATGCGGAATAAGCTATACAAAATTATTATCAACTTTTTTTAAATTCTCTCTCAAAAACTTTTTCTATTTACTTTTTTCCATAAAACTAACTTTTCGCTCTCTTCTATGACGTTGACACATTTTTAATAATTTTTTGCATTTTAATAACTTTTATGAACATAAAATGGTGTATTAACTTATGTCGAAGTATGTAAGTACCAGAAGATAGACCATTTAAAATTTATACCGACTGTATCAGAATGACGTGCTGAGTGAGCCATATCCGTCTGTCGGTCTCCCAATTTTTGAGATATATAACAAAACTTAGTATGCGGATGCATTTTTGTAGTGTATTGGTCATTTGTCGGAATCAAACGGATCGGTTGCCTATACCTTATAGCTTCCATACAACCGATTTGTTCAGTTATGTGGTATTGGGTTAAGAATTCGTCAAAAATGCATCCACTGGTGTGAAATTTGATATTCCTCACAGGAATATTCGAATAAGTATTGACAGTCAAATCGAGTTTTACATTTTACAATAGTTTGGAAAGGTTCATGAAAGGTATAAAGACTTCAGCACTCCTTTCTTGTTTTTTCTTTATAGATTTTTCTATATCTTCTGCTTGTTTAGTGCTTCCGGTCTCTATTTATTTTTATTCGATTTCAATTCATTTTTTTTTTCAATTCATTTTTTTTTTTTTGCTTTGCCATAATTTCTTATTTTGCCATCTTATTTTTTTATGGCACTAATTCAATTAAATATCTAAGTGATTGCCGATTATTAAAATGCTTTTTTATTGTTATAGATATGTATGTACGTAACATAAGCTTCTGCCCGTTTATGGTTTCTCGGAAGTACTCATCGAAACTAGCGTGAGAATGCAAAGGCATTGACAATTCTATAGCAATGTGTGTGAGGTTGATTGGTTCTCATTTCCAATTCATGGCGGTCATTCATTTCCGTGAAATTTTTTTTTTAAATACACAAAAATTCTTGGAAATAATTTAAGAATTTATAGAAAAAGGAAGTAAAAGCTACGAAAAAAAAGTAAATATAAAAAGTAGTAAAAAAAATAATAAATATAAATAAAATAAAATGAAATAAATTCAAAAGATAAAATTAACAAATAAATAAATATTATAAAATAAATAAATAAAATACATAATATAGAACAAATAAATAAATATACTTATATATAAAAATCAAATGAAAAAATTTCTTCCTTGAAGTGGACCACAGACAGATCCATTCGAAACAATTGTATTTATGGTTGGATTTACTTGAAACTTGGTACATAGTCAGCTTTTCTCAAGAAAAAAATATTATTTATGCTACGATTTTGTTAAAATCTTGGATGATTTGTCTGTCTATGTGCTTCCCGAAAATGGACCACATATAAAAAAATTAGTTAAATTTGCTCGAAACATAAATAATACTTTTTCTACGAGTTAGGAATCAACAGCAGACTGACAAATTTTAGGATGATTTGAACATGAATAAGCGTAGAACGTGCGTAGTTATGTTCGCTGAGTCATCATAATATTTTTCTGTGATCGAATCGTGCGTTCGGCATACTTCGAGGCATTCATATTGACAATTTCCTGAAAGACTTTCGAGTAGAAGATAAGCGACTCACTTATACAAATACGTAGCTAAATCAATAAATTAATAAAAAAATAAAAAAATAATTACCTTTGCAATACAAATTAGAATAAAAAATGAAGAAACTACAGAAAGCCACAGTAAGGTGTGACCGGGTCTGCTACTAAAATAAAAATAAAATAAAAATACTCCAATGCTCTCAAATCCGTAAGAACATTTTTCTGTACTCGCGTATGAGTATTTCTGTTCAGAATACAAAATTTTGAAAAAAAAAATTAATTTTATTTAGCGTGATTTAGCGCATCACTCTCCCCCTCCATCATTACATATATGTATGCGTGTTTAGCTTACATATATGTTTATACATAGAAGCATACATACATACAAAAAAATTTGTCACATGGTTTCAATATAGAAAAATGAACTTACATTTTTGCATGCTCTGCACGTCTTTATGCCGAAAATATAATTTTAATTACTTTTAATACATTAAACACCTAACAGTATTGATATGTGATACCGGCGCTTGATGGCTGGTCGTACAGCTGCTTGGCTATAGCACACCCTTCTTAGCTTTTGTTAGACGTTTATATTCGGTTTTTTTATTTTTTTAGTGTTTGCTCTACCGTTGGCGACAATAAATCAAAGCACGTTTGCACGACGCATATACGCTTGACATGTTCTAATAGCCAAATAGTGAACGAGCCAGCTGCGGACATGACGGTATATTGAAGTTTATGAAATCAATCAATTAAAGAGAATAAAAATACTCATATAACAGATCAATTGAAAAGTCCCTGGCCTACCATAGTAATATACTTTTTTTTTCGCAAAATTCATTTTTTTTTTTCAACATAATTCTCTTCAAAGGTTGATGCAGTGATTATAGCGACCCTCCAACTTTTCGGTACCATTTTTGTAGTAGGATTCATTTATTTTTCGACGAAAATTTCGTCCCAGCGAGCATTCTTTTGAGATCTGAAAACAGGCAATAATCGCTGTGGGGCCAGATTTGCCATCGATTTCACTGACTTGTGACATGAGAACGATCAACGACACTGAAGATGGCAGAACGCCGAAACCGGTTTGTCTCAAAACCAAATTTGACAAGGGACGACGGGAACTCGTTCCAATATTCATCAACGGTGCATTGTCTTGGGGAGACATAACTTTCTTTTTCTTCAAATGCGACCATTTTTCGGCGATTTCGTCCTTCAAACGGTCCAATAACGCTATATAGTTGATAGTCGCTGTTAATGGTCCTTTCTTTTTCAAGGAATTCCATGAAAATTATTCCATGTACATCCCTACAACTTAACCTTGCCAGCCGACTGTTGTGTTTTCCACACATTGGAGCGGGTTCATCGTGTGCAGTCCACTGGGATGACTGTCGATGGGACTTGGGAGTGAAATGATGAAACCATGTTTCATCAGTTGTCACATATCGACGAAAAACTCGGGTTTATTACGCTTGAACATCTCCAAACACTGCTCCGAATCATCATCAACTCGTCGTTGCTTTTGGTCAAAAGTGAGCTCGCGCGGCACCAACTCTCTCATACCCAAATATTCATGAATGATATGATGTACACGTTCTGTTGATATCTCTAGAGGGAATGCTATTTCATTTAATTTCAATTTACGGTCACTCGAAAGCATTTTGTGGATTATGTTTTTTGATGTTTTCGTCGGTAACAACCTCTTTTGGGAGTCCACTGCGTTCATCGTGCTTTTTGCTCACTTCCCCAGGTCTAAGCTTAGCATACCAATTCTTGTTGGTTGATTTTCCTGGGGCAGTGTTCGGAAACTCGTCATAAAGCCAAGTTTTTGCTCTAACTGTTTTTTTTTCCTTCAAGAAGCAATATTTAATCTACACGCGAATTTCCTTTTATTTTATAAATTTTTTTTTTACAATCAAAACGTTGCTTCACTAAAATTGCAATAATTCACAAACAAATGATCCAACAGCTGTCAAAATTACACAAACTTCTTTTGAAGGTTAGGACTACCTAAAAATCATATTGACTTAATTCTAATTTTCTCTATCTATGTGACAGGCCGGGGACTTTTCAACTGACCTGTTATTCGCGTAATGGTAATATTAATATATTAAATCAGCGAAAATCTGAAATTATTTTTTTTTTTTTGGTAATTTTTAGACGTTTGTCTGCACATTGAATTGTAGGCGTAAGTTATCCTCTTTCCCATGACTTACTCATAATCAAAAAAAAAAAAAAAATTAGTAAGTAAGAAAAATAAAAATATAAAAAATTAAGAAAAATAATAATAGCAAAAAATAAAAAAGTTTAAAAAATTTATTTAAAAAAAATTAATTTTGTTCCATTTTTTATATGAGTAGTGCTTATGAGCTTCCTGTGAATTTTGTACTTTGTGTTGATTATGTATATTTATTGCTGGTTTTAATGTTTATAGCAATGAAAAACTTGGAACTTGGATAATTAATACGTGACAAAAAAATATTATGAAAAATATAGTAGAAAATTTAGAAATAATTTGCACTCTATATCTGGAATTATACAAGTTGGTTACCTAACGTGTTTTCGAAATATATATATATATTTAAAATATTATAATATATATATATATATTTATTTTGTGTGTGTAAATAACACTGTGAACGAAAAAACTTCTATATTCGAAGTATTCGACGCTAGCATGCTTTATGTATGGTGGGACTGGTAGACTGGGAGCTGAAAGTCAAATCAGGTAAAGTATAGATGAATATCTTCACCAGCAATTACAAACCATTCCCTTTTAAACAACTGCTAAGAGGCAGATAGATCACTTCTTCTAAAATGGCCAAATATCTTACGAGAACAAACTAAGTTGGAGCCAAAACGAGGTAAAAAGTATTAAATATCCTCATAACGGGAGCTTTATCATCAATTCCCACAAAAACCTTCGAAGTTGTCTTTAATTTTCGTCCATAATACCTTCACTAACTTCAACTTATTTTATGACAATCCTTTTTTCCTTAGTATTCCTGTTAGGAAAGAGTTGGAAATTTTCAATGTGCTAGATATGGGAGCAATTAATATCTTCACAAACGGCTCGAAACTTGATGATTAGGTAGTGAGATCCACTCATTAACGCGGAACATCAGGTTACCAGCCACTGTAGTCCTTCAAGCGCAACTTACCGCATGACATGAGTCAAATCGAGGAATAAACAAGCTTTAAGCAATAATTCGATTTTAGCGACACCTATGGAGTTTTTTCGACACATGTCTAAGGCGAAACCTGCATTAATACATGAAATTGAACACCATACGAGTGCATGATAAGGTTTATTGATTTCAGGTTTACTTTAGTAAAGGAAAATTATTTCTAAATTTCTTAGCACTTCAAGTATATTATAATACTATAGAAACTCACATATATGTTTTTGTAAAAAACGGTATTACAAAAAAAAATTCATAATTAAAATCGCACGTAAATCACCTTGTTTGTGTTCAAATAGCATCTAACAACAAGTAGTGTGGCGCCAGCAAATAATAAAATGAGCATAAAAAACTTCGTTAGACAAACTTAGCAAACACCATGTGGAATTTGTGTGATTGAAATGAAATAAATAAATTTAGAAAAACAACAACAAATTTTGCCGTCTAGAAAGTGACCTTACATGATCACCATTTACTAATAAATACACAATATTATTGACAGCCATATTTGTTTGATATTGTTATTGATATTTATTATTGCATTGTAATCGATTGTTTATGGATCGTGAGAAACAGAAGGAAAAAAATAAATCAAGAGAGAGAGAGAGAGAGAGAAAGAAAAATTAAATTAAAACAATCATAATTAGTGCAAGTTGCAGCTGTGGTGTGACACATTAAACGCGCAGCAACACTTTTGCGTCAAGTTTTTTTCATATAAAAATATAAAAACAACTATTTTCCTCCTATTTATTTGTAGCACGCAAACGCAACAACACTTTGATTGTTTGACTTTAATGAACAGCAAATATGTCGCCGCTTAATGATCACTAAACGCCAACAGGCTCAATACATTGTGAGTGACTGTCGGCGATTGTCGTCAAGCGTGTTGCACGTTGATCACTGATCGCAGATCAATGTCTCTTTAAAATATGTGTGTTTGTTGTTGTGTGTGTGTGATTGTTTGGGGATCGCCGAGGCTGACTGTCACAGATGAGTTGAGATCAGATCGGTTTGGTTCACTTTATTGAGATCGCAGCGCCTTCCTGCCTTTTAAGGCATCAAAACTGGGTTAACAATTCACAATTTGCTACACGACGATGAAGCGACTTTGAAATTGCAGACAATTAAAAAAGTTGCAACATTTTTTCCACTAACATTAAGTGCGATACTTAGGAAAAAAGCCTTGAAATATGGCAAAGTGTAATTGATTGGAAAATGCCAAATTAGGCGAAAAAGCGAATAAGACGATGAAGGAAAAATGAAAAAGAGTAAAATTGTTGTTAGCGTGATGTTTTACCGTTGAGGAAAAGCAACAAGTGTTGTATGGAATGAGAAAAAAAATAATACAGTCTGCATAATATGTCTAATAAAATAATATATAACGTAAAAAAAACTAAATCAAATCAAGAACAAGCAGTTAAAACATAAAAATAAAAAATTAGAAGTACAGTAGAATATTAAAGAATGCTAAAACGTAGAACAAAATTAAAAAAAAAAAATTAATTCAAAAAAAATATAAACAAATTTTAATAAAAAATAAAATATAAAAAAGGAAAAAGGAAAAAAATTAAAATAAAATAAAATAAAAAGAGCAAATAAAATCCAGTACTAGCAAATAAAACTAAAAAATATAAAAAAATATCAGAAGTACAAAAATAAAAAAAAGGAAAAAGAATTAAAAAAAATTCCAAATAAAATAAAATTAAATTAAAAAAAAATTAAAAATAATAAAATAAAATAAAATAAAACTATCAAATATAAAAAAGTTAGAAGTATAGAAAAATTTAAAAAATGGTAAAACGTTTAAAAAATTAGAAAAAAAATTTTAAAATGAAAATATAAAAAAAAAATAATTAATATTTAAATACAAAACATAAATTAAAAATTAAAAATTAAAATAAAATAAAATTAAGGAATATAAAAATGTTTAGAAGTATAAAAATTAAAAAAAAGTAAAGAGAATAAAAAGTAATCAAAAAAATAATAATAATATTTAACTAAAAAATAATAAAAAAGAATCAATAAAAGCAAATAAAACAAAAATATAAAAAAATATTAGAAATTTAAAAAAATATTAGAAATATAAAAATTTATTAAAATAAAAATTAAACGTATAAAAAATTCAAAGAAAAAAAAAAAAAAAAAAGAAATTAAAATAAAAAATATAAAAAAATAAAACTAAAAAAAATTATAAAGATCAAAATTACATAAAATAAAAATACATATGGATAATAAAAAAGTCATTTATAAATTTTAAAACAATCAAAGAGATTAAAATTAAAGAAAAAGCATGTATATAATGAAATTATAAATATATATATATATATATATATATATATATATATATATATAAATTTATATATATATATATATATATATATATATATATATATATATATATATATATATATATATATATATATATATATATATATATATATATATATACTTAGTAGGGACATAAATACTGTTACACACATTTTATGCTATAAAATAAAAAATAATGAATGTTTTTGGACCAATTTTTTTTACATATTTATTAATATATATTGTATACAAAAAAGCAGTATTCATTCGAAATGCCCGCCTTTGGCCTTCACGCACGCCTTAAGTCGGACTGGCCAATCATCAATAGCCGCACGCGCCTCCTCCATTGGGAAATTGGCCCCAGCGCGAATCAAAGCTGTCTTAAGAGAATGAATGTTGGGGTATCTTTTGTGGCAAACCATGTCCTCTAAAACTGTCCGTAATTGTCCAGAGGGCCACTCTTCAGAGGAAATAAATGCTGGTAAATTGTTTTGGAGTCAGATTTGGGTCGTTTTAGCTTTGTGGGCCGGCGCAGTCTTGCTGAAAAGTCCATGATTGGTTTTGGAACATGGAATGGTCTTACAACAGCTTCCAAAACGGTTTCTTGGTAAACTTTGGCCGATATTTTGACCCCTTGTTCGCAAAAATGCCAGTCAGTTACTCCATCATAAGAGACACCCCACCAAACCATAACTGAAGCTGGGTGATGACCTTTTTCGACCCGTTGAATCAGTTCAGATGCTTCCTTAGATGACCGTGCATACACCCTATCATTTTGTTTATAAAATTTTTCCTGCACGGTAAAAATTGTTTCATCGGTAAACAAGATTTTTCTGTGCAAGTTATCAGCGTGCTTCACCAAAAGACGTTTGCATTTTACCACCCTATTTTTTTTTTCAAAGCTGCAGTCAACAAATGTCCGGTACGGCGTTTGAAAGCCCCAATTCCCAAGTCTTTTTTAATAATTCGACTTATGGACTTTTGCGAAACATTCATCTCCCGGGCCATGATTTTCTGTTTCCGGAGCGGATGGATTTCGCAGAATTCTTGATTTGACAGCTTTGATGACTTGAGGCGTTCGAACTTTGGCGGTCTTTAACATCCTCAGTCTCCTCAAACAGTTTTATGCACCGGTAGACGAACATGCGACTAATGCCGAGCGGACGGAGTGTTTTGAAAATATCAGCTTTTTCCATTTCACACTTAAAAAGCGCTATAACAGCGATACGGTTTCATTATCTGACCATTCCATGTTGAAAACTCACACAATTTAGAATTCCCGATACAGACTAACGCTTTACAGGTTATATTTTATAAATCATATGGGAATTATGTGGCATGCTCAATTCTCCTATTGAAATGCGTGTGTTTAATGTTGTAACAGTATTTATGTCCCTACCAAGCATATATAAATAGAAGCGTTTAAACGCTTGAAAGACAAACTAAAAATTTAAGAAAGAAAAAAATTTTATATTTATAACAAAAAAAAAAATACTTTTTTTTAAATAAAATAGAATAAAAATATTCAAAATTTTAATAATAAAAAACTAAAATATATATATATATATATAGCGCTTTGTAACTGCTGAAGCGGTTTTCGGCCGAGCTCCTCCTCCAATTTGTGGTTTTGCGTCTTGATGTTTTTACCAACAAATGGAGGGACTTACAGTTTACTCTAAGCCGCCTCCGAACGGCTGATGGATTTTTATGAGGAGCTTATATTTCCTGCCAGAAATACACTCGGAGGGCTTGACATTCCCTGCCGAGGGGCGACCGCAATTAGAAAAATTTATTTTCTATAATTTTTGATGTTGCTCGAACCTGGGCTCGACCCCAGGCCTTCCGAATGGCAGTACGCAATGCTAACCACTCGGCTATCGCGGCCGCCAAGAAAACTAAAATTAAAAACTAAAATAAAAAAATTAATAAAATAATTTTAATTTTTTTTTTTAATGAATAAAATTAAAAACCAAAAATTAAAACTCCTAATAAGTCTTTGAATACACAAAATAAAATGAGCAAATATACAACTAAAAAATAAAAATAAATACGAAAATATGTGTAATGCCAATTTGCTGCTAGTAATTGTGCGATTGTTATGTTGCGTGCTAATTTGCTTTTGGTTAACGCGCTTGCGTGCCACTTTGGTGGCATCCAGACGGCTAGTTGGACGGACAACGGCTAATCACAAATCAAATAAAACCAACAATCAACAACCAATAGCCAAAGTCAAAGTTGTTTTTATTACACACAATTTTTTTTTTTTCATTTTTTCTAAAAGCCTCTTAATACAAGATTTATTGCCCATACCAACAATTTAAATTTTTTTCAAATTTTTATTGCATGCAATAAAATAAAATGTAAAAAAATATATATATATTCAAACGAGAGCCTAAGTTTGTGTCTGAGTGCCAGTGAATGGTGGCTGTTGGCATTTTATTGTCTCCTTAGTCCAACAAGCGGCATTCATTCACTCTTATCGAAAGTGTATGGCGGTATATTTAACGACAAATCGCAGCATTTACTACTCGGTCATTTTTCACAACTCGCCTTCTTCACCTTCCAACTTTATATGTACATACTCGTATGTATGTAGCGCGACGCTTGACTTTCAAGCGCAGAAAAATTTAAATATGCAAAACATTTAATGATATAAATCATCTTGACAAATTACCCACAGGCAACATTAATAATAGGCACAGAAAATCAGCGAAACAACGGTATTTTATTGGACGGTCGAGATTAGACTAGCCGGAACCGGGTGATGCTAATGCATGCGGTATTTAGAAGTGAATGTTGGTGTTGCAAATATGCATGCCATATGAACAAGAAACTAATGATTTCTTTGCTTTCCATATATGGATGTATAAGTATAAATTTATACCAGCAATTGGCTTGCGGCTCGAGTAAAATATATTCTCATTACAAATGCGCCTAATTGTAGACAATATTTTCCTAATCTAAAGCTATTGCCTACATTTAGGCGGTTGTTGAATATGCATATATACCCTTATAAAATTGAATGTGTGCACAATATGGACAAATTTACAACTAAAGATGAAAGAAGACTGAGAAGGTGATAGATATACATACACTAAGCATAGCAAGTCTACGCTCATAAGGTACGATAGCTTTAAGGTGTGTTTAAATAATTATTTTTACTGAAACTCAGTTCAGAATTTCCTGCAACGCATTTTGAAAAATATTTACAGTACATATTTAATATAAATTAGTTCCTTTTACAATGTCACATAATAGTAGGCGTCAAAAGCCTACGCTTTTGAGGGAAATGCTGTAGAAAAATTTTCAGTGAGTAAGGTGTAGGTTAGGTTATCAACGATGCCTAAGTAATTCTCTTAACCTGTAAGGTATGGAATTGTTTTCTCGTTTCCGCCAACGTAATCTTGTTCTCTTTCTCTTTTTTTATTATTTATCATGCTCATCCTTGCACGTGTTTTCTAATAAGCACTAGCTCAGCAGTACGTTTTGGGCCTTTGTCTTGCTGGAAAAATTATGTATTCGTTGATAACTCCAATTTCTCAGTATTTTGCTTTAAATTTTGCTTAAGAATATTTAACAAAGCAAATTTAACCGTAGAAGACTCAATAAATTCGAAATTGCCAACTTCTCTAGCTGTCATACGTACCCAAAGAAAATCAGCGAGGGGCGAGTGTAATCAGAAAAAAAGTAACTTTTTACAATTTTGAATGTTGCTCAAACCTGGACTCGACCCCAGGCCTTCCGAATGGCAATACGTTCAAAGTTTGTTATGAATGCCCTTAAATGCGGTTCTTCCTATTACTCTGTTTATCTCTCAAATATCTATTCCCTTTCTTTTCAACTGTATTTTTGAAAAATAAATTTTTCATAAATATTTCAATCAAAATTTCGTAAACGTAGTAATAATACACTAATAAATTTTAATTTAATCCCCACAAAATAAGACCTTGAATGCATTGAGCTATAACTAAAGGGTGATCAAAGTAGAGGTACTTTTTTCAACAGCCTTTTTTTTAGAGATCACGCGTAAGTCGTGTCAAGCTGTCACGTTATTTTTGTTCGGTACTGTTTGGCATTGCATCACGGGAAGACTTACGCCTGAACAACGTTTACAAATCATTCAACTTTATTACGAGAATTCACGCTCTGTAAAGAATGTGTTTCGCACTCTTCGCTCAACTTATGGCCAACATAATCGGTCTATTGAGCGTACTATTCGCAACACGATCACCCATATTGAGAGACCCAGCATTCATTATTAGATAATATTCGACCGAATAGACTACGTCCAGTACGCAGTGGATAAATGCAGCTGAGAGTGTACACAGAGACCGTGGATAACGATTCGGCGCCGTTCACTACAACTCGGACTGCCGCTCGACCTTCTCAACCGACATCGCTTCGCTCTATGGGCTCTTGAAAAATTCCGAGAATATCCGACTTTTTCGAGCCAAATTTTGATCAGCGATGACGCCCATTTCTAGCTCAATGGATACGTAAACAAGCAAAATTGCCGCATTTGGGACGAAGAGGAACCTGAAGAGATTCAAAAGCTGCCATTCCATCCAGAAAAAGCAACGGTTTGGTGTGGTTTGTGGGCCGGTGAAATCATCGGTCCATATTTCTTCGAAAATGATGCCGACGAAACCCGTCAATGGCGACCGTTATCGCGCCATGGTAACCGACGATTTGATGCCTGAAATTGAAGCTCGTGATCTTCGCGTCATTTCGTTTAACAAGACGGCGCCACTTTCCACACATGGCATCAATCAATGGATTTGTTAAGAGAACACTTCGGTGAGCAGATAATTTCACGTTTTGGGCCGGTCGAGTGGCCACCAAGTTCGTGGGATATCACTCCTTTAGAACTTTTCCTATGGGGATATGTAAAGTCTAAAGTCTATGCGGACAATCCCGCTTCGATTCAGGACTCAACGGATGGACCAACATGTGAAAGAGATAATGTTCAAAAACTAAATGACAAAGAATGTTCTTTCGAATGACAATGAGCATCATTAAATTTGAATTTTCTGTCTTTTTTCTTAAAAAAAAAAGTAGGTAACCCCGAAATGCATCACCCTTTATTTAGTTTATTCAATTAATTTGTAATAAGTTAAATGCTACTGAGGAATTAATTATCAAAGTTTATAAATTGGTTAATTAGTTAATTAATTAATTTTTGATTACGTAGTATATTCAGTTAATCGCAAAAAAGCTTGTATTTTTAACATGGAAATCTGATTTCTTATAATTTTGTTTTGAATTTAAATTCCCTTATCAATATTTAATACGTTCACAAACGAGTTAACCGGCGATGGTATACTCATCTGTAAAATACCAGAAAATGAAAAAAAAAACATTTTTAAATTAAGCAAATATCGTAACACACAATTGTTGCTGGCTTAAAGCTTAACATATGTCAACTATGAGCAAACAAGACCAGTTACAAATATAAAAAAATAAGATAAAATAATTTAAAAAAACACATGTTTGGAAAAATGTCAATTAATTTTGAAACTCAAATGTTGAAAACAAAAACAACAGAAATATATCAAAATTGCAACAATCTAAATCGAAAATCAGTGAGCAACAATTTAAAAATGAAACAAGTTTGCGAAACGAGACGCGTGCGCAGTCACCTTGTGGTCGAACTGTTTGCCACGCCTCCGCTAATGTGCTAATTGGTACAATGCAAACGCTACAAAATTTATTGTTGTTAGGATGACCTGCGGGTGACTGGCAAACAAACACAGACATCTAGCAAACGACGTTACAGAAAAATTACGTTGAAAACTGTTAGATTTGTTGCGACACAACAACTGAAATCTATTATAAAAATTTTAAAATTTTTTCTTTCAATTTATGAGCTCAAGAGTTGGCATTGTTCGTTCACTTAGACATTTCCACTGCATTTGATGGCGATTCCATTCAACATTTCACACTCGCAGAGTCGACGACAGGTGCCATTGCCCCCCATTGCCTTTACCAGGCAACTAACTGGTCTTGTCTTGGTGTTGGTAATGTTTACCGTTTCATTGTACCCATTTATGCATCCATTTAGCCATCCGGTTTAGAAGTCTCGTGCGCGTTTGATGAGTGGTTTTTCTTTTATGGCGCTTTGAATTTAATACAAGTATGTCTCAGTATGTATGTGTGTGTTTGTGTGTGTGTGAGTATATATGCATGATGAATTTCGTATGGTAAATCATTGATACGGAGGAAATTAGGAAGGCCAAAAACGCGCGATTGCAAGAGTGTTGAAATATATACATATATCCGACATATATTTTAGCTGCAGGGCAGGAAAACGTTAACTGGCAATTTGCAAATATTGCCGAAAAAATTTTAAATTTAATAACAACAAAAAATTAAATATATCTTAAAAAAATAATCAAATAATAACACTTAAAAATTAAAAAAAAATTAAAATGGTATATGCCAATTTCAAATAATAAAAGGATTTGAATAAAAAATAAATAAAAATATAAAAAATTAATAATATAAATTTTAGTTAAAATAAAAATAAATAAAAAATAAAGAATAAAATTTAAAAAAAATTATTATTAAAAAAAAAAAGATAAAAAGCTAAAATAATACATACAAATAAAATTAAAAAAAAAAAATTTTTTTTAAAAATTAAAAAAAAAATATAAAAAATATTAAGATATATATATAAAATTAAAATAAAAAAATAACTAATTTGAAAAAATAAAATAAATAAAAAAATTACACGAGTAAAATGTTTTATAAAATATAAAAAAAATTATAAAAAAAATTAAAAATTTTCAAAAATTATATAAATGATTTAAAAAATATAAATAAATTAAAATATATAATACTTGTATAAAAAATAATTAAAAATTATAAACAAATAAAATACTAATAATAATAATAAAATAATAAAAATATATAAATTAATTTAAAAATATATATAAAAATTTAAATTAATTATGAACTTGAAATTAGATATGAGAAATTAGAAGAAAAAAATAGGAAATACTTGGAAAAAATTTAAACCAATATGAACAAATTAAAAAATTTTAAACAAAAATTTATAAATTTAAAATTAGCTATAAAATTTGAAAATCATATGAAAAAGTATTAAAAAAAATACAAAAATAATTAAAATTAATTTATAAAAAAAAATTAAATAATTAAAAAATTAATAGATATAAAAAAATTGAAAATATTAAAATAAAAAAAAGATAAAAACTTAAAAAAAATGTTACAAAAATTTTAGGAATATATAAAGATAATATATAAAACAATTTAAATATATAAAACATACATAAACGCTTAAATAAATATTTAAATATTATAAAAAATATAAAAAAAAATTCAAATAAAATAATAAACTATGAAAAAAAATTTGAAAATTATAAAAGCTTTCAGATAAATTTGCAGTAACAAATTTAAAAAAATGAAAAAAAATTTCAAAATATAAATTCACAAAATATATATATATATCTATATATATATCCGACATATATTTTAGCTGCATGGCAGGAAAACGTTAACTGGCAATTTGCAAATTTTGCCGAAAACTTTTTAAATTTAATAACAACAAAAAATTAAATACATATATCTAAAAAGAATAATCAAATAAAAGCACCTAAAAATTCAAAAAAAAGTTCAAATGGTATATGCCAATTTCAGATAATAAAAGGATTTGAATAAAAAACAAATAAAAATATAAAAAATTTATAAGTTAAAATAAAATAAAATATAAAAAAAAAATAAAAAATTAAAAAAAAAATATTATTAAAAAAAAGATAATAAGCTAAAATAATACATATAAATAAAATTTAAAAAACAAATTAAAAAAAAAACAAATAAAATATTAAGATATATATATAAGATTAAAATAAAAAACAACTAATTTGAAAAAATAAAATAAATAAAAAAATTACACGAGTAAAATGTTTTATAAAATATAACAAAAATTATAAAAAATTAAAAATTTTCAAAAATTATATAAATGATTTAAAAAATATAAATAAATTAAAATATATAATACTTGTATAAAAAATAATTAAAAATAATAAACAAATAAAATACTAATAATAATAATAAAATAATAAAAATATATAAATTAATTTAAAAAACAAAATACAAAAATTTAAAATTTTTGTGTGCTTGAAATTAGATATGAGAAATTAGAAAAAAAAAAGAAACAGTTGGAAAAAAATTAAACCAATATGAACAAATTAAAAAATATTAAACAAAAATTTATAAATGTAAAATAAGATAAAAAATTAAAGAACAAATATTAAAAAAAAAATTTTACATCATATGAAAAAGTATTAAAAAAATACAAAAACAATTAAAATAATTTTATAAAGAAAATTAAAATAATTAAAAAATTAATAGATATAAAAAAATTGAAAATATGAAGAAAAAAAATAAGATAAAAACTTAAAAAAATTTTACAAAAGTTTTAAGAATATAAAAACAATTAAAAAATATAAAACATACATAAACGTTTAAAATAAATATATAATATAATTTTTAAATAATTATAAAAATATATAAAAAAAAATTCAAATAAAATAATAAACTATGAAAAAAAATTTGAAAATTATAAAAGCTTTCAGATAAATTTGCAGTAACAAATTTTAAAAAATTAAAAAAAAATTTCAAAATTTAAATTCACAAAAAAAAGATATATATACATATATATATTGGAAAATCGCAATAAAACATATAAATTGTAGTAACAAAATTTAAAAGCAAATAAAAAAATTGCAAAATTCAAATCACAAAAAAAAATATTTGGGAAAATCGTCGCCTATAAATATTTTTCACTTTTATTTTTAAATTTTTATTTTTATTTTAAATTAAACTAATTAATGCAGTATGAGCAACAAAAAAGGAATTGCATTTTTTTTTTATCAATTAGCTGAAAAGTGAAGATCATACTAAAGAGATTTAGAGAAATCTTTTAGGGAAGAGTAGAAGAGTAGCCATTTATAAATAAAAAAAATTTGCTTAATAAATCATATATTTTTGAACTCAACGCCCTTTATCAACACAATAACAAAGTTTCACAACATGATTTTTGAAAAAAAAATGTTTTTTTCGCTTCCAAAATTCTTTATTGAAAGAAGAATTGATTTATCACTGCGTTACTTTCAATGCTTTTCACAACGAGACCCTCTGTACGTAACAAAAGCGCCTTTCCGATATATTTAAGCGCCTGCTTTAGCTGGATAGCTGTACCAACTGCCGGCTGCCAAGCTTTACGGCATTCCTCTCATTTCGTCAGTCGTCAGCGTTATACGGCTTTTGCATTTTTGATTTTCTGTTGTTGGTTTTCCTGCACATCATAACCTCTGTTTGCGCTTTTCTCTTGTTTTTGGATTGCTTGCATTTCTGTCTGTGTCTTTTTGATTTTTGCCGCCAATGCCGCGATGTCAAGAAAAAAAACCATAATAAGCGGTTTAACCACTTCACTGCAACGTGTAACTGGCGGTTGTGCAGCTGCTGCAACAACTACAACTAACACACAAATAAACATTTGAGATAAAATTCCGCAAAACCAAAGAAGAAAAAAACGCATTTCTTCATCGGTTATTCGCGTGCTGCTACTACAACATCGCCAGCCAGTGTGTTTGCCATTTATTGTTGCAACTTTTTCTTTTCACCGTTTGCAACAAGTAGTCAAAGACACAACAAAACAAAACTAGTAGCGCGTTGTCTGCTTATGCGCCAGCCAGTCAGCGCGCGTATTCCACCATGCCAATTGGTTCGGCCCGGCGTCATCGACATCGCCAACATTTTTCTCAACAACATTTTTTGTCTGTCAAAGCCAAAATGGCAATTGATTATCATCGCGAATTGGTTGGGTGAAAAAAATTGGTAAATTTTATGGTTGTTAGGGAAACAACTTTTAGTTTTGCGAAATTCATTTTCGTTGCTTTGATGGAAAATGTATACTCGTATGTGTGAAGGAAAATCATAGCAAAAATATAATAGAAATTTACTATATATATATATAAGTAATTATATTTTTTAATATATAAAAAATAACAATTGTACCCAGCAAAAAAAAACTTAATTTAATAGAAGGCTCTGAATTAATTTTTTTCTTTTTTTTTAAATTTCATTCACTAAAAATTTGTATTTTGAGTGTCTCTTTCATGGTAAACTTTTCACGTTGTGGTCCGCCAAAATGTAGGCAACATTTCTTTACAGTTAAATATTTTAATTAAAAAAAAACAGCTAGGAAACTATTACGCCTAGCAAGGGTTCAACCAAGTATACAAATGTAATTTTTGCTTATAAGAAATCTATATTTTTAACGTGGAGAACCATACGAAAGGGCGATTGCCAGAAAAATATGCTACGAAAGGAAAAATATCCTATACCAAAACCTATGTACATATATTTATTTCCCACAGTTAGCAAGAAGGAAAAAGCAACCCTGTGAAGGGAAGGGCAACCCTGTGTCTGTGTGGTTGTTATTGTTTCACTTGAATATGTCACAACTTTTCAACGGGGGTGCTCTCGATCTCTAGCATAATTCCATAGGAAATATTTGCATAGAATGCATTTCCTAAACATAGTGAATCGCCCTAATATATTCAAAACCTAAAGCCAAAATAATAATAAATATGTATATAAATTATGAAAACGACCGGTTTCGAATAGTATAATTCTTTATTTCCCTCGTACGGAACAAGGGCAGCCGTTCTCCTTGAGTGAGTAAATACAACTGAGATTCATAAATTAATTACAGCGGCGAATGCGCCTGAATACCTGGCTATTTCTTACAGTAACCCTACACATGTTCTGCCGCGTGACTTGCCGACTGCAATTAACAGCGATAGGTGTTTGTTTTCTGTCACGCGCAACTCGTTAGGCGCATCGTCAGCAATATCGTTGGCAGTGGAGTACTTGGCTTCTTTAGTCAGATAAATAATTTTCGCACGCTCAGCTCCAGACGCATCGTCAGCGATTTCGGTGGAATTGGACGGAAGCGTGTTTCACTCCGATGTGTAGTTGTTCTTATTTTTGCTGGCTACTGTGGTGTGTTAACTTATACAATTTTCTATTTTATTGAATCATATTGGAAAACTATTCAAATTATTAAAAATACTTAATTCGATAGTTTTGTAATTGGTACCTTCCTGGTATTTTTTGTACTAGAGCATTTTAAATAAATAGCCATTTAAAGGGTGATCCAAATAGAGGCACTTTTTTCAATAGCTTTTTTTTTTTTGGCAGATCACGCGTGAGTCGTGTCAAGCTGTCATGTCATTTTTGTTCAGTATTGTTTGGCATTGCATCACGGGAAGACTTACGCCTGAACAACGTTTACAAATCATTCAACTTTTTTACGAGAATTCACGTTCTGTAAAGAATGCGTTTCGCGCACTTCGCTCAACTTATGGTCAACATAATCATTCTACTGAGCATACTATTCGCAACGCCATCACCCATCTTGACCACGTCCAGCACGCAGTGAAGAAAATATAATGGCCGTAGCTGAGTGTGTACACGAAGACCGTAGAGAGTCGATTCGGCGCCGTTCGCAGTAACTCGGAATGATGTGTGGTACGACTTGGCGTATTTTACGTTGAGATCTTAAATTGAAAGCATGCAAAATACAGCTTGTGCAAGAAATGAAGCCGCTCAACTTTCCCAAGCGACATCGCTTCGCTCTGTAGGCTCTTGAAAAGTTCCAAAAAGTTCCGACGTTTTCGAGTCAAATGTTGTTCAGCGCTGAGGCCCATATTTCTGGCTCAATGAGTTTGCAAATAAGCAAACTTGCATTTGGGACGAAGAGCAACCTGAAGAGATTCAACAGATGTCATTTCATTCAGAAAAAAAAACGATTGGTGTGGTTTGTGGGCCGGTGGAATCATCGGTCCATATTTCTTAAAAGATGATGCGGGTGAGGACGTAACCGTGACGCTTGGAATTGACTGAGATGTAGAATTCGGAGATTCGGTATTTGGTTAATCAAGATAAGTGGAACAAATGGTAGGAACACTTAAGATCCTTTTTGATTATATCCGAGATGTGGAAAATGGTTAGAGTAGTCCAGTTGCTAGGAAGAATAACAACAATAACAACAAAAACAACAGCAGCAGCAGCAACAACAACAACAACAACAACAACAACAGTAGTAGTAGTAGTAGTAGTAGTAGTAGTAGTAGTAGTAGTAGTAGTAGTAGTAGTAGTAGTAGTAGTAGTAACAGTAACAACAACAATAATAATAATAATAATAATAATAATAACAACAACAACAACAACAACAACAGCTATTTAATGATTGTTAACCAAAGGTAAGTACTTTGGTGTAAAAAATATATGTATATATATGAAAAAATATTTTTTTTTTAGTAATAATCTTTTTGACTTCCTAAGAAGCTTAAAGTTAACAACAAAATTTTCCCATCTTCTGAAATGTTACATGGAAAATTTCAAATACTTAATATTAATGAATATACATATATACAACAAGACTTGCCCCTGGTGCCCAATTTAAAGAATGACAACATTTGCATGAGCAACGCATTAAAAATGTAATGTTCACTGGCAAAAAATCGTGAGCAATAAAGCTGAGAGACAAAAAGGACAATAAGGAAAACATAAAATGTGACAAAACGAATTTTTATTTCTTTTCACTGAAAATAGAGCGAAAGTACACATTCGCAACATACATACATAAGTATTGGCGAGTACATTTGTATGTTTTATGTTATTGCACGCGGATGTGCACATTTATTTTTCTCTTTTTTTTCTTCTTTTTTTTTTTGATTTTTTAATTTTTTGTTTGTTTTTGGTTTTCAATTCTTTTTCCTATGAATCGTGCAGCGTATACATATGTTACATATGTATATATGAAAGGCTGGCTCATGCAACTCGGCTTTTGGCTCAACCATTGAAGGTTGTAATATCGTTCAATGTGAAGTCACGTCAACAATTCAAGGCTGAAATATTGATAAAGATGCGCCAGTGTCGTTGTTGTTGTTTTTGTTGCTGGTTTGTTAGTCTGCTGGCAGGGCAGTGTCTGCTTAAGGTTGCTGTTAAGCCGCTACCCCTCTGTTGCTGTTGCGGATGCATATCATCGGCAACTGTCATTGGCTTTAGGCGGCGACTGCTGCTGCTGCTACAGCTGTTGCTTTTGTTGCAGTGACATTGTTATTGCAGCAAGTTCATTGACATTGTCGTGATTTTTTGACATTACTGCAGCAGTTGCAATTAAAATTTGATTTTGCTCTTGTTGTTTACCATGCGATGTAGTTGATGAATAAATGCGACAGAGCTTCGAGTCATCAACAGTCGAATTTGAATTTTTTTTATATTTTTTTTTCATTTTTTTTTTGATTGTAAAAAATTACAAATGATAATTAAGCAAGAGGAATTGAAAAAATAGCTTTTAAAAAGCAATAAAAATATATGTTTAAGTAAATTAATTCGAATTTTAATAAAATTATAAAATAATTGGAAATGAAGCAAGTAGCAATGATTTTGAAAATAGCATTGAGGGACCAGTGAAATCCTCTTTTACACCTAAATGAAAATTAAAAAAATTTCTTTCAGTTTAATTTTTTTTTTTGTAAATTAAATTTCTGTTAACAAAAATATATAAAAAGGTTTCTTTAAATAATCCATTTATTTGATAATTTATATGAAATAAGGATTCCAATTAAGCAAAAGAATTAAAAAATAAAAGTTTATCTATATATAATAAAGAAAAAATAAGTTCCCTTTAACAAAAAAAATTTGAATTAATTAAAATATTAATACAGAGAAATTAAATTTAAGTTATAACGAAATAATCCGAAAAGGAGCACGAAATTATTATTTTTTTACCAAAATTTCAAAAAAAAAATTAAAATTTAAATGCTTTTATAAAGGGTGATCCACTTCGAGCATTTGGACTGGTAACTGGCGAATGACATGCGGATGTTTTGCTCAAAGGCCTGAATCGAAGCGGGATTGACTTTAGACTCTACAAATCCCTACATGAAAAAGTCTAACGGTGTGATATCACACGATATTGGTGGCCAATCGATGGCTCAAAACGTGAGAGTATCTACTCGCCGAAGTGTTCTCTCAATAAATCCATTGATTGATGCGTTGTGCGGGAAGTGGCGCCATCTTGTTGAAACCAAATGTCGTAGAGATCACGAGCTTCAATTTCAGGCATAACATAGTTGGTTATCATGGCGCGATTACGGTCTCCATTGACGGTTACGTTCTCATCGGCATAATTTTTGAAGAATTATGGACCGATGTTTCCACCGGCCCACAAACCACACCAAACCGTAGCTTTTTCTGGATGAAATGGCAGCTCTTGAATCTCTTTAGGTTGCTCTTGTCCCAAATGCAACAATTTTGCTTGTTTACATATCCATTGAGCCAGAAATGGGCCTCATCGCTGAACAAAATTTGGCTCGAAAGAGTCAGATCTTCTTTTAACTTTTCAAGAGCACATAGAGCGAAGCGATGTCGCTTGGGAAGGTCGAGCGACAAAAGCTGTATTTTGTACGCTTTCAATTTAATAAACGTAAAATGCGCCAGGTCGCTCCATACCTTAGCCCGAGTTGCTGCGAACGCCGTCGCGTCGACTCCCCACAGTCTTCGTGTACACTCTCAGCTACGACCGCTATATTTTCTTCCCTACGTGCTGAACTATTCGGTCGAATATTATCCAATAATGAATGTTGGGTCTCAAACTGGGTGATGGTGTCGCGAATAATACGCTCAGTAGGCCGATTATGTTGACCATAAGTTGAACGAAGCTTCGCATTCTTTACAGAACGTGAATTTTTGTATTAAATTTGAATGATTTGTAAACATTGTTTAGGCGTAAGTCTTTCCATGATGAAATGCCAAACAATACTGAACAAAAATAACATGATAGCTTGACGACATGACTCACACGTGGTTTCAAAAAAAAGGCTATTGAAAAAAGTACCTCTACTTATTAGTAAAAAAAGGGAAAAATGGAAAAAAATTCTACAAAATAAAAAAAAATATTAGGTTTCTATTTTATGAAGAAAAGGAAAAAATAATTGTTTGTTTTTCAATAATCAATTAATCTGAAATAAGAGTTCTAATTAAAAGAAAGATTCAGTTATAATTTTTTTTGTGAAAAAAAAATTATCAATAATTCATTTAATTTATAATAAGATAATCTGAAGCGAAGCATATTTTTCAAAATATTATAAAAACATTCTACGGATTTTTTATTAGTAAGAAAGTGAAAACTGTAAGGATTAACAAAAACATATATAAAAATTTAATAAAAAGCTTAAAAGTTTTCATATTAGCAAACAAAAAATAATTATTAAAAAAAAAATATAAGCAAAAAAATATATTCAACTTATGCTTATCAAAAAGTAATTGAAATGAAGCATAATTGCAACGTTTTGAAGTGCTAAATATATTAAATGTTTTTTTTTTTATTAATTTAATTTTATTTATTGCTTTAACACAAGTAATAATCTTCTACTCTACTTACATACATACATATTTTGCAGCAACATTGCCGTATAATTCAGGTTGCGCAACATGTTGCCAAGCACGCTGAACACTGAAAATTGATACTTGGGGTTTCAAAAAAATATCACTGGTTTTCCCTACAACTTCAGCTATATATATTGAGCCGATTTCAAAATATTTACATTCGTACAGTTACGACGCGCCCTGATTTGGCGGTTTTTTATTTCGACAAAATACTATTTTCTAAGTCAGCCAGCAAGCTAGAGATTCAAACAAAACAAAAAAATCTAATCCAAACAAATGAAACGCACAGAAATGCAACGTTAAAAGAAAAAAAAAAGAAAAAAATTTGTATTTTTTGGGAGCAGTCACAATGACGGTACAATTGCTAATTTTATTGTTGTTCCTGATGTTGTTGTTGTCGACTGACTCTTGTTGTTAAATCTGTTGTCATCGCTGCTGTTAATGTTGACAACATAGCGGCGTGGATGGCGCCATTGGCGCATAGCGACACGTACGCGAGCAGCAGCGACTCATTACAATTGCACACAACAGTAACAAAAACAACAACGACAACGATATCAACAGGAGCAGCAGCAGCAGCAGCAAAAAAAGTGTGCAGCAGGCAAACACTATACTAAATAATATATAAAAAAATATTATAAAATTCAAAGAAGTAATATAAAAAATAAAATGTAAAATGAAGCTCAAACGCTGGCGTATAAAATAAGAAAGCCTAACAACAACACCAGCAACATATACCTACGCAACATGCACCGTCGCCACAATGACACATTTCAAATGTAGAATGGGTGCAGCCGCAATGACAACGAGCTGCGAGAATTGCAGCAAACGAAAATTAAAAAAAAAATTTAATAAAGTCAGCAACAAATGCCGAACATAAAAACGCTTTGACAAAATCCAGTGAGACCGCCGCTTACAAATCGCGACAATAATAAAATGTAACCAAGTTTTTTTTTATGGAAAACATGACAAACTTTAACCAGGAGAGCACACAAAAAAAATTAATGCACCAAAAAATGAGATGTAAAAAATGTATAAAAAAATTTTTTTAATTAAAAACAAAAATTAAAAATTTCCCCAAAAAAATGAAGAATTAAAAAAAATATATATATGTATATATATAAATATAATAAAATAATAAAAAATATAATAAAATACGACGAAGAGAATAGAATACTAAATTTCTTACACGCTTTTTTTCACAGATTTTTTACCCAAAATCTGAATAAATCGCTAAAGAGGGGGGTTAGGGTTTTAAAATTATTATTTTTTTTTTCAATTAAAAATAAAAATTTCCTGAATGAACAATATGTCGAGAACATTATGTACAAATTTTAAGTCAATCCGAGTAAAACTAACGGAGTTACAGCGTTTCAAACGACCGGCCGTGCTACCTGATTTTTATACCTGCCCGGTAGCCGCCCCCTATTAGAAAACAGCTGCAAATTCATTTGTTATCCCTTTCCCTTTCTCCGTCTATGTGTCTTTCAAAAGACTGGAGCTGGCATTGATGACTCTATGTAAGTATAAAAATTAATATTCTTTTATTGATGGTTTATTTCGAATTTTCAGGTATGAAAAACTTTAAATCGATTTTCCCGAAAACGGCTTTTTTGAAGTTCGTGAACATCACAACACAAAATCTACTGAATCGATCCTTTTGCAAATTTGAACATTACTTCTTCACATAAATCAACAGGTAATCAGCAAGAGTTTTTTTTTCATCTTTTTCTATTTTTTTAATAACAAATTAACCGCGATTTTTTTTAGCTAAAAAAAACTCTTGCTGATTACCTCGAGAAATACATTACCTTTAAAATGCATATCAATTTTTTTGTTTCAGATAATCGGTAACGAGTTATAATGTACACCGCAAAACCACTTTTTTTCAAGGCACCTCTGGAGATTCACCGTCACCGGCTTATTTATTAATATTTTTCTTTGAAAATTTTTTGTGACATACTTCAAAAGTTGTACAATAATATGTAATAAAATTTAATAAAATCATATTATTGATGTCGCCGAAAAAAAATCATAAAAATATGCGGTTTTCTCGCCTTTAAACACTAACCCCCCCAATCTAGAGGGCCACAAAATAGGCCTTTTTGAGGTTTTTTTTTTCGAAAAAACTTTTAAATAAATCTGATTTTTGACAAAAGGCATTTATTACACACATAATTAATAGCTTATAATTATATTTTAAGAAAAATTGATTTAAAAATGGCGGCTCCCTAGGATGTCTCCAATTTTTCGGGAGCTACGGTCGGACACACAGCTCTTGTAATTTTTTTTATTTTAATAAGTTGTTGAACGGTTTCCGCTTGTAAATAGCAATAGCTACAGAAGTGCGTGGAATTTTTTCAATACATGCATTTCTGACAAAATGGCGGGTCTCTAAAGAAAAAAGTAACAATTTGGTCTAAAAGATTTTTCGAAAGTTGTTAATAAAAAAAAAACTATGCAAGATAAAAAAATCCTACGTACTTCTGTAGATAATGTATTTCTGAAGATGTTGTCAAAATTTCAAGTGTATCGGTTGTAAATTGTTTCTGAGTTCTGTTTCCGGCCAACTTGAAAATAGCAGTTTTAAGATAAATGCGTTTAAAGTTTTGAATATGCCTTACTGACTGAAACAGACGCTTCAAAAGGAGAACGAAAATGGGGCATTTGGAAATTTTTATCTCTGATAATCTTTCGGGATAACATATTTGAGACCATAATGTATTATTTGAAAGAAGAAAAAATCTATTTTCCGTAACTACTTAAACAGGAGCTAGAGGTTTTAATCGTTCGATTTCGATGATTGTCCAAACTTCACGCTTCTAGATCCATTTTGAACGGATTTATGGCACAAAAATTCAAATTGAAAAAATTGGTTGGTACATATTAAGGTACCAGTGCATCCATCAAAGTTTCGTGTACATGAAAGGCATAAAAATATTAATAAGAAAAAAATATATAAAAATATAAAAAATAAAATTTAAAAAAAAATTGCTTAAAAAATTTGTCTGATATTGCTTTCTGAAGTGCATTTATGTAAATCTAGATTTTTATATACATACACATAAGCATCCATTCAAGCATATTTACATTTGTATTCATGTTTATGTACAAATGTAAGTATGTTGCCGCAAACGCACAACACTTTAGCCTCGGCCCTTTTTAATATCACCAAATTGAATTTAACTTTGTAACGTGTCTGCGCGGCATCAAACGTCGGCGTTAGCGCTGCCAGCCGCCATCGTCTGTTCATTCTCAAACGTGTCAGAATTTTTATGAATGAATTTTGTGTAATTGGATACGCAACGCAAACGAAAGCAGATAACAATAACAAATGTGAAAGAAACAGCAAAACATTTACAGAATTAAAAATTATCTGCAAACACACTTACATAATAAATGTATGTATGTATGTATGTAAATATGTATAGAAATGTTTGCTTTTGTATGTGATTTTATTTAAGTTTATTAATGTCACATTCTATACTTGAGAGAAATGGTTCTACTTCATAATCGATTAATTATTCAATAGGGGAATTCTGTAGCTTTCGTTACGATTTGACGAGTTGTTAACTAACGAATTTTGTCGCTTGCACTAACGATTGGGTGATTCGTTAACTCAATTACAACGATATTTGACATTTCCTTTTTATTAAAATGGAGCAAAGGTGGCGCCATAGCTTAACAAAACATCAATATATGCGAAAAGCACAAAAAAAAAAATTAAAAACAAAAAAAAATTCGGGATAGTAACTATTTTTAATAAATGAGTTCCCATTAGTGCAATCGATAATCCCAGAGGTACTTTCAACAAATGGTGAGTTTAATGGAGTGAAAATCTCCCTTACCTCTCGCCATTCTATTTGAGTCATAAGGAATGTAACCCTCGCGAAAACCATCGAAAGGTTGATTGTGTCTGTTACTCAATGTATACAGCGGCTAACGGTGGACTGGCTCATGGCTATACCCCACTGCTCTCAAACAGGATGTTGATAGCATCCAGTTGCGAAGAATCTCAAGGCGGTTAGAACGTAAAAGCAATTTAAAAGTGTTAGAAATTGAAAAACATTTGAATGCTATATTATTTATCTGTTTCTCTGTAGATATCGCCGTTATTCTTCTACTTTGGATATCAAGCTGAGCAATGATTTCTTGAACTAATTATGGCGTCCATCGATGTAACATTCGAAATTTTGTTGCACTTAAGTTGAAGGAATCATCCACTTCTAGCAGCAAACTGCTATCCCTGACGAATAGTACATTATTTCCTCGTCTTGGGATAAAATGTAGGCCAAATTATCAAAAGACATTTTTTTGTGTAATTTATTTTAATTTAAAAAATAAAATTTTTTTCTATGGCGCTAACAACCCCGAAATTTTTGTCGTTTAATATAAAACTTATCGAGTAGTAGTTAACGACAACAGCAGATCACGCTATAGCGAATATCGTTAAAATATGCTTAGCGAAGACTAAAATCGCTAAAATTACCGTTAAGTATTTTTATCGATCCGAATTTCACCACAGGTCTCAACACATGCTAATTCCTTGAGAAATAGAGTGAATAACTCATTATGCATTGAGGCTAACTGCAGACCGCCGTCCTTAACACATCTTTCTTGCTATGTGTATTGGTGTAGTGTACCTTCCCTGTAGTGAAAAGTTTGACCAGTATGCGAAAATTCTAGTATGAAAGAAGAGAACAGAAATAATAGTAATTTTCACCATCACATCATTCCTGTGTTATTGTTATTTTTAGTATGTCAAGGCTGAATGTCACGCAGTAGTATATCGGCGCTCTCTACTTCATAACGGTGGCCGAGTGATTACAGGTTATCACTGTTGTGCGTGAGGTTCTCGGTTGGGATCTTGCTGCAGGCAATTTCATTTTAATTTGTACTTTAATTTTAATTATAATATTAATTTCATTTTTAATTTTATTTTAAATTTTAATTTTGATTTTTATTATAATTTTAATTTTAATTTTAATTTTAAGTTTAAGTTTAATTTTAAGTTTAATTTTTCGTACAATTTTAATTTTAATTTAAATTCTAATTCTAATTTTAAATTTAATTTTAATTTTAATTTTATTTTAAATTTTAATTTAATTTTAATTTTAATCTTGATTTTAATTTTAATTTTAATCTTGATTTTAATTTTAATTTTAATTTTAATTTTAATTTTAGTTTAAATTTTTAAGTTTAATTTTAATTTTTATTTTTATTTTAGTTTTAATTATAATTATAATTATAATTATAATTTTAATTTTAATTTTAATTTTAATTTTAATTTTAATTTTAATTTCAGTTTAAATTTTTAAGTTTAATTTTAAGCTTATTTTTTGTTCAATTTTAAGTTTAATTTTATTTCTAATTATAATTTTAATTTTAATTTTAATTTTAATTTTAATTTTAATTTTAATTTTAATTTTAATTCTAATTACAATTTTAATTTTAATTTTGATTTTAACTTTAATTTTAAATTTAATTTTAATTTTAATTTTAATTTTAATTTTAATTTTAATTTTAATTTTAATTTTAATTATTATTTTTATTTTAATTTTAATTTTAATATTAATTTTAATTTTAATTTTAATTTTAATTTTAATTTTAATATTAATTTTAATTTTAATTTTAGTTTTAAATTTAATTTTAATTTTAATTTTATTTTAATTTTTCATTTTAATTTACTATTTTAATATTAATTTTAATTGTAATTCTAATTTTAATTTTAATTATAATTTAAATTTAAATTTAAATTTAATTTTAATTTAAATTTTAATTTTAATTTTAATCTTAATTTTAATTTTAATTTTAATTTTAATTTTAATTTTAATTTTAATTTTAATTTTAATTTTAATTTTAATTTTAATTTTAATTTGAAGTTTAATTTGAAGTTTATTTTTAAGTTTAATTTTTTAAGTTAATTTTATATTTAAATTTTGATTTTAATTTTAATTTTAATTTTAATTTTAATTTTAATTTTAATTTTAATTTTAGTTTTAATATTAATTTAAATTTCAATTTTGATTTTAATTTTAGTTTAAAAATTTTTTTTTACTTTAATTTTATTTTAATTTTTTTTTTTTTTTTTTTTTAATAAAATTTAACTAGTATGAGGTTGATGCATAGCTGGCCAATCAACAGTAGTAGAGAAAGGTCACCTCCCCCGGTATCGTACGTTTAAGTACTGCTGGTGCCTCAAGCTCTCTGCAAGAGCTACAAAAGCTCGGTAAGCTCATTAATGTGTCAGATGCTTTTATGATTTTGCCTTTATTGTGCAATATTTCAGGATATGTCACAAAACTACTAAATTTTTCACAGATCACTTTTATTAACGCCATTAATGAAGAGACGATTTTTTATATTTTTTTTGGTATTATATTCCATTTATTATTTTTCTATTGCTTAAATTAGAAAGAAAAAACAAATTGCATAACATACTTATTTTCATCAAATAATGAAACTCCTAAATTCGCATTTTTTTTAACAATGTTATATGTAACACTGTTATGAGGGTCAGAGTTTCATAATCGTTGGTTTCAATCATCTTTTATGCTACTTATATAACCACTCTTTTGATATGCAAAAATTTTGTTTCCTACACAAACCCACACATTCGAGCATTCAAAATCCCACTGGCAATACCATTCATTTGACAAACAATTAGACAATGATAACGGTTAATTTTCTCAGCTTTATTATTACACACACACAATATTACTTTTACTTTATTCAATTTTGAATACTTCTTTGAACTCTTTTTCCAACTTCCGTGATTTTATGACACTTTTGTTGGCGTGAAATGGAATTTTCAAGCAAAAAAAAAACCAAAATATAAAAATGTAATAATAAAAAAATAAGAAATCAAAAAAATAGTTTGTATAGAAAAACGGACATTAAATGAATTGCGAATGGCGGCCACTGACCTTTCACGCTGGCGAAATGGGTGGCTATGTGACTGCTCACTGAAGTCTAAGTATGTGTGTATGTATTTATATGACCTTTGTAACATTGTCGATTTCTATTGCCGTCAAAACAAAGCAAATCTTCAATATCATATCTCAAATTTTTTTTTTTTTAGCTAATATCAAGCATTGTTGCAGTGTGTGTATGTATGTGCGTGTCTCTGTTTGCATGAAAGTGAATTGCATACTTTACGGTCGCACATTTTGAAGCTACAAAAAAATTAAATATAGCCAAAATATGAACAATGACGATCGAAAAACAATATGATGAGAGCTTAGATCCCCATGCTTTCGACTCGTCGCACCTTCTATTGTGAATGCATGCAAACACACGAACATACAAACATCAATTTGATTTGCAGCAGCAAGTGCGGTAAGTGGGAGTAACATGGCATAAAATATATGACCAGCAGCAGCACATACATATGAATGTATGTACTTATATATGCAATGCCATATACATGTGGAAGCATCTAGGCCCATCAGATTATTTGATAAAAAAAAAATTTTTATACTTTTATTTTGGTTTAAGAAAAAGGCAAGTGCGTTATTAGTATACGATTATGGGAGAGAAATTGTATACAGCCACATACATATGTACATAGATTTACTGAAAATTGCATGCAGAAAAGTGCACGCAATAGAAGTAGGCGGCGATACGTAATTTATAGCTTTTTGAAATGCAATGATGTGTTTATTTAAAAATATAATAAATTTTAAGCAATTATTAAATCAGTAAGAAAGGAAATTCACCTCAGTTTAAACAAGAAAATGCTATACCATTTTGATAACTTAATTTTACATAAATACATATTTGGATTTTCCTAGCTCAGCGGGGCACAGTGGTGTAATTTATTTATTTATTTATTATTTTTTTTTTTTTTTGTTAGTTGGTTTTACTTACATCCAAAATATTTATAAATGAAAATGAATTTCTGCACGTTTATTTCATTAAAATTTAAGAAAAACTGGACCAATTTGGCTAATCTTGATCTTGAAATAAATGTGGAAGTTCAAGAAAGTTTTAAACGGTTAGAAACATCTGGAATGTGAATCAGATACCAACCAATTCGAAAAAAATCCTATATACTTGCAATATGGTACATTGGGTAGGTAGCTTCTTGCTTGAGCTGCCATTAACATTATTCATTTCGTACGGAAAGTGGACCCGGAACCGATATATTCGAAAAATCATATTATTGTTCAATTTCTTTCAGATTTTTTTCATAGCCGGATTCGACTGAGATCTTTAATCCTCTGCGGGTTTACCCGCGGTAAGGCATGCCTGTCGTAAGAGGCGACTAAAATCCAATAGTTGCCACGACTATATACTATATACCGTAACGACCCGAATTTTATTCGGCCAAGGACTGTCACTGCCGCCATATTACTCGAAGCCCAATTTGGGGAATTTTTCTGTGGTTAAAACAACAACAACAACAATAAGATCTTTATGTATAGATCGATATACACATATAGCTTTTTATTTCCCAAAATGGACCAGCTTAAAATTTAGAATATTTTATTTCCAGAAGGTGGATCACATAACAACTCGCAGAAAATTGTTGTGTTGTGGCGTCCTTGCTTTCGTTGTTCACCCCAAGGTGAAGAGTCAAATGATATTTTCTCTGAATTGAACAAAATACAGAGTCACAAGATCGTGAAGTCTGTCTTTTAGTAATATATTATATTCATCGACTTTCTTGATTGGTTTTTTAAGATCAAAAGGCCAAAATTTAAAAAAAAAATCACCGTGTCGCCATTCAATCAAACCAATGGCAAAACCTATTAAATTGCACTTCGAAATGTCCCCATATCCACCATGCTCAACAAATTTTTCTTCAAAATACTACTGCCTGGAATAACTGGGTGGCTCTTGATAGAGATTACATCGATGAATAAAGATAATTTTGAACAAAAAAAGAATATATAAATAAAATACAGCTGCGATTTTTTCATTTTATCAGGGATTATGCAGTCTATGTGTTATATATATGTATATAATTAGTGTATTTTTAGTTTTTTTTTTTTTTTTTTTTTTTTTAAAAAAAATGACGATGCGTCCATATGTTACTATTTTAAAATTTCCTGAAGTAAGTGATCGACCAAATGGATTGGATATTAATTGTTCAACATCAAAATCTTACTTCAAAGCATTTGAAAGAAAAAATGTAATGAAAAAAAAACAATCAAAAATCGAAAATTTAAATAAAAGCAAAATTTTTTTGAATTATACTAGCAGTTCTTAAAACAATTGCAACAACACCTTTCTTTTTAGATTTTCTTAGACACTATGGGCCGCGCTAAAAATTAAAAAATATAATTCTCACACTCAGCAAATTTTGCTTTCAATATTATTTACTTTGCAAGTGTTTAGGATTCATTTACACCACATTTAATATGGAAAAAAATATGCCAAGGTGGATAATTTCATTGTTAAATTTTTCTAAAACATACATACATATGTAGGTACATATATAAAAATCAGCACATAAATGTTTACATTTCCCTATCGAGTAAACAAAAAGGAGTACATTAAATTTTTTTTAACTTTTCACAATATTTGCTTAAAACACTGAAGCAACACTGCAAATAAGTCTGTGATGAGCATAATTTTTGAGTAAATAAATATATTCATATACATATGTCGATATTTGTTTCATTGTGCCCATCCTACTCGATTAAAAAACTCGAGTTAACAAATAAAATGATATTTTCATTGATATGTTAATACTCGTATGCATACATGAATGAGTTTGGTGAGTTCATTTATGATTGGTAATTGATAGAGTTGAGTGTATGTTATACCAACGCTTTGCATAGTTAACGGTAACAAATTGTTCGCTTGAGCTTGCGAAAGAAAAGCTGTTACAGTTACATATTCATTCAAAATTGTTTATTTGTAATTATGTTAAGCAGCTTAACCTTGTTCGTAGAGCGCCTCTTTGCCTGCGTGATACCCTTACATAACTGGAGTCTGCGGTAAGGGGGGGGGGGGGGATTGATCTTGCTGTAATCATCATCAACATCGCCAACATCGTTTCTCCACAACTTACTATGTGGTGAGAAAGTGATTATAAACTGTTTATTTTCCAAATGCTGTTTTTAACTATCTTAATTGAATACATAATATACTTACGTATATGCAAACATATAACATTTATATAGCCTAATGGTTTGCGTGTGTGTGTTTATTACGAGTTTTGGTTTAAATACTTCTCTTAATGAACGAATTTCGCAATATTTTGAGCTTTGCGGAGTTTTTTTTTTTTTCAAGTAAAAAGGAGAACTCATGAAAATGAGGGATGTAATTTGCCCTCATGAAAATTGGATTTTGCAAGTGATATGGATTACCGTTAGGTAAGCAATGACGTACTCAAACATTTATTGTTAGGGTTTTATTAAAGAAAGATTGCGTAATTTTCAAATGCATTACAGACTTTCCAAATTCATTACTCGAAAATTATGCAAAAAAAATTTAATTAATTAATTAATAACAAGAAAAAGAGGACTTTATACCGTTATGCATTTGGGAGTTAAATATCAATTCTCATATCTAAGCAAATCGATTATTATTTACCAATATATTTTCCAACTTACACGTGTAGAATTCCTCGTTTCTAGGAGGTCTTTTTTGGCGGATTTATGATCCAAAATTTCAAATCTGAAAAATTGGTCGTATATGTATCTTCTAATGGGCCGATCTGGGCGATTTCGAAAAATGATCATTTAAATGTAAATATGCATCAATTATTTCAGTGGTATGTACTACCTTGGAAGTTCTGCAGGACCTTCTGTGGTCCTTCAACATGCTTTAAACAAAATCTGATAGCGCTGAAGAGTCTGAGGTTACTGAGTTTGAAGCTACAAAAGAAGCCTGCTTCTATGCCTGCCTCGCATTTAGAACCATCAGTATTACCGATGGCCTTGCATTTCGCCCTTGCATGCCTGCTAAGGAAGGAGTCGGTGTCTTGCACTTGACAACAGGTACCCTTTTACCCGCTCGCATTGTACGTTTAACCCTGTTATGAGTTTACGCATTCTCCTCATCATCCTCACAGTTAGAGCTCGCCATATTAGACCTGCATATGACTAAAAGCAAGTGAGATTAGTTAAAATTACTTTAAAAAAAATATGAATTTAGGATCCAGTTATATCACTCATAGTAAGTTACATTCAGAAATGAGTTAATCATCACTCTATACGTAGCTCTCGTGAGAGACGGTGTTCAAGGCAAGTTGTTTGGAGGTAGTCAAGCTTCAATCTAGCAGAATGAAGCACTTTGACGCACCGCCAATTGCCTTGTTACCCTTCTGTATTTCCCCCCAAGTACTATTGGCTAGCTACCCCAGCAAGTTGGGATTGATTATTAGTAGAATCAGGAATCTTCACATCGTTGACTTAGGCAACCGTTCATCTGGAAAGGAGAAGATCGAAACTATGTTCTGGCTATTGACCTTCAAAATATAGAAATAGGGCGTAGTGGGGAGTGGACATCAGCCAGTACCGTCTTTGACCACGAAATACTGCTGCATTGTCTTGTCCTATTAAACAATCTCAGAGGTCAGCCAGTACCACAACAAAACTAATAGTGTAACAAGCTTTCCACAAGTCGAGAGCTACTGCAGCAGCTGAAGCGCAGGTTCTTTAACTTTTATCACCAGCATGTCACTTGACTTCACCAAGCAATAAGTTCAACTCAACTCATTGGGGTGGCTAAGACCTCCAAATCCGTTGACCCAATGATTGCAAAGACCTTCATAGGTCAAGTATAAACGAACAAAGGAGATCAGGAAGGAATGATCTCGCTTTTTTTTTGAACAGCCAGGACAAATTCGCAGAAAAAAGTACGGTTATTTTATCATCAATTCAGTATTTCCTTATTAGCAATGGAGGTGGGGAGCTAAAGAAAATCGTATCGTGGTGATTGCTTTAAAAATAAGTGTGAAAAAAGCTCAAGTGCAGTTTAAGAGCTTCATTCAAAAAACTTAATATTTCAAGAATATTTGCTTATCGCACTATTGATCGGTTTTCCTCAACGTCTACAGTTGATGACAGAAAGAGGTCGTCCTAACGTGGTTCGAATCTATTCAGCCGTAATTGCATACGCAGAAATTCCTTAGAAAACAGAAAATTATATCAAGGGAAATGGGTATATCAACTTTATCAATGTCAAGACTTATTTGCGATAATCTCCGCATGAAAGTCTACCATCGCTCAACTGGTCAGCTTAAAGCAAATTAGGTTCAAACAGTTGCAAACGACTTCTTTCGGGACACGCAGTCAAAGGTCACGGAATTATCATTTTTACAGATGAGAAAATTTTCATTGTATGAAGAAATTTTTAATCAGGAAAAGCATAAAATCTACGCAAAAACTTCCAAAGGTGCAAAAAATTTGATTGCAAGGATTCAACGTGGCCACCATTCAGCTGCTGTAATGGTTTGATGGGGAGTCTCCTGCAAAGGCATTACACCTCTTCACTTCTGAGAAAAAGGGATTGAAACTGGGACAAAAGTTTACCAACAGAATGTTTTATAGAAGGCGTGGTAAAGAGGTTCAGTTATGCTCTCTTCGATGGACAACGTTGGATCTTCCAGCTAGATTATACTCCAGCACATAAGGCAAAAACCGCCCAGATGTGGGTAAAAAGCAATATTCCTGCTCTCATAGCTGCAAATGATTGGTGGTGTGGAAGTTCATATTTGAAGTCATTAGATTACAGTTTGTGGTGAAAGCTGGAGATCATGGACTGTCGAATGCCGAATAGAGCAGCGTTGTTAACGCCAATAGAAAACTGGTTTGAATTTGTAACGGAACTTATGGCAGAAGTAAGTACATAAGTAAGTAAGTACATTTTCTTAGATTTTATTGAAAAAAAAAAAGAAATTTTTGGTTTATGTAAAACTTTTGTGCTTATTTCTGAGAATTCTTGAACAATCTACTAAACCCTAACAAAGAAAATTCTAAAACAAAAAATTTCAAACGCCATTTATTCACCTTCACCTTTTCTGTAAACTAATTTAAGATGCAACAACAACAACAAAAATTCAATGTTGCTAAAATTAAGAGCGAAAAAGCAAATAAAGACAAATAAGAAGACAATTAAGAAAAATATCTATGAATAAATAAAAATAACGGCGAACCATTACAAAATATGTACTTTTACTTTCGTACAGCTCGAAATGTCAATGCTTAATTAAACAATACTGAATTTTATACCAAAAATAGTAAAGCATTTAATTGGCACAACGAATAGCTGCTGCGCTAATAATGGTCACAATTAATTGTCAACATAAACGAGCTAAGAAGAAGAAGAAGAAGAAGAAATACAAATGAACAGCAAGCAAATTAGGCGATATAACAAAACAATTAATTAAGCGAAAATAAGTTCAACGAAAAATCAACAATAGCAACTGCATGAGAAGTGACAGGTGCAATAAAGCTGTCATTAGATGCTGACGCCTCAACCTCAAGCTGTGGGGAAAACACCAGAAAAAATAACAATAATAAAGAAAAAATTATAATAAGAAAGAAAAAAATAAATAAATAAAGAAAACACATGAGTTTAAGCTTAAACCGAATGACAAACAATGCTTGACAGCAAGCAACAAAGCGGCTGACACTCAAGCATGGCGACAAAATAACAAAATGACAATTGTGCAGGTGCTGAACGAACTAAGCAGTCGCAGCGACAGTCACAGTTAGCAACATTCACTTTCTAACGGTTGACGAACTTTTTTCCGACTTTTTTTCCGACTTTTAAAGAAATTTGAAAGAAAAGCAAAACGTCGCACATATTGTTAACGGTAAAAAACAATTATTACGATTTGGCTATATGACAAAAAACTTGTCGCTTGGCGAAGAAAGTCTATTGTAAGAGAGTCCACACAAGCGCAGACACCCACCCACAACTGCCACTAAGAGAAAATAAAATGGCGAAAAAAAAATGAATTATATAAAAAACAAGCCAACAACAATGCGAACATTTGAAGAGTTACCCATTGTAACATTTGTACATATGTATGTATGTGAAGAAAAAAATGAATTATTTTCTTGTAAACCATTCATAAATACTTATGTGGCAAAAACGTGTAAAAGTAAATAAATAACGGCATGCATGTTGCAATTTCGCACCAGCTATGACACCCGCTATTTACACACCACCACCACCACCACCACGAAGAAACACGTGAGCGCCTCGGTTACTCGTACTCGTTGATTCACAGCAGCAAGTCTCGCGCCGCCATCGTTGTCATATGACAAATATGCATTATTTTTTATGGCAAGGCGTGAATACATGCACGTATATATGTAAAAATAAGCACGCAAAAAAACAACAATTGCAACAATTACAAGCATCATAAACATTGAGTAGCCCAACCGCCCGCATTGCCCGTACGCCAAAGGCTCTTTTAGCGATTGTGAATGACAAGTGAACAGAGAGTGTTGGTGAGTTGTAGAGGGTGTAGGCAGGCATGCGGGCGTACAACAAATAAATACATATAAACAATAAGAAACAGTGTAAATATATTTATTAATTCCCACGCATATAAATTGCTTGCATGGGATGTCCCTCTGTTTGCAGCACAAACTGTCATCAGCAACACCAGTGCAGTCTCCTAATTGATACCACACACATGCGAGCGTTATAGCAACACCCACAGGGGACAAGGGACATGTATGTTACATACATACATGTTTATATACGATCGATGATGCATGAAAAATAGTTGTTACTATTACATTATACGCAAGAGATTTTTTGTAATTCATACATAAATACTTATGTATATAAGCATATGTACATATGTACATAAAGTTATTTTATTTACAATTATGTTTGTAAATATGTGCATTTCGTAAGCTATTGTTGTTGACTTTTGTATGTTGAGGAGCGCATGTTTATTACTTTTAATTTATTTATCTAGTGCCAAAGAGCGAATATAATTTTTTCTTTTCATTTTGTCAATTTTGTTCAATTGACTCATTGTGAAGGGAGCGAGATCGGTTAAAAATTGTTGATAATAAAAAGTACATATAAATTTATAATAAAAAATAATAATTTAAAAAATTATAAAATAAAAAGAAAAATAATAATTATTAAATAAAAAAAATTTAAAAACTTAAAATAAAAAAAATTATAAAATAAAAATTAATAATAAAAAAATTAAAGAAATAAATAAATAAAAATTAATTTTTTAAGTAAGCATTACAGCTAAATATAAAAATGATATGTAAAAAGGTATTGAAATTATGTGCCTCTCTCTAAACGAGACAAAGTAAATAAAAATGTTCGAAATTTACGATATGCAAATATATATGGAGTATAAAAAAATTAAAATATATTAAAAATATTAAAAAGCAAAAAAATTTAAAAAAAAAGGAAAAAAATTAAAAATTAAATTTAAAAAATAATTATAAATAAAAAGATATAAAAAAAAGATAAAATATATAAATATAATTAAATTAAAAAAATAAAAAATATATAAAAATTTTGAAGGGAAAAGGGGAAACAAGAATTGCATTTGAATAAAACAAAGGTATGGAAACAGGTATTGAAAGGTATATGTATATGCATATAAAAATATAAACAAATCTTTCAATATACATATAATGAAATAAAATTTATTCAAAAATAAAATAAATTATAAATATATAAATAAAAAATATATAAATAAATTAAAAATTAAAAAAAAACATTTTTCAAAACTTAATTAAAATTCAAAAAATTCTAAAAATTTGTATGAAAAAAATGTAAAAAAAAATTAAAAAAAAAATTAAGCATTTAAAAAAGTATAAAGAAACATATAAAACAGGTATTGAAAGGTGTATGTACTTGTATATGCATAAAAAAATATAAACATATCTCTCAATATACATATAATGAAATAAAAATTATTCAAAAATAAAATAAAATAAAAATATATGAATAAACAAATATATTTAAAAAAAATTAAAAAAAAAAATTTTATCAAAAATTAATTAAAATTCTATATATACATATTTTTAGAATATATGTAATTAAGCATTTAAAAAAGTATAAAGAGAACTTATAAAAAATAAAAATAAAAAATAAAAAATAAAAAGTAAAAAATAAAAGTATATAAATAAAAAATAAAAATAAATTATTTTAAAAAGTAGAGAAGGAAAAGGCAAAACAACGAAAGAATTGCAATTGAATAAAAAAACAGATATGGAAAAGGGTATTGAAAGTGTGTGCCTCGAAACGAAATTAATTAAAGAAAAATATTCGAAAAGGTATAAAAAAATTTGGGATATATTAAACTAGACTTAATATAATATATACACCCTAAACATACATAGTAATTTTCGTAGTAAAATTTTCCAGTATGAGGTTTGGAATCAGAGAAATAGAACAACTAAAAAGTGTTGTTTTCAGCCAGGCCGAAGTCTTTATGCCCTTCAAGAGCACATAAAATTTGTAAATCATTGCTAGAGACGAATCTCTCGGTTCTATTAGCAAAGAATGATATGAAGAGGAAGAATATATACATATGTGTGCATTTGTTGGTGCTATCGTAAATTTGAAATAGTTGGAGAGTAAAATTAGTCTCTTGTGCTTCACTTTTATAATAATACCCCAAATATTTTGCCATCAAACAAAGTTTATACACAAAAAGTTTTCGAATTGAATTTCAAATGCGTAAAAGCTGCATCTGACAACCATATAGACCTCTTAGAAATAACAGTAAATTGCTAAACTTTAACCATTTAAATGAGCTCAATGGTTTGTAGAATCAGCCGAGTGTTATCAGCGAGCTGCACTCGCCCGCCCCTCGCGCTAAGAAGCAAACAACAAACTTGAAGTAAAACAGCAAACATGAGAAAATGTATTCACTCTATAGTACACACGCACACACCCACACGTTTCACTTGTCACTGTGCGACACAGTGAATGAATGCGCGTTTTGCGCCTGAGAACTGAGAACAACAAACGAGCAAAGAAGCAAAGAAATTATCGATCGACGCGCTTTAAAGAACCCTTCGAAGCATAATTGAGCGCCCAAAACCACACTGCTTATGTAACATATGTACATACAAATATACATATGTAAGTACCCGTATTAGTGGAACTGCATAGAAAGCATATATGCAATGTTGTCGACGGGCAGCATGTACCCAATCGCAGCAACAATTACTTGCAACAAATCCACTTAGGTTGCAAGTTTTTTTTTCAATTTTTTTTTTCGCTTAATATATTTTGTTATTTAATATTTTTTTTTTTTGTTCTCGTCGTCATTGTGTCTGCTGCCCTTGATACACTTCTTTGCTGCCTGTCAATACCAGCGGGTTGCGGAGCACGAGCAAGACTGCATGGGTGTGTGCTTATGGTGGTATTGTATATGTGTATGGTACATATGTGCCTGGTTCTATGACGGTTTACCCCAGTTTTGTGCACATTTTAAGCTCATTTTCCAACAAGTCTTTAAATGCAAATTTTACTACAATGTATTGACATTTCCACTAACTCCAGAAAATGGGGGAGTAGAGAAGGATTGAGATGGTTGGTGCAAGTAGAACATAAAAAAAAAAAATTTCATAAAAAATTAATAAAAAATAGGTGAAAAAAAATTAAAATAAAAAGGTAAAATAAATTAAAAAAAAAGAATTAAAAAAAATTTTAAATTTAAAAATTAGATTAAATTTAAAATAAATCTAAAAATAGTTCTAAGATAAGAAAAAATCAGGATCCTTTTAATCTTATATACCTCAGAAATTGAGAACGGCCTCACCGAAGAAGTTTTCTTGAATTCTGGAAAGAGGACGTGGCAACACCCATACTAAATGACATGTAAAAATTGATGAATGATTGATATGTTACTTTATAATTTGAGAACGTCTTCACTGAAATTTAAACTAAATTTATAGAGAAAATCTCGCCTATCATGCAGATTGTTTATGTTTTTCCAAATTTGGAAAATGGGGCGTGGGACCTTTAATTTAGATTTAGATGCAAATAATCTGTGAGTGTATTTGTGACAAAATTATTCGTAATTGGATAAACCGATTTAGATGAAAATTTGTGTGTGTATTCAAGAGAACTCGTGAATAGTAAAGTTTATAATTCAACAGAGTTGCCACCTGACCTCTAACTGAACGCAAGCTAAATGTCTGAACCGAAATTAACGAAAGTTTTATTTGTGTTCAAGTGTTATTGTAATCTGAGTAAGTCTAAAATTAGCAAAGTATTAATAAAATAAAATAAAAACAATATTAAAACATGGGTATAAACCGAAGAGATTAAAGAAAGGCTGAATGAAAAAATATTTTTGAGCAGCGTTGCCACCTGTTTGAAGATTTTGATAAAACACATTATACATTGCTATATACGCATTGGAATAAAGAGATTTCCGAAGCTTATTTGTGGGAGAAACTTAATGAGGAGAGTTGCCACCTGTTTGAAAATTTTAATACACTTAAATCGGTAGGTCAAATAAAAAAATAACGTCGAGTGTATTAAGCCAAAGGGAGTTTTGAATGTTTATAGTACGAAATATTTTTGAGGAATACCATCTTTTTAAACCATAAAATTGTTAAGGTAAAAAAGATATTAAATTGAAAATGTTTAGGAAACGCTGAATGCGAAATAATTTTTGAAGGGTTCCCACCTTTCTGAAAATTTTGCTTTAAAAAATTGATTTCACAAATTCAAATTCACAAATTCAATATAAAAATATCGGTGTCAAAATATGCAGCCTGTTTTAAAGTTCTATTGCAGATGGCTCATGTAGTTTCTCAGTGAAAAAATTATTTTACAATCAGATGGAAGCACTGCATTTACGGATCTAAAGCTGCCAAAATGCAGATGCAGCAAATGCAGCAGAAACGAAACAATTTTTTGGGTTGAATGCGCAATGGAACATAAAAAGTTGTTTAACTATTCCTGATGGATATTTTCGTAAAAGTTTTCAAGCATTCGGAAATACATTGATATTGTAAAAACAGATTTTGTACAAATTTTTACTAAAAAATAACATTTCTGAAATAAATCAAGTGATTGAAATGTAAATATAATTTTTTTTACGATCTTACAATTTTTTCAATATTTGTTTTGGTAGAGCGAAACACAGGTCAAAAAAAAAAAATCAAAATTGTTCAAAGCATTTAAAAAATAACTGAAAATAATATTCAATACTTTTTCCGTTTTTTTTTTATTTATTTATTTTTTTATGTTTTTGTCGAAAAATTATTCTCGCTTTTACATATTGTTACATATTGCTGTGTAAGGGATATTGCGCTAAAGTGCACTCCGTTTCATTGGGCTTGGTGATGGTTTTTTTTTGGGTCTATATATAAATATGTTGCAAGCTTTTCTATGCGCCTCTCCCGCGCGCGGGACACACAACTGCGCAGCGCGCGATAACAAAAAGAAAAATGCCTAAAGCAATGTTTTCCTCGCACACCTCTCTACCTATTTCCCTACCTCCCTCCCTCACTTAAAGCTCGCGCTTAGAAGCCGTGACAGCAGCACCAACAACAGCAACAGCAACAACAACAATAACAATATAATCGCATAAAAGGCGTGAATATCAGCATATAGGGAAGAACAAACATACATACTCGTATTGCTATGACCCATTCTGCTCCATATATTATGCAGCGACAAGCATGCATACTTATAAGTACATACATTCGGGTACATATATATACATATACACATACAAATGCACACAGTTAAATAGGCAGACATTTGGACTGAGTATTATTATTGGATTTCATTCTATCCCATGTTCGTATGTATCCATGTACATATGTATGTATGTTATGCTATGACTTTTCCGCTCTTGCCATGCTAATGTGGGCATGCATTCAATTTTACAAATAATATAGAAGCAAAAATATAGAAAAAAAAAACAGAAAAACAGATAAATGCCAAAGGAAGTGACGGAAAGCCAAGCTTGCGCTCGATATGGCTTCCTTTTGTAGCACACACACACACACACACACACACACACACACATGCAAACATTCATACATACATAAGCATACACATTTGTGTATAGGCATATGGCATATAGCCTATATAGGCAAGCAAAACCAGTGTATGCAGCGTACAAATGTTTTGTTTTAAATTGCAAATCATGTTGCATGCAACATATTACAGTTAGAAGAGATAAAAAAATATATTCAAAACGAAATAAGAAACCCAAAATGTAGCAGTAGAACAACGGCGGTTAGGAAACAAATGAAAGAAATGAGGAGGTGTTCCATACAGCTGCGGTCACATCAATAGCGACAAACATTTTTTTGCATAAAAATTTTATTTTTTCAAATGCTCCTCGACACCTTCGAAAGATATAAAAATAATTTAGCTGAATTTTGTACTTTACTTCATGTCATGATCTGTCATTTTTGACCCAAAAACAGATTAACGGACTTCAAATGAATTTTGGCATGCCTAAGCGACATGCCAGGCAAATAGGCTAAATTGTCTACCGCCAGGTGGCGCATGAGTCGATATAATGAGCAAATCTTTATTTTTAAACTTTAAAACGTCATTATGAGTAATTTTGAAACTAACAATTAATAATTTTGAATGAGTCTCAGTTGTTTTACGCAAAAAAAATCTTCCTTACAAACTGAACTTGTTTATTATACAATTTTTCTTTTGAGGCAACGTCTTTTAAAAAGAAAATTTGATACAAAAATAAAAGGTAGTTTCACTAAAAAAAGTTTTGAGAGAAAACAAAATTTTCTGAAGTTCTATAAATTGTCAAATTCTTTTTTGTCTTACCAAACAATATTTATTTATAAAAATGTATGTTTGTATATTGTTTTTTTAGGATCTCTGAAACTACCAGGCAGATTATAACGAAAGTTTGTAATTTTTTTACATGATTACCGGGAAGGTTGGTAAGTTAAGAAGAAAAACCCCTTCCGAAAAGTGGACAAGGGAGCTTAAACATAATTTAATATAAACACCAATTTTTGCTTCCGAGAAGTTGGATTGGTCTTAGATTTATTTTCGGAAAAGAAAAGCTCTCCATATGTTTGTCTAGACACAAATATACTTTCGTACGAAACTTCATTCGGGAGAATCAGATGGACCAAGAACTAGTTTTGCTTTTCATGAAATTTAGTCCATTGGTAGCTTTTAGCGTAGGAAAGCATACATAAAATACTTTCTTTCAAGAAAGGGATCACAGATTACCAGATCGATGAATTCATTGTCATTCGGCTTGCTTAGAGGCATTTATATTCATACTATCGTGGAACACACTGAGTAGCTACTAATATCTAATAAAAACCTCCAAAAATTGGTAAACAAACCTTTCTACCTTTTTACAAACTGATTTCAATATCTCAATGGAATAAAGAAAACCACAGCAGCGTGTGATCGAGTATGCGCTTGTTCTTAATAAAAATTGTTAAAAAGTGCAAAAAAATTATACAGATTTTTGTTTAATTCTGCTACTACTAATATAACCCCAGCTGTATGTATATATATATGTATACAGATGTCGGTATAATATTCAACAAAGGTGTCAGAGCTTACCGACACAATCTTACCGACAATCGTGAAATTGGTTAGGAAAGAATTGGGCGAGCCGTCAATTGTTATACAAATGCGCATGCACACACAAACCAGTCTATACACATATGCATAAAACATATGCCTTAAAAATTGTAATTAATGCCCTACGAAAACTGTGCCTAGAACTTAACACCTTCAAACTCACATATTTATGTATGAGGCGAGTTTAGGCGGCAACTTAGTTAGCTTGCAACAATTGCAATGGCGATATGTATACAAGTATGTACAGGCCGGTTTGTTGCCACTTATAAAGATAATGCAAAAAAAAGAAAACTATCCTACAATACAATACAATACAATATTTTCAGAACAATGCAAGCGTACTTCCTTTCTGTGTATGAGAAACAAGAGGCCGGTGTACATACGCTGAGATAGCGGTGATGGCGCTCGTATTTCAAAAAGTCGGACAAAGTTGCCACCCATACAAGAAAAGAAGAAGAAGAAGAAAAAAACAGGCATAGTTAACTAAGCAGAACATAAACTACTACATATGTATATATATTTATGCTCATACATATATGTTTTTGAACGATTCTACGTTTAAAGCAATTAATTGCATGTAGAGGAGTAGGCACACCTTTGCGACCCACTAAAAAGTCGCAAACTTGTGGATAAAGGAAATTCTTATGAATTCTTAACTTTCAAATAATTAAATATTTACATATATAGGTTGTTTTGAAAACACGCTGATAAAGTATATCGAAATATAATTTAAATTTCCACAAACAACTAATTGCAAATAATTACGAGACTTTTATACTTATATACTAAGATTTAATATTTCGATAATTTTTGTGGTTTTTTATTTTTTGCTTAATTGTATTAAATATTAAAAATTATTTGATATATGAAATGGCGCTCAACTAACTTGTTCTTTTTCTTTCTTCTTATTTATTTATTTTATTTTTATTTTATTTCGTTTTTTCTTTTTCTTTTTTTCTATTTTTATAGTTTTGAAAAGTTTTTAATTTTTTTTATTTTATTTTTATTTTTATTTTTATTTATTTTTTTATTTTTTTTACTACATTTTTTTCTTTTACATTTTTTTAATCTATATATATATAAATCAACGCAAATTTTGATGAACGTTCATAACTTGAGAGCCACCAGATCAAATTGCACCAATTTTTTAGGAGTTATAAAGGGATATTAGGAGAAGGTTAATGTGGAGTTTTTATGAGATTGCTGTTCCAGAGATATGAGCATTTTAGTCGCTACCTATACAAAATACATGCTACAACAACAAATACAAAGTAAAATTCCATAATACGCGTACATTGCGTTGTGACAAAAATTAAAACGTACTTAAATTTAACAAAAAAATTAAAAATATTAATAGAAAAGAGTTTGCAAAAAAAATTTAATCAATTTTTTTCGTTTTCTTTCCAAAAAAAAAATTGTCCGCTCGTTTTATATATATATATATTTTTTTTTTCTAGTTTTATATTTTTCTAGTTTTATATTTTTTTATTTTATATATTTTTTATTTTTATTTTTAATGTTATTTTGTAGTATTTTGTATTTCTTATTGCACCTATTTATTTATTTTTAATGTTTTTATGTTTTTTTTTAATTTCATTTCTTTTTTCTTTTTTTTTTTTTAATATTAACATTAGTTATCTTTTATTACATTTTTTGTTTATCATTTTATTGTTTTAGTATCTTAATTTTATATTACGTTATATTTTTATTATTTTAGCCTTTTAATATTCTAATTATTTTTTTCATATATTTTTTCATTTATTTATTTTTTATATATTTTTTTAACTTTTTCACATTTAAATTTTCTATTATCTTAATATTTTTATAATTTTTTTTATTTCATTAATTTATTTTATTTTTTTATTACATTTACTTTTTATTCAAATTTTTTAATATTTTTTTTATTTAATTTTCATTTTATGTTATTTAAGCTTTTTATAAGTCTATATATTTATTTTTTCTTCTTTTTTTAATATTTTTTTTAATAATTTTTTTTATAATTTTATTTTTTTAATTTTTTCTTTTATAAATTTTTTTTATAATTTTAATTTTTTAATTTTTTCTTTTATAATTTTTTTTATAATTTTTTTTTAAATTTTTTTTTTAATTTAAAAAAAAAAATTTTTTTATAATTTTTGTTTGTTATTTAAATTTTTTACAATTTTTGTTTGTTATTTAAATTTTTTATTATTCTCTTTTATTATTTTAATATTTGTTATTCTTTTTTATTAGGTAATTTTTATAAGCTAATTATTTTATTAGCATATTTTTTATTAACTAATTTTTTATTATAATTTTTTATTATTTAATTTTTTTTCTATTTTAATTTTTATTATTTAATTCTTTATTATTCTAATTAGTTATTATTCTAATTATTAAAATGAAAAAATTTCATTACCTAAATTTTTATTAATATGTTAAATTTTTTATATATATTTTTTTGTGTATAATTTTTTTAATACTTTATTTTTAAATTTTTATTTTATTTTTGTTATTTTAATTTTTTATAATCCTTTTTATTTTTTTATTTCATAACCATTTTTTTTATTACTCTCTTTACTTAGAAATTTGTTATTATTCTTTTTTTTATTTAAATATTTTATAATTTTTTTTAAATACATTTTTAATTTTTTATTTATTTATTTATTATTTCATTTTTTATTCTTTGAATTTGTTGTTATTTTAATTTTTTTTAATTCTTTTTATTTTTGTTATTTAGTATTTTTAATATTTTGATTTTATTATTCTATTTTTTTCTATTTTTTTATTGTTTTATTCTATTTTTTATTATTCTATTTTTTCAGCATACTATTTTTTTATTATCTAAATTTTTTATTTTTTTTTTATTTTTTTTTTTAATTATTTTTTATTTTTTTATTTTGTATTATTTTAACTTTTTGTTATTTGAATTTTTCATTATTTTAATTTTTATTATTCTCTTTTAATATTCAAATTCTTTTAACCTTCTTTAATTATTATTTTTTCCACTTTTAAATATAATTTTTAATTTTATTATTACATTTTCTTTTATTATTATTATTTGTTCTTATCATTTTCTTATTATTTTCATGACTATTTTTATTTTATTTTTTTTATTATCATTTTTTATAATTATTTTAATTATTACTTTTATTATTATTATTATTATTATTATTATAATTCATTTTATTACTATTTTATTTATTTATTTTATTGTATTTTTGATGGATGTATTTATCTATGTACTATCCATGGTCGAAGAATTTACTAGTCTCAAAATTCGAAATGAATCAGTTTCAAACCAAATTATCGGATGTATATTTTTAATCAATGTCGGTGTAAATAATAACCATACTTAATTACCTGATTTCAAGAATTACCTATTGTGGGGTTTTAATTTTAAATTAACGTTAATCAAATGCATACCTGGAAAGAGATAAAATAAAATGAAAAATTAGTAGGTAAATAAAAATTGATTGTCTATAATGCTTCAATCAAGTAAATACGAACTTACGTACAAACATACAAAAAAAAAATTGAATAACCCACTAATAAATGAGTAATAAATTATAAACGCTAAATAAACAATAGTAAATTACAAACAATTTTTTCAAAGAAGCCAATGAAGCGTGTCAAAGCAAGAATAAACGCATTTAGTATATAATCAAAGATAATCGAATCTATATATGTACAAATATATGCAATTTGATGAGCAGCACGCGATATTAATTGACGAAAAAGAGTAAAACAACAATCAAAAAATACTTCAAAATAGAATAGAAAAAAAATAAATTTTGCTTTTAAGCCGCCCAAACGAAATGACCATGACTGATAATAAATTAATAATGAAATGCGACAAGCGTTGAAGACATTGATATATGCTGTCAAAGTGATCGAACAAAAAAATAAAAATATAAATAAATGAAAAAAGAACAACGAAACGCATTGATCACGCGAAAGTTTTTTTTTTTTTTTTTTTTTTTTAATTATAAGCTTTTTATTAAATGGAAAATAATGCAAAATCCCTATAAGAATTAATGAGTTTTTAATGAACGCGTCACACATGTGATTTTCTAGGTACATTTTGTTTTTAATATTTTTATTGAGAATTAAGAAAAACAATTGTGCCAATTTTACACAAAGAATTTTTTAAATCTAATATAAACGATTCAATTTATCAAGAAAAATGCTGCGGATGATAGCATGAGTGGCACTAAATTTGTAAAATAGGAAAAGAAAAAATTTAAAATTAATAAAAATAAAATAATTTATATAAATAATTTAATTTAATAATTTATATAATAATTTATTGAAATAAACAAATGTGAAAGAAATACTTTTGAGTTAGACACAAAAAAGTAATTTAATTAGGAACTGAATAAAAGAAGCACGTGGAAGCAAAAAAATTATAAAAAGTAATAGACAAAAATTTTTAAGCAAGTGAATTTATAGAAATTGAATTTAAAAAAATGAAGACTTTCGGCTTGAACATTAAATTGGAAATTGTGAAAGCAATTTCAAATCATTAAAAGTTCCAAAATTTCAGCTTTCACTAAATTTCTCTTCTCAAATTTTTCGTTAATGATTCCTCATTAAAAAGTTTTAAATTTTTAAAAATATACACAATTTATATGTAAGGTTCGTTAAACGAAATTATTTAACTATTTAACGATATTTTTGATTTAAACTTAAGTCGCCAATCAACACGGTTAGCGGTATTGTTGTGAAATTATTTTCCTAAATTTGCTGTTATTAGTAAAATGGAGTTTAATGCTTTTTGCACTTTTGTCGTATGTCATCTCACGTCACTAAGCGATCTTGGCGTAGAAGTAAGCTCTATTACATATTAATAAGTTAGTAAATAAAGTATCTCTGGCCCTTACTCATACCCCACACTTAGCTGCACCATTTGTGTGTACACGTGTTGTTTGCTTTTCTTAATTAACTTTTAAGTTAAGTAAATGTGTGTATGTGTGTATGTCCGAGTATGTATTTAGCGGCTTTAAGTCTGGCATTAATTAAATATTATTTGTCAAATGCAAATAAAGAAAGCGGCATAAGTTTTGAAAAAAAAAAATATTAAACAAAAAACCATTGAGTGGAAGTGGCGGTGTGGTTTGAAACATCAACGTGGGTTTATTTAAAATAAATAAAGAAAAAGATCTATCTTTAAATATACTAGTTCGAATTCTTTAACCAGAAATCCACATTGCATTCCGTTTTTTTTTTTAACTGTTTATGTAATTATTATTATTATTACTTTCATTTCTATTACTTTGGTTTCCCATGGTATGTTACTTTTTATATTCCTTTTTCAGCTTGCTTTTAATATTAGAATATTTTTTATTTATATTATACATTTTTTTTTGTTCTTTTTGTTATTTTTTGTTATCTTTATTTATGTTATTTTTTAATTTTTGTTATTTTTTAATTTTTATTTTTTAGTTTTTTTTTAACTATTATATTATTTTGATTTTTCTTGTTCTTTACTTTATTTTTTCTCTCTTGTTATTATTATAATTTTTTTATTTTTTTATTTTTTATTTTCCTAGTTTTCTTGTTATTTTAATTTTATAATTTAAATAGTTTTTTTTAATTATTTTTAATTATTTTTTTTAAATGATTATTTTTTTTAATATTTTCTTCAGACAATTTTTTAGATTATATTTTTAATTACCTTTTTAAATTATTTGTATTTAGGTATATTTATTATATATTTTCTAATTCTTTTATTTAAAAATATTTATTCTTTTTTTTTTCTTTTTTTTTTATAGCTTTAATTATTTTTCTTTCATTTTAATCTACTTAATTTTTTTTAATTTTTTTTAATTCTAATAATTTCTTTGGTATTAATTTTAATTACGTTTTATTATTTTTTATTTGTTTTTGTATTCTCTTATTTTGTAATTTTACTTTCTTATTCTTTTATTTTTTTATGTTTGATATTACCGTCTTTATCATATTTTTTATTTTATTTTATTTTTTATTTTTTTGTTTTTCCCTTTATTGTTATTGTTAATTCGTTATTTTATTACATTATTACTTTATTGTTTTTATTATTTTATTATTTTATTTTAATTGTATTATTTTATTCCTTTAGTTAAAGGTTTTATTATTATTTTTATTTTTTTATTTATTTGTTAATTTGTTATTATTTGTTTTAAGTTTTTCATATTTTTTTTTTATATATTTTTTATATTTTATATATATGTGTTATATTTTTTATATTTTTTTATATTTTTTATATTATTTAATTTATTTTATTTTTTATTTTTATTTCTTTAAATACCTTTTTTCTTTTTATTTTTTAAATTTCGCTTTTATTTTTATTTATTTAATTATTTATTTTTTTTTTTTTTATTTTTGAATATTTTTTTATTCATATTTTTATTTATTTTTTTTAAATTTATTTTTTATTTTTTTTATATTTTTTTTTTTTTTTTATTTTTTTTTATTTTTTTCTATTTTTATTTTTTTTTTAAATTTTTTTTATATATGTTTTTTTTTAATTAATCTTTTATTTTTTTAAATCTATTTTTATTTTTTATTATTATTTTAACATAGTTAATAGAATATTTCATATTATATTTTATATAAGCTTTACCTTTCAGCCCGCCTTTGAGTACTAAACGAAAATTACCATTACCAATTGAAAGGCATATGTGCTCGCAGATTACATCACCGCTTCAACAACTAGAGGAGAACCCCACCTAAGTCGGCTGCTAACCACACTCCACTCCCCTCCCACCATCACGTGAGTTGACGCGAAATATGTACGTTATTAAAACCGTTTTAATTTCCGTATTTCACCAATAATAAATATTCGATAAAATTGCAAGTAGAACAGGAAACAACAACAAGAACACCACCAACAACAATAATAATCAAGTTATGTGCTTTTAGAGTGTTTCATGCTAAAAGTTCACATGCAGCAAAGTGTGCGCAGAAGAGGAATTATAGAAGAACGTAAAATATTGCGTTGATTGTGAATTTAGAGCAGCAAACACACCCACATGCACAGCACTGGAGTAGCATTAAAGTGTTCAATATAGGGGAGCAGGAGAGCAGGGAGAACGTGACCGTTAAATATTGTGCACGTAATGGAACTGGAGCACACGCTTATTCACCTACAAACACACATATACACAGGTACAAACACACGCGTCAGTGTACTTTGCAAATATGTACTGACGTACATATGTCTGTTAGTGGGTGCAGAAAATTGAAAAACAATTAAAATGATAAAAAGAAAATTATTGCGAAAATTGTGCGCAAATATGACGAAAATTAAGAGAGACAATAAAGTATATAAAAAAAGTTGTTGACTGACTTGGGTGCGGCGTAAATTTCGCAAATATTTCTAGCAAGAATTTACAATATATGCATATAGACATTTATACTCATAAATAAATTTAGTCAGCTGAAAAAATGCTGTGTAGTGCAAGCTATCAACTTGTTTGCTCAAATAATAATTAAACCTTATCTAACAGAGACCTCGTTGCTTTAATGAAAAATACACAATACATACAAACATACCTATAAAAATCACTAATTTATCAGCGGAAAAATGCAATAAAAGATAAATATTTACCTTTGCAGTTAAATATATGTAGTTTGTGTGTGTGGGTGCTTTAAAGAAAGTAAAGTAAGATATTTCGGCATGTTTGCAAGTAATTTAATGATTCGGCGCAAAGAGTATGTCATAATATAGACATAAATATGTGTACGTATAAACAAAAGAACCTTGTAGGGAGGAAATACTATTTACGATTTTAAAATTTCTTAACAAAAAGTTATAAACGTAGGGTAAAATACCGAACAAAATTAAAAAAAAAATTATTAAAAATCTTTAAAACAAATTTTAAAACTAAAAAAAATCGAAATAAAAATAAAATCGAAATAAAAATAAAATCGAAAAAAAATTAAATCAAATAAAAATTAATATAAAAAAATATAAATAAATATATCTCCAAATTAAGTTAAAAGATATTTTAATTAACATGAATAAATTATTATTTTTAATTCAAAATGTGTGAGATGCGCATAGAGAATGAAGGTGGCTAAAGCCCTATTACAAAAACGTTTTATAATTCTTGGAAATATATACATATATATATTTTTAATTTTTAATTTTTGGTTTTTTTTTTCTTTTTTTTTTTAATAATATGTATTTCTCTGTTTTCCACTCTTTTATGTTAAGCATAAATAATCATTTTGATTTAAACTTAAATATTATTTTTTAAATTCACAGGAAAGCACCACCCAATATTAGAAATTCAGTCCTACTGGGTGGTCTAGAGCTCTGTGCACATGAGTTTAGGCACAATTTTTGTATAATTGCGCAATTAACCAATTAAGAAGATAATTTCAAAATAAACGGTATTAAAAGAGGAAAATACTCTCAACAGATACCGATAGAAATGACAGAAAAAAATTACAAAGCATTTACTTTTGTTGAAAGGCGTGAAGCTTCTATGTAGGTGAGACAAAATGGCTCTTTCGAGTACTTAATGCCAATAATGACTTTGTACACATAAATATGCTTATATATATATGCATGCACGTATATATTTTTTATTATACATTTCATAAACATTAAAGGGTATATTAACTTTGGTCCGAAGTTTGTTAGTACCAGAAGAATTTGTACTGATATGATCATAATGACGAGCTGAGTCGCCTGAGCGTCTGTTTGTCTTTGTTCAGATATGAGATGTTGGTTCAAGGGTTCCATCAAAAAAAGCATCTAAGAACGTGAAATATGATATTCCATATGCGTATATTCTGGTAAATACTAAAATTGAAATCCATCGAAATCGAATTTTGTATTTTGCAATAAATTTGATATGTTCATGAAAGGTATGGCTGAGGTACTTTTTTCAATAGCCTTTTTTTTTGATAGATCACGCGTGAGTCATGTCAAGCTGTCATGTTGTTTTTATTCAATATTGTTTGGCATTTCATCATGGAATGACCTACGCCTGAACAACTTTTACAAATCATCAACTTTATTACGAAAATTTACGTTCTGTAGAGTATGTGTTTCGCGCGGTCGGCCCACTGAGCATACTTTTCGCAACACCATCACCCATCTTGAGACCCAGAATACATTATTGAATAATATTCGACCGAATAGACCACGTCCAGCACACAGTGAAGAAAATATAGCGGCGGTAGCTGAGAGTGTACACGAAGACCGTGGATAGTCGATTCGTCGCCGTTCGCAGCAACTCGGACTGGCATATTGGACTTGGCGCATTTTACGTCGAGATCTTAAATTGAAAGCGTACAAAATACAGCTTGTACAAGAACTGAAGACGCTCGACATTCCCAAGCGCCATCGCCATTTCATCCAGAAAAAACAACGGGTTGGTGTGGGTTGTAGGCCGGTGGAATTATCAGTCCATATTTCTTCAAAAATGATGCCGGTGAGAACGTAACACTGAATGGCGACCGTTATCACGCCATGATAACCGACTATTTGATGACTGAAATTGAAGCTCGTGATCTCCGCGACATTTGGTTTCAACAAGAGGGCGCCACTTCCCACACATCGCATCAATCAATGGATTTATTGATTGGCCACCAAGATCATGTAATATCATACAGTTAAACTTTTTCCTGTGGGGATAAGTAAAATCTAAAGTCTATGCGGACAATCCCGCTTCGACTTAGGCCTTGAAGCAAGACATCACGCGTGTAATTCGCAAGTTACCAGTCGAAATGCTCGACGAGTCATCAACGGATGGACCATATGAGACGTAGCCGCGGCAACATTTGAAAGAGATAATCTTCAAAAAATAAATACCAAAAAATGTTCTTTTGAATGATAATAAAAATTTCCCATTCAATTCTATTTTTTTTTTCTTTAAAAAAGTAGGGAACCTCGAAATAGATCACGCTTAATTCAATCTTGAGACTTAATAATTTGCTTAGTTCTCAGATTTTTTTATTTTTATTTTTATTTTTTGCTTTGCTTAATGTTACTTTGTGCTAAAGATTTGGCCCCTGTAAATTTTTTTTAGATATTATTTATTTATTGATTTTTATTTTTTTAATTTTTTCTATCTTTTACAAATTTTTTTCAGTTATTACTAGTTTCTTATTCTTAGAATTTCATATAATAGTTTTAGTTTTTTTATATGCATTCGCAAATTTTTTATTTGCCAGCGTTGACTACAAAAACATATTATACATTTAATTTTATGCGATTCCCATTTTTGGTTTATTACAGGAAAACTTTTAAAACTAAATAAAATTATAAAATTGAATAAAATTATAAAATAAAATAAAAATTATAAAATTAAAAAAAAAAAGTTTTATTTTATATTCAAATATATTTATACTTTTCAACTAATTTGTTTATTATAATTTTTTATCCTAGAATGTTTTTTAAAGATATGAGCTTTAAGATCAATAATAATATTTTATCTTTTTTTGTTTTGTCAAATGAATTTAGGACTAACTTTTTTAATATATAATTGAAATAATCCTTTCGAAAATCAAATAAATCATTTGTAAACTTACCCCCGCCCCCCCCCCCTTTTTAGCTCTATAACTGGCAAAAAGGATTTTTTATATATTTTCTTTTAAGTAATTTCGCAAATATTTCATTAAATGAAATGCCACACGCTCACACGTTACATACATATGCATGTATACAGCATATGTATGTATGCAAAAAATATTTACTCGCCTGTGTCAACAGTCTCACTTCTGTGGCAAACTCCATAGGGACCTCACATGGTTTTTAGTCCACTTGCAATGTATGTATGTGCATAAAAATGTGTGCTATCAGGAATGTACCATGCATGCTTTTGTGTAGCAACAACAAATATTTGTTACTGCACAATTACAGTTAGTTTACTTTAATTGGTTAAAAAATCTCAAAAGCAGAGTTGTTCAAATATTTAATGTCATCAAATTGCAATGATTTTAATTACAGTTTCACTACAGTTAGTTAGTTGTTGCAGGAGTTGATTGGTCAATACACGAATGGATCATTGTTTGATGTATATACATATGTATAGCGGTATATCTACAGATGTATTTGTTACAAATATAGCTAATTTTAATTAAAATCTCTTTGGGAAAACATTCAAGAGTTTACAGAAAAAAAGGCAAAAATGACGTTCAAGCAGAAATCAAGCTTTTTAAGCATCAAAAATGTTCGGGCGTAAGTTTTCATGTATATTTATCATTGTATGATAATTAATAAAAAAAAAATTTAAAAAAAATTTAAACTTTAATTTAGTCTTGAAATTAAGTGATAATAAATAATTTATATCTTTTGACTAATCAGAACGATTAATCTACAGATTAATTGCACTGTCATTAATCATAAGCTGATTAATTAGAGCAATGAAAAAAAATTTACATAATTTGCGTTTAAAATAAAAATAGAAAAATATTGAATAATCAATTTCACATATCTAAACTATTCTCTACAAGATAATGTAAACACATTTTTTTTACCTTTGCCTCGAAAAATCTAGAGAGCTAAAACGATAAATTTCCAAAACTTTGCTTAATCTACTTCCACACAGCTAGAGGTTTTATAAGGCTCAAGAACGACGGAAAAAAATTTCCTAAAAAAAACAAAAAAAAAAATTTAATTTATGCGCCATGTGCGGAACCCCGAAAGTACTTAGAGAACGTTGAGCTGACTTCGAACCAAACTCTTTAAATGTTCAACTAATGCAAAGAATTTCCCGCTACTCTTAGTCTGGTGGCTATTAAAGCTTAGAGTGCTGAAGACATAGTTCGTGTAATGAGACCGAAATTCTACGAGCACCATATTTTCGAAACCATTTTGTGTGGAAACGATAAAGGGTGATCCATTTCGAGATTCCCTACTTCTTTAGAGAAAAAAAAACACAGAAAATTCAAATTTAATTGGGAATGTTTATTATCAGTCAAAAGAACATCCGTTGAATCCAATTTTTGATGACTCGTTCGAGCATGTCGACTGGTAACTGTCGAATGACACGCATGATGTTTTGCTCCAAGGCCTGAATCGAAGCGGGATTGTTCGCATAGACTTTAGACTTTCCATATCCTCACAGGCAAAAGTCTAATGGTGTGATATCACACGATCTTGTTGGCTAAAGACGTGAAATTATGTGCCCACCGAAGTGTTATCTCAATAAATTCATTGATTGATGCGATGTGTGAGAAGTGGCACCGTCTTGTTGAAACCAAACGTCGCGGAGATCACGGGATTCCATTTTAGTCTTCAAATAGTCGGTTATCATGGCCCGATAACGGTCGCCATTGAAGGTTACGTTCTCACCGACGTCATTTTTTAAGAAATATGTAGCGATGATTCCACCGGCCCACAAACCACACAAAACCGTTGTTTTTTCTGGATGAAATGGCAGTTTGCTCTTCATCCCAAATACGACAATTGTGCTTATTTACATACCGTTTGAGCCAGACATGGGCTTCATAGCTGAACAAAATTTGGCTCGAAAACGTTGGATCTTCTTGGAACTTTTTAAGAGCTCATAGAGCGAAGCGATGTCGCTTGGGAACGTCGATCGGCTTCAGTTCTTGCACAAGCTGTATTTTGTACGCTTCTCGGCGTAAAATGCGCAAAATCGTTCCATACGTCAGTCCGAGTTGCTGCGAACGGCGCCGAATCGACTCTCCACGGTCTTCGTGTGCACTCTCAGCTACGGCCGCTATATTTTCGAATATCATCCAATAACGAATGCTGATCTCAAGATGGGTGATGGCATTGCGAATAGTACGCTCAGTAGGCCGATTATGTTGACCATAAGTTGAGCGAAGCGCGCGAAACACATTCTTTACAGAACGTGAATTTTCGTAATAAAGTTGAATGATTCGTAAACCTTGTTCAGGCGTAGGTCTTTCCACAATAAAATTTCAAGCAATACTGAATAAAAAAAAAAATCATGAAAGCTTGAAACGTCTCACGCGTGACCTGTCAAAAAAAAAAGCTATTGAAAAAAGTCCCTCTATTTGGACCACCCTTAGACTTAGACTCATTGAAAAATTAATTCATTTAACTCCCCAGTTAGCTAGCCACTCTTCCACTATTTTTAAATGTTGTTGTAATTTATAAGTGGCCGTAACGGGACTCGAATGTATACTAAGTATTGCTGTATCATTCGCAAAAGCTGATATGCTACGATATCGGCTTGTAGGAAGAACCCTGGGTAAATTAAGTATAAGATTGAAGCTAAAACGCTTCCTTTTGGAACACCAGCTAATATTTTATAGGACTGAATAGTGTAACATTTTTTGCCTAACTCGAAAATTTCTGCGGATAATAAGTGGAATGGGTTCTAATTCTAAATAAAAACCCATCAGCTGTATGAACTACTCCATTTTCTTTGCTATGCGCTTAATCCACATCACAATCTAGAAACTTTTTAATCAAATAATTCTCTTTTCGAAGCGAACAAATCACAGAAAGAGTGAAATAAATACAAAAAGGAAAATACCATTTAATTGCAAGAAAATTGAATTTGGAAATCATTTCAACAAAAATGAAACTTTTCACCCACTCTACCGCGCTCTCTCTCTCACGCTCTCTTTTCCTCTCGATCGTCATTCAAGCCACTAAATGGAGAGCATACTCAAATCCATGTGAAGAAGTACAAATCACACCAAGTTTCTCGTTACACGCCCTCCCTCTACTTGATTTTCACTTTCGTGCGACTGTGGCCAACTTGTGTATGCGTATATTGTCTACAATGATAGTTCGTGCAACTATCGCAACAAATCTCCAACACGAAATTTTCGCTTTTAATTGAAAAATCATCAATTGCCAACCTCCCTGCCTCAAAAAAAAGTTGGAAACTTTGTATACAACAACTACTACGCCACTACGAGTAGATCATCCTTTTTTAGGTTTCGAGTACGAGTTCTTTTAATTTCACTTCATTCTCGATTTCTAATTGTGAGTGGGTGGATGGTTTGTGGTGAGAGTGAAAAGTCGAAGTTTCGCAAAAGTAGGAGTCAACGACATTTAATTGCAATAGGAACTGTGATAATGTGGCGTAGAGGATAAAGGATGTAGTTGATTATGGGTGGGAAAGGCAAATAAATGCATGCACTTTCAGTTGTGCCAATTGGGAGCTGGATAATTACTACTACACTACCTGACTGGTGGACGGCACGGCGCGATTCACACTACTTATACATACTATGTCAGGGGTGTACAAGGAAAAAGTGAAATGGAAATAAATATAATTTTTTGTACTTTTTACATTGCCACTATAGCGCAGGCAGGCAGGGGAGAGGGCGAAGAGACGTATAAAAAATGAAACTGAAAAGTGCAATCGCTGTTGGCTCACAGAACCTTTGCCTCCAGTTGCAAGTGCGGCAGACGCGGGCGAGTACGAGTGTGAATAACTAAACCGAGGACGTGCTGATGATGGACTCTTACCTATGGATTCTAGCTCCTCGCAGCACATATATATATATGAGCTGTATGTCTGCCTTCATGTAATTGAAGGCCATGGAAATACAACAAATCAGCTTAGCTCGGTTTAGTGTTACCTCGACTTGCGCTTGGCATTGAAAAATTGTACATATCTTATCGGTTGGGCCAAAAGCTATAAGCAACCCTCTTTCCAGACGGACACACACAAACCTAAACTCATGTCGCATATGAATATCTTGTTGCCTGTCTGACTGACAAACGGACGGTCGAATGTTCGAATGGATGGTTGGTAGAAGGGAAGATCATACGTACGTACGTACGAGTGTACTTAGCTGTTGGTCACCGCATTCAACCGTCTGCCAACGACTTGATTTGTCTGTCTGTCTGTCTGCTCGTCTCCCTTGCCATTTTGTAGCTATAATTTTTAATGCATTTGACTGGCTATCCGTAGACTCAGTTGTCTCTGTCGCCAGTTGAACGAACGCTCCCAATTGTTGCCCGTTCGCTATGTACTCGCATGTATTTGGCGTTGGTTGTTTATTAGCCTGTTGTCGGCAATGACACGCGAATTGCAAAAGTTAATTTAACCACTAGCAACTATAACAACGACAACAATAACAACGGCAACACTGCGCGCCTAGTTGAACTTTGGAACAAACAGCAACAACTGCAACAACATCCCCACCGTCGTCACTAAATATGAGAGGATCATGATAATCACCATTAGCGGCACAAATGGACGATGAAGTCGACAGCGACCAAATGGCTTGGAGTAATGGACTATGAGTAAATTGTTAAATGAGCAAAAGGTGCAAGTATACATACTAACATAGTTTGTGAACAGCGCTTTGAAAAAGAAACCCTCAAACTCATGAACAAGAAGTGGAATGCTCGGTAAAGCTATATGCTTTTTTTCAGACTGCAGCGCCATCTGTCAGCAAAATAATAATCGAAAATATAAAAAAATATTTTATCCAATATTTATAACTAAAAAAATTAAATTCTAACAATAAAAAAATTAATAAAAAACTAGCAATGGATACCAAATAAAAATCCAACAAAAATAAATAAATAAAAAATTAAAATAAATAAAAATTTAAAAAAAAGTGAACAAAAAAGAAAAAATTCAAAATTGATATAAAAAAAAATTCAAAAATAAAAAATTATAAACTTATATAAAATTAAAAAAATTTAAGAAAAATAATGAAACAAAATATATTTCAAAATATAATAACAAAAAAAGGTGAAAAAATATAACAATAAAAAATAACAAAAAAAAAAAAATTTAAAACAAAATATAGTAAAAAAAACCATTTAAAAATTTATAAATAAAAATAACAATTAAGTTAAATAAAAGATAACGAAAAGTCCAGAAAAAATTAAAATTTAAATAAATATAAACTTTTTAATTAATATATAAACTAAACAAAACCAAAAAAGTTAAAAAATATTTAAAAAAAATAATAATAAAAATTATAAAATAAAATGTATAAAAGTTTTAATATAAAAAAAAACAATAATAAGAAAATTCACAATTAAAAAATAAAATAAAATATAATATAAGACAAGCGTATAAAAATGAAAGTGAAAAGTGCAATCGCGAGAGCGAGTACGAATGTTATTTAAAGTTAACAATTAAAAAATAATAATAATATAATAAAAAAAAGTATAAAAGTTTTAATATAAAAAAAAAACAATAATAAGAAAATTCACAATTAAAAAATAAAATAAAATTTAATATAAGACAAGCGTATAAAAATGAAAGTGAAAAGTGCAATCGCGAGAGCGAGTACGAATGTTATTTAAAGTTAACAATTAAAAAATAATAATAATATAATAAAAAAAAGTATAAAAGTTTTAATATAAAAAAAACAATAATAAGAAAATTCACAATTAAAAAATAAAATAAAATATAATATAAGACAAGCGTATAAAAATGAAAGTGAAAAGTGCAATCGCGAGAGCGAGTACGAATGTTATTTAAAGTTAACAATTAAAAAATAATAATAATATAATAAAAAAAAATAATAATATATATTAAAAAAAAAATAAAAAATAAAAAATTAATAAATAAAAATAATTAGCAATTAAAAAATAGGTTTTAAAAAATGAAGAGAATTGAAAAAATAAAAAAAAAAAACAATTTCAAAAATTAAATTATTATAAAAAATTAAAACTAAAAAGTAGAAAATTAATAATTATAAAACAAAATGCAACAAGTAAAAAATGTAAAACTAAAACTATTACGAAAATTAAAAAAAATTAATAGAAAAAAATTAACATAATAAATTTAAAAAAAATATTTTTTTTTTTTAAATAAATAGAAAATAAATGAAGGAAAGCAAGAATTCAAAATTAGAACTAAGTAATTAAAAGTTAATGTAAAAAAAATAGAACAATTAATAAACTAAAAGATGTGAAGTTATAAAAGATAAAATTAAATTAAGTTATAATAGAATTAAAAAAAAAACTAAATAAAATTAAAAAAAATTTAAATAAATTTAAAAAAAATTAGAATAAATTAAATTAATAAAAATAATAAAATAAATTAAATAAAAAATTATACAGTAAGGTATAGTGAACACCCAAAATTTTACATAGAGTAAATAGTGAACAATCCAAAAACTGTAAATAATGAGTATAATTTTAAAAGATTTTTCAAGTAGAAAGCAACCAAATAAAAAAAAATAAAAAAAATGAATGAAGGTATTTTCCTTATTTACATTTTTGCTGTTGGTTCTTAAAAAAAAAATCAGCTGCATCTTGACCTTAATGATATTATTTTTTGTAGACAGAAAAAATGTCAAATTGTGCACTTTTGCGCGTTTTTAAAAGTTTTTGAGTGCAAAAAAATTTGTGCTGAGATTTATTTTAATGATCTCTTTAATTTATGAACACAAGTGTGTTTTGAGCAAATGAAACGAGTTTTTGAGCAAAATTTGTAACCTTGATAAAGTGAACAGCCTCAAAACAAATGGTTCATTATATACATACACGGCTGTATATATTAGAAGAAAAAAAATTACAATATTTTGCAAAATTTATTTTAAAACTATTAAATTTAATGTACAAAATTAACTGGAAATATTTTCTTATAATAAATAAACTTAAACAATAACTACTTTAAAAAGGGATCAAAAAAGGAAATATAAATAATTAAATTCCAATAATTTAAAATAATAAAAATTAAAATCGAACAAAAAAACTTGAATTCAACTTAAATATTAGCTTGGAGCTGCAACTCTATAACCTAAAGGAAAACAAAAAATAAACCAAAACATTGACTTGCAAAACCTAGGCTAAAATTTGCAATAAAAACTATGTATTAATAATTAAATTGAAGTCAATAAACTAAATAAAACTTAATAAAAGTGTGGCAAAAGTTAAAAAAAAAAAACGCAACTAAACGAAAAATTTTATAAAAAAGACAAATTAAGAAGAAAAAAAACCTGCACAACCGAACACAACACAAAACACGTGAAAACAAACAAAAGGACGCCCACACAAAATTTCGAGCGATTAAAATTAATGTTGTTCAATATAAAACTTAACCAATTTTGATATGTGTGAATTGGCTAATTTCATGTTTTGTTTTGATTCTACGCTTCCGAAGTAGCTTTTTGTCGCAATCTCTTTTTTTATATTTTTTTAGTGTATTTATGTGTGACGAAACATCTTGTGAAAACACATAAACTACTAAATGAAATATATTGAGAAACAAGACAAAATAAATATTTTTGTTGTTTTTTTGTCATACCAGCATATTTTGCAAATGAGCGTGAAATGATGTTGTTGATAGTCGCAAAACAAAAACAACTGTTAACTTTTTTTTTGCCGGCCAGCATTGTTTAGCGTTGGTGTGGGAATTTTTCTCACTTCAGATATCCCCGACCAATTCATTCAATCGCATCAAAAAAAATAACACAAACGTGTTTGAGTTGAAGTATATGGGAGCGATGGTTAAGAAAACTGCTTCTTTTGATTGAAGTTTATGTTAAAGGGATAAATTTGCACAAACAATAAAATACTTTTATGCATGTATAAAACTCTCACGCACTGTGGCAAGGTCGGCAATTGTGGCATTTAGAGACATGTCCCTTTATGTCATACACAAGAAGTATATATTTGCACACACATATACTTATATATAAAAATGCATTATATACATGTGAACAGTGTGTATGCTGCAAAACTCAAATTCCCATAATCATATAATTTGCATATGTGGCCAACTCGTTACGGTCGTATTGATGTTTTTCACGGCAGCCACAACACAACACACACCACTGTATTGTTGCACTACAACAGCAACAAAAAGGAAAAACAAAAGAGGCATTGAACGCTAATTAAAATATTTTGCATTCCACTATAAATACAGCCGCAGCAGCAACAGCAGCAACATCGGTAGTCATATCGAGAAAATATTGCACACCCACATATATACATGCATACGTTCATACATATGAATATGTATTGAAAGTTTAAATGGTTATAAAAATAAAATATGTGGTTGGCTTTTACTTTTTTTTGTTTATATTTTTATTAATTCTTTATTATTATCTTTATTAGTACTTTTATCATTATTTTTATTATTATTTTTTTATTCTTATCATTTTTATTATTCTCTATTATTATTTTTTTTTTTTTAATTTTAATATTATTATTTTTTATTATTTTTATTTTTTTATTTTTTATTATTATTATTTTTTTATTTTTTTTATTAATATTTTTATTATTATTTTTATTAACATTTTTATTCTTTTTTTATTTATATTTTTATTAATAAGTTTGTTAATATTTTTATTATAATTTTAATTAATATTTTTATTATTATTTTTATTATTTTTATTACTAATTTTATTAGTATTTTTATTATTATTTTTATTATTATCTTTATTATTATCTTTATTATTATTATTATTATTATTATTATCTTTATTACTAATTTTATTATTATTTTTATTATTATTTTTTATTATTATTTTTATTATTGTTTTAATTATTATTTTTATTGTTATTTTTATTGTTATTTTTATTATTATTTTTATTATTATTTTTATTATATTTATTTTTTATAATTATTTTCATACTTTTTTAACTTTTATTCTTTGTTATTTTATATAAGTTATTATTGTTATTAATATTTATTATTATTACTATTTAAGTTACTATTATTTTTTATATATTATTATTATTAGTATTCTTTTAAATATTTAATTTTTTTCTTATTTTTTTATTTTTTATTTTTTATTATTCTTTTATTAATTTTTAATAACCTATTTATTAATTTTTAATAATCAAATTATTATTTTTTAACTTTTCCATTTGTTTTTCTAATATTTTTTGATTTGTTAATATCTTTTTTAATTATTTTTTATTATCGTTTTAATATTTTTTATAATGATTATTATTTTTTATTGCTATTTTTTATAATTTTGATATTTAATTATTTAATACTTTTTACCATTTTTAATTTTTGTTATATACTTTTTTTTTAATTTTTTTTACTTTTTTTAATTTTTTTTAAATTTTTTTAAATTTTTTTAAATTTTTTTTAAATTTTTTTTTTAATTTTTTTTTTTTTTTATATCTAATTTTTAATTTTTTTTCTTTGATTTTAATAATTATTTTTATTTTTGATTGCTTTTATTTATTTTTTGATTTTAATTTCTTTAACTTATTTTCTAATTTATTCTTTAGTTTTCTTATTTTATTTTTTTTTTTATTTTTTTTTTGCCTTTTTCCCTTTTTGTCTATTTTTTTTATTTTTACTTTGTTTTTCCTTTTTTCCTTTTTTCATTATTTTTTATATTTTTTCTTTTTATTTCTTTTTTTCTTTTTTTCTTATTTTTTATATTTTTTTTATTTATTTTCTTTTTTTCTTTTTTCTTATTTTTTATTTTTTTTTTAATTTATTTTTTTATTTTATTTTTTTTTGTCTTCTTCTTATTTTCCCCCTTATTTATATATATATAAATTTTTTAAATTTTTTTCTTATTTTTCCCCTTATTTATATATATAATTTTTTTTTTAAGAAAAATTTAACATCCTCCAGGAACTTAGTATCATTCAAATTAAGGAATTTATCTGTGACTAGCTTTTATTGTATCTACCACAATTTTTATTTACAATAATATCCACTTTGCTCTTTTATAATCTTCCGGCTGACGGTTGTCATAAATCAGTCACTTTAGAGACGTCACACGACTTAAGTGAATGAATCCATCAAATCTTAGTAAATGCAATTATATATAAATGTGTGACTGATATACGGGTATACATATGCTGTGGTCATAACACTCGTGAGTGCCTTCGTAATCTTTTTAGCAATTAAAGGCTTGGTCGAACAGAATGTGGTTTATTACATACTAGGAGTTTTGCTTTCGAGCAAAAAAAATTTTTTTTTTAATTTATGGAGGAAATAGAAATTGTTAAAGGATTAATGACTCGACGCTTTGAAATCCTTATAGAGGGCAATTATATATAAATAGTATATAAAAAAACATTTTCCTTATGCAACGGAACACGTTAGTTATTAAAACAAAGCCCAGTGTTTTTTTTTTTTTAATTTTTTCAACAAGAAAAATTACTATTTAATTTGTTAAGCATTATAAGAAAGTGTTTCGAATCTATAGCCTTTATTTTACAAAAACAACATTATGAAAATAAATTGTGTGTATAAAAATACTTTGAAAAGCCCCTAAAAGAATTATAAATACTTTTTTTCGAAATTTCACTTTTGGCAGAGCCAAAAGCAATTAATCACACTGCTGAGCATTGCACAATATTCACTAAAATATATTTAACACATATACATACATATGTGCATTATACAAATATATATACATTATGCTTATATATTTTCATATACGAGTACATAACTATATATTTGTACAAAAATTGCTGCTTGTGAGGTATCGCTTAAGCGCGTTTAAAGTTCCACGTGTTGACAACCAACCGCGCTGCCACAACGATGTATTTATTGTAATTGTACAATAATTACATAAAATTTCAATATTTTGACAGCTTGGCGACATAACCAAAATGAAATATTAAAAAAAAATTTTTTTAAGATTCAAAAACAGACTCAGCAGGAATTCATTGTATTAAAATATTTGGCAATGATTCAGCAAAATATAAAATAAAATAAAATATAATAAAAGAAAAAATCTGTAGAAGAAGCAGAACAGAAAACCGTAAGAGAAATCCAAGCAGCGAATCGCTTGTACATATGACAAAATATGAGCGAGCAGCAACAAGAAGTATTAAAACCTGTCAACAACACACGTCGCCAACACAAATGCAATTCAATTCAATGACGACAAATGACAGCAACAGCGCGACATATTTTTACAGGCATGTAGGAAAGCTGCTGAGAGCAAATGGGGAAAAGGAAAAGTGACGATGCTGCAGCGAGCGGTGAGAGGAAGTGTGACGCTCGATTGAGCAGATGATATGCTGACGCTGGCGCTGACGCCAAGCAGCAATTGAATTGGATTTAACTAAAGGCAGATTTTCGAATTTTTTTTTTAGTTTATTTAAGCATAAAATCACTGCAAATAAATTAGTACAAACAAGAAATAGTAGCCGCGAAAAAATTTTATATAAATGAAAAACTAAAATAAAAAAGTGCAGGAATGCAATTTTTGACAACTGCAAACAAATCAAAGCAACAGAAAATAAAATCTCACCGAGTAACAGTGCTTAATGTGTGAGCGGACGAGTTTGTGGTGAATGAACGATCCAACGAATGAACGAATGTTGTTGTTTTTGTATATGCGTGTGTGATTATGCGTAGAGATGAGATGAGCCGTTGCATTCGCAACACATGAGAAGCCCTTTCAAGCAAACAAATATTATATATTGCTGCTGCTGCTGCCGCTGCTGCTGCTGCAACAACTACAAGCAAATAAAAAAATGAATAATGCACAAGTGGGGTGAATGAATTGTGAAAGCGCCAAGTATTTCAGTATTTCACTTTTGTTATTATTTTTCCACACTTTTAATTTTTTTTCTGCATTGCGCAGAGCAACGGCATACATGCATATCTATGGAATTTTAAGTTTTCAATTTCTATTTCAAGCCTTTTTTATAAATTCTCTTAGTGTTGTTGGTGTTGTTGTTTCAACCATAATCTTATGCGCATTTATTCATTTGTTTGTATGTATTCACATATTTTAATTATGCATACCTTTGCCACTCGCAGCTATTTTTGTTATTGCGCTTGTTGGCAAAGCACTCAACCCACATAGGATTATAGACAGACGACGACGACGGCTGCGCTATGGTTGGCGCGCGCAAAGAATTTCTGCGTGTAGGCTTACAAATCGGTGACAAGCAAAAACAAAAACAAGCAACAGCAACGAGAATATCATAAATTTACAACAAAATTTCATATATATATATACAGCTATGTATATGTGAAAATTCGTAAGATAATTTATTTGGAATGGAAGTGTGGTAAGAGGCGCAACTGACACATTCGCAGCATTGCACAATATCTTTGGCAGCACCTACATATTTTATGTATGTACATATATATGTACATGCCGCCTTGATGTGGAAATATTTGTTGTTTATTTATGTTGTTGTTGCTTTTATTTTCAGCGTTAAACCAAAATTGTAGTAGAAATTTTTGAAGAACACACTAGAAATTCACAAAAAATGAAAAAATGTGTTTAGAAATGCATAGAAAAATATTTTAGTTTTGATATAGTTTTAACTTTAACACTCTTACAATTTGAGGAAAATTTTAGACACTCCAGTATTTAAAAAAAAATTTTGCCTACAAGCCGGCACATGCAACGCAAGTTCAGCAAAGTTGCACACCTTTCAATGGGCTATAAATGAAATGGAGCAAATTTTATAGAAAAAAATCTTTTGCCACAAACCTTTTTAACAGAATTTGAAAATATATTTAGATTGAAGCTCATACGTATTTGTTAAATAACTGTATTAAGTTTTATAATACCGAATTGTATGAGACACAACAAAATTTACATGAATTTATTATATAAAATTTAACGATGGCAGATTGTTGCACACAATCAGGCGCGTATTGTAAAATTAACTAGACGCATTCCAAAAAAAAAACATTATATAAAAAATTTATTTAAAAAAAATATCCAATTCAATACTATTTTGATTGAAAAATATAATTATTTTTTGATATTAACGTTATGAAAGCAAATTTCGCTTTTAACTATGTCAGCATGTTTAAAAAAATCACGTTTATTGCACTCTTAGTAAGCCTAAATGTACACAACGAAATTTGCAATGCGCAGAAATATTAAAATTGTTGAATTTGTTGCCTATATTTTGGCACAAAGCTCATATTTTAGCGGAGCCTCATACCTGATTTAAAAAGTATAAAGAATATAGTGATTTGTGGAGCATATTTAATATCAAAATAATACAAATGCGAATTATAAAACAATTTTTAGTATAACAATTCAAGCTCTAAATTTTTATTATTCTGTTCTGGATCGCACATGCATATCGGAACTTACAAATTGGTTTTAACACTACAGATAATGTTTATAAAAATAAAAATAAGAAAAATTAAGCAAGCTTTCCAAACCCATATGACAGACACAATTCACTAAATTAAACATGAAAATAAATTGCGACACATTGACCATGAGATGTCGCTGAAAGCACATCCATCACTATAACATAATATTTAGCAGCCTCTACACCTGACAAGTGTAAATCAAGTGCACACTCATTATACACAATTCATAAATTTTTCTTTTTAAATATCCAACAAACAGAAAGAGCAAACGTTTAATTATACTAATCATTCTTGTGACAGTTATAATTTTTATTGCAGACAAAAGAAATGAAAATAAAAGAAAAGTCAGATTAATTAAGAAATATACGAGTATATAATGCAGCGTAAGTCACTCAAGTGAGATACAATAGAAAAGCATGAAAAAAAAAAAATAACGAATAATAATGATAATAAACAAAATGCATGAGCAAAGTTATTAAATATATTATGTGTGTAATAAAATGTTGCTTGCATCTTTCATAAAAGATTTTGTAAATAAAAAACAAGAAAAAAGTGCTATCATGCATGCCATACCGAAGTCTTTATACCACTCATGTGCATATCAAATTTACTGCAACATCCAAAACTGGACTTTGATAATTTTCAGTGTCTATATTAACTTGAATCTGCGTCTGTGGAATACCAAATTTTAAACTTCTAGAGGTTTTTTGGCGGATTTTTTACCCAAAACCTCATATTTCAACGAATCGGTTGTGCCTTGTTTTGATTTCCATAATGTTCGGTGTCAATATTAACCTGAGCTCACCCAATTTCACGTTCTTAGATGCTTTTTTGACCGAATTTTGGCAAAAAATTTAACAAATCGGTTATGTGGGTGCTATATGATATACTTAGTAGGTAGTACTGTTACACACATTCTATGCTATAAAATAAAAAATTATGAATGTTTTTGGACCAATTTTTTCACATATTTATTGATATATATTGTATAAAAAAAACAGTATTCATTCGAAATTCCTGCCTTTGGCCTTCACGCACGCCTTAAGTTGGACTGGCCAATCATCAATAGCCGCACGCATCTCCTCCATTGAGAAATTGGTCACAGCACGAATCAAAGCTGTCTTAAGCGAATCAATGTTGGGGTATCTTTTGTGGCAAACCATGTCCTCTAAAACTGTCCACAATTGTCCAGAGGGCCACTCTTCAGAGGAAATGAATGCTGGTTAATTGTTTTGGAGCCAGATTTGGGTCGTTTTAGCTTTATGGGTCGGCGCAGAGTCTTGATGAAAAGTCCATGATTGGTTTTGGAACATGGAATGGTTAAGTGGTCTTACACAGCTTCCAAAACGGTTTCTTGGTAAACTTTGTCCGATGTTTTGACCCCTTGTTCGCAAAAATGCAAGTCAGTTACCACATCATAAGAGACACCCCACCAAACCATGACTGAAGCTGGGTGATGGATGACCTTTTTCGACTCGTGGAATCAGTTCAGATGCTTCCTTAGATGACCGTGCATACACCCTATCATTTTGTTTATTAAATTTTTCATGCACGGTAAAAATTGTTTCATCGGTAAACAAGATTTTTCTGTGCAAGTTATCAGCGTGCTTCACTAAAAGACGTTTGCATTTTGCCACCCTATATTTGTTTCAAAGCTGCAGTCAACAAATATCCGGTACGGCGTTTGAAAGCCCCAAGTCCCAAGTCTTTTTTAATAATTCGACTCATGGACTTCATGGCGAAACATTCATCTCCCGCGCCATGATTTTCTGTTTTCGAGGCGGATTTCGCAGAATTCTTAATTTGACAGCTTTGATGACGTGCGGCGTTCGAACTGTGTGTGGACGGCCCGACCGGTGGCGGTCTTTAACATCCCTAGTCCCCTCAAAGTTTTATGCACCGGTAGACGAGCATGCGACTAATGCCGAGCGGACGGAGTGTTTTGGAAATATCAGCTTTTTCCATTTCACACTTAAAAAGCGCTATAACAGCGATACGGTTTCATTATCTGACCATTCCATGTTGAAAACTCACACAATTTAGAATTCCCGATACAGACTAACGCTTTTCAGGTTATATTTTATAAATCATATGGGAATTATGTGGTATGCTCAATTCTTCTATTGAAATGCGTGTGTTTAATGTTGTAACAGTATTTATGTCCCTACCAAGTAGTCTATCGATCTGGCCGGCTCCAGCAAACGATCAATACATTAGAAAAATACATCGGCATAATAAGTTGCGTTCAAATATCTGAAACACTTAGAGACTAGTTTGCGTTCAAACAGATGAGCATGGCCCAATCAACTCAGCGCGTCATTCTGATACTATCGGTATAAATTTTGTTGGGTTTATCTCTTCTCCTTCTGGTACTTACATACTTCGCACCAAAGTTAATATACCATTTCATGTACATGAAAGGTATACATATTAGTCAAATGACATATGGAACGGTATGCAACACGTAGAAAAAAAATTCTATTTCAAATAAAAATTTCAAAAGCTTAAAAATGATTTGAAAATTCTAAATATAAAAATAATTTACCACTCTCTTTCACCTTGCAAAGCTGCTCAGCACCCACAGTAGCCGCATCGTAATCGTAAACGAAAACCATAACTTTGACGCCATAAATCAATATTTTCAATTTTTCTAATGACCAAAACAGTTGCTGGAGAAAATGGCATCTACCATTTTGTGTTTTTGTGCTATTTTCGTTTGTGGAAAAAAATTTGATATTGTTATTATCGCTTTTTCAACATATTTTTTTTTCTTCTTTACTTTTGAAACCAGACAAAATGTATGTCAATTTTAATATGACTGACTGACAGACTACGAAAGGCAGACATAAAAAATGGAAAAGATAAAAATTATTTGCAATTTGGCAAAGGTACAAAAATTGTATAGACAAGAACCTAAGAAGAAGGAGAATGAAATATTAAAAAAAAGAAGGAACAAACAAAACAAAACAAAAAAAATCGAAGAAACCATAAAACAACGAAGAAATAATGTATATTTGCCAAAAGTCTGTAGCTTCACTGCAAATTGTTGTTGTTGGTAGCGAAAAAAGTTATGTTTTATATTCATCATCTATTAGCAACTAATCACCATTTAACTAACTAATAGCATAGCAAACCAACGGAATGCCAACCTACTACTAACAAAATGCTAACTGTTTTCATTTTTCAAATTCCAAAAAAAAAAAATCTTTTGTTTTCTTAAAAACAGGTTTCACAGCATTTGCTTGGGAGCAATAACGCTTTAAATATCAAAAATAGCAAAAAGTTCAAAATAAAATTGAAAAACGAAAAATATGAAGAAATATATATATGTAAGTATAAAACATAGAATATTTGCCCACGCAATGCGCCGTGGCGGCGTTAATTGCCGCTAAAACTGTTCAGTTTATTGTCGACAAGAATGCGTGCTACTGTGCACTGTGTCATAACCACTTAATTGATATTCATTGGTATAAAATTACAAGCGTAAATCACACGCAAGAAATCGGTTAATAGCGCATAAATGAAATAAATAAAATTGTTTTTCTTGCAGTTTATTTTTGTGCCTTGGCGTGTGTCGAAATTCTACATTTTTGCTGTTGCTTTTTTTCTTTTGTAAATATTTATTTTGTTATTCTTATGTTTATATTAAGTTTTTTTATTGCGTGCGTTGTTTGAAAAATTGCTTAAAATTTTCTAGTGGCATCTTCGAAAAGTAGGTAATTACATATGCAACGCAATCGCTGTTTCAGTGCGGTCACACTTTTGGCTAAGCGCCAAGGCCATCGCCTCATTCGGGCACTACTGGGGATAGCCTATGATGTGACAGAATATACGTATTAGCTGACTAATAATTTTTGCTTTTAAGAATATCTGTCGAAATATTGTTCACGGCTAGAGAAAACTCAAATACAACGGCAACAGTAACAAAGGCAAAATTTCACTGCGATTACTTTATTACCAAAGCTGTAAATTTTTTTCATCATTTTATAAACAGTTTTTATATTTTATTTATATATACATTTTTGATGTTAATTTTAAATTTTTTTTTTAATTTTTTTTAGGTATTATTTTTTTTTTTTTTTGTTACTATTTTTAATTTTAATATTTTCTTTATAAATTTTCTACATTTTGTTACTATATATATTTTTTGAATCAAATTTTTTTAATCTAATTTTATTATACTATTTATTAATTTTTATTTTTTTATTTTATATTAATTTATATTTTATCAAATTTTTTTTTTAATTATTACTAATTTTTAATTTTTATATTTTTTTAAAGTTTTTTATTTATTTTTTTATTATTATTTTTTTATTTTATATATATTTTTATTTTATCTAAAAATTTATTTTATTTAAATTTTCATTTTATCTAAATTTTTATATTATCTAAATTTTCAATTTGTTTAAATTTTTTTTATTTTTTGTTTTATCTAAAAACAAATTATTTTATCTAATTTTTGCCTACTGTTTCATTTTATGTAAATTTTTTACATTTTTTTTTAATGTATACTTTTTGCTTGTTTTTCTTTAATTTCTATTTTTGTTTCCTTTTTTAATTAATTTTGTTTATATTTTTTAAATTTTATTTTAATTTATATTTTGGTTTTAATTAAATTTAGCTTTTGTTTTGATTTAATTTATTTTTTTTTTATTTTTTTCGCCTCTTTTGCATTTCTTGTATTGTTTTGTGTTTTTTATAATTTTTTTTGTTTATATACATTTTGGATTATTTTTAAATTTTTTATGAATTTTATATTTTTAATCTTTTTTGTATTTTTTCAATATTCCTTTATATTTCTTAAATTCCTTTATATTATTCTTGTGTTTTTAAATTTTATAAATATTTTTATATTTTTTTTTTTTTAATTTTTTATATATATTTTTTATATGTTTTTATATTATTTTATTTTCATATATATATATTCTATTTTTATATTTATATTTTTTTTTTGAATATAAAAAAGTTTTTTTTCGAATTTTCTAATTTTATTATATTTTTTTTATTTCTTTAATTATTTAAAAATTTATATTTTTTATATATTTCATTATTTTTTTTATATTTTTTTTTACATTTTTTTTATTTTTTTTATTTTTTTTATGTGTTTTATATTTTTTATATTTTTATATTTTTTATACTTGTTAATTAATTAATTTTTCAATTTCTTAATAATTTTTTTTAATTTTTAATTTTTTTTTAAATATTTTTTATTATTTTTTTTACTACTTTTTCATTTTATTTTTTAATTTTACTTTAATAAATTTTTTATTTTTTTTACTCATTTTTTTAAATTTAAAAATTTTTTGACAATCTTTTTGAAGTTTTTTTTTGGTGTTTTTTGTTTTTTATTGTATTTACTTTTTTTGGTGATTGTAGGTAGCACCGTTTGTAAAATTTATCAAAAATTAAATTCAATTAATTTGCAGTTATTGTTAGGCTAAGCATATATATCTCTTCTAGCCCTATTTAATAGATCCATAACTCTTACTCTGTGTATTGGGAACAAAACTGTTTCGCTATTTTAGATTGGGATATGGGTCTCCATCTGTTCTGAGCTATTGTGATTGAAGCTACTGACTTGGCTTCGTTACAGAAAATATTCCTATGGTAGGGATTCCAGATTATGGTCTGACAAGTTGGCCTGTCAGTGAAATTAAGATTTTCATACAATTATTTATGACGCTGTAATTTACCATTTTTAACGCTGGAGCTAGCATAGCCGCTTGACTCTCTAGGTGGCTTTTTGTTCTATTATTTTTATTATTTTTTAAATATATATTCATTTTAAAGTTTTCTTAGGTTATTTGTTATTTTTTACATTTAAATTTTTTTTTTATAATTAATTATTAAGCAGATTTATTTTAAATTTCACTACTTAATTCGTCAAAAAAAAAAAAAATTCAAAGTAAAAAAATCAAAATTTCGCACAAATAGCAAAATTGTGCTTTAACTCACACTTCATACGAATTGAAAACATATTTACTTGGCTAAGCAAACAAGCTACTAGCGTTTATAAAGATTTAACTACACTCAACTACTCAACTAAACATAATAATTTTTTATGGCATTAAAATGAGATACATTGTTTTGCCAAAAAATAACAATAAAAACGCGAGCAACATAGAGCGGGAATTTGTTGTTGCATGCAAATAAATTTATTGTATGAAATTTTCGGTATGTTGTAAGTGGCTGTACTAAATATTTGGGAAAAAACAGAATATGTTGTAAGACGACTAGAAAAAATATTTCGAAAATATGCATATATATATAAATATATTTACATATGTACACACACATACATATATACAATTAAAAAAAAATTTACAAACAAAAGAAAAACGAAAAATGAGTAGTGGAAAATTTTAGCAAAAATAATTTGCATGTGAAAAAGGAATATTGGCCAAAATTTTGCATCATTGATGATGAGGGCATTCACAAGTCATATGAGAAATATTGCATATTTCAACATTCATATTTCTTTATGCATTTTCTGGAGTTTTTTGTTTGATATTTCGGAAATTTCTTGCCGGAAACATAAATAAACGAAATATATAAAATATTTCGAATGATTTAAAAAAATAAAAATAAATAAATAAAAATAAATAAACAAAAAAATAAAAAATAAAAAATAATTAATTAAAAAATAATATTTAAAAAATAATAATAATATTTAAAGAAAAAAAAAAACAGTAATAATTAAAAAAATTATAAATAAATGAAAAATTAATAAATCAAAAATTGATTTTAAAAAATTATTAATATAATTAATGTTTGAAGCCAAAAAAAAATAATATAAAAAAACAACAAAAACAGTCAATAATTATATTTATAAAAAATTTTTTTAAAGAATCTTAAAAAAGTTTTAATAAAAAATAAAAACAAACTTCAATTAAAAACATTCCTTTTTTTATTTTTTTAACGAGAGTTCAGGTGTTTACCGGTAAATTCACATATCATAATATGAAAGCAGCATAATGCATTAATTATTATTTTTTTTTCATTATAGGTGTATGTAAATCTATCTATCTAAATTTGTATGTTAGCATGCTCTATTTTAGTGAGCATATATGCAAATTGAGTGATACAGAAAAAATTGCTAGCAACAACGAGAACAGCAAACGACAACACCGTTACCATTACCACCATCACCACGAGCAGCAGCACCGCCTTCACCAGCAGACCAATAAAACACAAATAAAAGCCGGCAGTAGTTGCTAACAACCGGTCACAACTATGGCAAAATAAAATAAAATAAAATAACCAACAACAACCAACAACAACAATGCAATCAAATAGCTATACAGCAGTTATGTGGGTTGGTATGTAAGCGCCTCACCACATCTTGCTCTTGCTGTTGCGGCTAACGGTGCGACGAACGAGTAGTGAACGGCAAATATTTGCTAACTTGGTCATAAATAACTGGCATATTTGTGATGCGATGAAAAAAAAAGAGAGAAGAAAAAATGAAAATAATCATAGATAAACAGAGAATAGAAGGAGGTAAAAAAGAAATAGAAAAAATATGATAAAGTACAAATAGATATATGTGCGATTCGCGCGCGTCAATAGCGGTCGGCTGTCCGCCAACCGAGCTCGGTTCGGATCTACTTAGAGGTGTCAGTCAATATACTAGCTATCTGCCACGGTATTTAAGAATGTATGAAAGAATTTGTCATAAGAAAAAAAAAACGATGAAAGACTTTACGTCCGCTCATAGTGATACAAACAAGTGGGTGCTAAATTTGATTTATTGATTTTTTCGCAATTATGTCTGTTGAGTTGCAAGTAATATTTTCATTTATTTATTTCATTAAGTGAAATGCTATAATTTAAATTTTTTGATATATTGTAGTTTACAAAAATATGTACAGCATTTATTTAATGGCAAGGTAAATAATATTTTCAGTGTTTTGTTGTCAGTTTTGAATGTTAAGTAAACTGTTTTACATTGAATTGATTAACGTTAATTGACATTAGTAAAATTAAATGTTTAGAAAAATTAAAAACTGAAAATAAATAACAAGGCAAAGTTAAAAAATAATTTTTTAATAAAAATTGAATTTAAAAAAATTTTCAAGTTTTAAAAAAAATATATATTGATAAAAATTTCGTTTTCCTGTAGTGGTAACCTTCAGAAAGTTTCTGAAGATATTTCACTAGAAACATCAGTAAACTAAAAACTTTTGTGACAAAAAGGCAGCACTAAATGTATAAGTACAAACGAGCCAAAAATCGTTTAAAGAGAATATATTTGAAATTTACTAAGAAATAGTTTAGAATCAAAAAAAAGTATTATAGAGGCCGTTTAAGAGTTTTATACCTATTTGAGTAAAAATGGTTATACTCGTAAGAACAAGAAATAAAAATAATAATAAAAATAATAATAAAAAATAGAAAAATAAAGACCCCATATAAAATGGTAAAAAAAAGTTCAGTATCATAAATTAAAATTTAACAATAAAGAAAGGCTGTCTTCGACCATACATGTCGAAGCCTTCATATTTTTCATATAAAATTTATTTCAAATTACAAAAATCGATTTCTATGATTCTCAACGTCAATATTAACTTTAATTAACGTCTATAGAATACCACATTTCACGTTTCTAGACGCCTTTTAGAGGATTTTTAACCCAAAACCTCTATCTCAACAAATTGGTTGTATGGCGTCTATATGCTATAATATTCCGAGTTTGATGATTTTTAGTAACAATATGCTGTTCATAATTTCAAGCTCCTAGATACTTTTTTTTTGGCGGATTTTTAATCAAAGCCTCATATCTGAACAAATCAGTGTATTCGAGTTATATGTGATAGTCGTACGATTTCGATTATTTTCAGAAACGCAATTTATATCCAATTCTATGTATTCTGCACTTCGATCGTAGTTACATTTTTGTACATTATATAATATAATTTGAACATTAAATAATATAATTTGAACAAAAATGTAAGTAAAACATGATTTTGATAACTGGAAAAGTCATAAGGATGTTTTCTTTTTTTAGTATTATGAGCTTAATGACGCCTTTTGATACAACACAAAAGCAACATGAAGAATTAGAGAGTTTTTAAAGAACGTTGCCGAAATACAGTTAATCCATCACTAAAAGACTCCATGATTTCGAGAGAATTGTGTAATGGCATAGACACTGTTGACTGACACATTCTTATGATGTAATATGCACCAACTGTTTGTTGGTAACTTCCTTCCGTAAAAAATCGCAAAACCTGCTACTATTAGATTAGGTGGAGATACCATGTCACAGCACTTGATTGAGTTTCTTGCGAAAAAATATTCAGGACATACCTGAAAGCATCTTTATTAAGTTTGAATTTTTTTTTATCCAAATAATTGAATTTATTATATAAAGGTTCACTAATTACATGCTAAATTTCTTAAAATTCATCACTCATCTGAAATGGATGACACTTGTCTCTAAATCCTTATGAAAAATCGCCTCGGCTCTTGATTACATTTGACGTTAAAAACACGATTTTGTATTTATTTGAATTATTCACAAAATATCTTGAATTGCTTGCTTTGTTTTGTTTCAATTTCACACATTCACATGCAACCAGTTGATTTCGAAAATTTATTCTATCTTCCTCTTCTTCTTTCGATTCGATCGTAACTCAGAGTACCTAGCTACGATTTGGGGCGGAGCGGAGAGCGGGAACGTAATCGAAATGTAGAATAGCTCTGATTAATTCTGAAGAAAATTTGAAAACCCAAAGTGCAATTAATATTTTAATTTAATAAACAAGGTAATGATTATTTTCGATCAGTAAAATAAAAACTCAAGAGATTATCATAACTTTTGAACGAAAACATCAAAATCGAATAGTTATTATTATATCTGATTGAAAAATCATCGAAAATTTTTAAATCACTAAATAATGATTAAAAATTGATTTTTTTTACGAAACTAATAATAGTTACCATCTCTGAACTAAACACGATCAAATCATTTTTCGAAACTTTAAATTGAATATAAGTGCGTATAATTTTGAAATAAGAAGAAAATAGTGTTGATAGATATTAACTATTTATTTAAATAAATATGTATATAGCTATTAAGTAGAATCTATGTGTACAAAATAAATTTTATTTGCTCTTTATTTAAAAAAAAAGTGAAAGTTTATAAATCGAATTTACTTTGTTAGCGGGATTTTCCACTAAATTTTAGCTTAAACTTAGTTACGCCCCAACATAAACGTGGCAACAAAAAAACGAAAAGCTGGCACTACAATGAGGTATATATTGTTGCAATAATTAAAATAATGAATTCAAAAATGATAATTCAAAACAAATGAAATGAAGCGAGTTACATATGTATGTATATATAACACATCAAAGTGTTTGCTGTGCAATGACTTTAGTGCGTTTCTGGGGGCTAAACTTTGTTAATTTTGCACATCCGCATCAGTGGATTCCCACTTATATTTTCAAACAAAAAACAAATAATTCATTTGTAAATCTTCTTTATAAAAAAAAACAGTAAATTTGAAGCTGCCAACAATTAATGGAGTGCAATAAAAAATATTTCATAGATATGAATATGAATAAGCGATGCATACAATTTAATTAAAAAGTCAATGCATTTAAGTAAGCAACAACAACTACAAATACAGAAACAAGCTGAAGAAAGAGCAGTAGTCGCACAAAAAAAAAATTAAGCTAAAACAAATCAAAATTAATAAACAACTATAGAAAACTACAAGAACAACTAACTGCCTATAGCAACTGCCACCAGCAACAACAATCACGACAGCAGCAATTCATTAAAACTTTACCCAACGCAGCATCAGTTTGCATTGTATGGTTGTTGCTTTTGTTTTTCAGTTTTTAAATTTTTAATTTTAATAGCCGCTGCACACATGCCACAACAAAAACAGCACGCCACATGCCACACGCTATACGGGTGACTATGCAACAGCAACAGCAACAGCAACACCCTCCTGTCACTTGTCACTGCTGTCTGCTTGAAGCATATATGTATGTACATACATACATCCCAACATTTTTCACTTGTTGTTTATTCCATTGTTTTTGTTGTTGCATCCATCACAAGTTTGAACTCTGCCACGTTGAGGTTAACAAACGCTGGCACATACACAGGCACACACACACCCACAGCAAACTAACCGAGCAACTGAGAAATTTCCAGCGAAAAAATGGGGATGGAATTGTTGCACACCCACATGATTGAACGCACAATTAAACAAATGCACACTTACTAATATGTTTATGTTCGTGGAAAATGAGAAAATTAAAACAAAGTGTGAAAAAGTGGCAGGAAGCATAAATGATAACCGACCACCATAATTTGGTTGTCCCCTCACAAACAAATATTACATACTCGTATTTATATCCATTCATACGTACATATATATGTATTATGTGCATGTGTCTCTGTTTTCGTCACAAAGCAGCCACCAAATGGGCGAAAATTCATTGACCTCTTCTCAATTGTCGAAAAGTGAATGTCACTGCGCTCGCTGCGCTTTATTGTTAGAAAAGACTTAAGCGACAAACTTGTTTACGCAATATAAACATATATTTTTGGAACTACAAATATTTGATTTTCAATTATATTTCATTTAAGTCAATTCTTCTGCTTCTTCTTTGCTCAACAGCTGACTCAGCAGCTTGTGTGAGTGTATTTGCTGCACTAATAATCACCTCACCAGCGACTTTTCGTTCGGCATTCGGTAATAAATTATGCAAAAGCAACTGCTGCTGCTCGCTAAAGGCCTGACTCGTTGTCATTATTTGACATACATATATTAACACTCGCTCGCTTTATTTGTTTGCTTTAAATTGATTTTATTTCTATTTTTTCGGCATTTCTTTGGTGTTGCTCTTGTCTGTTGATTGTTAACTGTCGTCAGCGTGAGTGAAAGAAAATATTGGGAGCGAGTGATAAAAAATTAACAACCGTTAACGACAAAAAATGCGAAAAATAACCGCACGTTCGTATTATTATGGTATAACTGCATCTATAAAAAAAAACGCAACTATTTGTCAAGAGTTTTAAGCCAAAGCAACCAACAAAGAGATTGTTATTGCCGGTCGATGCTTCAACAACAAAAGCAAAAGCCAGCAGTTACAGTTTTAATAGTTTTCAATTTTTCTTCATCATTCAAGTGTAGCGAATGTCGTCGACAAAACGAAGCAATGTGTGTTTCGCAACGTCGCCACCACAAAAGATGCCATTGAAACGAGCGATCACTTAAAGGTTCGCCAATAGCATGCAAAATATTTATTTAACATATTTTGATTTTATTTTGTTTGTGCTGGCATACATATATTGAAGGAGTTGTCATGCAACTCATTTCGAAGTACTAAAAACTTAGAAATTCAGGCGCTGGTGTCAATAGCATCGAAGCAAGTGTTTAACAAAAACACGGATTTATGTGTTGTTATGTATGTATTGTAACAAAAGTTTTTTATTTTTAATTTATTTATTTATTTATAAACATAAATTATAGAAAAAAACAAAAAAAAATATAAAATAAAATAAAATAAAAAGCAGAAAATAAAAGTCATGAATATAAAATAACAATAAAATTAAATAAATAAAAAGTAATTATAAAATTTAAAAAAAAAAGTTATAATTTAAAATTATAAAAAAAATTAAAAGAAATAATTAAATTATATTAAATTAAAATAAATATAAATAAATGAAGGATTATCCAATTAGGGGTTTCGAAAGTGCATGGCTGTATTCTGACATCTGACAAACTTAACTGTCAAACCAAACATATTTTATTTTAGTTGAAAGTCAAGCATTTATGAAAATGGATCGCTTAAAAACCGCACAACGCTTTTGAATTGTTGAAACCTACTACAAAAATGGTGATTCAAACGTGGCCATGTTTCGTGCTTTCCTCAAATAATTGAAGAGAGCACATTACACCAAAAAAAAAAAACTTACTCTCTGGTGCGCTCTTTGGTCTGGAGGTGTGATTGGAACTTACTAATTACTTAGTAGGGACATAAATACTGTTACACACATTCTATGCAATAAAATAAAAAATAATGAGTTTTTGGACCAATTTTTTTTTTTACATATTTATTGATACATATTGTATACAAAAAATCAGTATTCATTCGAAATGACCGCCTTTGGCCTTCACGCTCGCCTTAAGTCGGACTGGCCAATCATCAATAGCCGCACGCACCTCCCCCATTGGGAAATTGGCCACAGCACGAATCAAAGCTGTCTTAAGAGAATCAATGTTGGGGTATCTTTTGTGGCAAACCATGTCCTCTAAAACTGTCCACAATTCGTACATCCAGCGGGTTCAAATCAGGACTGCCAGAGGGCCACTCCTCAGAGGAAACGAATGCTGGTAAATTGTTTTGGAGCCAGATTTGGATCGTTTCAGCTTTATGGGCCGGCGCAGAGTCTTGCTGAAAAGTCCATGATTGGTTTTGGAACATGGAATGGTTAAGTGGTCTTACAACAGCTTCCAAAACGGTTTCTTGGTAAGCTTTGGCCGATGTTTTGACCCCTTGTTCGCAAAAATGCAATCAGTTACCCCATCATAAGAGACACCCCACCAAACCATGACTGAAGCTGGGAATCAGTTCAGATGCTTCCTTAGATGACCGTGCATACACCCTATCATTTTGTTTATTAAATTTTTCCTGCACGGTACAAATTTTTTCATCGGTAAACAAGATTTTCCTGTGCAAGTTATCAGCGTGCTTCATTAAAAGACGTTTGCATTTTACCACCCTATTTTTTTTTTAAAGCTGCAGTCAACGAATGTCCGGTACGGCGCTTGAAAGCCCCAAGTCCCAAGTCTTTTTTAATAATTAGACTCACTTTTGCGAAACATTCATCTCCCGGGCCATGATTTTCTGTTATTGGAGCGGATTTCGCAGAATTCTTGATTTGACAGCTTTGACGACTTGCGACGTTCGAACTGTGCGTGGACGGCCCGACCGGTGGCGGTCTTTAACATCCCCAGTCTCCTCAAACAGTTTTATGCACCGGTAGACGAACATGCGACTAATGCCGAGCGGACGGAGTGTTTTGAAAATATCACCTTTTTTCATTTCACACTTAAAAAGCGCTATAACAGCGATACGGTTTTCATTATCTGACCATTCCATGTTGAAAACTTACACAATTTGGAATTCCCGATACAGACTAACGCTTTTCAGGATATATTTTATAAATCATATGGGAATTATGTGGTATGCTCAATTCTTCTATTGAAATGCGTGTCTTTAATGTTGTAACAGTATTTATGTCCCTACCAAGTAGTCTATCGATCTGGCCGGCTCCAGCAAACGATCAATACATTAGAAAAATACATCGGCATAATAAGTTGCGTTCAAATATCTGAAACACTTAGAGACTAGTTTGCGTTCAAACAGATGAGCATGGCCCAATCAACTCAGCGCGTCATTCTGATACTATCGGTATAAATTTTGTTCGGTTTATCTCTTCTCCTTCTGGTACTTACATACTTCGCATCAAAGTTAATATACCATTTCATGTACATGAAAGGTATACATATTAGTCAAATGACATATGGAACATTATTTATGTCCCTACCAAGTAATAAAATTTTCATAAACACTGGAATAACAGAAAATAATGTATTTAAAAATTTGGACAATTCAACATTGTTTAAATATACATTTTTTTAATTAATATAGAAATTAAAATTTTGATCATATTCATATAAATTGTATACGTGCGAGTCGCAATTTTTCTAAAACAACAAATTTTTAGATTTATTCAGGTGATCGAGTTTTGTGTTCATTTCTTTATAAAATAAATACCTTTTTGGAGTATTTAAATTTTGAGGCATATTTTAAACAATAAATTTTTCCCCCGATCGATGTAATCAATTGTCACATTGCTAAAATTAATTTAATTTACGCTTCATTTACATGCATATCAACAACTGGTGAAACAGGTGTGCATTCTCTTTTAATAATTAGTAACTTTGATTTATAAAAAAAAAATATAATGTTTGACAGTTATTATCAAGAAAACATGTTTGCTGATAATGAAGCGGTCATGGCGTACGCTTTCATGACTTTCTATACATATATATATCCTGGTTTCGTATTTTTAGTATATTTTAACTTATAAGAGAAATGTTCATATATATATGGGCATTTCCGGGAAGGAATCTCAAAACTTAAAATTTATTCACAGCTTATTTCACTCTCTCAGTGGAACTTGTAGTTCGCTCATTGGGACATTCTTACTTTTTCTTATTATTAAAATGTCTCGTGCAACATTCTAATATATATGTAATACATTTCATTATTAAGTGCTATTTTTTTAGGTCGTTGGCAGATTTTAGAAATTTTTTCAAACAATTAATAAAAAAAAAAGAGGAAATAATATCTAATGACATCTAATAACAGCTCGAAGTGACTTTTTCAACTTCGTTTTTCTCTCTTGATAAGCTGTACTTTCAGAAGTTCTCTCGAATTGTAATAGTTTAAGTTTAAATATATGTATATATTTACTAAAAATTTATTTTATACTTCAAACCGAAAACTGAGTTTTTTTAGTAGCTCCAAATTAAGAATTTCTTTAAATTTAATAGTAATGATTGGTATTTTTTGGGTGACAGAGTCTTTAAAAAGCGGCGCTGGAGCAATGTACTGATTACAAGCACTGTCAATACAAAAACAACTACATTATCAGAAAAAGCATTGGCAATCAATGAAATGTGCATATGTAACATATATAAAACTTTCAATTCTATAAAGAGATATAAAGGGTGATCCAAGTACAGGTACTCTTTTCAATAGCCTTTTTTTGGCAGCTCGCGCGTGAGTCATGTCAAGCTTTCATGATTTTTTTTTTTTGTTCAGTATTGTTTGGCATTGCATCACGGGAAGACTTACGCCTGAACAACGTTTACAAATCTTTTATACTTTATTACGAAAATTCACGTTCTGTAAAGAATGAGTTTCGCGCACTTCGCTCAACTTATGGTCAACATAATCGGCCTACTGAGCGTACTATTCGCAACACCATCACCCATCTTGTGACCCAGTATTCATTATTGGATGAAATTCGACCGAATAGACGACATCCAGCACGTAGTGAAGAAAATATAGCGGCCGTAGCTGAGTGTGTACACGAAGACTGTAAAGAGTAGATTCGGCGATTCGGAGCCGTTCGCAGCAACTCGGACTGACGTATGGAACCACTTGGCACATTTTACGTCGAGATCTTAAAGTGAAAGCGTACAAGATACAGCTAGTGCAAGAACTGAAGCCACCCGATCTTCCCAAGTGACATCGCTTCGCTGTATGGGCTCTTGAAAAGTTTGAAGAAGATCCGACGTTTTCTAGCCAAAGTTTGTTCAGCGATGAGGCCCATTTCTGACTTAATGGGTATGTAAATAAGATAAATTACCGCATTTGGGACGAAGAACAACCCGAAGAGATTCAAAAGTTGCCATTTCAGTCAGAAAAAACAACGGTTTGGTGTGGTTTGTGGGCTGGTGTAATCATCGGTCCATATTTTTTCAAAAACGATGCCGGTGAGAACGTAATCGTCAATGGCGACCGTTACCGCGCCATGAAAATTGCTTATTTGATGCCTGAAATTGAATCCCGTGAACTCCGCGACACTTGGTTTCAACAAAACGGCGCCACTTCCCACACATCGCATCAATCAATAGATTAATTGAGATAACACTTCGGTGAGCAGATAATTTCACGTTTTGGGCCGGTCGATTGGCCAACAAGATCGTGTGATATCACACCGTTAGACTTTTTCTGCGGGGATATGTAAAGTCTAAAATTTATACAGACATTCCCGCTGCGATTTAGGTTTCGGAGCAAAACATCGCGCGTATCATTCACCAGTTACCAGTCGAAATGTTCGAACGAGCCATTGAAAATAGGACTCAACGGATGGACCATCTGATACGTAGTCGCGGCCAACATTTGAAAGAGATAAAGAGATAATCTTCAAAAAATAAATGCCAAAGAATGTTTTTTAGAATGATAATAATCATTTCCCATAAAATTTGAATTTTCTGCGCTTTTTCTTGAAAAAAGTAGAAAACCTCGAAATGGATCACCCTTAATGTATAGATATGTACATATATACATATATGTAAATATGTTTGTTTGTTTGTAGCCATAATTCTTGACAAGAAGAAAACGAAAAAAAAATTCCCGCAACTGCGTGTGGCACATTGAACTATGCAAACAATAGCAGCAGCAATAAAGCAAAAATCGCACAACAACAACAACAAAAGCAATTTGCAAAGAAAAAGAACTAAAAAAATCGGAAAAAAACGAAGAAAACGCATAAATAGCGAAACAAAGAAAACGAAGGGTAACGCAACGCAAAAAAAAAGCAAACAACAACAACTATAAGAGGACAAATGCACTGGCAGCAGCATTGATGTGCAATAGCAACAACAACAAGAAGCTGTCAACAATGTTTATATGCAAACACCATACCTTAGCGATGTGCGCGCACACACATGTAAACGCTTATAAATACATATGTACATACGTACATATACACATAAATGTATTTATTGTTTTTGTGCGCTCACATGCTGCACAAAGAGAACACAAGCAACAGCTACAATCAAGCCATTGCAACGGGAGCGATGGTGTTGCTGATATACGAGACCATATACATACACGCACACACACACACACTGTTTGCCAATGGCGTTGGTGCTAATGCTTTGACGTTGATGAGCCTGATAATGTTGTTGGCTGTCAGCAAATGCATTCATTCATATTATTGTTGCCACATTTACCAACAATGTTTGTATGTTTACATATATACGTTTATATTGTTGATTGATAAAGTGTGCTGCTGTTGGGCTGCATGACATGAAAAAGGGCACGGAAGTTAATGGTAAGAAACTTCAAAGTGAAAATATACGTGATTTCAATGAAATTGAAAAGCATACAGCAACAACGCAATGGCAATTACATATATACAGCGCCGATAACTGCAAATCAAATGCAATCAATTACAATCAAAGCGCGATTGAGCGCGCAAAAATAAGCAATTTACTCTGTCGCTGCTCTTAGTTGCATGTAAATAAAATGTTGTTTGTGCTTCTTTATAAAAAAAAAAAAGAAAAACACAACAAACAAAAAAACAACAAAAAAATCGATAAAACAACAAATCAAAATATTAAATGAAAATAAATTCTATTATTTATGTAGTAATGAAAAACATCAATTTATTGTGTAGTAGGAAGAGGAGTGTCGCAGACATTGTAACTGAATACCGTTAAAAATATTAAAATATCTGATTTCTTACAACAGAACAATTACTTGCATACCAAGTAGAGTAATGAAGCACATCGAGACATTATCAGCAGTGTTTAGCTGTCAAATAATGTTGTTAGTTTGTGATGACAACTGTTGATTACGTGGATTCTGAAAACATAACTGGTCTACCTTGGCTGGTAGAATGATGTTGCTGATTTGAATTATTGTACATTAGAGGCGATTCAAGTAAATTGAGTTATTATGAAAATGAGAACAACACTAAATTTTGAAACATTAAAAATGAAGAGATCTTCTTCTCATACATAGAAAGGAATGTGGAAATCTACAGTTTGCCCTCAATTTTATAGACTGTGTCCGTAAATATTTTTATTGGCCAGAAAAAAGTACTGTAGGTGGTGATGTCAGTGAAACCTCACTAGAAACCGATTTGATTCAAATTTAAATCAAAAATTAATCCAGATAAATTTAAAAATCTTATTTGAAAACAACAGTAACCAAGTGTGCATGCTAATATGCGAAGAGTCATGGCTTCGAACCTGGGCTGACCAACATCTAAACAGCTTTTTCCTCGAAAGAGATGCCCATATCGTAGAGGTGTTGGGAGATGGCTTAACACTGTATGTCCCTCAATTTATAAGAAAAACATCAATGCACACACTACAAGTTGTAGGGGAAACCCGGTTGAATATCGCTTCAGCAATACATATCGCTCAGGTCTTTTTGAGACAGAAACTTAAAAAGCTGATAAGCAAGAACTCACAATTCTGTCAAATAATACGGCAAAAAGTTAACCGGTCAAGACCGGTGTTGGTTCCTACAAAGACGGTGAAAGAAATCTAGTAATAGATGTACCTAGTGTTTTAGATGTTTGGAGGCAGCACTACTTAGCGCTATTTTAATAGCAGCATCGATGGTACATTTGAGGAAGAACAACCCCGATTTAGACACAGGGGCAATGTCAACGTCCCACCTTTAGACCAAGATAAGGTAAGAGCAGTGAAAAAAGCCGTTTAAACGTAATTTGGTCTCATGAGCTTACATATGCCTGAAGATGGGATTCTTAGTGTGCTCTGCCCAATCCACAAGAAGAGAGATCCTGCCATCTACGCCAACTATCGTGATATGTCTTCTTAACGTCGCATATAAGGTCCTCTTAATAGTATTGTGTGAAAGATTGAAGCACTTTATGAAACAACTTATTGGGTCTTATCAATGTGGCTTCCGACCACGTATATCTACCACCGCCCAGATTTTTACAGCACGTCAAATCTTGGAAAATACCTTATATATAAGTGAAAGGACACACACCACCTATTCTTGGATTTTAAAGCCGCCTTTAGAATACATCTTTCCAACAGGTGCTTCTTTGGGATCGGTAGACAAATGAAAAACAGAGCACTCTCTCGACGAACTAAAATTACGCTTTATACATCTCTCACCATGCCCGCCCGTCCTTTTGTATGTAGCAGAAACGTGGACGAAGATGAACAAAGAAGAAAATGAGAAATCTATTTTACGCAAGAAGGTGGAACCACGAACTGTATGTGTATGACATGAATGACATGAAATGTCTTGGTTATGTCGTTCCCATGAATGAATATGCTCCGATGAAAAGATCAATTGGCTCTGCACCCTAGGGTGGACAGCGAAATCAAGATCTCCCCAGTTACAGCATGGAAGAACCAAGTCCAGAAGTTCCCGTCTGCTCTTGGGCTGAATAACTTGCGGAACTTCGCAAAAGAGAGACGAGAGATTGATTTATTTGATCTCGAGAAGATAGATAGTGCTGTAATCGGGATACCAGCAGAACGTTTAAATCTGCAATATTATCGGCACCTAATCCTCCCGATGCTTCCATTCATCGTTTGTTTTCATATGTAAGAGATTTTCTATAAAACAAAAATTTTACAAAAATATATATTATTGCCTTGCCTTGACGAACAACAAGGTAAGTTGGTATACCAAAAGCGGTCAGCAGAAGCAAAAAAAAAATATGCAATGAACTATTAAAAAGGAATTTCCATTTTCACTAATTTCAATAGATGTTGCAAGCAATGAAAATTTAAACGTTTTTTTTAACGAAAGTAAACCAGTAAAAATAATTGAAAAAAAAATTTTTTTTAAAGCCAACCAAAACCGCAGTAGACAATCTAGCACACAGTATTCAATTTTTTTGTTGGTGCACCTTAAACACCCACCCACATCGGGTCAGTTAAGTAGTCTACACTGCATACTTCACAGCCTCAACACAGCAAAGAAACGAGAAAAAAAAGCAGAAGAAAAAAGAGAAAAGCTCAATGCGGCAGCAACTCTCATTTTACCATTCTGTGGCAAATTCTAGCTGTTTTTATAGCCGTACATAGACACAGCTGGCGGTTTCAAATTACCATTTGCCATGCTAAACTATGCTATGATATGCTTTACAGAAAATTGCATTGTTGTTCACGAAAAAAGCGTTTTCGGCGCGTTGCACGTTGCACGTTTAGGATTTATTGTTGTTGATGTGCTGAAATGGGACGACGACGACGACGACGACGATCACTGACTGCCCACCAAGCAGCGCGCGGTGCGGAAATGCAGAACACAGTGGGGTGCCAGCCTATCCGGCGGAAAACAATAGCCCACCACATCAGCCGACCGACAGAGCTCAGCTTAATTTGACTAAGAATCGAAAATGCTGCTGAACCGACAAGGTGGTCCCGCCGTCGATCGTCTCAAATTAAGTGCAAGCTGTTTGTAAACTCACGCCGCGATTTTATTGCTGTAAAAGCTTTATTGTTGTCCGCTTCTTGGACGCCATAGTTGGTTGCGGCAACTGCTGGCTTTCAGCCTCGCACTTTTGACCGCCTTTTTGATTGGAGAAAAAAAGGAAAAACGAAGTTTATGTATGAGCACTGACTCGATTCTGGTTCGATTCGGTTCATGCAGAATATCGTAGATGAAGTCTTTTGCATTTAGCAACATAATGTTGCATATAGATACAATAGCTGGATAGTAGCTGTTTTATATACTTGTTGCTATTGTATTTTCGATTTTCAACACGCAGATAAAAAGTGGAAATAGCACCAGAAAATATCTACGAACATAAAAGTAAAGTAAACAATTTCATGTTACAAGGAAGCAACATTTCTTAACCCACATAGCGCCAATAAGTATGATTTTTCAATTATTATAAAAAAAGTGAATTTATATTTTAATTCAACTCTTTTTTTTTAATTTTTTAATTTTTTTTTTACTTAATTTTTTTTTAAATTTTTTTTTCATTCATTTTTTTTAATTAATTAAAAAAATTTTATTCCATTTTCTTAATTTACTTTTAATTTTTTTTTTAATTTTTTTTTAATTTATTTTATTTTTATTTTTTAACATTTTTTTTAAATTTATTTTTATTTTTATTATTATTATTTTATTTTTATTATTATTTTTTAATTTTATTTTTATTTTCATTTTTTTATTTTTTATTTACTTTTTTTTTTATTTTTTGGTATTCTTTTATATTTTTTTTTTATATGTTTTATTTATTTTTTTATTATTTATTATTTTTTATTTATTTATTTATTTATTTATTTATTTATTTATTTTTTTCTGTTTTAATTTAATTTTTATTTAATTTATATTTAATTTATATTTAATTTATATTTAATTTATATTCAATTTTTTTAATTTTTTTTATATTTTTTTCTTGTTATTTTATGTTTAGCTTTATTTATTTTTACTATTTTTTATTTTTATTTTCTTGTTATCTATGTTTAGCCATTTTATATATATTTTTTATTTTTTATTTTTTTTTAATGACTGTTATTTTTTTTCTTATATTTTTTATTTTTTATTTTTATTTTTTTTATTATTTTATTTTTATTTTTTTTTCTCTTCTTTATTTTCTTATTTATTTATTTTCTTTTTTTTTTATTTTTCTTTTTATTTTTTTTTTCTTTTTTCTTTTTCTTTTTTTTTTCTTTTTTTTTTTCTTTTTTTTTTATTTTTTTTTTTTTTACTTCTTACCTTTTAAACTCTTGTTTTTTACTTTGCTTATACGAATAAGTTTTGAATTATTATATTTTTATATTTTACATTTATTAATTTTTTTAAATTTCATAATTTTTAAAATTTTTTTATTTTAAATTTTGAAATTCTCTTTTAATATTTATAAAATTATATTTTACTATTTAAAATAATAAAAAATATTTTAATATTCAAAAAAATTAAAAATCTTGTGTTTTATACTTTTTTAATTTTCTTCACTATTTAATTTTTTTTTTAATTTTTTTTTTAATTTTTTTTTTTAAATTTTTTTTTAAATTTTTTTTTTAATTTTTTTTTAATTTTGTTTTTTAATTTTTTTTTTTAATTTTGTTTGTGTAATTTTGTAAAAAAAAATTTCTTTGATTTTTTTTTAAATTTTTTTTTAAATTTTGAAAAAATATTTTTTTTGGAAAACTTTTTTAAATTTTTTATATTTTTTATTTCATTTTTAATTTTTCTTTTATTTTATTTTTATTTTTTCATTTATTTTATTTTTAGTTTTATTTATTCTTCTATTTTATTTATTTATTTTATTTTTTATTTTTTTTTTAATTAAATTTTTTTTTAAGAAAGAAATTTAAGGTTAAGTTCTTCTAGCCTCGTCCTAGCAACGTCGAATGATCACTGGAGCAAACATTTTTATTGATGCATTTCATGCTGATTTGCATGCGATGGTGAGAGTTTCTTCTTCTTCTTCTAGCTCTTAATAGGCAAAGCAGATATTATTTGTGTCGCAGCACGCCAATTCAACAACAGACTCTTGCCACACTCAAATCGTGATGAAGTTGCCGTGATTAAGTGGCTGCTGCCATTGATTTACCGTTCAGTTGGCCGAATATTTGCTACACATTTTTTTATTGTTCAGAAAATCAGTAAGTGTTGTATGGAAATGGTTTAGTTTCACAAAATAATTGTAATTGAAATAATTGCTGTGTGGTCAAGAGTGTCGTAAAACGGATTATTTATTTGGTGCGAGGGTAAATTGAGTTAAAACAAAAATGTGAAAGGAAGTGGAAGAGATAATAACTGGCAATAAATATAATTTTTGGTAGATCTACGAGACTGTTTTAAATTATCACACAATTTAGATCTTTATTACCAAAGCTTCACAAATGATGACAAAAGGTTAGCTTACTTCTAAGACTATTCAGGCTCTAGAGCTTTCAGCTAATTCTTGATAATACTGCCAAAAACTATGACATTTAAACGAGGTTATTCGAAGAAATCTATCATCAGCGGTCTGCGTTGACAGTTAAAACTGCACTCGCTCACTTAATATCCTAGCACAGACTAGGAGCTACACAAAGGAATCTCAACCTTTGATATCAAATTCTCAATAATCCTCAGGTATATGATCATTTTAAATGCCAAGGAACACCGAACAATCAACATATCCCTACAACTTCTTGTATAGCGGATTTGGAAATTCCTCTCTGGGCGTGTACTAATAATCTTACTGCTGGAGAGGAGGATAGAGTCTCCTCTCTCTTTGCCAAAGCATACATATTAGCAGAGTTCAATCAACTGAACTAAAAAATTAAAATTTAATTAAACAAAATGTAATTGTAAAGTTCAAATACATAATTTCTCTTTGGAAATTCACGCATATTGTACAACAACAAAATTGAGTATTGTAAGCAAATATTTTTGGAAAATTTATGCCGCCACGGTTTCACCAATTCAATAAAGCATTCATTTATGAAACAAAAACTAAAACGTTTGTAACTATGCTAACGGTAACTAGCTTGAAGTAATTAAAATTAAACAAACAAAATACACACACACATATTCACATACATAAGTAGATACAACACAAAGTATAAATTGTGAAACAACTTTCTTTATTTCTTTCTTTTTCTACAATTCATTGCTATTCGATTGGATAATTTTCACTTTTACCAGCCTACAACAGCAATAAAAAGAAAAACTGTAGCAACAACAGTAACAACAACAATAGCGATAATAATAATGCTAACAATGGCAAATGCAACTGCAAATGCAATGGAATGAGTACATTGTTGTGCGATAGTTGTTGAATATGTGGCGCGGTTGGGAATTAATTCAAGCGCAACATGCTGTATATGCAACGCAAACATGCATACATGTATGTATAGATAGTATGCATTAGCTAAGTAGCATATGTGCATATATGCAACTTCATTTTTAAGTATGCAATGATATGTATGTATGTACACATGTATGCCTTGCACTGGGTAGGGAACAAACAGTTCACTAATCGGTGCAACAATGAAGATGTATAGATGGCTGGCTGGATGGATGGATGAATGAATGTATGGTTGGATGTTGCAACCAGTGCGCCGCCACCATTGTTGTTAATTTGATGTGACGGATTTGTTGAGAAATGCATCAGCAATAAATCACTAACAACAAACAAGCAGCAAACATCTTTTGCCAAGAAAAAGAAATGCATATTTATTTTTATTTTATTTTACGAGCGCAAGTCACTCAGTGCATTTTTCACTTATAAAATACAATATATGTACACATAAATGTGTAGATATTTTTTAACAATTTTTTTTTTTCAAATATTTTCTATTTACCGTAACGAAAGTGTTTGGCTATGCATTTTCACAGACAGACCGACGAAGGCCATTAATAACGGCTGTTATTTTGTATTTGGTACTGTTAGTTATGCTTTTTGCATTTTTTCCATAACAATTAATTAATTTCCAAAATAAAAATAAAATAAAATTTTTTCACTACTTCGCTAATTATTTATTACTTCAATGGGCGCTTATAATGTTATTGACTCTGCTGTTGTCTGAAGTGTAGCACGAGAGTTTCATAAGCTTAATAATAATGTGAGATAAATTATATGTATTATTATCTTATTAATTTTCAATAATTATCTCCACAAGATTTTTTCATTCATGTAGCTTAATTCCTTTTTATACATCAAGATAGTACACTTCGTGTTAATTAATTTATTAAATTAATTTAATTTATTTTAAGGTAATTTAATTTAATTTAACTCAATGTAATTTATATCATTTTTTAATTTGTTTTAATTTAATTTAATTTAATTTATTTTAATTTATTTAAATTTATTTCAATTTATTTTAATTAAATTCAATTTAATCTATTTCAATTTATTTTAATTAAATTCAATTAAATTTTATTTAATTTATTTTTATATAACTTAATTTAATTTTATATTTTTTAATATTTTATTTATTTTATTTTTTATTTATGTTTTTAACTTTTTTAAGTATTTTAATTAGATTAATTGTATTTAATTTGAGTTGATTTGATTTTTTTGGTATTTTGAAGTATTTAATTATTAATAAAAATTAAAAATTTAATTAAAAATAATTTAGTTTTTTTTTCGGAGATCACCACATTTCCTCATCAGACTTCTTTTGGCAGGAATCGAACCGACGGATTCTGACATCAAAGGCGAGTGCTCTACCAACTGAGCCATCGCCTGCCATGTAATCTGTTGTTGTATTATTCAATTTTTTACTAACCAACAACTATTAAGTGCGCTAATATTTAGCCGCTATTCTTACTTAATGTTGGGTTAGCGAGTATTTTGCAATCCCGCATACATTCAGGCATTAATAGTCTAAGAAATGTATATAAGTAGGATTGCTTGTCAATTCTACCAATTTTTCTTTGTTGTATAACAAAATATTCAATTAAAAATAATTTTTATAACAAAAATAGGCCTTTGAATACAGCTCATTTACTTATAGCCAAAAACAATTATAGGCCGAATTAAACAATCCTTAATTTAGTTTTGTTTAATTTAATTTTAATTTTACTTAATTTTCATTTTAAATTTAATAATATTCATTTTATGTTTTATTTTAGTTTAATTATTTTTTTATTACATCTTTATATTGTAAATTTTTTATTATTTTTTTTTTAATTACATTTTTCTATTTCATTTTAATTTTATTTAATCTGAAATTTTTAGTTAATTTAATTTAAAAAAATTTTATATAATTAAATTTTTTTATTAATTTTTTCATTTAATTTAAATAATTATTTTTAATTCTTTTTATTTTATTTTTTATTTTAATTAATTTAATTGATTTTCATTTTAATTTTAGTTTACCTTAATTTCTTTATTTTAAAAATTTTTAATTTAGTTTTTAATTATATTAAATTTTTTTTATTTAGTTAAAATATTTTATTTCAATTTAATTTAAATTTGTTATTTATTTTTTTATTTAATTCTTTTATTTTTAAATAAAATTAAATTCCTTTTTATTCTAATTAAATTCAATTTTTTTATTTCAACTTTATTCAATTCAAGTTTTTAATTTTAATTTTATTAATTCCTTTTTCTAATTTAATATATATTTTTTTATTTCAATTAAATTTTTTTAAATTAATTACACTAAATTAGTAATTTTTTTATGTTAATTTAAGTAATTCTTTTTTTAAATTAATTTTTTTTTTTTGAGTAATATTTTTTTTAATTAATTTTGTTTATTTTTTTTATTTTTTTTTTATTTTTTTTTTATTTAATTTAATTTTTATTTAATTTTCGTTTTATTTTAATTTAATCTAATTTTTTCATCTTTAATTTAATTTAATTTTTCTTATTTTATTTTAATTTAATTTTAATACTTTAATTTACTTTAATTTTTTTAAATTAAATTCAAATCTATTTTATTTATTATATTTATATATTTTAATATTTATTTAATTTTTACCATCTAATATTCCTATTAGTCTTTACTACTATTTTTATTTTTATATTATTTCGCTATATTTTTTCTACAATAAATTTAATTTTTTTTTTGCGTACTCACCTTAAACACTTCGGAGAAGAATCCAGAGCCAATTTTCTCCTTGACAAAATCATCGACGGAGTAAAGTGCTGACACGGCGGTGCGCAGCGCTTTGCACGATGGCCCTGTCACCAGACGATCGGAGGAGATGGTGCGGGCGACAGGCGGCGCGGCTGAATGATTATTCACATTAACATTGCTGGCGTTGGCACTAGAACTACAACTGTCATTGTTGTGGTTGTTGTTATTGCTGTTGTTGATACTGCAGCCATTTGTCTTAGCAGCGAAGGACGTATTAGCACCGTGTATACCGTTAGTTACCGTTGCTGTTGTTGTTGTTGCTGCTGCAGCTGGTGTTGCAGTCGCGTAAGCACTTTTCATACCGCCATATGCTGTTGTATTTGTTGTTGTTGTTGTTGTAGCCGTCGTTAATGTTGCACACTTTGTTGCAAATGTTTTCGATGCCATAATTGAGGCATCAACCTGATCAACACCACCACCCACAATACTGCCACACTTGGCAGTACCACTAGCACCAACACCAACACCAGCACCAGCACTACCAACAAGACCACTACCACCACCACTAATGCCGTTATACGAATTATGCTGTGCTGTTGCTGTTGAACTCATTGTTGTTGTCGTTGCGATTGCTCTTATTGACGGCGGACCGGGCCCACTGTGTTGATTCGCGTTCATAGCTATCAGCTGTGCTGAATGTTTGACGTTGCGTCTGAACTAAAACTCATTACCGTTGGCAAACACTGTGAAACCTCGCTAATGCTACGGATGCACTGATTACCCGAACGCGATCGATGATGAAATGACGAAATGACGAATTCAAATGCAACAAGCGAAGCTTTTTTCTGCCTCACCGCAACGCCTGCTGCGGAACGTAAGACGAAAGTGAAGGCGTCGCACTGATCGAGAGCGTATGGGAAGACAAGATGACGCGACGCGTAATTTTATTAGTTTAGCTGCTGCTGCTGTGTTGCTGTTTTGACACGCACTAATTTATATTTAAACAGAAAAAATTTTGATTTACTTCAACGAAAATTTGAAACAAAAATGAAGGAGAATTAGACACACGAATGATGGAGCACAAATCGATTTTTTTCTTTTTCCAATTTTTCTTTCCTTTTGAACGATAGGTTTTTGAACAGAAATATAAGGGTAATTAATTGTGTGGTCTCGTTTCAGTGGAAAACATTTATCGCAATAAAATACATTTTTTTTGCTTTTGTGGTTTTGACAAATAAACGTTTGTGTGTATGCGTTTGGTTAATAACTGTTATTTCCTACTGACTGACAATCGCTCAATTTAACGGAAAATAAGTATTATCTGCATATTTGACGTTTTATTTGATGGCAAAATCATTTCATTTGTTGCCGAGTAATTTTCTTTCACTATTTTCTCAGCTTTTCATTCGCCTGTAAATTGCAGAAATGGCATGATAAACGAGTGTATCAATTGTAAACGTAATTGGAAGCACGCAATTCGGTTGGAAGTGATATGAAAATCTGTAAAAGAAAATAATAGAGAAAAGTCAATACAATAGATAAAGAAAATGTGTTTATAATTTGCTAGGCAATGTTGAAATAAGTCGATGAAATATATCAAATATAAAAAATATAAAAAAGGAAAATTAAAGCTTAAATTTCTTAAGTAAAATAAAATACAATGAAAAAAATTAATAAATTAAAAGAATTAAACTAAAATAAAATTTAAATGAAAAGGTTAAATAAATGAAAATAAAATAACAAAAAAGGATATTTAAAATAAATGAAGACATAAATAAAAAATTAGAATATATATGTATGTATATATATATATATATTTGGCGCTTTGTAACCGCTGAAGCGATTTTCGGCCGAGCTCCTCCTCCAATTTGTGGTTTTGCGTCTTGATGTTTTTACCAACAAATGAAGGGACCTACAGTTTACTCTAAGCCGCCTCCGAACGGCTGATGGATTTTTATGAGGAGCTTTATTTCATGTCAGAAATACACTCGGAGGGCTTGACATTCCCTGCCGAGGGGCGACCGCAATTAGAAAAATTTATTTTCTATAATTTTTGATGTTGCTCGAACCTGGGCTCGAACCCAGGCCTTCCGGATAGCAGTACGCAATGCTAACCACTCGGCTATCGCGGCCAAAAAATTAAAATACAATGGAATAAAATGAAAAAAATGCAACAAAACATAATATAAAAATTAAATTAATATTAAATTATATTTAAAAAAGGAATATAATTAAAATAATAAAAAATTAAATGAAAAAAAAAAAACAATAAAAAGTGGTATGAAATAAAACAACTAAAATGTACTAAGATAACAAATAGAATTAAAAAAAAAAAACATTAATATATAAAATAACAAGATAAAATAACAAAAAACTAAAAGAAAATTAAAATAATGTAAAATTAAATGAAAAATAATAATAAAATTAAAAATTAATGAAAAAAATAAATAAAATGAAATAAATAATATTATAAAAAAAACATAATATAAAATAAAACAATACATAAATTAAAGTAAATAAAATATAGTTTAAAACAAGAAAGAAAGGCTACATTCGGCCATGCCGAAGTCTTTATACCTTTCATGAACATATCAAATTTATCGCAAATTGCAAAAATCGATTTCGGTGATTTCAGTGTAAATATAAACTTGAACCCACGTCTGTAGAACACCAAATTTCACGCTTCTTTGCAACTTTTTGGCGATTTTGAACACAAAACTTCATATCAGAATAAAGCGGTTGTTAGGGGCTTTAAGATATATTTCGTTTTTGATGATTTTCACTAGCAATATACATTTCATGATATGTGTGCAAATTTCTTTCTCTTAGATGCTGTTTTGGCCGATTTTGAACACAAAACTTCATATCTAAATAAATCGATGTATGGGAGATATATGTTTCTGAACCAATATTATGCAGTTCTGTAGGAATGTATAGTGTACTAAACTTTCACGGCCTCAGGTCCTTTTTGACAAATTTATAATTCAAAAATTAAAATCTGAAAAATCGGTGGTATGTATGCTATCGTGGTCCAGTCTGGCCGGTTTCGACAAATGATCGTTTAAACGTATAGGTGCATCAGTCCATCAAGTTTGGTAGAAATATCTCAAAAACTTAGAAACTAGTTTTGCGTTCAAACAGACAGACGGACAGACGGACATTTCTAAATCAACTCAGTTCATCATTTTGATACAATATGGTAAAAATTTCGGTGGGTGCATCTCTGCTCCTTCTGGTACTTACATACTGCGAGCCAAAGTTAATATATCGTTTCATGCAAATGAAAGGTATAAAAAGATAAATAAGGGAAAATAAAATAAAATAAAAACAAAATAAAAATAAAATGTAAGAAGATATAATAACACAAAAAAAAAACTGGAAAAAATTAAAATAATATAAAACTGAATGAAAAAAATAACAAGTAGAAAAAAATTCAACGTAGTAAAATAAAATAAAATATGCTTGTACTAATTGCATCAATATCAACTTAAATCCCATCAAAGAAATCGTTTTTTCATAGGCAAAATACTTGAAGGATTTTTTTACGGTACTCATTTTTTGTGGGAACATAATATACAAGTATATGTACATACATTTACATATGTACATACATTACACACATATAAAATTTCATCCAAATTTAAATAAAAATACAAAATATTCTAAATATTTGGCTGAAAGCCCCTTACCAATTTTTGAAATTAAAAAAAAATATATATTTAAATTATATTGGTGGCCGCAGTACGTGAGAAGCAATGCACGCTAGGAACCAAAGCATAATAATTTCAAGCACTGTGAAGACACACATCTTTAAGCGCTTGCAAAGAAAAAAATATTTTTTTATAAAAATTAAAATAAAAAATTTCTAATCAATACAAATATAAAACAACATTTTCAAAACCTAAATAAATAAATAAAATTAAAAAATTCAAATATCATAAACTTGGATAAAATAAATAGCATTAAAGTAACATTATTATTTGGAATAATTAGTTTTTGAAAAACAAATACCGAACAACAGAAATGAGTTCTATTCAAACCAATTAAAATTGTAACACATGAAATTAAATCAATATAATAAATTAATGAAATAATTAGACATAACTCAAAACATGTTATTATCAGCATTATAAAGTACTAACGAAGCGAAAAAGTTTCCACAGTCAAGCACTTAAGGTTCACCTCAACGACAACGTATACGTTTTCCCTGCAATTTTTCTACCACTAAACACTAAAACAACAACGAGTACGAGTATATCATTGACAACGAGAGTAAATATTTGCACACATACATATATATGTGTATTAACAGCGAAATACGCTAATTAAAGTACAATGATGGGTACTTAATGAATTCGCAAATATTTGGGAACAAACTGAAAACGAAATAGAAAAATAGAAAATTTAAAAACTTTTAAAATAAAACGACAACAACAAGAATAAGTAGTTACTCAGGCACAAATCTCTGTACAACACACACCATGTGACCAGATGAGCCGACGCGATAACAAAATAATAATCTCATTTACCAAATATTTAAATTAAATGATGTAGAAAAATATAGCCAATGACTAACTGGATAAAGCCATTGTCTACATTTATAATCTTCTAAAATAAATGTTAACGAATTTGTGTAAAGGAAATACTGAAAATAGTATATAGTTTTCTCCAACAACGGACGTTGCTGACAATTTGATTTGCCATTTCCAGTTGATATTGATAAGTTTACACTTTTATTGGCCTTTCTACATATATATTTATATATTTGACTCGTTTATTCAGTTTTTATTTATTTATTTTTATCATTCGCGCATATATGTAAGTGCTTTAAGCTGTGCTGTGATAAAATGGCAATCGCGATGACAAAGTAAATAACATACATATATACGTACGTAAGTATATACATATATTTGGAATTCGGCCATAATCTTAATTTGTAAGTAATTCGCTTATCAGTTAAATGGGGAGTATATCTATGCATATGTTTGTTTAAGCAAACAAGCTGTTTGCTTGACTGAACAATTGAATTTCGGTTGACGTAACGCGCACGAAGCTTTTTGATATTATTTATTATTTATAACACAGATAAGTGCATGTGTGCCGTCAAGCAGCAGGTAAATGTCACGAGTTCCACTGGATATAAAACTTTGTGTTCGATTTTTGGGGTTTGCTATGAAAATTTAATTTAATTCTAAATTCATTTTAATTTAATAATGTAAAACTAAATAGTGAAAAAAATAAATAAATAAATAAATAATAAATAAATAATAAATAAAAAATAAGCAAATAAAAAAATAAAAAATATATAATAAAAAATAAATAATAATAAATAGAATAAATAATAATAAAACAGAATAAAAATTAAGAATAAAAATATAAATACTAATAAATTAAAAATTATTAAAATAAAATAAAATAGAATAATAAAATATAAATAAAAATATTTAAATAACTGATTACCCGAAAAGAAGTAAATAAATAAAATTAAAGTATAAAAAATAGTAATGATAAAAAATAAATAATAAATAATAAAAATTAACAATAAAAAAATATAAAGAATAAAAATAAATAAAACACACAAATAAAAAATTATAAAGAAGGAATTAATAATACAAACATAAATATTAAGGTTAAAATAAGTATGAAAAAGAAATAAATTAAAAAAATAATAAAAAATAAATACGAAAAAAAATAAAAATTAAGAATAAAAAAAAATACGTAAAAAATTAAAACTTAAAATATAAAATATAAAATGTAAAAAGTAAAATAAAACAGAATTTGAGCAAATAATAGTAAAGGAGATAAAATAAACAAACAAAAAAATAAAAACGAAATAAGAACACAAAAATTATTTTTTTTAAATTAAAAATAAAAAATGTTAAAATAAATAATAAAATAAATAATATTAAAAAATATATCAAATATCGGCTAAATCTAGAAAAAAACTACAAATATCAGAAACAAAATAAGAATAATATAGCAAATAACATAAAATTAAAAATATTAGAATTAAAAAAAATATTAATAAATTAAAAGTAATCACAAATTAAAAGATTATAAATAAAAAAACAGCTGTGTAAAATAATAAGACAGTCAAATAATCTAAAACCCAAACCTAAAACATACCAACCAAATAATAAAAAAGAAAAAAAAAAGAAAAGAAAATAAAAAAAGTAAAAAATACAAGTAAAAAAATTAAAAAAGAAAGAATAATAAAAAATAAAAGCACTAATAAAATTAAAAATATTAAATTAAATAAAACTAAAAACCAAAAACTATAATAAATAGAAACAAAACGAAAATAAAAAAAGAAATTATTGGATTAAACTAAGACTAATAATTCAAAATACAAGCCAAATAATACGGAAAATTTATAAATCAATTAAAACAGAAAATAAATAAACAATAGAAAAAAAAATATAAATAAAATAAAAAAATAATAAAAAAATAAAAAATAAAAAAATTAAAGAATGAACATATTTTAAATAAAATTAAGAAAATTTATTTGAAACAAAAAATAATTAATAACTAAAATATAATAAAAAAATCGTTAAAATAAGAAATAAATAAATCAAATAATCTAAACCCAGAATATAAAAATACAAACCAAATAATAAAGGTAAAAAACATAAATAGATAAATAAATTAAAAGTAAAAATAAATAAACAAAAGTAGAAAAACTAAAGAATAAAAAACTAAAAAAATAATAAAATAAAGAATGAAAAAATGAAGAAAAAAAATTTAAGGAAATTTATTTGAAACAAAAGAATAATTAATAACTAAAATATATAAAAGAAAAAGTTAAAATAAGAAATTAATTACATCAAATAATCTAAAACCAGAATATAAAAATACAAACTAAAAAAATTATAAAATAAAGAATGAAAAAATTTAAAAAAATTTTAAGGAAATTTATTTGAAACAAAAAAAATATTAATAACTATAATATATATAAAAAATCGTTAAAATAAGAAATTAATTACATCAAGGAACCGAATAATGAAAAACAAAAAACCAAAAAAAAAAAAAAAATTATATTATAAATAAGTAATTAAAATAAATAAATAATTGAAATAAATAACAATAATAAAATAAATTAAGAAATAAAAAATAAACAGTAATTTTGGGGCATTCGATCAAAGGATAATTCAAAGCAATCAAATTCAAAGCACGCCAAAAGTGTTTTCCTCATTAGTCTCCCAGCTCTACATCAAGATATTACATATAACCATACGATGGCCTAGAAAGATCCTCTCTCTCCTGCTTATTCCTGAAAAGCTTTTCTGATCATTTCTTCTTCTTTATATCGAAGCCATTTTCTTTGTCATTATTAAAAAAAATCTACACTGTTCAGAACTGGACATCTCCATTGGAAATATAAGAAAATATGAAAGTCTACCAATTAATATATATACATATATCGCATACAATTTTTCCACCAACAAGATTAAAATATTATATATTTTTTTGTAATTCCGAAAAAAAAAATATTTACAGAAAATCTAATTAAAAGTAAATTTGCAAAAACCTTTTAATTTTTTGTTTATGTGATTACGGCTTACTCTTATCACTTCGGAATTTTAAGCATGAGCTCAATGTTGTTTACTTACATAGATTAATAATACCAAAGTGAATTTTTTTTCTTATTTTGGCAGTTCAAGGTAAAGCCAATAACTAAAACGTAGACGAAAAAAAAAACAAATTGTGTTTTTTTGCAAATAATTTACAACACTTTTTGATAAAAACAGTTAATTGCAAAAAGTAGAAAACAAAAACGAAAAAAAAAAAAAACAACAAGCAAATAAAGTGAAGTAAAATATGTGTGACAAGTGGCCCTACCTTTGGGTACAAAATTATACAGAGCAGATAAGTAAATGTACATACATATATACGCGTATTTTGTAGCTACTTTATAGTCATATCAGCAATTGAAACAAGTACAAGTGCAACAACAACAAAAAGTGCAAAAAAACAATCAACGACTGATGTAGTGATAGAGTCAAAATCGACAGCCAAGTGGGTGATAGTGGGTGAGAGTGGCGTGCGATGGCAAGGTGTTCAAGCGGGAAATTGTATTGTAAATATCTGGCTCTCGTGTATTTATGACTGTCACAAAATTCCACAAGTGTTGATGAGTTGGTGTAAAAAATTATCTGTCATTTATATACATTGCATGTTGTATGTATGTACATTCAGATGTGCAGATCGACGGATACGTGGTTTTCTGCGGTAGAGATATTGAATTCGAATTTAGTATGTGATAAGTAAAGTATTTTCCCAAACAGTTATGCAATAAGGCAATTGATGGCTGGATATATGCACATATGTGTATGTGGGGTAAGGAAGAGGCTGAATGTAATTAATTAATTTTACGTTTTCGTAGCGATTTATAATTATTATGTAATGTATAATTATTACTTTCCGAATTTCAAAATTATAATGAGCTGTCTTTAGCGTGTTTTACTAGATATTTGATGAAAAAAATTATTTTTTAACGAAAGTTAAACCCTTGATAGTCAGTTTCTATGTTTAACAATAAATAATAATAAATTAAAATTCAGTTTAAAAAAAATATTTTGAAATTTTCCTTTTTTTTTGGTTATAAGTAAATGAGCTGTATTCAAAGACCTATTTTTTTTTTAGAAAAAATTATTTTTCATCGAATATTTTGTTATACAACAAAGAAAAATGGGTAGAAGTGACAGCTGTTTCGGAGATCACCACATCTCCTCATCAGACTTCTTTTGCCAGGAATCGAACCGACGGATTCTGACATCACAGGCGAGTGCTCTACCAACTGAGCCAACGCCTGCCATATGATCTGTTGTTGTATTATTCATTTTTTTTCTTCCTTTTTTATTAATAGCACTTACATATTGAACCAAACTTTGCTTCTAATTATTTGATACAAAACTACTGTGATTTAGCATACGTTGTATATGAATGAATTGAGCTGGCCCTAATAGTCGCTAGGTACGAGAGAGCGTTTTCATTTTTTCTTTTTCAATATATTCAACTGGAAGACGGATTAAGTTTTCAGATCTTTCAATTAGTTTATTTATACCCCCAAAAAATTTAACTCTCTTCATCTTCAAAATACGCCGATAACTTGTTTATCCCTCTGCTCTTTTTCCATTTTTGGAAACAGGTATGTCTGGGACCAGCTCTGGGCTGTAGAGCTCTTGTGGACGCGCGCATTGTCGTACAAAAGCAGCACAGCTTTCGTCAATTTGCTCTTTATTAGCGTAGTGTTCCTCAGTTATAGAAACACCTTTATCTTTATTATCGATCCATAGAATTTCTTCTGAGTCCCAAAAGACCAAGAGTTTCCCCAGCTGACTGTATCACCTTAAACATACTACTCAAGCAGTTGGTAAAATTTTACCAAAAATGTGAGGAGATTGGATCGATTACAGAGATTGGAAGGCCCATGGTCATGATTTATCGACTTTCTTACGGCACATTATGGCGTATTTTGAACTTGGACTTACACCTACATCCATATAAAGTCCAGCTCACACAACAACTGAAGCCAGCTGACCATTCACAAAAACTTACTGTTTGGTGTGATTTGAAAGCGATAACCGCGATACTGTCACTGTCAATTCGGAACCTTATGGTCGTATGATAACCAACTTTTTTTTAAGAAGATGACTTGGACAATGTGTGAGGATCCAACAAGATGGTTCCACATGCCGCGTAATCTCTCGTCTTTAGCATGTCACCGAAATCGTCCGATTTAACAACGTTAGAATTTTTTTTGTGAGGCTACACGAATGACCGTGTTTATGCGGATAAAGCTCAAGACCTTGAGCACTTTAAAACCAATATTTGTCAAGTTATGGCTAAATACCGCCCAACATGTGCCAAAAAGTGGCCCTCAAACTGATCGACGTGTAACTGTATGAAAAGAGGCAAAGAGTATTCATCAAATTTTATTCGTTAATGGAATATCAATCCAGTGGGATTTGCGCATAGCACTGGATCACCCTAATATGAAGCCCATTAATGAGTATTCTTATCAATTTATTTTCGCTGCGTTAAAAGCAAAAGGAAAAAGTCCAAATGAATTAATTTCTGATAAGATTAATAAATTATTGGCAGGTGCACAAGGCAGCAAAATGAGATAAAATAAAAAGCGATAAAAGGCAAATGGAACTGGAGAAAAGTAATGTAGAAAGCAATACGCAATACGCAATTGTGAATATTATTTTTTTGCCTAAAATTATAATCTAACAAATATAAATTTTTTCGGAAAAAATTTGTTAGTAAATTTTTTTGTTCATTTTTGAAATTTTAAATGTTTAATTTTAAGCGTTTAAAATTAAAAAAAAAAATGCCAAATACTTCGGCAAAAAAAAATACAAGAGACGCGCTCAATAATATGAAAATTATACCTGATTATTTGACGAATATTTATCAAAGCCCAAGCTTAATTTCAAATTTTACATTTTGATTAAACAGAATTTAATTAATATTGAATTAAAAATTAAATAATAAACTTAATGATTTTTGTTTTTTGTTTTATTACATAATTGTTGTTGTAGCTGGTTTTATATCCTCATAGTTTTCATAGTCTCCACTCTAGAACTACTTAGTATTTATTTGATTAATACAATTTATCACAATTGACCAAAAATTATTAACAAATTATTCAAAACACAAAAAGTCAAGAGACAAAATATTTTTTGCCAGCTTTAGGAGAGGAATTTTTAAGAAGAAAAATATATAATAAAAATCAACATATTTTTTTCAATATATTTTGAATTTTCAACACAAAAATTTGTAATGTTTATGTGTTTCATTTTAAAAATACCCACAATTTAAATATAAAATTCTTCGGTAATTCGCCCTAATGACAGCTGCAAACTTTTACTTTCTCAATATTACAACACCAAGAAGCTCATTTACAATACAGCGAGAAAAAACCACTAAAGCAATTTTTTATATTTTCTTTACTCTTTCGATATTGGTTCAGAGCAACCGCTACCTTAAATGAAGCGCGCCAAACATTGATACGCCGGACTGCTGACTGCCGACTGCTGATGAAGACTGTATACTACACGGCTGTTAAAGCATAATAGTGATTGGTTAATTAGGGTCAAATGCGTCCAAAATGACAAATGTTGACACAACTGCATTCAACGAAGACGCGCCACGAACGTCAAATCATTTTTGTATCGCTGACGTCGTCTTAATGGACCGCACATGAATGTTTCGGCATAATTGAGAGAAAATAACCAACAACTCCTATCGGCGGCAATACGTTGCCATAATCAATGTGATTCAAGGCGGCCATTTAAATGAATGAATGAACAAATGAAACGAATCATGGCTTGATCGACACACTGGTGACGTGAATAACCGAAAAGGCATAAGTGCGGCTGCCGCAACCGCAAATAGCCAAAGCGAGAAAAATTTATTTATGCGAGCAAAAAAATTATACATGTATGTACATACATGCATACATATGTACTAATTTATAAAAAATTTAAAAAATAAAAAATATCCAGTTATAAAAATCCGCAGGAAATGTAAAATACCCAACAATAAAAAAAAACCTGGAGGAAAAAAGAATAAAAAATTTTGAAGAAAAAGAAAAAAAAATTAAAAAATATATATAAAAACCCATAATTTTTCTTAAATAACAAAAAAAAATTTAAAAAAAATATTGAGTTAAAATTTAAAATATCCAGCTACAAAAAAAAATTAGCAGAAAATAAAAAATTAAATTAAAAATATCGATTTAACAAAAAAAATTCAAAAAAAAATTCAAAAGTAGTAAAAAGCAAGATTTAAAAAACGACATTAAAAAATAAAAACAAACAAAATAAATAAATAAATAAAAAATAAACACAAAAAAATTTAAAAATACAACAAAAATAACAGCATTATAACAATATATTAAAGAAATTTATGCAACGTTTTAATAGCAAATGACCGTTAGCTCACCAACAGTAGCTATATACGAATACGATATTGCACTACAACACTGTCCAACAACGACAGTAATAATAACAACAACTATTTCTCAACTCTGGCTCATCCCTTCAGCGGTTATCTCATGGCGCCCTGCAGTTGTAGGATATTAATTGCTCCAACTTTAACAGCCATACACATACACATACAAGTATGCATGCATGGTAAGGCATAAACACTTAACAGCAGCAATAATTTTTTTAATGACTCCAGACACGCCGCATTGCCACTGCTGTTGCTAATGAAGTCGTCTCTAATCTTCGAGGGCTTCAAGTGGGCAGTAGTACAAAGAGTAATCGGAATTCCACGTGATTTTTCATTGCCGAATTGACTATTTTCTTTGTTGAAAATTTTTGCTTCCACAATTTTACTCACTGCCCAACACGTGAATTGTTGGCGCTAACAACGAACAACAATGAATTTGCGATTTCTTCAAGTATACAGTAAAAACTTAAATTTGTATTGCCTTCATGGGGCTTGGCTTCTGGAATGTACTAGATTTTGATTTTAAAGCTACGAAAGAAAAATTTAAAAAATTAAATAAAAAAATATATAAATATATATATAATACTGTAATAAATGGCGCTGGAGGTGAATTACTTGTTTTCTCTCGCATTTTTAGACTATCTCGAGCAGGATACCAGATCTCATTCTGAAAACAGCTCTGAAACTGTTCAGGATTGTGATTGCATTCTTCTTCAAAGGCAGCAGAGATCAACACCACTTTCGACGACTCTGTAATTTATACTAATTATACCCGATATGTGGAAACTGGGTAGAGTGGCCCCGCTACTAAAGCCGGGGAAATCTTTCCCCAGCAGCGAAGACAATTGGAGCTTTGCTGATCCTGTCACTCAGACACAGACAGGCTGGACAGAACGTGTCCAGCTATACTTCAGCTTGGCTTCCGGAAAGTGCACAGCACCACAACAGTATTTAATGCCATAAACACTCAGATAGTTCATGGCCTTAACGAAAATCAGCCCTGTGCGCGAACCGTTCTATTAGCACTGGATCTGTGAAATGCTTTCGACACGATTAATCAAGCAGTTCTACTATCGAACATAAAGGATTCCTCAGTACCCCCTAGGTTGAAGAGGTGGACCATGAACTACCTGAACGATAGACAATTATCGGTTGATTTTAAAAGTCAAACTTCAAAGCTACGGAAAATTAAATAGGGGGTTCCCCAGGGTGGTGTCCTCTCCCCGATGCTGTTTAATTTCTATATTTCCAGGCTTCCTCCACCATCAGAAGGCGTCTCTTTGATCTCATACGCCGATGACTGTTCGATTTTGGCATCTGGGCAGGATATTGATAGTCTCTGTTCGAAAGTAAACTGCTATCTCGCCGACCTTTCCAACTTCTTCACTCCACGACATCTGCACCTGCACCCTTTTCACCAGCTGGACGAAGCACTACCGGCTAGAACTCAATATGAAGATCGATCACGTTAAAATTCCGACCACAAACAACCCAAAGCTACTGAGAGTCACATTTGAAAGCCTGCATTCCTTCACTCCGCATACGACTGCAATTGCCACCAAAGTACAGAGCCGCAAGCAAATCCTCAAATCGCTAGCCGGTAGCACCTGGGGAAATGACAAAGAAACACTGCTGGCAACGTACAAGGCAATTGGCCGGCTGACTAGTGAAACGTAATTGAAGAAGCTACAAACATATCAGAACAACGCCCTTCGGACCGTGACGGGAAACCTCCTGGTGGTGTCGAAGCATCACTTACACTGTGAAACATCTATGCTCCCAATTGAGTAGCGTAATGTTATGCTGTGTAAGCAATATCTGCTGGAATACTACTGTAGGGATCATACCAATAGACATATTGGAAGCTGAACCACCACCAAGCACACCAGGAAGGGAGTACCTGGACAGGACAGGACGGCGTACAGACATGCTACAAACACCATTCACCGAGAGTCCGTTAACACTGGATATTGTATACTCAACGTCTACCTATCCTGGCTCGAACCTAACATACCCAACACATGTCCGACGTGCAACAACTCGGTAATTTAAGACTAGGTCCACGAATTGGCGTAAAAAATTAAAAGTTGGGTCTTTTTAGACACCTGATTACGTACAGTAGCGAATTATTTAGGCATAGTATATGGTCTTGGATCAAATGTCATTATGAAGGACCTGTAATTTGGCTAACTCAAGGTACTACACAGCAATTCGAGGCATTCATATGGATAAAATTTTGTATTTTTTTTTTACAATAACCGAATAAACGAGTAGGGTGGCAGCAAGATAGCTTGTGGGTTCAAATTCCAACCATATTTGACCTCAAATTATTTGTGCGTCACTGGCTCTGCATCATTTATGTTCGAAGCGCATGCTCTGTAGCCACGGTTGGGCCGAAAACCAGAGTTTTTCACCTCACTCGCCTTCCAAATCCATCTTCGCTCAACTTATGCAGCACCCACTAAAATCAATAAATCCCAACTTCACTGCAACAACAATCAATGGCATAAAGTTCAGGTGCTTCTGGTACCCACATGTGGCTGCTTAATTTGTAAATTGAAAATTTCTTTTCAAAATAGGGGGAAAAAAGCGAAACTCATGGAAACACGGAAGTAGCCAAGGCGGCAGCAAAACAACAGCACAACACCATTGCTGGCAGAAACCGCAGATTGCCACTGTTGATTGCCGGCTGCCATTGCTGCTGGTCCATAAGAAATGTTAAACTCATACTCTCGCAGACAGTACATATGTATATAAATATGTCTGCTTATGAAAAAAATGTGTGGCGATGGCGAGTTGGCGTTAGTAAGCCGCAAAATTACAACAGTGTTGAAAAAAAGTATACAAATTTATTTGAATTTATCACTTAAGCTTTTCTGCAGACATACTCATACATATGTGTGTATGTCATACATATGTGCGTAAAATTATGATTGGCTATGCATGAAGTTAAAATATTTTTTCGACTAAATTATACGCCCGTATATACCTACGCCTGCCTGCTGCCTACGAAAGTGAATGCCAAACGAGTCTGAAGGCGAGCGCACATCCAATCATTTAAAGCTCATAAATCTCTATTATGAAATTTTACCCCAAAACAAAAGCAAAAACTTAGTGAAAACACACAAAATCCAAATAAATGAAGGAGAGATGATAAATTGAAATAATTAAAGAAATTGGTATGCAGAAGTTGAAAGCTAAATAAAACAACAAAGTCAATGAGGAGGAAAGGCAAGTTAAAGCAGCAAAAGCAACAAAATGTAGAAACAACAAATTGTGTGGCGGCAACAGGAAGCACCTTTCAAGTGGCAACTTAGACGAAAATCAACGAAAATAAAAATGAAATTAAAAATATACCAACAACCAACAAATCAATTCAATTAAAGGTCAACAAGTGAGCCGGTGAGGGGGACGAAGAGAGAGAAGGAGCAAAAAAAAAAAGCAATTGAAAATTATTTTCCACTTTGTTGCAGTTGAGAGAGAAGTAGGAATGAATGTCTGCCGACACCGCAGAGACCGATTTGCTCCCGGGAATTTGCGGAATTTCTTATTGAGTAAGCAAACACAGGCACATACACACACACACACACATACACAGGACAAAAACAGTGTAGAAGAAGAACTTGCGAAAGATGATGACCAAAGTCGAATGGTTTGGCAGCGAATTGTTGGCGATAAACGTACCACACACAGGGAATGAAAGATACTGTGGATAAAATAAAATAAAATAAAATTAAAACAAAAAAAAAAAATTTTAATTTAAATTAAAATAATAAATAAAAATAAAAATAATAAATTTAAAAAAAAATAGAAAATAAAAAATAAAAATAAAAATAAAAACTACTAAAAAAAATTTTTCTAAAAATTTAATTAAATGAAAAAATAACCCAAAAGTTTAAAATAAAATGCAATAAAAAAATATAATTATAAAATATTTAAAATAATAAAAAATTAAATATATTATTATTATTAAATTTTTTATTATTTTAAATATTTTATAATTATATTTTTTATTGCATTTTATTTTAAATTAATAATACTAAATTAAAAACAAAAAATTTAATGAAAACGAAATCGAAAATGATCATTTCAAAAAATAAAGCCCAATTACAAAAATTTAATAAATTAAGACAAAGTGCCTATAATAAAATTTAATTAATAGAAATAAAGTAAAATAACAATAAATTAAATCAAGTAAAATATAAAAAAAAAACATTACAATAAAATAGAAAATAATTATAATTGAAAAATTTAAGGTTTATTTTAAACATAATAAAATTAAGTTAAGTAAAAAAAAAATCAAATAAACAACAAAAATGAAAAAAAATTATTAAATGAAATAAAAATCTATGGATATGAAAGCAAAAGAAAAGCGAAATAAAATAAACTTGAATTAAATAAAGAAATCAAAGAACAAATTACAAAAAAAAAATTCAAAAAAATAAATTAAATAAAAAATGAAATAATAAAATAAAAAAATAAAATAAAAAATAAAAAAAAAATTTAAAAAAGGACAAAAAATATATAAAACAACACAATAAATTAGCGTAAAAATTAAAAAAAAAAATTTAAAAAAAATTATAATAAATTAACGTATACAAAAATTTAATTTTAAATTAATCAAAAGTCAAATAAGACAAAAAAAAATAACAAATGAAATTGAATAAAATAAAGAAAAGGAAATAAAAAAATAAAATAAAATGCAATGGAAATTAAGTCCAAGCGAAATAAAGTAAAATAAAACAAAATTATTTCCAAAAAAAATAGAAATTATTAAGGATAAAATTAATTAAAAAATAAAAATTAAGAAACAATGAAATTTGTTAAAAAAAAAAGATTTAATTACAAACCAAATTAATTAAATATAAGATAAATAGCAAAATGAAATTAATTAAAAAATAACAAATCAGATAAAAATATAAATTTAATAAAAAAATAAAATAAAAATTAAACAAAGAATTGTACATCAAATAAATAACACAAATTGTGAAAAATATTAAAATTGTAAGAAATTTTTATAAATATTTTATTAAAAAAAGTTTTGTAAATTATAATATATATATATATTTTTTTAATTTTGAGAACAAAGAGCAAAATAAAAATTTTGAATGCACTTTTTTAAATTTAAAACACAAAAGCAACAGATATTTTTTATCCGCCTGTATTTGTATGCACTTCCGATTCAACGACAAAGTCTATTTTTGCAGCGAAGCATTGCGACGCCACTCTCGCTTATAACCGCGTACATTTTTCTTAATACGTGCAACTCACACTAACATACAATGATAATGAAATATACACATATACATATATACATATATATATATATATACATATATATATATATATATATATATATATATATATATATATATGCATATATATATATATATATATGCATGTTTGTATATAGGTATGTTTATATGGGAAAAGGTACATTGCACTGTCACCATATTTACTATGCAAATGCCAATTCGTGCGGCGGCGACATGTGATAAGCTAAGCCGCTGAAAGATAATGACACTGCAGTACGTACAAACATACATACATACATGCATGCATGCTTTTTTCCCGTGCGTATGCATGCATGTATCCCTAAACGTCGTTTAGTGTTGTCTTATTGTTGTTGTAGGCTAAAATTAACCAACATGCACTTGGAAGTGAATGAATCTGCGTAGGAAAGCGAAATGAATAGCTAAAGCAAGATCACAGATACTACGAAACAATGCAATACAGAAGTCTTTCACACATACAGACACACGACGCGCACTCGCATTTTTCGAGTGTAAATAGAAGTTTACTAGAAATCAAAGAATGGAGCAAGGGCAAATATGTAAATGTGTACATGCATAAACGCAAATATGTCTGTATGTACGTATGTACGTATGTGGGCGAGCTGCAAAGGAATCTATCAATTGGGGCAGCAACAAGAGAAAAAAATATGAAATATAATGCGAATTGAGATCAAGGAACTCTCTTAAGCGATATAATACATATGTGCATATAAGGCATTTCGAATTAAATGTGAGAAGCACAGTTTCAGAAATAAAGGGTGTTTTTTATAGAGGTATAGAACTCTAAGTTGCAATAAAACAACGATGGATTATTCGATTGACATGAATTTTATTTATCCGAAAGATAATCTTGTGGCATTACATTTTAAATATGATTTCTGGCATATGACCGCCACGGCTGGCGCGGATGTAGTCCAATCTGGACGTCCAATTTTCGATGACTTTTTCCAATATTTGTGGCCGTATATCGGCAATAACACGGCGAATGTTGTCTTCCAAATGGTCAAGCGTTTGTGCCTTATCCGCATAGACCAATGACTTTACATAGCCCCACTGAAAGTAGTCTAGCGGTGTTAAATCGCAAGATCTTGGAGGCCAATTCACAGGTCCAAAACGTGAAATTAGGCGGGCACCAAACGTGTCTTTCAATAAATCTATTGTGGCACGAGCTGTGTGACATGTTGCGCCGTCTTGTTGAAACCACATCTCCTGAACATCATGGTTATTCAATTCAGGAATGAAAAAGGTAGTAATCATGGCTCTATACCGATACCATTGACTGTAACGTTGTGGCCACCATCGTTTTTGAAAAAGTACGGACCAATGATTCCACCAGCCCATAAAGCGCACCAAACAGTCAGTTTTCTGGATGTAACGGTGTTTCAACATACACTTGAGAATTACCTTCTCTCCAAATGCGGCAGTTTTGTTTGTTGACGTAGCCATTCAATCAGAAGTGCGCTTCATAGCTAAATTGATGTAGTGCGCGATACGTTTTCCGCACAGAACTATTATTTTCGAAATAAAATTGCACTATTTGCAAGCGTTGTTCAGGCGTGAGTCTATTCATGGTGAATTGCCAAACCAAACTGAGAATAAATCACTTGACAGCTGTTAAATCGGTCGCCATCTTGAAAAGTAATACCAACTTAAAGTTCTATACCTCTATAAAAAACACCCTTTACATACATATGTAGTACATATTTAATTATAAGGAGGAAACAATTATTTTTTTCTGTAGTGTTATTTACAAAAAAATACTTATGAAATAGAAAACCAAAATTCCCTAGAACCTACATACATATGCACCAAAATTGAAGATTTGAAAAATTTATTGTTCTAAAATAATTTTTTCAGCGTTCAGATTAACTTTCGAAAACTAATAAAGCATCACAAGTTTTTTCAAATTAGTTAGTAACTTTACCACCATATGATTCATCCAATAAAACTTTCGAGAGAAAAAGGTGGCGCTAAACAACAAACAAACGTCTTAGCGCGTAAAAATTAAAATATATATATACATATATACGAGTATGTGGTATACATACATAAAATTTTACACTGTTTTCATAAGCAAACAAACGCATCGGAGCATAAAATGTATTTTGGCTGTTTTAAGAACATTTTCAATCATAAAAATTGTTGCCAAACGATGCGCGTCTCGTCTCGTAGACACTTAAAAACACACTACTGTTCACACATATTCTTAGGTGTATGTATGAAGCGCCATCTTCAGCACATATTATTGGCAATTTATGAGCGTAGCACATTCGGATGCAACAAAAATTCAAAGTTGCCCCACATTTTTTCGACGCGCCTGGCCGGTATTACAGTGGCCTCACAAATACCATACATCTCGTATAGGCACCGGCGAGCCGCTAGCCAAATGGCAGTCAAGTGATTTTGTTGTGAGTGGTTTTATTAATTTATTTTCTTTTTCTTTTCTTTTTTTACATGAATTGATGTTTACGTAGTGTTGGATTTTTTTCACAGCTCACGCATTTTTTGTATGAAAATTAGAAATGCACAAGAGGTTGAGTGCCTACGCACCGGCTAAGAAACGTACATGCGTACATAAATATGTACATATGTATGTATGTATGTATGTACATATGTATGTATGTACATATGTATGTATGTACATATTTAAAACGAAAATATAGCGAAAGTGTTCATATGTATTTTTTATTTCTATGCCGGAACGGTGGTTAGCGAAATTTCATCCGCTACGATTTAATTTTATTATCGTTTAGTTTTGTAATAAAATACATATATTAAATAAATTTTTATTTATTTTTTTTTATTGAAAACACGAAAAATTCCATGATCAAAACCATTAGTTGACGAGTTCTGCTTTACTTTTCAATAAATTTTCTAAAATTCAATAAATAAATTGCAACGAATTCCTCAAAGTTCCAGCGAAAACATTTTTCACAAGTAAAATCTGCGACAATCACAAAAAAATGTAGGTAAAAAATAAACAAACTTTAATAATACGTGCGTATGTGTGTAGTATAAAATTGTATTAAATGTTGAAAGCCGCAAGGAAAACAAAAGAGAAACAAATGGTTTTGCCCAAAAGTTCTGGCAAACTTTATTTTTCTTTTTTGCTGTCGTAGTTAGTTTTGTTTATTTATGTACTTTCTGCGTGCGAAAATCCCATTTTTACAGACAAACTGCTGCCCGCACCACAGACGTGCTGCTGCTACATATTGTTTTAATGATTTTTTCCTTTTTCTTTTTGTGACAGCTGGTTTCCTAATAATCTTTTTCCGCACACATTTTTTACACACCAAAATTTATATTTAAAATGTATTTCTATTAAAACAAGGCAGCAAAAATTTGCAGGTTCATTAAATATGCATAAAATAGTAAATTTCAAAAATTATGTCGCCGCCGCGTCACATCAGCTGGGGAACAAAGAGCTTGCGAATTAAGCTTATTTATACATTCTCGGGCATTTTGGCATGAACATGCAGGCGATGTGTATGTGTACCTACTCGTAGAAATATTCGGCGAGTGTAAACAAAAGTAAAAGTGATAAGTCAGTTTTTGGTTGATGGCATGTTTACTACCATATTTGACAGCAACTAGATTTTAAGAGAACTTTGCGAAAATGAGTTATCCGAATTAAAATGCTTCAAAAGTTGAAATATTGCTGTATATTTATTTTTTTATAGATAAAAAATAAACATCATGACGTTGATTGGTAACATAGATGCAACTTTGGAAGAAGAAGAGAAGAAAACATACACACACACTGAAAACATACACGGAAGCAAAACACGGCAAACCCGAAGCAGCATGCTCCGGAACGAGTAGCACAATTATTTCGCTTCCCTGTGTGGCCAGTCCTCCTTGCAACACATTTAACAGATCCGTTTTAAGCGACCTCAAAATGCAATTTGTGTTCAAAAAGCGGATATATATTGATGGAAAGCATATACATATATAGATAACGTAACATTACACAAGTACATATAAAAGTTAAAAAAAATTCAATAATTAAATAAACTACACTACTCGGGACGCCGAAAGTCTGGGCAAAAAAGCAAAAAAAAGACTCGCAAATACGCAACGTACTTGCTTGCATAGCGGCTTTTACATACACTTTACACAGCTTTACAAGCACAAAATGTGAGAAATGAGGGAATAGAAGAAAAAGCCAATGTTGTTAAAAAGCAGAAATGAAAAATATGCAGCTGCTGCGGCGCCCAAAACAACCGGGCACGAGGTATAAATGTATACATATTAACAACTCATGACGTTAACTATTTTGCTGCATCACGGCTGAAAAGTTAACCGCACAACCGGTCTTAGGACTGCGACCGATTAATTTCCAATCTGCCCAAACAACAACAGCAAGATCAAAGTCACCGTCTGTTTTCCTGGCTCGACAGTGTTGACTTTTAAAACAACTTTAACGGGGACCATTAACCGAATTAACATGGCAAAGACATACGAAAATCATGTGGATGAAAATGATTTTAAAACAAATAAACGATAAGAAAATGCAAGGAAAGCGTCAGAGTAAAAAACTGCTAAAGCAGAAAAACCTACAGTGTAGTGTAGACGCCAACGTCAACGCCACAGCAGCTAAAGTCAAACTGACTTCACAGATCCACCAAGAAACAACGGCATCGGCGGATCAAGAATTAAAGAAAATAGAAAGGGAAACGAAACTATGAAATGAAGCAGTGTTTACTTATTAATTTGTGCAAATTTTAATATACGGCGAGCTTATATGAGAACCACGAATAAACTTGGGATACAACTTTGTAGAAAGGTGAGAGGAACATCTCCTCCAATTTTCAAATAAAATATAACTTTACAATCTAGGAGCTTCTGTCAATGTGACGTTAATCGGTGGCTGTAATTTCAAAATTGGGAATCGAGTGTAAAAACATTATATAGGATCATAAATATTGTGCCTTAATCACGAAGTACCTGCGCCACTGTGTGGTGGAGCATTTGCCAGCAAAATTTTAAGCCCAGGGAAAGTCCTACTAATATAATTATGCAAATATTATTAGAATTAGGGATGAAATTAATAAGGTTCCTGGTGGTTATGCACGGAAGGATGCTTGAGAAAACATCAACTTAAAGTCAAGCATAGTAATTCTGGCCAGTAACAGCAATGCGCCAAAACACAGCAAAAACCAAAGTCTAGATCTGTTTAACAGGATTTATGATGTTGACTTTTAAAACAGCTTAGATGGTTATAAAACAAATAACCATAGCATAGGCAGTCGAGAGTAATACCGATTAAAACAAAAAATCCTGCAGGGTCGCAAACGTAGACGCAGCCGTGGTCGCCGCAGCCGTTAAAGGCAAACTGACTTCGCATTTCCACCAAGAAAATACGGCGTCGACATATGAATAAAAGAAAATAGAACGGAAAAATAAACCACGGAGTGGGGCAATACACATTTTCTAATAACAATTTTATGTAAACTTTATCATACATATGTAGTTTTACAGCAATAAATAAGAATATTACGTCTTGTTACTAAATCCAAGATACACCAATTCGTTGCAGTCGTATATATAGAAATTTTTCATTCCCCAACTTTTTGTTAATCGTAAATTTCTTTGAGTTTTCTTTCTTCACATCACACTTGTAACTTTGCTTGTGTTGGTATCTTGCATTTTCTGTGCAGTATTTTTTTTTCTTTATTAATATTCCCGTGACTTTCTTGTGTCCAAAATATCTATGAGCTTTGCCTTTTTCACTGCACTCCTCAAAATACCATATAGATTACTATTTTTTGCACTGTTCTATTTATATGTTTATATTTGAGCTGTTGTTATTTTTCTTTTAGCTCATCCTCAGTAATTTTGTCTGTACATTTCACCGAACATTTAAGTTGAAATAGATTCGCCAGCAAAATTTAAAATTGCATCTACGCGTACGGATGAAAAAAACGGACTGAAAGCAGAAATATACAAGATTCCAAGAAGAAGCGAAGCAGAAAAGTTAGCCAATTGGATTGGTGTAGGTAGTTGGCAACGCCGCAATGGTGCAATGCTGCCATCTGAAATATAAACAGGATAAAATTCTAGCTAATACAAATATTTTGGTAGTATCAGAGAACGTACGTTCTTTGGTGGTATTTTTGTGAATTTAAAGCAATGTTTCAGCCAATGCCGCTAATTACAAAGAACGTACACGAATAAGCAGCGACATCAGCTTTGTAAATTGGATTTTTGAGAAAGACAGTAAATTAAATGAGCCAACTCAGTGTTCTCTGCACAATTTTCTTAGTTCGGAGGGGTGATATAAAAGCAAAAGTCAATTGCAAAACAAATTTTCATTTCCCAACAAAGAACATTTAAAATAAATAAAACCTTCTTTGACCAAAGCGAATTTAACCAGGTAAGCAAAGAACGTAAATTAATTAACGCTCTTTGGTTTGAACAAAGAACGTATATTCATATACGTTCTTTGGTTTGAAGAGGAGATAAAAAGCGAATTCGCATCGAATTAGTATCAAGACAAAACAAAAAGTCAATTGCAAAAACAATTTTCTTTTGCCACAGCCCCAAAGAACATTTAAAATAAAAATATTTACGTTTTTGGCCCAAATCGAATACAACCAGGTGAAGTTACTATTGCAGCGAATTAAATTTCTTTAAGCAGAGAACGTAGAATAACGAGAAGGACCAGCAGAACATTTTCATATTTGTTAATGCATTTGTTTAATACAAAATCATTGCATTTTTATATGAGTGTGCATATGTTTTGATGACATCAAAATTGTATATATTTATATACATATATGACTGAAGTATAAGTAAAAATTATATATATTCCTTGTAAGTGCCTTGAATAGTATTCTAGATTTATTTAATTCCTTTGTTAGTTATATAACCAAATATAGCAAAGAAATTTTAATACTCTGTGGTGTAATGGTTACAGAGAATGTAGAATTATTCTAGTAGAATCTGCAATTGAAGCCTTTACCAAATCTATTATAATTGTTCTGCGTTCTCCGGTGGTTACACCACTCCATGTTTTGTCAATAGTTTGAGAGTTGAAATTGGTAAATTTTTGTATTGAAAATAAGTTGTATGCTATTGTAATTTATGTATATTCAAAATCTTTGGATGTGTTTGCTTTCCATTTCGGCATAACTTGTATTTCAGATTTTTGTAAATTGTATCATCACTCGAATAAAATTTATTGGAATTTTGCACCTTCTCGTCATTATAAGTGCTTATATAACTAATTTTTATTGTATTGTCTTACAAATATTGCATATAACAAAAACTGTTTATTTTACTTAACTTGATATTAAAGATGTTTTATTCACCGTAACATAGAGGTACTCAAAGAGTTTGTATTTACTATACAGAACACAGTAGCCTCATACGTGAAATACGATAATAATCAGCGATATATAATAAATGTTTATTTTTTCTTAATGTACTTCATGTATTTCTTCGCATTGAATGTATCGTCTACTTCCTCGGCAATCCTTAGCTTCTTTCGTGGCTTACGCGCCTCTAATCGAGCTTTTCGCTCTGCCTCACTCAGTGTGCTCAGATCCAAGGGCAACTGTCCGAAACTAAAGTTGTAAATATACAAATTTCAATTGCTATGATTTTCATATACTGACCTTAATAATTTTTCGAGGCTCCTGATAGCGTATATTGATTGTGGAGCCATCAGGCTGCACCACGACGGTAGGATACATGCGGCAATACACCGAACGATGTAGGCGTGTTACAGCTGCTGTCGCGGATGAAATACATCGTACCTGTTTTTGACACGCATACAGAATTAGTTTTAACGACATATTGTGTATTATCTAATGCGATTTTAGAACAAATATGTTCTGGTACAAATAATTTTGGAATAATAAATGGCCTTGCTTTGCAAACAGCTGATTATTTACTCGTTGCTGATAGCGAAAATTAAGCGAATCAGATGGAAACTTTTATCAAAATAATAATGAAATTTAATGGGGAAAGTATACTTTCTGTACAAAATAATAACATTTACTTTTGTATTCACTTAACTAAATATTCATATGCGGTTCTGTAAAACCTTTTTTGTTGAAATTTTTTCTCAACGTTTAAAGAAATTTGCCAAAGGCCTGCCCATGCAGCCCTGTCATACTCGCTGCATCTATTTTGCTACTTCTTCTTATTCGTTATAATTTGACTTTTGTTTCATTCGGTTGAGTTGTCAAATTGGTGAGTGCTAGGGATTGTTAGTTAATGAATTTTTATAAATTTTTTTATATATTTAACTTTTAAAACACGGTAAAATCCTATATAATCCATTAGAAATAGCGCGATAAATTTTATTTAAACAACTTTTTGCAAAAATTTGTGTTAACTTCGCTTTTATTTAAACATAAGAGTCTGATTTAATAAAGAAAAAATTACATAATTACGAGTGCCATTCTGTGACGAAAGATTTTCCTACTTTTTGCAGTATCAGCACGTTCTATCAAAAATAATACTTTTTCATTTCTTTTATAATTTCAATCAACTTTTTCTTTACAGATATCGTTCTGAAATTCCTTTGCTGTTGAAATGGCTTCTCGTCGCATAGCACAGACTTCCATCAATTGGGCCGCTCTAGCTGAGCGCGTGCCTGAAAATCAAAAGCCAAATTTTGCTGCTTTCAAAACCAAGTCGGATGTTTACTTGCGTAGCGTTTTGGCCAACCCAGAAAGTCCACCACAAATCAACTGGGCTCACTACAAACAATTGATTCCAATCGCTGGTATGGTTGACTCTTTCCAAAAACAGTACGAATCATTGAAAGTGCCATACCCAGTTGATAATGTCAGTTCACAAGTTGATGCTCAAATCAAGGAAACAAAGAGTGAAATTGAAAATTTCAAGAAGAGTTCACAGGAACGCATTGTTGAGTACCAAAAAAGTATTGAACATCTCAAACAATTGCTACCATACGATCAAATGACCATGGAAGATTACCGTGATTCGTTCCCTGACCTAGCTTTGGATCCAATTAATCGCCCAACATTCTGGCCCCATGATGCTGAGGAACAAAAAGACAACAAAGACCGTGCACATGCTGAGCATTAAGTTTCGAGTAGTTCTAAGCAAAAAGGCGTTGAGAACGACTATTTAAACGAATCGTTGTAGTTTCAAATATTAACATTTAAATGTAATGAATCAACACCGAATTACTGTTGTTTATTTTTAATGGAAGAATTGAAATGCTTGGGTTGAAAAAATAAAAGGGAGAGCTGCCGAGAGCTGTCGCTTTGAATAATCAAAATATTCTTATTCGAAAATTAAAGAGATCCTTTTTTAAAATATATTTTTGACAGTGCATTCGGCATATCAGAAAATGCTACAATTTGATATTTTGCTTTAATACAAGGGTATTGCGATTAAATTGTCATTGCCAATAGTGTGTCACAGAAAGGCACAACAGTATTTTCCAAAATATTTTATTTGAAAAAAATATATATATATATAAAAAGTTTTATTTTCATCTTTTAAAAGGGCAATATCAAAATGCTGCTTCGTAATAAAATTAAAAGATTACTGAGAAATCAAAATAAATTTTAATTAAAAGGTCTACTCGTGAATAAAGTTCTAAGCAAATAAAATAATTATTGATAGAATTATTTTAACTGAAAAACGTGTCCCCGCCTTAAAATGTGAATATTGTTGAGTGCTTTCTTCTGTTTATGTCATTAAACAATAATTTTCATCAGTTTCCTAAGAGGATTTTTAATTAAAATTTCGTAAGAAAGTTTGTAGACTTGGATGGTAGCTTAACCGAGTGACGCCGTTGAGTTATGTTTATTCAGCACATTTCAATCTTTTCATCAATCATAACTCACAGGGTTGCAATGACATTTTTTCTGTAGTTTTCCTCTTTTAATTAATTTCTATAATGAAATTATTAATTAATCAAAAGTTTTCCAAATATATTACCTTCATCTGTGTTAAATGGAATTTAGCATAGAATTAAGTTAAAAAATAATTTTATCCCTTGTGTCAAAATCAACAATGCTCCAACGCATTGGGGATACAACTCTGTTGGTGGCGACATATTCAATTACTCGCCAATCGTAATTTTGTTGTGGCCAAGTGTGGATCCACGAAAAAGTCAGAGTGCAATTCGTTTTTTACAAGTAAATTGTGGAATTTTCTTTTTATTTTATAATATTCGATCGAACAATTTAAGTTTAAAAAATTATAAACGCGCTTGACCATTCCACACGATTGGAAAATCCATCGCAGGGTTTTATTGCAAATGAGTGCTGATTTACGTTTTTATGTGTAATATGGGCAATGAAAAAAATATCTGGTTGAGAATTTGATGTGAAGTGAAATAAGTGACGTGAAATTTTCCATGTAAGCATATTGCAAAAGTCTCAGTGCAAATAAAATTTTCAGATAAAATAAAAGAAAGTTATTAAGCTGAAAAGTGCTTGTGTAAATATTGGATTTCGGTATTATGTTGTGTGTTGTAGGGCGGAAACTGCACTTAAAAGCAAAGGAGCGAAAAAGTGAAGTTAAAGTGCAAATATCTACGATTATGTGCTAGCAGATGGTTTTTTTTGTTGAGGTGCATGGCGTGCAACAAATAAAGTTTAAAAGAGGTCACTGTAGAATAATCAGTATATATAACGTCATTCTCTACGTCGATTGAAATATTGTGTACATACATATACCTACGTATATATCTTTGCAAATATCTATAGCGGGAATCGTGAAAATCAGTGCATTTTACATTCTACGCCTGTCTGGTTTGGTGTTTCTTTGTTATGTTTTTGTTCGTCACACGGTGCGTCTATGCCTTGTGTATGCATGCTTGTATGCACGTATGTATCTTCCGTGTTTCCTTGTGAATTATCATTCCGGGTGGTATTTAACGTTTCGCCTTTTGTTGCATTTGTTGGCTATCAACATCGCCTTGATAATAAGTTGTTGCTGCAGTTTGGCCATCTATGAAAGTGCGAAATATACGTCAGTGCGCCTGGCAGAAGGACGACGCCTTTTTCAACGCAACAACAAAAAGTTTTAAAATTATAAGTAATAACAAAGTTCTACGTCCGTCGTGATAAGACATAAAATTAGTTCAAGTTTGGCACTTAAGACAAAAAAAAATATATCCTCATCATAATTCATATGAAAACAGTACTCGGAGCATAGCCAAAACAAAAAAGCATCGCTGTATCTCGCAATAGCAGCATATCAACGTACGAAAGGTACAAAACAGGCATAAAATGGACACATTTCGGAAGTGGCTGAACAAACCAAAGGTGAGCGAAAAAAAAAAATAAATACATTTGGTACATGCATATGTACACACATACATATGTATTTTAAAAGCAAGTTTTAAAGCAAAATTATGATAATAAGAAGTGTTCAATTTGAAAATTTTACTTTTCCTGCTTATAATTGTGATCATAATAATAAGGAAGAAAATTAAATTTAGAACTAGATTTTGTTCACAACTTAAACTATGATAAGGTAATTGAAAAAATATTGAATGTTTATTACTGGAATATTTATGTATGAGAACCAGCTGAACGAACGAAAATGTTTTGTATTTTTCTACTTTTTCATTGGTACCTCTTTCATATGTAGTTATCTGCCTAAATTTACAGGTATTTAAGCTGTGTTAAAATCGGTGAAATGTTAAAGAAATACAAAAATATTTAGGTATATTAAATTTATTGCGTGCTGGTCGATTTTTTCAAAACGTCATAAACTTGAAATAAACATTTTTTACCAGTTGAGCAATGAATGAGTATAGAGCTGCTCGTATTGCACGATACCTCGGTATCGGAAGCTGTTGTTTCGAGAGTCATTCTTATTTATTTATTTTAGGATTATTTGTACGTAGCTAGAAATACGTACATACATGTATAGGTAGGTACATATGTATGTGTTATTACAAAAAAAAAATCTAATTTCAGCGTGAGGCTTCTTTATCAGTGTGTAATTTTATTTAGTGATAATACAGAGCACATTTATTTACTTGCTCTGTCCGTCTTCATTTAGAAGATTATTGAAATATGTAATCTAACGGCTCCTGACTGTTGTATACCTACTTCAAGATAATATCACTTCCTCATTCCGCTTTGCGATTCCTCTTGGCTGCCACTTTTCACAACATTCCGTTGCGATCATTACACCAATTCACTTAGACAAGTAGCAACGTCTGGATAATTGTGTTGCAGGCATAAGCAAACAGCACGTCATTAGCAACTTCATTGATCGTTGCGTCGTCTCATCAAATTTTCTATTACCGCAGTCACGGTTATTTACTTCTGGTTTTACAACTGTTCAGTAGCTGCCGACGCTCTTAGCCATGATATTTCTTTGTTTATATGTGTGTATGTTTGGCGCGCCGCTAACTCTAAATACATACAAACAAACAAAATTTGTATATATACATCTCTGTATAAATTCACCAATGTGTTCATACACACATAGATACATACATAGGTAGAGAGAGAGATACATTCGCCTTTCATTTATTTAAGCAGCTTTCAAATTGCTGTTTCCAGTTCAGCAAATTTCTTTATGCGTTTGCCTGTTGTTGCTGTTGTTGTTATTTTTGTTGTTGTTAATATTGTTGTTGCTGTTGCTGATTCTTCACTTAACTTCAAAAGTTTGCAATTCTTCATCACATTCACTGCCCGATCGCATGCAACAATTTAGCACACTAACTGGGCCCTCCTCATTCGAAGCCGGATATGAGGAATTTGCTCATCGTAGCTGTTTACTGGCAGTGTGCAGCAGGTATTGGTGTGTGGTGTGCGTGTGTTTATGTAGTTTCTTTTATTATTATTTTGTGTTGATTTCTTTGCCACGTTTTTAAGTATGTTGAGCTTTTGTTATATATAACGGTTATTCGAAATTTTTTTTTCTGCGTCTATAATTTCGTAGTGTGTGGCGTTATAAAATTAATGTGCGGGGAAGAAGTACCTAAAGGAAATTTTACAGAAATTTAGCGCTAAAATTATTGAAAAATTAAATATTAATAATCATATTATTATGTAAAAATTTAGGCAACACAAAATAAAGTATGCCGTATATCACAATTCAAGCAGATATTAATTTTTTTAATCAAATTGTTTTTTTTTAAACGAATATTATTTAAAAAATGAAATAAAGGAAGAAAAGCATTATCGATAAAATTTTAAAAGTGCAAAAAATGTAAACCTTAAATGTTTAAATAAAAATCGTTGTTGTTGTGGTTGTTGTTGTAACCGCAGAAAATTCTCCGAATTGGGCTTCGGGGAATATTACGAGAGTGACAGTCCTTGGCCGGATAAAAATCCGGGTCATTCCGGTATAAAGACCCGACTGTCGTGAGATTTATTGGATTTTAGTCGCCTCTTACGATCGGCATGCCTTACTGCGTATAATTTTCTAGAACCCCCAACCCGCAGGGGTAAATAATAAATAGAAATCGTAGTATTCTTCAACTTTTTTTTCATACTACCTAGAATGATATGAAAAAATCCAAATATTATCACCCATACATACATATGTGCTTAAATTTCATAAAATTTTTTTTCTTTTAGTTTTTTTATTATTTTCAGTTAGACACAATTATTAAATTTTTCACCGTGGCATATCGTGATTTTCTTCTTTTCTTTTTTTTTTTTTTGGTGAAATGTGCGAAAGTAAAAGTTTCCAAAAATAGCTTACAAATGATAATTATCCACCTAGAGGTATGTATAAACGCATGTATATATTAAAGGAAGCTTTTTCAAAATTAACTGATTTTGCCACATTTTTTTCACCATGCAAGAGTTACACAATTTTGGTTTGGAAAATGCAAAAAAATTTTCGCTATGCAGTCACAATAATTAAAAAAAAATTTTTTTAATTCTTTTTTTTTTTTTAATACAAAATTTTTTTTCGCAATGCCAGTTTAAAATTTTGTTTATTTTTTATTTTTATTTTTTATTTTTATTTATTATTTTTTTGGAAATACACAGTGAGCGAGTTCGCCAGCCACAGTCCCACTCCGTTTTCCACTATTGCTTCCAAATTCGGCGAATAATAATGAAAATACAACAACAAAAAGTGTAGCACCAAAACAGTTTAAATACGCCAAAAAAAAGAAAAAAAATCAATTTAATAACAGTGAGAGAAAAAATTCTGCCAGCAATGAGTGTACGTTAAGGAAAAAGTACAATTAAAAATATTTAAAAAAAAATGGATTTTTTTGTCTTTCAGCGGATTTGTAGAAATCCGACGCGTTGATGGATTTCCAAAAAAAAAAAAAAAATGGTTTTTGTACTTGAAGCTGCCGGAACTCGATTACTACTTGTACATACATATGTATGTATGTAAACAGCTGCAAAAAATATATCACATTTTGTTTCCTTTTGTAATTTTTACACATTTGCATTTATTTTCGCCGCCCACGCCTCAGTAGGACAATCGGACAGATGCTTTTTTTGTTGTTGTCGTTGGAGCAACAACTTAATTATACTTTTTTTTTTGCGTCCAAATTTTTTTTACTACGCATTTCTTAAGCCTCTTTACAAAACTTTTCGCAGCGCTATTTTTAACACTTGCAAGTTGGGCTTACCAAATACAGCATTTGAATAATATTTTTATCCTTTACTTCAAATGTTTTCGGCACTTTTCATCTTTGCCAAGTCAAATTGGTTTTGTCGACAAACGGATTTGTTGTTAAAAATATTTTTATATTTTGTATGCCGTGGCGCTACTGTTGATGGTGACGTACGAAATGTAAGAAAATGTAATTTAATTTTAAAAATTACACTCCAGGGAGTGTCAAGTGATTATGCATGTATATATGTGTGTGTGTATTCATGTTAGGCTTAAAATAAACTTTTGCACCAGCACATGTACATACGTACATATGTATGGTGTACGCTTACGCTCGTGCCTCAAGTCTCCTCTTGCGGCGCAATTTCATAAAAGCAACTATAAATATACTTTGACTGCATCCGTGTATTGGTCGGTACTAACATATTTTCTTCAATATATTTTTACTTCAAATTTATTTATCGCGCATTTGCTGCTCGATGATGGTGAAAGTTCTCACAGGAATTGCATTGTTAGATGTTGAAAATCTTTCGTGCTAACTAAAATGAAGTTATGTACATACATGCAAATATATATATATTACATACATATATTAGGTTGGTTTGAAAATAAATATATTTATATATTTTTTCTTCGGAAATATACTATTCAAATTTGACTGAAATGCGTTCAATAGTGCAAGAAAATAGTTTAAAAAAAAAATGTTAAAATATTTCCTTACAAAAAAAAAACAAAAAAAAACATGTGAGCACCCTAATACAGCTACATATATTAATGTAATCGCTTTCATTTACGCTCACTCCACAAGTGATCAATTGGTTACCCTGCATCGTTAGGGTCTAGTTGGTTTATAACTAATTTATTAGTATACACATTAGGGTGTTCCATTTTTTCGTAGAAGATTTACTATTTCCATGTGTTAAAAAAAAAAATTATATATATATATATATATATATATATATATATATATATATATATATATATATATATATATATATATATATATTATCAAACGAATAAAGTTTTCTAAAAGACAATATAGGAAACTAGCATCTAGTAAAACCGTATAATCTGACAAAACAAGCATGTATGCATCTACATACATATGTACTTATAAACTGTTATGCACATACATACATACATATATGTATTTATTTATAATCAATCTTTCTAAAAGTTGTACTTAATCACTTTGGTCTAGAAAAATTTTCCATTTGCATTTGTTTTATATTTCTCATTTTTGTTTTTAAATTCGCTATACACGCTCGAATGCGAAGTCATACATAAATATATACATATGTACATATGCCTGCATGTATGTGTACGTATATTTGTATTTACTTTATTTAGACGCAGTTTGCATTAATTTTGTTGTTGTTGTTGTTGTTGTTGTTGTTGTTGTTGTTGTTGTTGTTGTTGTTGCTGTTGTTGTTGTTGTTTTAAGTAATATATTAAATTTGCAATACATACATATATGTATACGAGTATACGACACGTCTATTGGGGCCAAGCGAAGCGATGCATTTCGCGACTTGCTTGTATTTAGTTATTGTTGTTGTTGCATTTGCACTGTCGTCATCGCCCACTGTAAACACGGTCGTCATTGTCAGCAGCGCCATCACCGACTTAATGCGGCTTAACTACGCCGCAAACACTTCTGATGAGTTGGCTGAAATCTTTTTTTTTTTTTTAATATTTACAGTGTTGAATAATGTAGTTTTTTTTTGATATTTTATTGCTAAAAAATTGTAACATTTTTCTTTTTATTTTCAAAATTTTTATTTCAGTTTACCTTAAAAGTTAAGAAATAAAAAATTTATTTTATTTTGTTTAGTACTTTTATTCTTCAATTTTTTCGATACATGATCTAAGCAAACATACATGTATAACATGATGCAATAAGACAAGGTGTTGTACGTAGTGACAGCTCGTTTTATCGGCTCCCTTAGCTCAAGGTTGTATTTTAAGAAGGCGAAACAGGAGAAAAAAGGGAAGAAAAAAAGGGCGCTTTGCGAAAAAGTATCAAAATTTAATACTCTTTCGCTTTTTATGCTTCACTATATCTTAATATATTTTGTTTTGAAAAAGACTTTAACGTTAGTTTATTGCAAAAAGTGTATCATTAACTTTTATAATCTCAAATGTACTTAATAAAACGAGATAAATAAGCATATTTTATGAACGTTTTATTAAAGTATTTAACTTTTTGATGCGAAAATACATTCGACATTTGAAAAACAGTTTTTTTTACGTCCATTTCACAATCACAACCTTCGCTTTTCTTTAATAACGCTTCAATAAATTTATTTTGGGTCTCGATGACTTGACCACTAAATTGATAAAACAGCACCTCAAGTGCCTTTATTTTATTTAAAAATGAGGTGGAAGGTTTTATCAAAGCTCCCCTTGATATTTCGTCCACCCATGTATACGTATTTTCTTTGCTAATATAGTGCGAGAATCCTAATTTTCTAATAATGTAGCCTGCTACATACTCCAATCCATCCTCGTGTAAAGCTTCAATATTATCAACTCGTGGTGGTGACTCATCAATGTCGATAGCTCTGAGTTTAAGAGATCGAACCAATCGTTAATAATTTCAAAAAAACTTGCTGTTTCCACGGACGGGTTTTTCAATTTTTCTGATTTGGCCTTCTGCTAAATATGCTTGAAGATTTTTTCGTATCTTCTGTAGCTCTTCTACTTGGTTTTTCAGTCTTTTTATTTCAGCCTCAAGTATTGGCTCGCGATACGCAATGCTTCTAAATAAAGATATACATATGTAATAATAACAATTATACATAACAGATCATAAAATTACTCTGTTTGGGTTGATGCGTCCACAAATTTTCGCTCATTATAAACTACATCTATTGGCATTGGGACAACGTCATTACACAACCTAATTCGTTTTTGATCAGAGCCCGACAAGAAATCCGAAGAAGAGAAATGCAAACCGCATACTTTTGCCCCGGGTGTTAACACCACTCCGCAAGCTCCGCCCATTTTTTTCTTTTAATTTCATTTTTTGGTACATGATACATCTTTATGCCTTCAACGTTCCACGTGTTATGACATAAGGCACAACTTGCTTTAGGCATTTTCAAAAAACTGAAAACGTAAAAAGGTTTCAGATTATCTACCTTTATTTATATAATAAAAGTTTATTGTTGTTGAAAGTTAATTCTTTTAAAAAATTAATTCTTTATTTCAATAAGTTTTTTATTTACACAAAATGAATTAATTACTAATTAATTTTAATCTTAACAATTAAATACCTAAATGTTATTAATAAATTATTTTTGGTTTCTAAAGTACAATAGTGCTTTTATTTTAATCGTAAAATTTAATTACTTAAACATTGTTTTGAAATTATTCTTTCATTTTAAAAAAACACTCGGAAAGCGAAACGATACGGATGAAAACCTTTGAAAAATTTTTATTAATAGCTAGTAAAATAAATTTTGCAAAAATACTTACGCGTTGACCAGTATATTTGAAATACTCCCAAGAGCCGACGAAATTTCTTGCATACGCACAAACCAACACAAAACCTTCTGAATATAATTTCATATAGATATTATATTGCAAATACATAATATACTTACGATGTGACCAATTCTTTTAAAAAATCAAAAGACTTTTGGTTAATTTTATTAAATTTTATTGTAAATATGCAAATTTTAATATATTTAAATTCAAATTGTCAACGAATATCAATAGCATAAAAAACGAAAAAATGTCTCAGTGATGCTAACGCTTGTCGATTTATATTTTTTCTGGGGTGAGTACTATTTTTAGTACTTTTTCATAAAAATTATTCTAGCATAAAAAGTAGTTTGTCAAAGAGGCAAATTGAAATCTATAAGGGAGTTTAAGGAAAAAATTAGAGCGAGAGTCTTGTCTTAATGCATCATGCATGTATAATAGAATTTCTTACTTCGCAAATATATTCTTTAAATTTTTATATATTGTTTATGCGAGTTAAAAACTTTGTAGCAAAAATGTTAGGCTTTATTTTATATATATATATATAAATATATATATATATATATAAATATATATATATATATATAAATATATATATATATATAAATATATATATATAAATATATATTTGCATAAATACAATGGACATTTTCAATTTTGGCTCTTCTTTGTTATTACTTCATGTATTTCAATTTCAAAGTTATTGCTTTATGATCTGTCAAATGTTTGATATGCTTGGAATAGTAAAGCAGTTGACAATGACAAATAAACAGCAAAAATTGTAAGAGGAAATAATAAGTTGTACAAAAATAAAAATAAAAAAATAAAAAAATTAAAATAAAGAAGAAAGTAAAAATATATTAAAAGTATAAAATAAAAAAATTATTAAAAGCAGGAAATAAATAAGTAATTTAAAAACATTAGTAAAAAAAAAAAAAATAAAATAAATAAATATTTTCAAAATATATTAAAAAAAAAATAATAATAAATAAAATATATTAATCAAGAAAAAATAAAAAAAAAATAATAAAGAAATTAATAAAAAAATAAATAAAAAAATTATAAAAATTATAATAAAATAAAATTAAAATGAATAAATTTTTTTTAATAAATAAAAAAATTAAAAAAAAAATTATGAAAAGAAAAAAGTAATTAAAAAAATAAGAATAATTAAATAAAAATATTTAAGGATAAACAAAAAATACGAATTATAGTTAAAAAAATAACAAAAATAAAAAAATAAAAAATAAAAGTAGTAAAATCACAACAAAAAGATCAACTAAAACTATAAATAAAGTTTAACAAAAAAGAAAGAAATATTAAACAAAAATTAAAGCAAATGTGTCTAAGAAAGTTCAAAATGTTAGAAAGAATAAAAAAAATTTAAGAAACACTATAAATAAAAATATATATAAATATTAATTAAGAAATATAAATTTTTTTTAAATAAAAAAATAAAATAAAAATAAAAATAAAAAAAATTAAAATAAAAATCCAAAAAAATTAAAAAAAAATTAAACATAAATTCAACACAAATAACAAAAAAAAAATAAAAATAAAAAAAATAAAAAAATTAAAATAAAAAATAAATTGAACAAAAATTTAACAAAAATTGAAAAAAAAAATTAAATAAAAATTAAACAAAAGTAAAAAAATTAATAAGAATTTAAAAATTAAAATGAATTTAAAAATTACAAAAAAAAAAAAAATAAAATTACACAAAAGAAAATTCAAAAATTACAAAAATTAATAAAAAAAAAAGTAAATTAACTAAAAATAAAATTATAAATTAATAAAATAAAATAAAAAAGAAATGAGATAAAAAATATAAAAATAAGAAAAAAGTTGAATTAAGAAAAGAGAAAAACAGAAAAAAAGAATTAAAGGAAAAACTAGAAAATAAAAATAAATAAATAGAATAAAAAAATTGATTAAATTTAAAATGCTAAGAAAACAATTAAGGGTTGAAAGGAAAATTAAAAAAAAAAAAATTTAAAAAATGGAGATAAAAGAACAATAAGACAGTTATATAAAAGTTAAAAAGCTATAGTTTCAGAATTTCTTACTTAAATATAATTATAATAATTACTAAACTTTTTCTTTGCAACTTTTTTGATGTGTTTGTGTACAATATTTTTTTGTTCAAAGTTAAAAAATTAAAAAAAATAAATAAAAATTAAAAATTAAAAAAATTTTAAAAAATTATAAAAATTTTAAATATAAAAAAATGGAAAAATAAAAAGAATTTTTAAATTAATATAAAAGAAAATGTAGTTAAAAAATATGATAATTAAACATATAAAAGAGATATAATCGGAAAATATAAATAAAAAATAAAGAATAGAAAAAAAAATAAAAGAATTAAAAAATAGAGAAAAAATAAATAAATAATAAAGTATCAGTTTTACAAATTTGTTTATATTCGGTATTAATAAAATTTATTCACCAGTAAAATCTATTAATAAAAAAGGCGTGTTAGGGATTTTGCTTAATTATTTTATTGTTATTTTTTCATTTCATCTAAAATTTTTATATTTTATTCGATTTCTTTGATCATATTTTATTACATCTATTTCTTTTTTTTAAATGCTTACAGGCTGTTTAAAATTTGTTAATTTTCTCTTATCTATGATATATTTACATAAAAGTGTATTTATGAATTTGTGAACATTCTTGATTTTAATAAAATCAAAATATAATAATATTTATATATGCATTTGTATTTGTTATTTTCCTTAATTTTGGCAAATATTTCATTCATTTATTTCTTTCTCTTCATCAAAAAAAATTTCTGTTGAACATCTTCATCGAAAATCCTTTCACTTTCCTTAACAGTTTAAATGAAAATATTTAATGATCTCGACTTATGTGCATGTGTACATACGTAATTACGTATGTATGTATGTATCTCAAAATAATATTTTACCCAAACAAACGTTTGTATTTAAAGCGTTTTACAGAGCGTGAGTAACTTTTACGGTGCTCTATTGGATTTTTTGCTTTATTATCTACTTTTTTTTTTTAATTTTTTATGTTTGCATATTCTTTTCACTTAAACTCTTTTACATGATTTGCAAATACCGTTTGCTTTTCTTCCATATAAATTTTGCTTGAATTTCACTTTGAACGGACGGCGGGCGACGGTTGACTGGTAAAAGGTCGAAGAAAGGTGACTTTGATGATGACTTTATGATTCTGGCTTTGTGTGTGTGTGTACGTGTGTGTAATAGCTGTTTTTTCTTCTTCATACCATCTTTTTGATTGCTTTAGGGAATTTCTTTTTCTTTGGTCACACAAATTATAATTATATTATGAGTGCAAACACATTTGTATGTATATGTATGTGTATGTGTATTTGTAGGTATACCACCACGTGCTGTGCTCGTAATTATGAAAAGCACTGACACAAATTAAAAAACAAGATTTTAAACAAAAAGATATAAAAAAATAAATAGAAGAAAGTGGAAAAAAAAAGCGTACATTTGCATATACACATACATACATATGTGCATGAGTACACAATGAAGTTATGGGCAGCTTGCTTGGTAGAGTAAAGAACATTTTAATTTGCTGTGTTCGCCATAAGTTTTTCACGCTTTCTACAACTGACTTAGTGCATGCATGCATACATATATATTTATAACTAATTTCACTCGTTAAATGCAAAGTGAAAAGCTCTGCTTTCCAATTGTCCCATAACATTTAAGACAGTCAAACAGAATTCGTTCATAAAAATATCATAAAATTAAATGTTTAATTTTCTTTAAAGTGCGTTTCACCAAGCCTAGTCGCATTGAGTTGATAAGTTACTTTATACATACATATATATTTATTTATTTCTATATTTTTCAATGGCGAAATTCTTCTTCTACACACGAATTCTTCACCCACTTGTGGATCGGTTCATTAAAAACAACAAAGAAAAATAAATAAAGAAAATGCTTTAGCGCATTTGGCAATATTATTCATTCACTATTCCATTTTATATTGCATAATACTTGCTGCTGCTGTTTCACTCGTCAAAAATATCATAAGAAAATGAATAAAATTAAGATTTTCGTAATTCTAAATATTCAGAATTTCTGTCGAATATCTTTGTAGTCTTTTTATTTTTATAATTTATCAAAAGTATACCGCTTGCCAAATACCACCTCGACCAACCCAACCAGTCGGTGCTGCATATTTTGTGTTTGAATTGAGAAGAAAGAGTGAGAGGAGGAGCGCTGCTGTGTAACTGCTAGACCCAGTAACGTCGCCGCCGCCGCCGCCAGTGATGCTCGTTTGAATTTTTTTTTTCATCTCGCCTACGCTGCCACTAGCTATACACTTTCTCCTCTTGTGTGTATGTGCGTTTTATTTTTTGCATTAAAGCTTGTTGTTGTTGTCGCCGCCATCCCCACAATGTGTCGCATCGTTAAAAATTTATTTGGTCTGTTGCCGCTGGGCGTCTTGATGATGTGTGTAGTAAATACACATGCATATATACATACATATGTATGTACATACAAATGTACATATGTACGTGTATAGTAAACCTGTTGCGCCACTGTGCCGGCATCTCTCTGTGGCGGCAAGTGTGAGCGGATTGAAAGACTTATTGACAGCGCTGCACCAAGCAAACGAGCCCCGTCAGATGTGCGCAAAAAGGTAAAAGTGTCGACTGACAACTTTTATTTTTGGTTTTTAGTTTTTTTGTTTTTTTTGTGTGTTTATTTTCATGTTAGTTTTGCCAAGAAAATCAGGTCAATGGACTAATTTTGAGAAAAATGCAATCAACTTATTTTCCTATGTTTTTAGTTGCTGAAAAATGAAAAAAAAAAATTAAAAATGTTTCATAGTAAATGCGATTTAAAAATAAACGTTTTCTGTTTCATCAAATTTTTATGATTTTTTTTTAAATATAATTTTTTTTTTATAGTTTTAAGATGTTATTATTATTATTATTTTTTTTTTTGGATTTTTAAAACGTTTCCTTTTATATATTTTCTTCTATTTTTTATTATAAATATATTTTATAATATAATTTTTTTTATATAAATTTTATCATATTATTTTTAATTATTTTTTTGTTACAAATTTGATGATATTATTTATGATTAAATTTTTTAAATAAATTTTAGGACATTAATTTTAATTATTTTTTATAAATATATTTTATAAAATAGTTTTAATATAATTTTTTTTTAAATTTTGTGATAAAATTTAAAATTTTTTTGAAATTTTTTTTAGTTTTGGTTTAACTATTATAATTTTTTTCAAATTTTAAGATATACTTTTTAATTAAATAATTATAAATTTTGTATTCTTTAATTTTTTTTAAACTTTGTGATAATTTTTTCAATTATTATTTTTTTTTAAGTTTTAATAATAATTAATATTATATTATATATAAATTAATATTATTTTTAATAATTTTTTTTTTATAAATTTAATACTTTTTAATTTTTTTTTTAATTTATGATAAAATTTTTAATTTTTTTTTATAAGTTTTATGATATTATTTTGAATTGTTATAAATTTGATGATATAATTTTTTTGTTTTACAAATTTTTAGGATATTAATTTTAATAATTTTTTTTTTAAATAAATTTTATGATATAATTTTGAATTTTTTTTATAAATTTAAATTTATAAACTTTTTTTTTAATTTTGTGATAAAACTTTAAATTTTTTTTATAAGTTTTATGATATTGGTTTTAATTATTTTTTTTAAAATAAATTTTGGCCAATTTTTTTGGTTTAAATCAATATTAAAACCGCTTTCTTTACTTTTTTTGTGGTTTTAATTTCTTTGTTATGTATGCGTAATTAAATTTTGAAAGAAAATCGTTTGACTCACTCAACGTTTAATTTGTCATACTAACTTTTATGCAAGAAATATTCAGATTTATTCAGAAAGTATTGCAGATTTATCAAACTTCACATTCGTATTTGCAGTGCTTTCATCTGGTCGCAAATTAAATTTTTCAAACATATGGCAAGAGTAATCAAAACACTGAGAATTTTTAAACAGGTTGCAACCCTCTTCCGTATAGTTTTTATTTAATTTAATTTGAGAAAATCAATCCTTTAAAACAAATCTTTCAATCAGGTGGGAACCGTTTTCAAAAGTATTTCCGCATTTATGAAATATATTTTTATCCACATCGTACTTTTTTTTAAATATGAGATTAATTTTCAATCCTCACTCCTTCAAACTTTCCACATTAAACCAAACGGTTTCAGAAAAATTTTGAATATTTTTTTTTTCAAGAAACAACTTTTTTGAAGAAATATTATTTGTTTTTGGTTTTTAACATGTTATTTTGCAAAAAAAAAAAAAGAATTAAGATATCACCACATCTCCCATCACACTTTTTATGGCTTTGACAGTGATCGAAACAAACTCATACTCACTTATGATTATGATTTTGTTTCTTAAATGAAATTGGTCCCCGCCAACAATTTAATTGTGAAATTTAAAAACTGGAAACAAATTTTTGTTACAATTCTTCTATAAAATGTTATGTATCTATCATGATGGAAAATATGTCCCATGCGACTGTGATTAAAATTCAGTTATTGTGTAAAAAAGTATAAATAATTATTAATTTTCAAATCAAAACTATTTTTAAGAGTTATAAATGCTCGATATGCTAAAAATTAACCACAAAATAATAATGTCAGTAGTTTTTAAAAAATTTATAGTGGAAACCACTGCCATTTGTGTGCTTCGCTTGTATTTCATGTTGTTTGTAACTATATTGTAAGCGAAAAATAAAATAAAAAAATTACCAACCCAAGTTGACTATACCGTAAAAATTAACAAAAAAAAAAACTTTTAAATTGTGCTTTTTTCTTTTTAATTTATTTATTTTTTTATTTAAAGGCTGAAAATTCCACCTTGCCGTGGCGGGTTGGAAAATCCCGCCTATTAGATATACGATCGTTCATGGTCAGTATTCTTCAATTGACCACATTGCATATTTTCCAACACGATTTCAATAAATTTCAAATTCTGGAAATTCTATTTGCAAAAAACTGAGAACTATGTACATATGTATGTATGAGTAGTTCTCCTATAATGTATATCGATTTGTGAAACGCGTGTTGAATTTTTATATCACCACAAACATGCGCCCGTTTTTTAATTTTTATGCGATAATACCAGCAAAGCAATAAAACACTTGAAATTTTCAATGATGCAACAAGCAGACGCGGCCGCAAACGAAATCGTCCAATTATTATGGCTGCGAGCATACAACCCACAAGTGAATGCATACTACATACATACATACATATTTACCTTTCCATATTACGTTACATGTACATATGTGTGTATGTATGTACCTAGAGACAAACTGATATGTGAAAATTTCATTGTTTTTGTTTTTGTTTTTGATTCCAACCAACTATATATTCCTAGCCATTTTTGCCAAATGCCAAACGCGTCTTGAATTGTTAAATATCTTAACGTTTGGTCGCGCGTAAGAATGTGCACACACGTATGTATATAAATATGTACGTTCAAAAAATTTCAATTGTGTGTGGGCGCTTTTTCGCTTGTGTGCGCCTACGTACTTAAGGCTGCCAAAATGTTTTTTTCTTCGTTTTTTTTTTTTTTTTGAAGACAACAAAGAGGAGTTTTGTATTACAATTTATGCAGACTGTTGCGCTTTACTTGTGAGCTTTTCTTCCCCTGCTGTTGAGGCTGACTTATCTTACAAATTGTGTGGATGACTTTTCTGTTTATGTTTAATTTTATATTCCCTTCTTTTTTACTTTGCTTACAACATTTTGTAGAAAATTTTTGTTCAGGCAGTGAAAAACGAAAAAAAAATTATTTTTATGAGGAAGTATCAATTGCAACTTAACTGTGTAATTTTCTTGTATCACGATTTATTGTGATCTGCTTAGGGTAAAGTAACTATAACAAAAAAGAAGTGCTGCCTTTGACTCTACCCGGAGTCTTTATAACTTTCATGAACATAAAAAATTTATTGCAAAAAGCAAAATGCGATTGCAATGATTTTCCGTATCAATATTTATTTGAAATTACTTTTTTTCCGGAATTTTGAACCAAAACTTTATACTTGAACAAATTGGTTGTATGGGACTTATAGTATGATATAGTCCACCGATCTAGCGGGTTCCGACAAATGATCAATAAATTACAAAAATACACGCGTATACTAAGTTTCGTTCGAATATCTTCTTCTGGTATTAACATATTTCGGATCAAAGTTTCATGCACTTGAAAGGTATAAAAATGTAACGGTCATTATATTTCATGTTGATAAATTTTTTAACAGGCGAGATTAGAGTTATTTGGTACAAAAAAGCAGTGCAGGGAAACTAGGAAGCAAAAAATGACAGAAATTAAAAAAGAAAACTAAAAGTATTAAGAGAAATTTAATTTTATTTCATATCACTTTTAGTTAATTTTTTGTCTTGTTTTCTTTTATTTTGTTTTATTTCAATATATTTATTTAATTTTTTAATTTTAATTATATTTTACTTTAATTTAATTGTGTTTCAGAAATTAAAAAATTTTTTTTTGTGATTTAATTTTATTTTATTTTATTTTATTTTATTTTATTTTATTGTATTTTATTGTATTGTATGTTATTGTATTTTATTTAATTTTTTCATTTTATTTTATTCTATATTATTTAAGTTTATTAACCTTTCTTGTATTTATTTTCACTTAATTTTATTTTATTTTCTTTAAATTTGTCTTATTTTATTTAACTAATCTGATTTTTTAATTTTAATTCAATTTAATTTGTTTTAATTGACTTTATTTACATTTTATTGTTATATACTTTTTTTATTATTAATTTAATTTAATATTATTTATTTTAATTTTATTTTATTTTATTTTATTTTATTTTGTTTTGTTTTATTTGAGTTTATTTAATTGAATTTTTAATTCTTTTTCTTTATTTTTTATTTAATATTTTTTATTTTTTGTTTGTTTTATTTTACAAAATTAAATCTTTATTTTATTTTATTCTATATTATATTAGTTTATTATTATTTTTTTGTATTTATTTTCAGTTTCTTTAATTTAATTATTTTCCTTTCTTTTATTTTGTTTTATTTTATTTAATTAATTTAAGTTAATAATATTAAAAATTTTTTAAATTTAATTTAATTCGTTTTAATTGACTTTATTTTAATTTAATATTTATAAAATTTTCTTTTCTTTTATCTTATTAATTTTATTTAATATTATTTAGTTTAATTTTATTTTATTTTATTTTTATTTATATTTTTTATTTTTTTATTTTATTTTTATTTATATTTTTATTTTTTTATTTGAATTTGTTAAATTCAATTTTTGATTTGTTTAATTTTAATTTTTTTCATTTAATTTAATTTAAATTAAATTTAACTTTTCTTATTTTATTTTATTTTATTTTACTTTTTTTAATTTTATTTTAATTTATTTTATTTTATTTTTATGTTTTTTCTTTTATTTAATTTAATTTAATTTATCTTTGTTTTATTTTATTTCATTTTATTTTATTTAATTTATGTTATTTGATTTTATTTTATGTTATTTTACTTTTTATGTTATTTTAAATTAATTTATTTTTTTTATTTGAGCTTGTATAATAAAATTTTTAATTCAATTTATTTTTTTAATTTTTTTTATATATTTTTAGTTTTTATTTCAATTTTCTATTAATTTTATTGTATATTGTTTTAGTTTATCAACTTTTTTTGTATTTAGCTTCAATTTATTTTATTTTGTTTTCTTTAAATTTGTTTTATTTTACTTTATTTATTTAATTTTTAAGTTTTAATAATTTTTTTAAATTATTTTAATATGTTTTAATTAACTTTACTTACATTTCAATGATGTATTGTTTTATTTTATTTTATTTTATTTTTTTATTTTATTTAATTTAGTTTTATTTATTTTTAAGTTGTTATAGGTTCCTTTATGCATACATTTTTGTTTTGTTTTATTTTATTACATTTTTTTTTTCAAAATAATATATAAAATATTTTTTTTTATCTCTGATTTTTTGTTATATATTTAACTCTGAAAATATTTAATTTAATTTATTTATTTTTATTTTTTGACTTTTGTGTGCCTGCTGGCTCATGTAGCTCCAACTATAGCTCATTAAACGTAGAAAAAAATATATAAATACATACTTAAAATGGAAATGCTTTGTAATGGATTACTTTTATAATTTATCGTCTGCTTTTTATATTATCTACTCTGGTTTCAAAAAAGTGAAAGTCGTTATTTGTCTGAGGTTACAAGCGCAACAGCCGAGTGTTATTTAAGTTGGACTCATTGCTGTTATATACTTAAGTATGGAGATATTTATTTACGACTATATATTTATTAACCTTTTGTTGCAGGCAGTATATAAAAGTTTTTCTTGCAAATTATTTACCAAGTGCTCAAAACTGAGGCACAAGATACACATACATACATGTACAATTTGTTTTTTTATTGAGTGCAAATAAATTATATGGTTTTTGCCTTATAACCACATTTTATAATTTTCAATATGCATATGTACATATAAGTAAATTTTCAAATTTTGAAGCTATTTTTAACTTTTTTAATGAACTTTTTAACTTTCTAATTCTGCAACAATTTTTGCTTTTCTTAATATAAATTTTAATAATTTTTACTAAAATATACATTCATTAGGCTTTTTGGATTTGAGTTTATTATTTTCTGTTTAATATGTATGCATTACCTTCCAATTTCTATTATACAATTTTTTGCTTGTAATTTTTACAACAACAACTCAATCGAAATTATAACTGTAACATTAATTATTACTTCAACTTGTCTGCAGCTCATTAAGAGGCGCCATAATGTTGACTAGAAAGAAAACAGTTGTCATGGCCATAAAGCCCGGCGCAGCGATACAGCTTTACGCAGCTGTTAGAATTATGGACTTTACCACATTCCACACATACCACATTCAAACCACATTGAAGTATAATAAGTTAAAACAAAGCTGATTTGATACGTCGAAGGCCATTTTAGATTAATGCAATATTTGCTCATCACTTTTCTGTTGCTTTAAGTATTCCATGTAAATAATGCTATGGTGATTTTTAATACTCAATTGAATATATTTATATATAAATATGTACTCATGTGCGTAAAACTAATAAAACACATCCATGTTAAATATGTTTAATGTGGTTTCCTTGTATTTATCTGATACGCGGAAATGGCTGGTACTCAGTAACATAAAAGCTAATTTAATTATATTTGATTTATCATACAAAGTTATTTAGTATATAATTATCTTCTTTTTGCCTCTTCTCTTCTCCCCCTCTTCGGTACCCATATACATGCAGCGTGTGACATTTGTCAATTGTTATCAATTGTTTAGCTGAGTAGGCTCTAATATTGCTTAGATTTGAGTACTTTTGTAGCTGATTCAACGGGCTTGAAGTGTTTTGGATTTCAAGTCCTCTATTTTTAGCTTCGAGAACGTTCCACAGCCATTATTTAATATTATTTTATTTTATTTTATTTTAATATTATTTCATTCAATTACACCTCTCATGAACATATAATGTTATATTAACTGTGGTCCGAAGTACGTAAGTACCAGAAGGAGAAGAAAGAGGCCCACCAAAATTTATAACATTCGTATTTGAATCACGAGCTAAGTTGATTTAGCCATGCCCTTTTGGTTGCATGCAAACTAGCCCTTCAATTTTTGAGATATTTCAATATAAAGGGTGATCCAAGTAGAGATACTTTTTTCAATAGTCTTTTTTTAACAGATCACGCTTGAGTCGTGTCAACCTTTCATGTTATTTTTGTTCAGTATTGTTTGGCATCCCATCATGGAAAGACTTACGCCTGTAGATCGTTTACAAATCATTTAACTTTATCACGAAAATTCACGTTCTGTAAAGAATGTGTTTCGCGCGCTTCACTCAACTTATGATCAACATAATCGGCCTACCGAGCGTACTATTCGCGATACCATCACCCATCTTGAGACCCAGCATTCATTACTGGATAATATTCGACCGAACAGACCACGTCCGGCACACAGTGAAGAAAATATAGCGGCCGTAGCTGAGAGTGTACACGAGGACTGTGGAGAGTCGATTCGGCGCCGTTCGCAGCAACTCGGACTGACGTATGGAACGTTTTGGTGCATTCTACGTCGAGATCTTAAATTGAAAGCGTACAAAATACAGCTTGTGCAAGAAGTGAAAGCGCTCGACCTTCCCAAGCGACATCGCTTCACTCTATGGGCGCTTGAAAAGTTCCAAGAAGATCCGACGTTTTCGAGCCAAATTTTGTTCCGCGATTAGGCCCATTTCTGGCTCAATGGGTTTGTAAACAAGCAAAAATGTTCGCATTCGGGACGAAGGGCAACCTGAAGAGATTCAAGAGCTGCCATTTCATCCAGAAAAAACTACGGTTTGGTGTGGTTTGTGGGCCGGTGGAAACATCGGTCCATAATTCTTCAAAAATTATGCCGATGAGAACGTAACCGTCAATGGCGACCGTTATCGCGTCATGATACCCGACTATTTGATGCCTGAAAATGAAACTCGTGATCTCCACGATATTTGATTTCAACAAGACGGCGCCACTTCCCACACATCGCATCAATCAATGGGTTTATTGAGAGAACACTTCATCATGTGGTAGACTCTTTCCTGTGGGGATATGTAAAGTTTAAAGTCTACGCGGACAATGTCATTCGCCAGTTATCAGTCGAAATGCTCGAAAGTGTCATCGAAAATTGTAGATAATCTTAAAAAAATAAATGCCAAAGAAATGTTCTTTCGAATGATAATAAACATTCCCCATTAAATATGAATTTTATGTGTTTTTTTCTTGAAAAAAGTAGTAAACCTCGAAATGGATCACCCTTTAGATTAATCAAATACGGATTAATCGCACATTACCCATCAAGTTTTCCGTTTCACTTCGTTCAACTTATTCTCTATTAATATATATATGTATGTATGTATATATATATACATATAATATAAATTATCGCTAATTTTATGAGCTACCTAAATCATTTCACCTACATATAAGAGATAATATGATATTAAATATTTGAATTATATAACCTGTTGGTTACACCAAATATTTTCATATCTTATACGCATAATCTGTGACTAAATCGCTTGTATATGCTCGTATATATATGCACATACATATTTATATATTCATTTTTAGGTGTTTTATGTATAATATTGCAGTTTGAATTTTAATGCACGAATGCGTTTGCTAACTGTTACAATCGTACATACTTACACACTTTTTCACATTATCTTTCATATGCCACTTGCCCATTTTAAGTAAATACTTGTATGTACATACATATATGTATACATATGTATAAGTTTATCTACCCACCAACCTACCTTCCTAAATCGCAAATCGTTACTAAAAGCTTGTAATGAATAGCTGACTGAACGAGCGAGCGAGCGCATGAATGAAGAAGGAAAGCCTGGCGTTACGCTGACTGGCCTTAAGCTATTTATTTTTAAACGTTTTTTTAATTTAAATTTTTTGTTTTTTTTTTTGTTTTTAGTTCGTTGGCGTGTTATGCAATTTAATTTAAACAGCAGCAAGCTTAACAAGCATTATAAAGCTCACACTAGCGCGCTCATATATTGTACATTCATATGTGCATATGTGTATGTATGTATATATGTATGTATATTTGCTTGTAAGTAAACAAAAGAGATTTTTTGGGCCAGCTCAAAATAATACGAGCCCACCTTCGTATGTGCATATGTATTTGTTTGGCTTGTCCGCATTAGAATAGTGCAACCAAAAACATGCGCACTCACACACATACATACGAGTAAGTGCCTACCACAAAGTCAACAAATAATTACCAACACTCGTTGGGGCTGCCGTGTACACACTACATATGGCGGCCGCGACACTACGGTGCCATGTTGCTCGCGTTCACGTTCGCGTGTAATAAGGCGAATGCCGGAAATTTGGCGCTCATTTTTGGAAAAAAAGAATTGCTAGTTAGCACAATACTCTTGCAAAAAAAGAGTGTAGATACTAAATATTTCTATTTATGCTCGTTAGAAATTCTTGATTTGATTATTACCAAAAAAAAAAAAAAAAAAAAATTAAATTAGAAATCGTCGACCTTGCTCATTGACGTTTAGTAGGTTTTGTAATTTAGATTTCTCTTAACCGGTTTACGGGAACAAAGCACTGCTTATGGGCACTAATATACTAACATAGAAGTATAACCGTTAACATTGTGGCGCTAACTTGTTGTGACTATGCGTTAATGATTATTATTTGTATAATAACTTAACCGTAGTAAGAACGTATTGCATACTTTAATAAAATTTTATCATTGTTTTTTTTTTTGTAATCTAGAATTCTTAGCACAATAATAATAGATTTTTAATATGAAAATATTCTTCCGTAAAAAATAATAATAATGCTAATAATAATAAATAATAACAAAATAAAAATAAAAATAAAGCACAAAAAAAAATAAAAAAAAATTAAAAAAAAAATTATAATAAAAATAAAATAATAATGAAGATATAAATAAAATATATAAAATAATAATAAATTTAAATAAAAATAATAAATATAAAATAATAATAATAATAATAAAATATAAAATAAATTAAAATAAAATAATAAAAAAATAATAAAAATTATAAAAAAAATAATAATAAAAAAATAATAATAATAAAAATAAAATAAATTAAAATACAATAAAAAAATATAAGAAAAGTAAAAAATAAATAAACATAATAAAAAAATTATAATAAAAAAAATAAAAAATATAATAAAAATAAAAAATAATAAAAATAAAAAATAATAAAAAATAATAAAAAATAATATAAATAAAAAAATAATAATAAAAACAAAGAAATAATCAAAATAGAAATAAAAAATAATAACAACAGATATAAAAAATAATAATAATAATAAAAATGAAATAAAAAAATAATAATATTAATAGAATAATAACAAAAAAAGTAATAATAAAATTATAATAATATTAAAAAAATAATAATAAAAAAATAAAAAAAAATAAAAAAAAAATATTTTTTTGGAGGTAATACTAAAAATAATATTCAAAATAATTATTAAAGTTATAATTAAAAATAACAAAAATAATAATACAGAAAATTAAAAAATTAAACTAAAAATAAAAATATTTAATATATTTTTATTTGTTTATTTATTTATAGTCCAAAATAATAATTTTTAATTGCATAATATTTTTTTTTTTTGTTATTCTAAATTTGTTACATTAGTCGTTTTAATTTTATAGATTTTTGATCAAAAAAAATTTTTTTTATAATTTTTATTTTTGTTTCGGAATTATAAGCTAATTTTAAATCAATATTTTAGTAATAATTTAAAAAATAGCAATTTTGAACTTTCAATTTTTTCCAGATATGGTAAGCATTATGAATTTCATATAAAAAAATCGCTTTCTAAACATTATTTATTAACGTAATAATTTTCGATCATTAACAGTTATAAATTTTTCAGCTAAATTTTGCTCAAAAAGTAATAATTAAAATTATGTCAAATTTTTTTTCTTTTCTATTTTTTCAGTCAATCCATTGTTTAGTTTTTTATCATAAAAAAAAATTTCTTAATTTTATTTTCTGATAAAAATAATTTTTTAGGAAAATATTTCTATTTAAAATGTTTATTTATTTTTTATTTTATTTATATTTTTTAATTTTTATTTTTGAATTTTTATTTTTAATTTTTATTTTTTATATTCGTTTTTATAAATCTTTTTTTTATCACAATGCCTTTCCAATAAATGGTAGATGATACAATTTTCCCGTTCTAATCTAACCATTGTATGATCTTCAAATTGTCATTAAATTGAAACACAAATAGGGAAATTTACCTAATTCGGGAAAATATTCTGCACCATAAATTCTTTATTTATAAAACTTCATTTTTTTTTTTTCAAATTTCAAAAGCCAATTTCCTCTTTTATAAACAATTTTAACTATCTCAAAATACAATTTTTTTACATTTAAATTTTTTATTTAAAAATAATCATTATAAATTAAAATTTTTGGATTTGTAAAGGTTTTCAAATTTTCTAATTCAAAGTTAGGCGATATTTAAATTTTTTCTTTTAAGTTATTTTTGTCGGAAGATTTTTTTTTACTAGTTCGTTTAAAATAATTCGTTTTTGAATTGATATAACTATGACATATCATGAGCATTTTCAAGCAGTTCCAAAAGTTAATTTTAATAAACTAAAAATTAATAATTTCTATTTTTCTATAGTAAAACAAAAATTTAAAGATTTTAAATAAATTCAATTAAAAAAATTACCGTATTTATAAAAAACAAAATTACAAATGAAAAATATATCAAGTTCGGTCGAAATTAACAACGGTGCCGCTCATCTCAAATCAGTAACATCTAGCGGCATTGATTAGTCTTTATATATGTGTGAGCAAAGTAAGTATATCTCATTTCGCTCCAATAAACACGTAACCAAATTGGTTACTCTCCACATCCATGTATTGTATATAGTCACGTTTTTTCTTGTATGTATGTATGAATTTTTCCGTGTTTTACATTTCGGCTTTATAATTATTTCAAAATATATAATCTAAATTTCCAAATTCAAGACACGTCTGGCCTTCAGTTGTTGTCAGCTAACATTTGACAGTTTCACCTGTCAATTCAATGGAGGCAGACATATTTATACAGAAATATTCACAAATATGAATACGTACAAACATATGTACATATTAAACAAATACATACATAACTAATAAATTTTTAAAATTTCTCATTGATCCTTTGATTTTTTTTTACTTATATCAAAATATCAACAACAAAGACAATGCTTTTTTTCTAAACATATTTATGTGTTATTTATTCGACAGAAGTAGCTCACTTTGCGGTGGTATATATGTATATATATATGCGATTAGGTATGCCTCAATATAAACTATTGTCACGTAGGCACTTTCTTTACTTAAAAAATTGTGTCTAAGTATTTTAATAATTTAGAGATAATTCCTAACTCACTCACTGCTCATTTAGTTTAGAATGAAAGACTGCGTTGAATCGCCTTTGGTGATAAAGCTGTTAGTGAGGGAGAGTGTTTAGTGAATCGTAGAAAACTAGTGTTTGAGTGATAATGAAATTTATAATATTTTTTATATGAGTATAAGTCGTATGGGAGAAAAGTAAGTCGCACTAGAAAATATTTCTTTCAATTCTAATATTATTTGATTAATTATTTTTTATATTTTTATTTATTTTTTTATTACTTGTGTCAATTACATAGGTAATGTACTTCATGTAAACGTAATTAAACACAAAGGAAAAAATCCCGTATCACAAATCAAGCCGTGGGTTAGTCGCTTGTGAAATGACAGCTCTGATTAGATTTTAAAAATAAACTTATCAGTCTTTGATAACGCCAAAATAAAACAAAATAAAAAAAGTTAAAGTTATAGTATGAAAACAACTAACTATTCAGAAATTCATAAAAATACTTTTTTTTACGTACTTATGTATTAGTTATGTATGTGAGTTATATACAATGCCATTTACTTATACAAAATGCTATCCATTGTTTTGGATTTCTCTTTTTTTTTTTGCCACATGATTTTTTGTGTGTGATTTTTCGTACATATTTTTTGGTGTAGTAAAGATAGGCATTTTTGTTTGACGCCCTACATATGACTATTATTATTATTATTATCATTATAACTTAACCAGTACTGACATAAGCTTATTCTTTGTTTTTGAACAAATTTTAAATTTTTTTTTTTTTTGGGAAAACATTTTTTTTCTATAAATGCTTTATCACAGAAGTTTTCTTGCAAACACATAGACCATAAAGTCTGCGTTCACCCAACACATTTTCTTAAGTAAAGCAAAAACACAAGTGAGATAGTTAATTCAGTTAAATTTTTTTACATGAATTTATTCATTTTATTTTTAAGTTTGAAATACAAAAGCAAAAATTTATATTTCCTTTTTCATTTTGGTTATAACGGTATCTAAGTGTACCAACATGTAAGCGTTGGCACAACGAAGTCTGCGTTCAGGTTTATAATTATTTACAAAAGCATTAAAAATTATAAAGAGAAATTAAATTTAATATTTTGTGGGATAACCACGTTGCTTGAGTACCTCACTCAATCGGTTAAGCATTGAATTTACTAACTTATCTATTTTCTCAGCTGTAATTTGGGACCATTCTGCCAGCATAACTCTTCGCAAAACCTCTATATTTGTTATTATATGCTGACGGATTCTTTTTCCTAATATATCCCAAAAGTGCTCTATAGGACTGAGATCGAGATCGGGTGACTGAGGAGGCGTTTTAAGCTGTCTAGGGGCATTGTACAAGAGCCAAAGTCTAACTGTTTGAGCAGTATGCTTCGGATCGATATCCTGTTGAAACCAAGCGCCGCCTAGATTCTCTGCACTTTGTATCAAATTCTTTTTTAAAATGTTTAAATATCCTCATTCGTCCATTGTCGATTCGATAAATCCCAGCTGACCGACACCTTTAGCCGCCATGCACCCCACACCATAATTCCATCACAACCATGTTTCACTGTACCAACAATTCCCTAGATTTACAAGTAAGATATAAGGTTTTTTTTTCAAGCGCCTCTACCATGATATTCAGCTTTAAGTAAAAATTTTCTAGCAGTTTTTGTACAAATTGTTTTTTTTACCGTTTTATTTACGTTTTCAACAATATTTATTGACGTAATACGCGGGTTAACTTTCACCAGATGTATTATTTTGCGTTCTTCCCGTACTGATGATACGGTTAATAACTTTTGGACGGCCAGATCGAGGTTTCGACGTTAAAATATCGGTTTGCTTGAAGTTATTTACTATGCGCTGGACGGAGGAATACGTTGTTCCAATAGTTTGTCAAAATTTTTCGGAAACTTTCGCCATTTTTCCACAGTTTAATAATTATTTTTCTTTCTGAAATACTAATTTCTTTCCCTTTGGTTTCCATTTTTTTTCCAAACTAATATTAAAACACGCCACGCACTCTTTAAATGATTAATTAGAATAAAAGGCAAAATATGCAAAAGGAAGAAACATCTTCATGAAAAGTAACGGTATTCTCAAATCAAGCAAGCTGAACGCAGACTTTATGGTGCCGCCTATGTTTACTTTTTGCTGCTGCATTTCAATTGTGCTTGTATATTACTTTAAAAAATGTGTTGGGTGAACGCAGACTTTATGGTCTATGTGTGCGATTATTAAATAAAAATAAATTCATTTAAAATTTGTTAATCTGAAATAAAGAACTATAAAATTTTTTTGAGTTCACTGGTGGTAATATTGATAAACTATTATTTAGATATTTTATTTTATTTTATGAAATTAAAACATTTTTTCATTTTATATCTTAAAATTTGTTCTATATAAATTGAAAAAAAAAAAAAAAAATCGATCAATAAGCTTCTGTCCAAGTTGACAAGCCTTGTTTTTCCAAGTTTCTGTATATACGCTGGGCCTATTAACATTACTCCACTTTGCATTTTCTTAAATATTTTTACATACATATGTACATAATGTTCACCTATTTCTTTTTTTTTTCTCTCTTTTGTTTGCCTACACGTGCCGAACCCATCGAGGTTGCTGTTTGCTCTGTTGTGGTTTGATAAAATTTCAAAACGTCATTATTTAATTTGTACTACACGCTCTGCTTTTTGGTTCGTTCCAGTTCAGTATTCGCTGCCAAAAGCGTTTACTACGTTGTGGCTTTTACTTAATTTTTAATTATTTTTGTTTCGATATATATTTGTCTTTGCTGCCTGAATAGCACTTTTACACTTTGTTTATTTTAGTTTTATTATTAGTTTTTATATGACGTCAAACAGTGCTGGTGGGGCAGGGCGTGTACGCAACTTAATGAATATTTATTCTGTTTGTAGTTGCAGGTGTGTGTGTGCGAATCACACGCAATTCTTATTGTCAATATCATGTAATTTTTTAATATTTAATTTGTCAACATCAAAACACATACATATATGCTTTACGTATTAATTAATACAGTAAAACAAGCGTCGCTCTTATTTATAGCACATTCGCCATTTAATCATATAATAAAATGTTTCTTTTGTGTATGTATATCGTTTATTCGCAAAAGCTAATAATATGCATTTGAATTAAGTCAAGTCAGTCGAGGTGCAGCAGATACTGTTAAGCAGTTTGCCGCGCGTAAATATGTATATGTAGCTGTCAAACATATATTTATACAAATGAATTTATACATTGTGCAATGGAATCTTTTTTGGCAAGACGACATTTTGTTTGTGCAAAATTTGTAAATCTTTTTTTTTGTTGCTTTGTTTATGCAAAAAAAAAAAAAATGAAATGCGAAACAAAATTGTTTTCATTCATCGTTGAATATTTTGCTCACTGCAGCTCATCTGCGCCTGTTCTTTGTTACATCTTTGTTTTAATTAAAATTTACTTAAAATTTTATTGTAAAATTACAATTGTCGTTTTTTTTAAAGAAATATATTTTTTGACTTAATTTATTATGTTTCATTTGCTTTGCTATTAACTTATTTATTTATATTTATTATTTAATTTTCTTAATTGGCAAATTTTTAAATTTTTTTTATATATATTAATAAATTAGAAATTTTTAAATAATTAATTTTTTTTATTAATTATATAATTTTTTATTAATTAATTTTTTTAATTACTTTATTTTATTTTTAATTTCTAATTTTTTCTATTTTTTTGATTGTTTATATTTTAAATATTGTTAATTTTTAAAATATTTTTTTTTCTGAAAAGATTTTTGTTTTAAGAAATATTTCTTTTGAATTATATTTTGTATTTTTTAAAATAAACATTTTTGCAATTATTATATATTTTTTAAAGAAATAAATTTTTGTTTTATCTTTTTATTTTTTAAAAGAAACTTTTTTTAATTTTTTTTTGTATTTTGTTATATTTTTAGTAATTTTTTATTTTATTTTTTAAATCATTTAGTTTTGGTAATTTTTTTTTGTTATATTTATTTATTTGTTTTTGTTTTCAAAAATTCTAATATTTTTCTTCTTGTAATGCATATTTAATTTTTAAATTTTTTTTTTGATATTTTAAATTTTTTTTAATAATTTTTTTTTATTATTTTTTATTATTTTTTATTTTTATTTTTTTTTTCCATAAATTTTTTAATTTTTGCTTTATTTGTTTTTGATTTAAAAAAATTATATTTTTTCTCTTTTTACAATGTATTTATATTTATATTTTAAATTTTTTTTTTCATTTTTTTTTTTTCATTTGAAATTTTTTTCAAATTAATTTTTATTATTATAATTTTTTTATTTTTTTTTATTTTTTTTTTATTTATAATTTTTTTTCTATATTTTTGTTTTAAATTTTCTATTTTTTTTAAATATTTTTTTAAATATATTTTTGAAATTTTTTATTAATTTATTTATTCAAAAATGTTTTTTTCTTAATAATTTTATTTTATTTTTTTTTTTAAATTATTTAATTAAATTTTTTTATTTGTTTTATATTATTATTTTTAATATTTTTAATTAGTTTTGAATTTACTTTTTTTTATTATTATTTTATTATTAATTTATTTATATTAAATAATTGTATTCTAGATTTATTATTATTTTTTGTTTTAATTTCTTGAATAATTTTCATTACGAAATTTTTATTATGTAACTTTTTCAACTTAATTTTTTTTCATCTAAATTTTATTTTTGTGTTCTTATTTTGTGTTGCAACTTTTTCGTAATTTTGAATTTAAATACATTTTTTTCTGTTTAAATTACTGAAATTCATTTGAGGTTATTAAACTCACATTGGACACTTGTGAATATTACAAAGCGTTAATGGATGGCTGTCTGTCTGAAATTCTTTTTCTTTATTTCTTTTATTTTTTATTTTTAACCGTTTGAACTTTTTGCATTACCTTTCCCGTTGACTGACTGCTTTTGCAACACATTTGCATACATTTAATTTGCATTTATTTTTAAATGTTGCTAATGACAGCAACAATTACTTCCTGACTTCGCACGTGCGGTGCAACAAATTAGCATGACTGACTGCACCTGCGTCAAAGTTTGACAGGAAGTTTTGAAATAATTTAATTGAAACCAAAGATTGAAAGGCAAAAAAAAAACCATTTTAATAAATGAAAATTAAGGAAATTAAAAGGTATTAAAGCAAAATTATAAAGGAGAAGAATATGAATAAATAAATTAAGAAATTTCAGAAATAATATAAAAAATGCATACACAAATATATATTTTTTGTTTTGTTTTTCTCATATAAAATGCAGCAACAGGCACGCGAATTAAGGATAGACATCGCTTTCCAATTGTCAATTGTTTGAAAATATTTCATATTTAATATGCAAATTGTGGCATTTTTTCCCTACCGCTGTTGGCATTAATTGCATTGCAGTTGATTAACTGAAAGTCAAGCAAACGCAGCTGTTTGAAAAGTCATTAATTGTATATACATACACATTTTGAAATACAAAAGTAAAAATATGCATCATAAATACAATACAAATAAAATATATATGAAGTTTTATATATGTATGTATATGTAAGTGCATGTGTTGATTTGTAATGCAACGCATTCTTCTTTAACCGCATTTGTTGTTGTTTTCCCATTAATATGTGTAAATTTTATTAGTAAATAAACCAGTTAACTGAAATTGCTTACTAATGCTCCGCAAATTTCCTAGAATGGCCGTCGATTCGTGGAATATCGTTAATTACGTGATAACACAATACGATTATGATTAAAAGAAAATGGTACGTACTGGCTTTCGATCGAGTTTCGAAAGAGGGTTTCGAAATAACTATAACTTATGCCGCTCAGACTGCAGTTGTAATTTGTGATTTGAAAAAAAAAAAAATAATCTAACTAAACTAAACCTATGTATAACACCTGGAAGAAGTTGAACATCTCCACAAAAGCTCTACTGCAGGTTGTTTCGGTCGTACCAGATCGCTTATTTAACCGTTTACTACTATTTAGGTTAAAAATGGCGGCTCTATATGCGGTATTTCTTCGTTAACACTATCGCTACCACTTCACTATAGGTTTCTTCAAATTGTGGTTAGAACGAGTAGAACCAACAGTTGGAACAGTTACTTAATCTGAATGTGGTAAAGGTCTTCTAGCCAATTGTCAGTCTGGATAAATCATTTTTTTAACATTAAGTCCACCATATTCAACACAGCAGAAGTAACGGTCATCGAAATCATCATTTTGTTCCATCCGTTGCATCAGCACTCCGAACTTCATACGACTTTTTTTTTACCAATGAAACACAAGTGGAAAATAAATTAAAGAAAAAAATAGTTTATAAAGTGTAGCTAATGGATACCTAATAAAAAACCATAAATTTTTTTTTTTCATTTGCAAATGTGTGTAAGTATTTCCAGAATCAAATTTAACTTTGTTCTTTATTTTGTACAAAAAATAATTCCGTTTTATTTTAGTTATTTTTTATTTATTTTTATTAATTTTTTTTTTTTTTGGTTTAATTTTTAATTTTTTATATATAACTTTTTTCGGGTAATGTACTAACGGTCTGCGCCAATTATCGTGGGATAAGTCTCCTTAATATCGCACATAAGGTCCTATCTAGAGTATTGTGTAAGAGATTAAAGCCCACCGTGAACAAACTGATCGGACCAAATCTTGGAGAGATAATTTCGTCTATCCAGGCACCAGCATTAACAACACCAGCAGTGTGAGCCTTGAGATCCAACGCAGAATCACTCTTGCCAACAGGTGCTACTTTGGACTGAGTAGGTAATTGAAAAGTAAAGTTCTCTCTCGACGTACGAAAACCAAACTCTACAAGTCGCTCATCATTCCCATCCTGACATATGGTGCAGAAGCCTGGACTATGTCGACAACCGATAAGCAGGCTTTAGGAGTTTTCGAGAGAAAAGTTTTACGGAATATTTATGGTCCTTTGCGCCTTGGTAACGGTGAATACCGCAGACGATGGAACGATGAGCTGTAAGAGCTATACGACGACATTGACATAGTTCAGCGAATCAAGAGACAGCGGCTGCGCTGGCTAGGTCATGTCGTCCGAATGGCTCCAGCTGTGAAAGTATTCGATGGAGTACTCGCTGGCGGAGGCAGAGGAAGAGGAAGACCTCCACTCCGATGGAGAGTGACCTCGTATCACTTGGTATTTCCAACTGGCGCCAAACAGCAAAGAGAAGAAAGAAATGGGGCGCTATTGTTGATGCGGCTATAATCGCGTAAGCTTTTTTAAGATGTACATTTGAAAAAGAATTTCCGAAATTTTCAAAGTGTGACGTCACTTCACTAGGAAAGGTGATACCTCCGCATTGACAGTAGAACTAATGACAGGATCATCTGAAATATGAAAAAATTGTGTTTTAGTCAATACTGTAAACTATAATTGGGTCGAATGAAAAAAAAAGTGAATAATGGATTTTGGAAGATCTAAAAAAGTGAAAAAATTTTCTTAAAAATGTATTTAAAAAAATTAAATAAAAATAAAAAATAATAATTCTAAAAAGAGTAAATAATATTAGTAAGAAATATACGCCATTTTAGAAAAAAATGTTTATCAATTTCATTAGTTTATTTAAAATAGAACTTCTGAGGGAAGGAAAGAAATTTTAGTAATACATTTCCATGTCCGTCTGTTTGAACGCAAACAAGTTCCTCAGTTTTTTTTTTTTTTTTTTTTTTTATATTTCAACCAAACTTTGTACCTAGAATTATTTTTAAATTTATACCAGCCTTTTGCGAAATCGGACAATATGTCCATCATATATTGGACCCACTACAAGCGATTTGTTCAGATATGAGGTTTTGAATCAAAAATTCGTCAAAAATGCATCTAAGACCGACCGGGAAATTTGGTATTCTACACACGTATGTACAAATAAATATTGATATCGATAATCATCAAAATCGGATCACTTTTCGTTATTCATAAGATTAGCAAAACCAATTTCTGCCTAGAAATGCTCTTATAGAATAGAGTACGTAAATCTCTGTATTAAAATTCGCTGATATCGACGAGATTTAATGAAAAAAAAAAGAGTTTCAGCGCATAATTGATTCACCACTGTTAAATTCGAACATTTACTGATTATGACTCATATATAATTCTATGTATATTATACGAGTGCTTTGTTCACCCTGTCACCCAGTCACAACGGCAGCTTTGCTGATAAAAAAGAAAAACATGTAACTGTTAACGGAAGCTACGAATTACTCATCGCCCACAATTAATAATTTCGATTGACAAAATAAAAACACGAAAATTACTGGAAAGATAAACAATAACAATGAAAACAACCATGCACTGCTGCAGTTCACTGGAATTTAATGTAAAATGTAGTCACACACACACACATGCGCACACGTATGCACATAAATAAAAGAATTTCATTACATTATCATATGCATTACTGAGAAAATTGCTGCTCCCACAACAACATTTGTTGTTGTTTCGTTGGATTTAATTTGCAAAACTTTGCATTATTGCTGCTACACCGTAATTTTCACAGCGGTGCAACCAACCCAGCAAGCTCTGGGAGAGTTTACTTTTATCTTTTTTATTGTTTTTTTTTTTGTTTTTTGTTATATACAGCTCATTACTGCATTTGAAATTATAAATGTAATTAAAAGCGCGTCAAAGTGGAAGAAAATGCAGTTGTTACTTTACTTGCTCCCTCGCATTTCTCAATTTCTTTCATCAGCGGGGCGAGTGTGGGTGTACATGCGCTAATTCTACATAAGTTTTATATAAAAAAAAAATAAAAAATAAAATTATATTAACATTCACTATAATTTAGCAAGTCAATCTGAGTGCTGCTTGAAGGACAGTTCAAGTGCGCACTAACCAACACTTACATATATCAGAAAAAACATACAAACTTTTCACGTAGAATTGCATGTAAAGGGTGTTTTTTATAGAGGTATAGAACTTTAAGTTGGCATTACTTTTCAAGATGGCGACCGATTTAACAGCTGTCAAGTGATTTATTCTCAGTTTGGTTTGACAATTCATCATGAATAGACTCAAGTAAGGCGTAGATTCGTCGAATGGGCCCAAAACGAGATTACCGTTGTTCCCGATTTTCATAAGCGAATTTTGTTTAGCGTTGAAGCGCACTTCTGGTTGAATGGCTACGTCAACAAACGAAACTGCCGCATTTGGAGTGAAGGTAATCCTCAAGTGTATGTTGAAACACCGTTACATCCAGAAAAACTGACTGTTTGGTGCGCTTTATGGACTGGTTTCAAAAACGATGGTGGCCAGAACGTTACAGTCAATGGTGATCGGTATAGAGCCATGATTACTAACTTTTTCATTCGTGAATTGAATAACCATGATGTCCAGGAGATATGGTTTCAACAAGACGGCGCAACATGTCACACATCTCGTGCCACAATAGATTTATTGAAATACACGTTTGGTGACCGCCTAATTTCACGTTTTGGACCTGTGAATTGGCCTCCAAGATCTTGCGATTTAACACCGCTAGACGACTTTCTGTGGGGCTATGTAAAGTCATTGGTCTATGCGGACAAGCCACAAACGCTTGACCATTTGGAAGACAACATTCGCCGTGTTATTGCCGATATACGGCCACAAATGTTGGAAAAAGTCATCGAAAATTGGATATCCAGATTGGACTACATCCGCGCCAGCCGTGGCGGTCGTATGCCAGAAATCATATTTAAAATGTAATGCCACAAGATTATCTTTCGAATAAATAAAATTTATGTCAATCGAATAATCCATCGTTGTTTTATTGCAACTTAAAGTTCTATACCTCTATAAAAAACACCCTTTAGTAGGAACATGGTTGAAATTTACAGGTTGCGTTTTTGCAGTCAAAATTACTAGGTATTTAACTATCCACCTCCAGCAAATTTGAAATCTTATCTGCTACTTGCGCTCGTAGAGAAATTTGCGTGTTTACACAGTCATATATACATATATGTATGTGGGGAAACTGGGGAAAAACATTTTGTACAAATTATTTCGCGTGTGTGCATGTTGTTTGGCCTTATGATAAGTATACGTTCTGTATGCGGCGATTAAGTCGTAATTTCCACACTTTTATCTCTTCAACAACTCGCATCTGATAAACATTATAAACATTTATTTACGTATTTTTATTTCATTTTCGCGTTCCAGCGATTTCCGTGTAACGCTTATACAAATGTACATATGCATGTATGTGTTTAGCACATCATGATTTCCAATTACGGATATATGTACGCTCAAAAAAATATGGCATTAAATTTAATTTTCATTTCACTCACAAACAATTAATGCTTTGACGTTCAGTTTCTAAGCGCATGCTGGCTGATCTACTCGTTGCTTGTGTATTTTGACAGCAGCAGCTATTGACGAGTACTCTCGTTCGCATGATTGAATGTTTGTGAAAATATGAAATGAGTCAGCACAAAACCGCAAAGGGATAGCATAAAATTATATTTTAATAAAATTATGCATAAAATTTTTTTTAATTTTTTTGTTTAATTTTTTTTTTTAATATTTTTTTTCATATTTAATATTTGAAAAACATAATACATGTGAATCAGCAAGAAATAACTCATAATTTTTGCTCTCTTTTCTCCTTGCAGGTAAGCTTTGATACATGCACATGCAGTGAGCGTCGTGACTGATTCAGTGTCAAATGGTTAAGTAAAGCGTAGATTTTAAGAAAACATGGAATGTGATTTTTAAATTTGTATTGAGAAAAGTCATAACTGTTTTTTGTAGTATTTTTTTGGGATAATATAACAGGTCAATTGAAAAGTCCCCGGCCTGACACATGAATAGGTGGAATTAGAAAGAATTAAATATGATTTTTAGTTAACCCTAATCTACAAATGACGCGCGCATAAATTTGTTAGCTCTCAGATCATTATCTTGTGAATCATACATAGCATATTGAGTGAACCAACTTTTGTTATTGTGAAAAAGATGGATAAAAAGGAATTTCGAGTGTTCATGAAATGACTTGACTTGGCTTGATGACGAGTTTCCGGACACTGCCCCTGGAAAATCGACCATCAAGGATTGCTATGCTAAGTTTAGACGTGGTGAAATGAGTTCCGAAGATGGTAAACGTATTGGACGCCCAAAAGAGATTGTTACCGACAAAAATATCAAAGAAAAAAAAAATCAACAAAATGATTTTGAATAACCATAAATTGAGATTGAATGAAATAGCAGTCACTCTAAATATAACAACTGAATATGTACATACATCATATCATTCACGTATATTTGGGTATGAGAAAGGTCTGTGCAAAGTGGGTGCCGTGCAAGCTCACTTTTGACCAAAAAGAATGACGAGTTGATGATTCGGATCAGTGTTTGTATATGTTCAAACGTAATAAACCCGAGTTTTTGCTTCGCCATGTGACAATGGTTGCAACGTGGCTCCATCATTTCACTCCGAAATCCAATCGGCAGACATCCGAATGGACTGCACACGATGAACCCGCTCTAAAGCGTGGAAAAATGCAAGAATCGGCTGGCAAAGTTATGACGTCTGTATTTTGGGATGCGCATGGAATAATTTTCATTGACTACCTTGAAAAAGGAAGGACATTTGAAGGACGAAATCGCAAAGAAACCGGCCGCATTAGCCGAAAAGGAAAGTGCTGTTTCACCAAGACATTGCACCGCGTCACAAGTCGGTGAAGTCGATGGAAAAAATCCCTGAATTGGTCTTTTAAATGCTTCCGAATCCACCGTATTCTCCAGATCTGCCCCCCCAGCGATTATTTCCTGTTCTCAGATCTGAAAAGAATGCTCGCTGGAAAGAAATTTACGTCGCGTGAAGAGGTGATCGCCGAAACTAAGGCCTTTTTTTGGAAGCAAACGACCAATCGTACTACAAAAATGGTATCGAAAAGTTGAATTGTCGCTATAATCAGTGTATAATTCCTGAACGGATCTATGTTGGATAAAAAAAATGAATTTTTGCCAAAAAATGTGTTTTAATATGGCAGGCCGGGGATTTTTCAATTGACTTGTTAGATAGAAACGGTTGTTGATATGCTTCCTAATGAATTTCGATCAAATTTGAATTTTATACAGATTTATGTATGTATAGATGTAAAAACCGTTATTTACAAACTAAATAATTTAAATAGAACAAAAAAGCAAAAAAAAAAAAACATTAGAAAACCTTAAAACTAACCCAATATGCTATGATCTCATTTATTTTCGAGCAGCACTTGAGCTTTTAGCTTCAAATGCCATTTTGCCGCCTGCTTGAGCTTAAAAAAGTCGTAATTCGTTCCAAAATAGTATAAAACAAAAGCAAGGCAAAGCAAAAACAAAAAAAAACATTTAACGACCTAAACAAATATTTTTTGGCCAGCCAAGTGCTTGACTTGTTGGTGCTGTTGTTGCTGCTGACGAAGGCCAAAGCTCAGTTAATGCCCAGTGGTGGTTTAACCTGCCGCTTAACGCGAACAACGGCCAGTAATGCCGTTAATAGCCATCGAGCAAGCAAAAACGCCCAACAAACAGCTGTCAATTGCCTTGTTGGGAGCGAAAGTTGTTTTTGGCTCAAATATTTATTTCAAAAATTGTTTTTTTTGTATATTAATTTTTTCCATTGTATCTGTTTTCTATTTAACGCGCACAGCGCTACAACTAAACAGTTATCTACACTGTTGACCTTGCAATTAGTCGACCGTAAAATACAAAGCGGCCCAACAAAGCAACAACAACAACAACAACAACTGCAATAACAAGAGCAGCAATAATGTGTCGCTAGAATGCGCACAATTTGAATTTCCATGTGAATTCTATGATTTTTTAACTTAATAATTTTTCCCACTCAACGCTTCGAGTGAGTGCTGATTGATTTTAGCATTTGTTGCTGTATTTTTTTTTTTGTACTAACAACACTTAAAGTAATATAAAATAGTTAAATAAATTTCTAGCTGTGATAATTTGATCAATTACCAGTCTCGCGGTGTAAAATAAAATATTTTTTTTTATTTTTCTTGTTTATTGTGTCTGTGACGCTCACCACAAATCACTCTTAAAGTTCTCAACGATTTCTGTTTCATTTCAGCGAGCGTGCGAAAGCAATTGATTTGCAATATTAAATTATTGTCACCAGTTTATGTGTGACTGCTTCTTCCTACTCTTGAAAAACCGGCATTTTATTTGAAGAAACGCATACACATATCTACATTTATTATTTATACATATATGTATATATATATCTATAATTTACAGTTTGTTTGCTTTTCAACGAGTTTCATTTCTAATATTAATTTTGCATATTTATTATTGAAATTCTTAAAGGCGCAGAAAATAATGTTTCTTCTCAACTCGCCATCTTTTTGCGCCGGCAATATACTCGCACAAACCTCAAGAAGCAAATAAACAATCGTAAATCAAATGAATTTTGCAAATTTTCTATTAAAATCAATTACTAAACATATGTATGCTCATTCCAACATACACACCACACACATGTGGGCGCTTGTGAACGTTTGGAAACCCCATTAAATCTAACGGTGCACTTGTAGTCCTAAAACACTTATGCACAAACAAGCACTTACATACGTAACTATGTACATACATATGTATGTACATTATGCTAATTTCTTAATATTTATGCGCGTATATCGACGCACTTGTTGACCTTCGTTGGCGCTAAGTATGCTTGCTGGTCGGTGAATTACATTTACGTGCATACAAACATATTCGCATTTATATATGCACGTACATATATATTTGTATATATGTATTCAAGTATAAAAAAATGATTGCTAAAAATATACATAAATAGATCTGTTTGGTGGTGAATATGAAAATAGTTTATTGGTTGATGACCGCAGATGATTCACATGTGTTTCTCTCTAGAATATAAGATTTCTGAGAATAAAAACATAATGACTTGCTAAATTTTTTTTGGCTTTTCTTGAACATGACGTGAGTATATTAACGTTGGTCTGAAGTTGGCGGATTATAGAACAAACAAAAAAATATTAGTAATCGAAAACCGATTTGTTCCTTTTCAAAATCAAGAGGTTAGGTGGGTTTGAAAATGAGAAAAAAATCGATTTTTTGTCTTATTAAATTGTAAAATATTTTTCGAAAATTCTCCTAAAATTTCAAATCGATCGAAGTAAAATTCTAAGAGATAGACCCTTTGGAAGTTCCGCCCATCAGGCCATGTCTGTGTCAATTTGAAAATTTAAGCGCGTTCATCTCAAAACTTTATTTTTCAATACGGTGGACACGATTTATCGAAAAGTTATAAAGCGATTTTGTTCAAATTTGGCACACATCTTTGTAATAACATTATCTAGTCATTGAACGAAGGTTTTTTTTTTATTACAACTAATTTTTTCAAATTTTAATTTTAACTTGTTGTTGTTTATTTTTCCTTCATGCGATAACGAGATTTATCCATGTAGCGAAATATTTTTGATTTTTTGATTTTAGATGAAAAACTAATGAATAATGGGAGATGAGGTGCCAACGGATGAGAATTTTGGAATAAAAATTTCACAAAATACTGTTTAAATATGTAAATATGTTTAAATATGTAGGTAGATTGTTTGAAGAAAATATCTGATTGTATATATAAAAAAATGTGAAATTTTCTTTTCTTTAGCCTCTGAAACCCACCTAACCCCTAAAGAGCTATACACTTTTGCATGCCTTTGCACCAAATTCCGAAGCACTTCTGTCACTCTGATTGAGGTATCTCCAACACATGCGTTGTAAACGCATGAACCACCTCTTCAGGTGTTGATCTCTCAGTTTATCTTTTGCGTACAGGAATAAAAAGAAGTCATTCAGGGCCAGGTCAGGATCACCCATCAAATCAATGTTTAGAATACTCCATAAGGCAGTTATGTCAGTCGCTGTGTGAGACCTCGCATTGTCGTAGTCCTTCTTCGGCAGTAGGGTTTCTTGATTTCTGGATAGCCAATTGGCGGCTGCGACAAGTCCAGTGTTCCAAAAAAAAAAAAAAAAAAAAAAACCCATGCAGTCGACTGCTCTTTACTTGCGATCTCATACGCGTAAATGGATTCGTCACCTCTCACGATGCCATAGACTTGTTTTTTCTAACATTTCTCTCGAGCAATTAATTTTTTGTTGTTGAAATTATTGCGATTTGAAGGTTCTTCGAGACACCCGTGTTGATAGTATTTGCCGATGGATTAAATAATAGCGAAATATATATGTAATGCATGGGTGGAAAAAGTCTCGCGATTTTCTTTTAGTACATAATTTTGTTTCCTCATGAACCTAATCTCCACCAAGAATCACACAAACACACGTTACAGCATTTCAATGCCACTTTTGTAGAACGATTTATCTGTTGTCTCAAAATAAGTCTCAGTTTCAGTGATAAACTTTCCATTGGAACGAAATTTTTCTTACCGCTAAGCATGTTTTTTTTAGTTCTGTGTACAGTCAGTAGTCGCTGGTAGCCGAACCAAGTGAATACTGTGGATGTGGCAGCAATTCGATGTTTAATTTATATAGTGTTTTTGATTGTCTTTCGAGACTTGTAGGCTAAAGGCGCATGAAGTCATAAAAAAATAAAATAATCTGTGCAATATACTCAACAATAAACACAAATTTTTCACTATTAAACAGATTTTTATGAGGATCCTTTTGTGTCATAACGGAAATACTCTCGGAGGAGTAGAGATTTCCTGCGAAGGGGCAACGGCAATTAAAAAAATTAATTGTTTTTTTATTAATTATTTATAATTTGGATGTTGGTTGGGACAGGGCTCGAACCTATGGGCTCCATCGTGATAGTATTACTCGACTTCCTTTTAATAACAATTAAATTACAATTTTGCCATTTCGGTTAATTACTTATTCTAAGGAATATTATCGACAGTTGGATAGCGCGTAACGTAACATAAGAATACTTAATGTAACATAACTTAACATAATATAATATAAAAAAATTTGGCACAACGTAACTGAACATAATATACCTTAACTTATTATAAACTAAAATAATATAACTTAACATAGCAATACAACATAACATTACATAACAAAACATAACATAACATAACATAGCATAACATAACATAACATAACATAACATAACATAACATAACGTAGCATAACATAACATAACATATCATAACATAACATATATCATAACGTAACATAACATAACATAACATAACATAACATAACATAACATAACATAACATAACATAACATAACATAACATAACATAACATAACATAACATAACATAACATAACATAACATAACATAACATAACATAACATAACATATAACATAACACAACATAATGTAACATAACATAACATAACACATAACATAACATAACACATAACATAACATAACATATAACATAACATAATATAACAACATAATATAACATAACATAACATAACATAACATAACATAACATAACATAACATAACATAACATAACATAACATAACATAACATAACATAACATAACATAACATAACATAACATAACATAACATAACAAAACAGAACATAACATAACATAACATAACATAACATAACATAACATAACATAACATAACATAGTACAATATAGCTCAACATGGTAGTAAGCATCATATTATAACGTTACAATATATAACTCAACTGCTAGTGATTTTTGGCTGTATACTAATATCCTGGTATGTTTAAGCATTCGGGTGTGAAAAGTTCCTCATCTGTTGATAAAAATATACTTGAACGTACGAAAGTGACGTCATCAGAGTGTTCACAGATGTTCACAAATATACATTTACTGTGATTGCGCTTGTACATACATATATATGTATGTGTAGTTATCCTTCAAAATACATACATACTTGCTAACAATATTTCCACAAGTCTCAACTGTTGATTTTCGCATATCTATGCAGAACATATGTATATATGAATGCTTGCGTACAAATTTCTTTGAAGAGCCTTAGTAATGGTTACATGCACGAGGGGTGGTTTTATTACAACAACATTACAAGGCAATTAAATGACATTGCTCATACGCTCTGTTGAGCCACTCGTAGAGTGAGATTGACTACAATGTAAACATTTAATAACTACAAAAACACAAATGCGTTCAGAACGAAATCATTGATTCGTTATAATGGTAATGGTAGCAATTATAAACTTTTTTTCTTTTTTCATTCGCTTTTGGGGGTTTTATTGTTATTTCAAAGCATTCAAAGCACTTTTGGTGAATTTTCCTTCAGTAACATCATCATATTAACAAGAAAACTTTAATAAAAACAGTTTAAAACTAATTTTTCCTTTTTCTTCTCTGATTTCTAATTTTTCTATGCATTTTATTACATTTCATACAATGTGAACCCTTTCATTGGCGAACCCTCACATTTCTTAGCTTCATCTATCAAATGGAAGCCATTTTCATTAAAACTGTAACTTCGTGCGCATAGAACAGTAAGCCACGTGACAAGAGGTGCTACATCAGCTGACTTGACATAATTTTTATCATCTGTAGTTGGGCAGCTGTCGACGAGTCCACGTGACAGTCAATTCTACTCTCTCATATACATATGTATGTACATAATAGCGTTGCCATGACTTGGAGTATTTTAATTATACCTTTCTCTTTCAAACTGAGTAACAGTAAATTTCTTTAGGTTGTTGTTCGAATTAATTAAATAAAAATGCAAATTAAAAGCTAATTAAGGATAAAATATAAAATCAAAGAAATAAATAAAATATAATATAATAAAATAAGATAAAATTACTATTTAAAATAAATAAAAAATTTGATAATTCAATTAATTAACAATAAAATCAGATACAAAATAATAAAGTACATTGAACATAAACTAAATTCTTTTTTAGTAGATCAAAAAGAAATTATTAGTTGAAAAAATTTAATAATTTAACTTAAAATGATAAATTCACAAGAAAAAAATAAACAACTAATAAATTATTAAAATAGATCAATCAAAAGTAAGCACATTATGAAATAAAATGTAAAAAAAACTTAAAATTTTGAACAAAAAAAAAAAACAACAACAAATAAATAAAAAGTAAATTAATTAATAAAAAAATATATAAAGTAAATTAATACACAGCAAATAAATAAAAGAAAAAGAAATGAATAATGAAAAGAATAATGAAAATAAATAAAAAATAAAGAAGAAAAAATTAAATAAAAAATTGAGTATTTAAAAAAAGAAATAAAAAGAATAAATTAAAAAAAAAATTTAAAAAAAAAATTAAAAATATAAAAGAATATTAAATAAAAAGCTACAATTCAAAAAATATAAAATATAATTAAGAAAAAAATAAATTAAATTAAATAAAATATAAATAAATAAAAATAGAAAAAATATACAAAAAAAAAAAAAAATTAAAAAATTAAAAAAAATTTAAAATATATAAAAAAATTTAAAATATATAAAAAAATATAAAAATATATAAAAAATATAAAAATATCTAAAAAAATATTTAAATATTTGAAAAAATAAAAAAAAAATATATAAAAAACATGGAAATATAGAAGAATGAAAAAAATATATAAAAAATACAATAAATATAAAAAAAATTAATAAAAAGTATTTAATATTTAGATTAAGAAAAATAATAATATAAAAAAAAAAACAAATAATGAAAAAATATAAAATAAAAATAAGAACAAAATAAAAAAATAAAAAATAGGAAATATATTGAAAAATAAAAATAAAAATATGTAAAAAAATTTTAAAAAGTTAAAAAAAAATTACAGAAGTAAATAAATGAAAAATATATATATAAAAAAATAAAATTTAGATACTTCTTGATTACAATATGTTTGATTTGCCAATTATAATATCAGCAAGTAGATATTACAACAAACTCCAGCTCAAATTAATATGATATTAAACATATGAAAATTACTTTAAAATGTATATTAGTCTAAATTTAATAAATTACAACAACTAATATATTTTCCCTATGCCGCTACCATCTGTTTTATCTAATTTTGGTCCACTTCTTCTTCATACACCTCGAACAATCTTCGATTTACTTAAACCAGATTCGCTATCGTCAAATCTATCCGCTTGACTTTGTTATCTCTTATCTTTTTTCTCGTCCATTCGAAAGTTCGCCGCATACGCACCCCCACCAATAGGGCCAAATCTGGTCTTTAACGTAGTTAATCTTCCAAGAATTTTGATATGAACACATCAAATTCAGAAAGTGAATTCTTGCACTCTATAGCCACCGCAAAATTTTCCATCTCGTCCTACATAATAGCAGTATACCTAACAAATCATCGTTTAAATTAATTTTAAATTCTTTCAGTTCATCGACGGCGGACCAAAACACGTTCATTTGGTTCACAAATATGTCACGTCTGTTTGACCTTCCTAGATGCTGTGTTTCTCTTAAAAAGTGCGTTCTTTTTGCCGTAATGCATTTTTTTACGTAAATAAGTTCACTTTAGGAAAATAAGTTTTGACGGTTGAATCAAAACTAAAGTTGCTTTTATTAAGATGGAACCAATTCACCTTTGGATCTTCCTCTCCTCGACAATGTTCTTCAATCGTTCGCCAAAGAGCAAGAGTAATGAGCAAACTCCTGACTTGTATGTTCCAATTCCAAGACTTTTCAATATTTGCTATAGTTGCAGACTTTCCGTCTGCTTCGTTTTTACTCCGGAAGAACTGCGAAACCGGTAAAATAGCAATGTGCTGAGAAAAGGAAAAAAATCAGAAGAAAAAGAAAAAGAATTAAAAAAATAGAAACAAAATAATTTTAAAAAAATTTATAGTATATAAAAATTTATTTAAAAAAAACTAAATATAAGAAAATAAGAAAATTATGCAAAAAAAAATAATAATAATGAAATATTAAGTAAAAAATGTTGATAAAAACAGCAAAAAATAAATAATAGTTGCAAATAAAATGACATAAAATGTAAAAGTTTAAATAATTAAATTAAAAATAAAGCAAGAATAAATCAAATTAATTTTTTTTTATAAATAATATTATTACCTCGAAATATGCATTATCAAAAAGTAAAAATAAATTCACAAATTCACTTATTCGAAAGCAAATAGTGACATTTTAAATAATAAAACGAAATCAATATCTAAATAACAATGAAAATAATGAGAACAAGAGTACTACGGTGACAAAGAGCACACACACGAAGTGATAACATCGCTGTGGAAACATACGTACATATGTACGTATGATTTTACGCCTGTTGTCAATACGTAATGATGCCCTTGAGCTTCTTTCGCTTCAGTAGCAAAATGGCAAAGTAGCAAAATAGCAAGAACAAGAATAACAGAAACAGAAAAAACTTCCCAGCTTAAAGTCTATGTCCATTTATATATGTACATAAATACATACACATCTACTTAGGCTGTAGAAATATTAGTATATTTACATATAGGTATATATTTGCTCTTTGATATACCTACAAAAACACGTAGATACGTATGTATATACAATAAAAATACAAAAAAAAAGCACTATTTGTTTTTAATATTAGCTATATATGGCTATTTTGAGAAACTAAACAACTAAAAGTGTATTTACAAATATATATATATATATATATATATATATTACAAATATATATATATATATATATATACATGCATATATACAATACAAATGTGCTTGGGTAAGTAGATCGTTATGTGTACATGATATGTACCTTTCAATCCGCGCTTTGTTCACTAATTTGCAATTTTGTTATATTGCATAGGCTTATATGTACATATGTATATGTGCATATATTGTAAATTTAAGTAAAAAAATATATAAAATAGAAAACACAAATATATAAGTTTATATATATATATATATATATATACAAATACATATTATAAATACAAATTATACTGCCAATACACACACACATTCATAGATATTGGCATGACGAAGGCATTGACTGACAGCAGCGCGACATGATTTGCATATTAAAGTAATTTATGTATATTTGTATTCGCAATTCGATTACAACTTCGATTAAAAGTGTTGCGTACATTTTCTCGAAAAAGTCTCTTGGCTTCACCCCTTTTATGGCTAAATGCCCACCTCGACATGCTCTATTTATTGTAATTGTGTCTATGTATGTTTATATGTATGTGTGTATGTATGTCATGTGCGTATGCTAATTAATTTTGCCACATTGGCGTCAACCGTAGTTGAGCTGATTTTAACAATAAATATACATATATAATACTTTTAATAAAATTTGTGTTATCACTTTACATACATACATACACACATTTTCAAAAACGTATGTACGTATGTATGCATGTTTCTAAGCGTTCATGTCTCATTTAATTGAATTTTCTTGTCATTTCATATATATTTTATAACCCCACTGCCCTGTTGATGTTGTATGTGTATCTCGACGTCATTTCGTTTAATTGACGACAGTTTGTCAAAAAGTTATGCTAAAATCTTACACTCACACACATTCACACATACATATTCTAACTTTGTGTCGTGTGTCAATTACAATGATTGTCGGAGGGATTTAAATGATTCGCAAGGTTTGTTTATTTGTTATTTGATTTTTTGCTGGTTTGTAGGTAAGTAGGTGCGGTTATCGAGATTTAGTCCGAAAGAACATAATTGAATAAAACCAAAAATCTGATCTATTAAAAAAAACACTTGTTAGAGTGTGCAAAGCACCAACCTTTACTTAAACATACATACGTGTTTTTGCGGATTTCTAATATTTTAATGAATTTGGCAAAAAAAAACACAAATAAATAAAAATAGGAAATAAATAAAGAAAATAAAAATTAAAATTGAAAAAAGTTAAGGAAATTAAAAAAAAATAAATAAATTAAATTTTTTTTAATTTAAAAAAAAAAAAATAAAAAAAATTTAAATAAAATTTTAAATTAAAAATTAACAGAAAACTAAATATAAAATAGTAAATAAAAAAGGGGAAAATATAAAATAAAATTAAATAAATAAATAAAAAAAAAAATAAATAAAAAAAAAAATAAATAAAAAAATAAAAAATAAAAAATAAAAAAAAATTAAAAAATAAAAAATAAATAAATAAATAAATAAATAAATAAATAAATAAATAAATAAATAAATAAATAAATAAATAAATAAATAAATAAATAAATAAATAAATAAATAAATAAATAAATAAATAAATAAATAAATAAATAAATAAATAAATAAATAAATAAATAAATAAATAAATAAATAAATAAATAAATAAATAAATAAATAAATAAATAAATAAATAAATAAATAAATAAATAAATAAATAAAAAAATAAAAATAAAAAATAAATAAATAAATAAATAAATAAATAAATAAATAAATAAATAAATAAATAAATAAATAAATAAATAAATAAATAAATAAATAAATAAATAAATAAATAAATAAATAAATAAATAAATAAATAAATAAATAAATAAATAAGTAAATAGATAAATAAATAAATAAATAAATAAATAAATAAATAAATAAATAAATAAATAAAAAAATAAATAAATAAATAAACATATAAATAAATAAATAAATAAATAAATAAATAAATAAATAATTAAATAAATAGTTAAATAAAAAAGCAAATAAAAAAATAAATAAACAAGTATACAAAAAAATAAATAAAAACATAAATAAATAAATAAATAAAAAATAAATAAATAAATAAATAAATAAATAAATAAATAAATAAATAAATAAATAAATAAATAAATAAATAAATAAATAAATAAATAAATAAATAAATAAATAAATAAATAAATAAATAAATAAATAAATAAATAAATAAATAAAAAAAAAATAAAAAAGTAAATAAATAAATAAAAAAACAAACAAATAAAAAAAATGAAAATATTAATAAATAAAAATGAAAAGTAAATAAATAAACGAAAATTAAAAAAATAAATAAAAGTAAGATAAATGAAATAAAAATAAAAATAAAAGAATTTTCAGAAAATGGATTTTTCTTCTTCTTTCAAATGATACATTATGCTCTCAAAAATGTTATCCCGAAAGATTATGATAGATAAAAATCTCTAAATGCCCAATTTTCGTTCTCTAGTTGAAGCGCCTGTTTCAGTCAGTAAGGCATACTGAAAACTTTAAACGCGTTTATCTCAAAACTGTTTCTTTAGAGACCCGCCATTTTGTCAAAAATTCATATATTAAAAAAATCTTACGTACTTCTGTAGCTATTGCTATTTACAAGCGGAAACCGTTCAACAACTTATTAAAATAAAAAAAATTACAGGAACTGTGTGTCCGGCCGTGGTTCCCGAAAAAATGGAGATTTCCTAAGGAGAGCGCTGTATAGCTGCCATTTTTAAATTAATTTTTCTTAAAAAATAGTTACAAGCTATTAATTATATGTCAAAAATCAGATTTATTTAATAGTTTTCTGGAAAAAAGAAACTGAAAAAAGGCCTATTTTGTGGCATAAAAAATAAATAATAGAAAAAAAAATAAACAAAAAATATTTAATATATATAAAAAGTTATAAAAAAATTGTTCTAATCAGTTTAGTCTTCAATTTTTTTTTAAGTCCACCAAAAAATCAAAATAATAAACTTAAGATATTTATATTTTAGTGTCCCGTGCGACAAGAGAAAAATAATAATTGTAGCACTGAAAACATTGTTATATGGTGGAAAGCACTGAAGGTACATATATATTTATTAAACTCATGAAACTTGAATAAAAATAGTTCACGGAATTATTTACAATGTCTATAGTGTTGAACGCTGCTGCTCCAATATAGCAAGCTACAAAAGCTGAATAATATTTCTTAATGTTTAATATGAATAAAAATATTTTTGATTTTTTTTTTTTAATATGTGATATCGATTTTTTTAGTTTTTTTTAATATTAAATTAATTTTAATATTAGACCTCTTACACTTGAAGGAATTTGTGCTTTAGATTTGACCAACATAAATCTTCTTGTTTTAGATATCTTTCGTTACGGTTTGGCTTAACGTTGCTCCATCGCTAAATTTGACCTTTCCGCGATAATAAATCTTTGTCTATATGACTTTTATTACTCACACTCGTCTATGTTTTCAAATGACCTCGAATTCTTGTCTTCACTCAAATGTTTCTTTGTCGACAAACAAACGCTGTTCACACAGCCTAATTGCATTGCATTTGTGCCTGATTGTCACCAAGAGAATAGAAAACAAAATATAAAACACACGCTGATCTATAAATTTTAATTAAAACCTTTGTATTTGGCGCACGCAAGTAGGCGTGTCTCAACATTGGCTAACGTGCAATTCCCTCTACATACACATATTCGTATAGGAGAATGGAAACTTGCTGTAGCGTAGTACAGAGTGAAAGAGAGCAGGTGGAGGGGTTTGGCGTGAAAGGATGAATGAAATTTTTCGCTTTTGAATTAATGAGCTGCTGCTACGTTACAGTTGGTTCATGGGGATTTTTTTTTTGAGTATTTTTTTTTCTTCTACTTATTATTTCAAAAAAATATTTGTTATTTTTCATTTACATATTTATTTTTATGGGGGTTTCTTGTGCATTGTTTTTTCTTTTTGAATTTTTGAAATTTTTTTTGTAGGTTGGGTGTTTTATGTTAAATATATATTTTTTCAATTTTTTTGTCTTTATAGATTTATTTAGTATAATTTTACTTATTTAATTCTTTTATTTATCATTTACATATTATTTAATTTTATTTTATTTTCTCTTATTTTCTCTTATTTTTATTTTAAATTAAGATTTAAATTAAGAAATACAAATTTCTTATTTTTCCAAATTTTTTTTTTAAAATTTAATATTTCATTTTTTTTTTAATTGGTTTTATTTTATTTTATTTTATTCTATTTTAATTTTATTTAATTTTTATTATTATTTTCATATTTATTTTTTTATTTTGTTTAAATTATTTATTTATTTTTATTTTTTTCTACTAATTTTGTTTCTCTCATTTTCATTTTATTTTTTATTTTATTTTATTTTAATTTAATTTAATTTTTATTATTATTTTCATATTTATTTTTATATTTTGTTTAATTTATTTATTTATTTTTATATTTTCTATTAATTTTGTTTCTCTCCCTTTCATTTTATTTTTTATTTTATTTTATTTTTATTTCATTTTGTTTTATTTTATACTCTCTTAATTCTATTTTCTTTTTGTTTTATTTATTTTTTTGTTAATTTTATTGTAATATATTTTATCTTTCTTTAATTTAATTTAATTTTATTTCTTCTTTTTCATATTTTATTTTAATATTTTTATTTATTAATTTATATTTTGTTTTTGTAGATTTTTTCCCCAGTTTTTACTTCTTTAGTGTTTCCGTATTATAATTTTATTTATATATTTTGTTACCCACACTGTGATTGCGCGTGGAATATACATGTATATACATTTCGCACGCGCCAATTCGTTTCTGCCAAAACAGCATTTTTGAGGCTTTCATACGCAGCTGTTTTTATATACGCAACCACAAGCACTCGCATATTACTCATGGTTACATATTTGCATGTATGCATGTGTGTGTGTGTGTGTCTGGCAGTCGTTTCGAAAGCTATGCATGCGCCAGCCATTAAATCATCTTTTGGCAAAAGAAATTCAAGTGTCGCCACCACCAGCCACCATAAACAGTGAAAATTGGAAAGCAACGCACATCATGAATGATGGCTCCCCAGTTTATGCGCTTGGCGCATGCGTATTCGTTGACCGACACAACTATAAATATATTATATTTCAAGGTTATGATAATGCAAAAAAAAAAAAAGAGCTTCGAATAATCAAGGCAGCTATAAAGCCTTCTGATTACATACCAAAGGCGACTCACTATCTGTGGATGATGATTATTATGAAATTGATATTGCATTGCAGTGTCCAACTAAAATGTTGGTCCATTTGCATTGATTGGTTTTTGGGCTATTAAAATTTTTTCTTTACATTCATTTTGGTTGGTTATGTGCCGTAATGAAGGTCACTTTTTAGACTTTGTTTGCCCAAAATGCAAATTATAGTTATTACAAAATGCTTTCACCCTCGAATATGCGCTACCTTATGTATGTGTATACTTATATATTTTTATGATGTAATATTTTTTTTTTATATTTTTGTTTTTTTTACTATTTTTTTAAATAGTGTTTTTTTTTTTAACATTTATTATGAAGAAGTAAGCATGATTTTTCAGTGATTATTCTATACAAAATCACAATATATATAATTGTAAAATAATTAAAAAATAATTATAAAATAATTATTCGCGTAGATTAAATACAAAAGGGCATGCAATGGTTTTCTAACGATGATTTTTATATTTTCATAATACTCTTCTCTTATATACAAAAATAATAATAATTCGTTGTTAACCTATAAGTCGAGAACAGCTTCACCGAATTCAACAAAAATAATACGGGATATCTCGGCTTTGATGCAGATGTTTTCTATTTTTCTAATTGGGCAAAATGGGCGTGGCAGCTATAATTTTAATAAACATTCAAATATTTTGTATGTCCTATTGTTACTAAATACCTCCTAAACGGCTAAATCGATTTAGATAAAATTTTGTGTGTGTTCCAGACAATTCGAGATTAGTTAAGTTTGTAATTCGGCAGTGTTGCCACCAGTTTTGAAATTGTTTATTTATCATATAAACGACTGAACCAAAATGGAAGAACGTTTTGGATTTACAATTCTGAAAATTACTAACTGTTCTGAAATTTGTATTTAAAAAAATGAAATAAATGAATAAAATAAAATATTACTATATAAATATCATAATGAAAATATTAATAAAATACTGGAAATATATTTTTGAGCAGCGTTGCCACCTGTTTCAAAAATTAATATACAAGAGTACTTAAGTAATAGTACTATTAAAGGGTGATCCATTTCGAGGTTTTCTAATTTTTTAAAGAAAAAAAAAATCAGAAAATTCGAATACTGATCGGGGAATGTTTATTATCATTCGAAGAACATTCTTTGGCATTTATTTTTTAAGATTATCCCTTTCCATTGAGTTCAATTTTCGATGACTCGTTGGCCAATTGACCGGCCCAAAACGTGAAATTATCTGCTCACCGAAGTGTTCTCTCAATAAATCCATTGATTGATGCGATGTGTGGGAAGCGGCGCCGTTTTGTTGAAACCAAATGTCGCGGAGATTACGAGCTTCAATTTCAGGCATCAAATAGTCGCTTATCATGGCGCGATAACAGTCGTCATTGACGGTTACGTTCTCACCGGCATCATTTTTGAAGAACCACACCAAACCATTGTTTTTTTGCATGAAATGACAGCTCTTGAATCTCTTCAGGTTGCTCTTCGTCCCAAATGCGGCAATTTTGTTTGTTTACATAACCATTTAGCGTGCTGGACGTGGTCTATTCGGTCTAATATTATCAAATAATGAATGCTGGCTCTCAAGATGGGTGATGGTGTTGCGAATAGTACGCTCAGTGGCCGAATATATTGATCATAAGTTGAGCGAAGCCCGCGAAACACATTCTTTACGGAACGTGAATTTTCGTAATAAAGTTGAATGATTTATAAACGTTGTTCATGCGTAAGTCTTTCATTGATGAAATGCTAATTAATGCTGAACAAAAATAACATTATAGCTGAACAAAAAAAACATTATAGCTTGACAAGACTCACGCGTCATCTGTCCAAAAATGCTATTGAAGAAAGTGCCACTACTTGGATCACCCTTTACTACATGGGTATAAAGAGATTTCCAAAGCTTAATGGTGAGAAAATATTGAGGAGAGTTGTCATCTGTTTGAAAATTTTAATACATTTGAAAGGTTATGTTACATTTCGAGATTATTAAAACATGTAATAAAATTTAAAAAAAATTTAATATATAAAATGATTTTTGTTTAATAAAAAAAAAATTATCAAAATATAAAGAAATTAATTATGAAAACAAAATAGAAGTAATAAGCTGAGCTGAACTAAATTAAATTACAAGTAAACTTAATTAAAATAAAATGAAATTTAATGAATTTATACGAAATAAAATCAGGGATCGTAACCTTAATGATTATTTATTGTTTTTTATAATTTTGTTCAGTTGATAATAATAGTGCGCGATACGTTTTCCGCACAGAACCATTATTTTCGAATTTAAATTGCACTATTTGCAAGCGTTGTTCTTTTTTATTGCATTTTATACATTGAATTACGTACATTGTTTTCAAGCGATTTCTCGAACGTGTTTTTTTTTGCGCACCTTTATTTTTATCTCCTTTTTTGCTTTCGTTTACCGGTTTTGGCACAAAATTTTTTTTGATTTGTATGAACTTCGCAATTAAGTGCGAATGAAATGAAAGAAAAATGCTCCAAAGACACTCAACCAAACAAGCATACGTTGTTATGTATACTTGAATTGTGCATTCCCCGCTAACCAATTAGCCAAATAACTGGCAAATGGTTAAGCAAATCAAAGTCAACCTGCGTGCAAAGTTAAAAAGCCAACAAATCAGTCAGTTAAACACACACATATATATATATATATACAGTGAGCCAAACTTGCTTAATTTACTTAATAATTTGCTGGTTAAAAGCGAAATTTCCCAGCAGACTTTAGTTAACGGTGAAAAAAATTATAAAATATATAAAAGAACAAGTGAAATGAGAAGAAATTATAAAATAAAATAAAATAAAAAGAAATAAAATAAAATAAAAACTTACAAAAAAATAAAAATAAAATTAAAAAAATTAAAAAAGGAAGAAAAAAAAATAAAGAAAAAATTAAAAAAAAAAAAATAAAAAAAAAAAAAAATTATAAAAATATTTAAAAAAATTAAATTAATAAATAAAAAATAAAATATAAAATATTAAAAAAAAAGTAAAAAAAAAATTAAATAAAAATAAAAATAAAAAGATATTAATTAAATAAAAAAAAATAAAAATTAAGAGAAAACATTTAAAAACAATTAAAAAATAAAATAAAAATTAGAAAAATGAAAAAATACGTTTTTTTAGAAAAAAAATTTTAAGAGAGAAATAAAAAAAAATATAAACAAAAATTAAACGAAAATTATATACATATATATATATAAAAGTAGATTAAATTAAAAAAAATTAAAGATTGTTTTTTTTTTAATTGAATATTTTGTTATACAACAAAGAAAAATTGGTAGAAGTGACAGCTGTTTCGGAGATCACCACATCTCCTCATCAGACTTATTTATTTATTAAATAAATAAATAAAAGCACAAAAATAAAAATAAAAAAATTAATAAAATACAACAAATAAAAAATATAAAAATTTAACATAAATTAAATAAAAGAAATAAAATTAAAGAAAATAATATACAAAAAATAAACAAAATTTAACGAAATACAAGAAACAAAAACAAATAAAAAATTAAAAGTGGCAGTAAAACTAAAAGTGAATATAAAAGTAAGTAATAAAAGTGAAATTAAAATAAATATAAAAATAAAATTAAAATTATAAATAAATCAAAATAAAGTAAAGAAATAAAATAATACAATAAAATAAAATGACACAAAAGTTAAAAAGGCAATAAAATATTCAGAAGAATAAAAAAAATTAGAAACAAATATAAAAAAGTAAAAAAAAAACACTCAACAAGCTTTCTTTAGCATGAAAATGGCATATTAACTTTGGTCCGAAGTATGCTAGTACTAGAAGAAGAGATAGATCCACCAAAATATATACTGATCTGATTCGTTCAGTTACGATGTTTTAAGTCAAAAATCCGTCAAAACACATATAAAGGCGTCAAAAAAATTCCTCCACATGTTTCTTTTTTTTTTTTTTTTACTTTTGTAAGTCTTCACTGTGACTTACTACAACATTTCTTACTAGATAACTATATAATTTGTTAATGTGGTTCACCACTATGTATATAAGTATTTTTGAAAGATTGTGTCCGTTGTCTTTGATTTTAGACTACATTTCTTTCTGAAGTTTATCTTTCATTTGGTTATTGCAGTTTTATATCTACATATATATGCGAGTATTTAGCTTTTCTTTCGCTCTCTCACTCCGAAAATTTGTTAACGGATAAAAACAACCATCAGTAACCTGATTGAGTGACAAACCTGCGTTATGTGTATGTAAATTTCGAACACCCGCACTTTACTTTATTTATTTTGATTTTAATTTATAATCTATTTTAATTTTAATTTTTATTTTTATTTTCATTTTTAATTTCTTTTTTAATTTTTTTTTACCTTGTTTAATTTAAATTTTTTCAATTAATATTTTTTTTTTAAATATTTTTTATATTTTATTTTAAAATATTTTTTATGTAGTATATGTGTTTGGGACCATTATATGCACAATAGTATTTTAACCCATTGCTGGTCATTCATTCTCGTCAAAAATCAAGGTCATAGTTATCTTCATCTTCTGCATTTTCTTTTTTTTCTAGGGCGTGTTTGTCTCTACCCCATTTCTCAATGGTCGTCGCATACATACATACACCTTTTATGCCACACTCAGCCATAGAAAAAATAAATTTGACTTAGTGCTAATGAAATTATTTATTTACTTTTCTCCACATTTTAATACAGTTTCTATTGCTTGGCCTTCCGTTTACCCAGTGTTTTTTTTTTAATTTTATTTTGCTATTGATGTTGATGCTAAACACTTTCACGTCTTTTACTTTATTCCATTTATGCACACATAAATACATAATCGTTTAATTTTTGTTGTTGTTTTCGTTCGTTATTTTGCACTTGTATTGAATTCCAGTGTTTATTGGCCCAACGTTTGCCCTCAATAGGCGTACATATGTCTCGCTTCAACATTAGCAAGCACTTTTTGGTGTGCGCACGAGTTACGGCACAACCGTCACCTCCTCAAACTTCACCAACCACCATATTTCAGTATAAGCCATAAAACGTTTTTCTATTATATTTTTCAAAAGTCCAAGTTGAGTTCCAAGAACATTGAGCAAAGTTTCTTGACCTTTCAGGTTTCAAGATTTCTTGCATAAAATAATGCAATTCGACACTTTCGGCAAAGGTTAAGCTCATTGAAATTTCGTCAACATTTTTTTGTTGCAAAATTAACATTTTCATTCTTTCAAAATCGATGTCATTCGACAATTTTGCAAGTAAATTCTTTATGCGAATTCAGTATTTCCTGAAAGTACAGCAAGTGAAGGTATAAATAAGCCAAAAGTGTAAATAGCATAGTTAGTTAAGTTCTAATACTCGGGACGACAACGTAATTGGCGCAGTCGGACGCGAAATGATTCTAAAGAATCATTAAAAGGAACCGTAACGTGAAAAAAAGGATTTTAAAGAATTCTAGAAAAAAGGATTCTAAAGGATTCTAGAAAAAAAAGGACTTCCAAAGAATCATCAAAAAAAAAAGAACTAAAGAATCTTAAAAACGAAGTAAACTCGAAAAAAAAATTCGAATTGAAGTTGTTCCGAAGAATCATCGAAAAAAGGACTTTAAAGAATCCTGAAAAAGAAATAAACTCGAAAAAAAAATCGAAGTGAAATTATGTGAAGAATCATCAAAGAAGGAAAAAGAACTAAAGTGCTAAGAAAAATATTCCGAAGAATTTGAAAAATCTTGAAAAGAAACTCTTAAAAACTTAAAAGAGAAATAAAAACAACAACAATAAAATGAACGTTACGTTAAACGATTTGATGAAAGATGCGCAACGCATCCATCAATTCACAGGCAGAGATGAATATGCCCTGGCGTCTTTTATACGAGAGGTAGACATAATACTACCACTATTCAACGAGAATCCAACGGCAAAAGAATATGTGTTCAGGAGAACCATAGTAAATAAAATACAGGGGCCAGCGTCGGACGTAATCAGGACACTCGGACCAAACGCCTCATGGGAGGATATGAAAGCAGCGTTAATATCAAGTTTCGGCGTCAACGAGGGTTACCATCAGCTGTACAAAAAAGCATTTGCAGCAAATAATTATAATGTCAAGTGGATCCTCAGGACATTACTCTTATTGACACTCCACAGCCTAACGTGGACTCACCTGACAGTCAAACGCATTAACACAAATATGGGTTACACAGAAATTTACTTGGAGGACATTGATGTCGTAACTACATATGACACAATACTGCATATAATTAACCCAACAGAAATATTAAGTATTGTCCATGAACTAGAAACTAATATTAAAAACTCACAACATAAAGACGAAATACCAACACTACAGCTTCAATTAAACACTATCAAAAGCAAAGTATCTAAATTAATACCTCATAGAAAGGAAAGAGGACTCGTAAATTTTGTAGGAAATGTAGAAGTGGTATTTGGTACAATGAACGACGATGAAAGACAAGACATTGAACACCATTTAGGAATAATGGACACTAACACTCATCAAATCACAAGCACACCAAACAAACAATTCACAATCAATAATCACTTCAATAATACCTTCAAAAAGTTAAAAGATATGATCACAGCTGATAGGGACATTCTAACTACAAAAATTAACACAATAAGTGAACAGAATTCGGAAATAGAAAAACACATTACACTTACAGACTTTAAATTAAGACTAAAAATATTACAAGATAACATCGAACAGATACAAAACATGATTGCAGCTTCGCAACACAAAACACTTTACAGTACGGTATTCACAAATGAAGAGATTACCCAGTACAATATTGACAAACACAAACTACAACATGTAAAATTAGCTACATTAACTGACGATCACAATATTATTTTCGTAATTAAAATTCCTAAAGACATAGTAACTACACAAAAATCATTAATAGCCCCACTAGGAGATGAAAATCATAGAGAGTTAATGTTCGAACCCTTGGAAATTCTAACATATGATAAAAAAATGTATAAGTTTGAAAAAAATAAAGAATTAAAAAGCCTGTCACTTTGGAAAAATTGCGATACAAAAACAAATTGTACAAAAATCTTTAATAACGCATCAGAAATAGCAGAAATCCAAAAAGGCATAATTATTCCAAAAAATCAAGAACGTACAGAAGTTTCTGATAATTGTAATGGACTAGAAGTAATTATATCAGGAGATCATTTAATTAACTATAATAATTGTTCAATTCAAATACAAAATATCACCTACACAAATCCATGGAAGGAATTTAAACGATCAATTACAATAAACAATTATTTTTGATGATATAATTTTGGACCAAGTGAGCAATATAGACCAAATAAAGAAATTAGAATTTACAAAAAAACAACAACATAACTATCTATTACTTATCAATTGCATATCTGTATCTTTAATAATAATTTTCACTTCTGCAACACTTGCTATAATTATGAAGGAAAAGCAACATAAAATATAGAATTTTATATGCAAAGACCTAGGAGAGTCTTTTTTCCAAGGAGGAAGCAGTTACGTCACAACCGTCACCTCCTCAACCTTCACCTACCACCATATTTCAGTATAAGCCATAAAACGTTTTTCTATTATATTTTTCAAAAGTCCAAGTTGAGTTCCAAGAACATTGAGCAAAGTTTCTTGACCTTTCAGGTCTCAAGATTTTTTGCATAAAATAAGCAATTCGACACTTTCGGCAAAGGTTCAGCTCATTGAAATTTCGTCAACTTTTTTTTTTGCAAAATTAACATTTTCATTTTAATTCTTTCAATTCAACAATCTTGCAAAATCGATGTCATTCGACAATTTTGCAAGTAAATTCTTTATGCGAATTCAGCATTTCCTGAAAGTAAAGCAAGTGAAGGTATAAATAAGCCAAAAGTGTAAATAGCATAGTTAGTTAAGTTCTAGTCTTAAGAGTTTAAAGATGTGAATAAAAATATTAAAAGCAAATAAATTTATTTATTTATTTAATACTCAGGACGACAACGTAATTCGTGTGTGGGTATGCGCGCAAGTGATTTGTAATACAATAAACGCATTAATAAATATATTTCTACTTATCAACTATGTAATGTAATATTTTTTTAAAATATTTAATTGAGTAGAGCAGAATAAAACACTCTTACATAGAACATATATATACATATGTATATGTATATGTATGCTTCCAATTTGAATCTCAAACTGACCTTGAACTTATGAGCATAAAGAGAATTATAACACTCACTGTAAATACATATATACATACATGTAGCCGCGGAAATGAAAATAGCAGAAACTCGCGAATTAGATCTAAACGTTCTAAACGTTGTTTTTTTATTTTAACGATATTACTATATAAAACATCAAAATAATATACCCAATCGAAATTAAAATGACAAAAAAAAATTATGAATAATATAAATAATTCAACATTAGCATTAAATTAGGCAGTAGGAGCTGTTCCTTGGAAATGAAATATAATAATTAATTAAAAAGTTTTAAACCGACAGAAGCCATGTATAAAGGTTAAGCCAATCATTTCTTCTAGAGCTGCTGTGCAACGGCAAAGCATCGATCCTAGGCTTTTTGGACAACTTCGCAAAACTGATTATTATTGAATGGTTTCGCATAATGAACAGCTAAGGAAGTTTTTTTTGGATTGAAGTCAAGGGAAACTGTGCTACCCTGTTCACGACCTTAATTTCATTGGCGCGAAGCCATTCCTTAGCCTTTCGCCTGCTACGTATAAGGTCATTATCCTGCTGGAAAACCCTTCTTAGAGGCATCTCTTCAGTACTGCATGTTATCATGGTGTACTTCGGTTAGCATGCAGTTGTATAGGCACGTCGAACATACTCTTTCGAGACAGTACCACAAAATAAAACTATTTTGAACATGTCAACCACATAATATTTCGTCATTATTTTTTTTTTTTTTTTTTTTTTTTTTGTTGGTCAGCTCACATATATTTTGACAAATCTGATTATCTGAACTCTCGGACTTCGGACAAACAAATTTGCTTCTAAGAGCCTCCTTCTCACAGTCATATTACTTACTGCAAGATTTTTAATTTTTCCAACCACTTTTCCAGTTTCTCTCAAATATTTGTTGCATTTGATATCATGTCATGAGATATACATTGGAAAATCAGTTTATGATTTTCCCTCATTCCTACATTTTAAAATCAATTCTCTTTGGCTCTTGGTACAAGGCGCGTCCCACTAAAGTGAAAATTAACGATTTTTCTTTAATTTAGTTTAAGTCTCAGAAATACTCAAAATAGATCATATTTAAGGCGATTTAAATTTATTTACTAAAATAATTTATCATTTTTTCATTAAAAATGAAAAAAGTGACAGATTTGTCAAACACTATTTGCCAAACGCTATTTGCATTGTTTACAGTAACTTAAAATATCATCTCGGCCAAAAAATGGAGTTAAATCCCGAACAACAATACACCGATAACTTAATTCTTTTTTGGTGATGAAGCTGCATCAGGGATCAGTGTTTATCGATTGTTTGGTGAATTCAATCGAGGTTTTAGATCGCTCCCAGGCGAACTTTGTGAAGGTTGTTGGAAAACAGTTGTTGTTCAGGGAACTAGTGATGCTGTGCGTGAGATTGAGAGAACTATAGGCATTAATGGAGTATGTTGACTCCAATGTGGTATGAACAATTGATTGTATAAAAAATTTGTTCTCGTTGGATCCCAAGTTCACGTTGGATTGGTCGAGAGAAACACGTCTATGACATCATGACAGTTGATAAATCGTGGATTTGCGCAAATGAGCCCGAAAGTAAACAGCAGTCGACTGTATGGGTGTTTCAAAATGAGCTGAATCCAACAACCAGTAAAAGTTTTTTGCGCAAGCACTTCCAAGCGTTTCTTTTTTTTTTTTTTTTTTTTGAAATGTTGCAATCGTAAGAAAACGCCGAACACTACATTATGAGTGAACTTTGCGAGTTGCCTTCCAAGATATCATGAAAAGCAACAAATCAACTGAAACAACGCCATTTTTGAGCACTCAAAACATCGATTAGATGAGTCTTCCGTTGTACACTCCTGACTTGACTCCGAATGAATTATTTTTTTTTTTTTTCTTTAAAAAAAATTAACTGAGAGATCAAGGTTTTTCGACATTCAAAGGGACGGTTGATGCGTTCAAAACACATGTTTTGGAGATACCTCAATCATAGTGTAGTGTAGCAGCTTGAAAATGTGTAAAGATCTTGATGGAGAATAAATAATAATCTACTACATTTTTCGACGATTTTAATTCTTGCATACATTGTAGCGAACTACTAGATAATTTTAATTTCATTAAGTGCATTTTTATTTTTTTCATTTTGTTGAATGCACTTCATATATATTTGTTTATACAAATTCGCCGTGATATGAAATTCGCTGTATGGATTATATAAATGGATATATTTTTTCGCTCAATAAGAAATTTACAACACAAAGTACCCTTGATAGTAGTTCAAAATTTACCTGAGCGCCTCATAGCTTAGACTTTCAACTGAAGCATATACAAATTTAAAAAAATGTAAATAAATTACGACGCTTTAGCTTCGATTTAAAACACGGCGAACTTCACGAGAAAGAAATATGCGAGCTAAAAGCTTCAAGCGAACATATGTGGAAACAAATGTGCAATTATTAATTACAAACAATAGAGAAATACAAACAAAAGTTTATGTAAATAATGGTTGAAAATCCGCAACAATGGGAATAATATAAACAAGCACAAAAATATATATGTATGAATGTATGCATGTATACAACACTTATAAATATGTACAAGTAAATTGTTCATACGCAAAACACAAAAGCATGAGAACTTGGCAAACAGAATTAATAATGTAAAGATTATCAACAAAGAAGGAGCTTTAAAAGCTAAGCATAAACGCAATTCGCAAATAATGTCGGGGAAACTTGAAAATTGTTGAACCAAAAAAGCTTTAAAATTGCTTCAGATCCTCTGTGCGCCTATTTATTTTACGCTGCTGCGCCTGGTTGTGTTTACTTTCGCTTCCAATGTAACGAGTAACGAGTTATCGGTTGCTTTAGTGAGGCAATTGGCTTTTACTGTTGCCCCGAACGTTATTGACCCCAAACCGAAAGTACGCGCGTTGGTATGACGACGCGTTACTCACTCAAGTTGTTCAATAGTTTGGCAACACCACAATATCAACACCTCCTTCGCAATGCCTTAGACGTCTGTGTATACAATTTGCAGTTGTTGAAAACATTCATAAGTACTTATGTTAATCATTGAAGTTCTGTACTTATGTATTTTGGTCAGCACTCTGAAGTGGTTGCCTTCTGGAGGCGAATAACCCTATTTAATATCTTGCCAATGACCGCTACTCACAGCCAACACAGCCGTCTGTTGATTACGTTTGGAAGATTACGAAATTGAAATGTGCAAGGCTAAAAGGCAGAGATAAGCTTTGTATTCGCACCTAATATAAACACATGTCAAATCGTATAGGTACGTACATTTGTTAGTATTAATATATGCATGTACTCGTATGTACCTAAGTGTTCATTCCAGCGAAATCCTAAGTGTGAACTTACATACACCGTGGGTGTATTTCTGACACGCAATTCCAAATGTATGACACAAACATATTTACATATCTACTTATTACACACACACTGTGTTTATTGCTGATCTGCAGTATGAAAAAATCGACATTTTGCTATCATTAAATTTCATACGAACAATGATGATTTTTTACATATTCGAATTGGATTTTGTCATTGTCATTGTTAAATGTCAACTTTCTTATTTTCGATAGAAACGTTGGACGTACCTGTAATAATAATAACAAAGTGCGGATAGGAAAATGTTTGGTCTAAAAGCCTATCGCATAATAAATATCAATGCGTTAACGTGTAACAGCATCCTAAATGTAGGCAATAAATTTCGTTGGAAGTGATTATGGTTACAAAATCCAAACGTTGCCTACAGTTAGGCGGATTCTTTTATAAGAATGCAGTAGTGTGAAATTTATTAATATTTATTTAATTCAATTTTATGTTGTGTTGTTTTATTTTATTTTATTTTATTCAGGTACAGTAAGTAAATACTATTTTTTTTGTTTTTATTTCCTCCAAGAAAAAAAAAACATGCATAAAGGAAAGCCGCTTAAGCAAAATAATTTCACCAGGTTTCCATTTGCGTACTCTTTTTTTCGAGTTTTACATTACCACTCAAACAGTAACCATTATTATCGGTAGCGAAAAAATATCGATCAGATAATAATCATTATTCTTTGTACGATATTTTTTCGCTCGCTTCTTTCGCTTGGGTAACTCATTTTCAATAAATCACTTTATAAAGTCATATAAAATTTTTTTCCAAAATTTCTGTAAAAAAAAAAAGAAAAAGATAATGATCAAAGAATAATGCACTGAGGGATATTTTTTTCCACCCTCAATAATAATTATTATTTTCCGAGCGTTTATATATAATAAATAATCATTAAGGTTACGATTCCTGATTTTATTTCGTATAAATTCATTAAATTTCATTTTATTTTAATTAAGTTTACTTGTAATTTAATTTAGTTCAGCTCAGCTTATTACTTCTATATTATTTTCATAATTAATTTCTTTATATTTTGATAATTGTTTTTTTATTAAACAAAAATTATTTTATTTATTAAATTTTTTTTAAATTTGATTACATGTTTTAATTATCTCGAAATTTAACATAACCTTTCAAATGTATTAAAATTTTCAAACAGATGACAACTCTCCTCAATATTTTCTCACCACTAAGCTTTGGAAATCTCTTTATACCCATGTAGTAAAGGGTGATCCAAGTAGTGGCACTTTTTTCAATAGCATTTTTGGACAGATGACGCGTGAGTCTTGTCAAGCTATAATGTTATTTTTGTTCAGCATTAATTAGCATTTCATCAATGAAAGACTTACGCATGAACAACGTTTATAAATCAACTCAACTTTATTACGAAAATTCGTTCGTAAAGAATGTGTTTAGCGGGCTTCGCTCAACTTATGATCAACATATTCGGCCACTGAGCGTACTATTCGCAACACCATCACCCATCTTGAGAGCCAGCATTCATTATTGGATAATATTAGACCGAATAGACCACGTCCAGCACGCTAAATGGTTATGTAAACAAACAAAATTGCCGCATTTGGGACGAAGAGCAACCTGAAGAGATTCAAGAGCTGTCATTTCATGCAAAAAAACAATGGTTTGGTGTGGTTCTTCAAAAATGATGCCGGTGAGAACGTAACCGTCAATGACGACTGTTATCGCGCCATGATAAGCGACTATTTGATGCCTGAAATTGAAGCTCGTAATCTCCGCGACATTTGGTTTCAACAAAACGGCGCCGCTTCCCACACATCGCATCAATCAATGGATTTATTGAGAGAACACTTCGGTGAGCAGATAATTTCACGTTTTGGGCCGGTCAATTGGCCAACGAGTCATCGAAAATTGAACTCAATGGAAAGAGATAATCTTAAAAAATAAATGCCAAAGAATGTTCTTCGAATGATAATAAACATTCCCCGATCAGTATTCGAATTTTCTGATTTTTTTTTTCTTTAAAAAATTAGAAAACCTCGAAATGGATCACCCTTTAATAGTACTATTACTTAAGTACTCTTGTATATTAATTTTTGAAACAGGTGGCAATGCTGCTCAAAAATATATTTCCAGTATTTTTTTAATATTTTCATTATGATATTTATATAGTAATATTTTATTTAATTCATTTATTTCATTTTTTTTAATACAAATTTCAGAACAGTTAGTAATTTTCAGAATTGTAAACCCAAACCTTTCTTCCATTTTCGTTCAGTCGTTTATATGATAAATAAACAATTTCAAAACTGGTGGCAACACTGCCGAATTACAAACTTAACTATTCTCGAATTCTCTGGAACACACACACAAAATTTTATCTAAATCGATTTAGCCGTTTAGGAGGTATTTAGTAACAATAGGACATACAAAATATTTGAATGTTTATTAAAATTATAGCTGCCACGCCCATTTTGCCCAATTAGAAAAATAGAAAACATCTGCATCAAAGCCGAGATATCCCGTATTATTTTTGTTGAATTCGGTGAATCTGTTCTCGACTTATAGGTTAACAACGAATTATTATTATTTTTGTATATAAGAGAAGAGTATTATGAAAATATAAAAATCATCGTTAGAAAACCATTGCATGCCCTTCTGTATTTAATCTACGCGAATAATTATTTTATAATTATTTTATAATTATTTTTTAATTATTTTACAATTATATTTATTGTGATTTTGTATAGAATAATCACTGAAAAAATCATGCTTATTTCTTCATAATAAATATATATATAAAAAAAAAAAAATATTACATCATAAAAATATATACATAGCAGGGACATAAATACTGTTACAACATTAAACACACGCATTTCAATGGAAGAGTTGAGCATACCACATAATTTCCATATGATTTATAAAATATAACCTGTAAAGCGTTAGTCTGTATAAGGAATTCTAAATTGTGTGAGTTTTCAACATGGAATGGTCAGATAATGAAAACCGTATCGCTGTTATAGCGCTTTTTAAGTGTGAAATGAAAAAAGCTGATATTTTCTAAACACTCCGTCCGATCGGCATTAGTCGCATGTTCTTCTACTGGTGCATAAAACTGTTTGAGGAGACTGGGGACATTAAGGACCGCCACCGGTCGGGCCGTCCACGCACATTTCGAATGCCGTTCCGTTCCGAAAACAGAAAATCATGGCCCGGGAGATGAATGTTTCGCAAAAGTCCATGAGTCGAATTATTAAAAAAGACTCGGGACTTGGGGCTTTCAAACACCGTACCGGGCATTTGTTGACTGCAGCTTTGAAAAAAAATAGCGTGGTAAAATGCAAACGTCTTTTGGTGGAGCACGCTGATAACTTGCACAGAAAAATCTTGTTTACCAATGAAAAAATTTTTACCGTCCAGGAAAATTTTAATAAACAAAATGATAGGGTGTATGCACGGTCATCTAAGGAAGCATCTGAACTGATTCCACGGGTCGAAAAAGGTCATCACCCAGCTTCAGTCATGGTTTGGTGGGGTGTCTCTTATGATGGGGTAACTGACTTGCATTTTTGCGAAAAAGGGGTCAAAACGTCGGCCAAAGTTTACCAAGAAACCGTTTTGGAAGCTGTTGTAAGACCACTTAACCATTCCATGTTCCAAAACCAATCATGGACTTTTCAGCAAGACTCTGCGCCGGCCCATAAAGCTAAAACGACCCAAATCTGACTCCAAAACAATTTACCAGCATTCATTTCCTCTGAAGAGTGGCCCTCTGGCAGTCCTGATTTGAACCCGCTGGATTACAAATTGTGGACAGTTTTAGAGGACATGATTTGCCACAAAAGATACTCCAACATTGATTCTCTTAAGACAGCTTTGATTCGTGCTGTGGCCAATTTCCCAATGGAGCAGGTGCGTGCGGCTATTGATGATTGGCCAGTCCGACTTAAGGCGTGCGTGAAGGCCAAAGGCGGGCATTTCGAATGAATACTGCTTTTTTGTATACAATATGTATCAATAAATATGTAAAAAAAAATTGGTCCAAAAACATTAATTATTTTTTATTTTATAGCAAAAAATGTGTGTAACAGTATTTATGTCCCTACTAAGTATATGTACATATGTATATATATGTTCTATGTAAGAGTGTTTTATTCTGCTCTACTCAATTAAATATTTTAAAAAAATATTACATTACATAGTTGATAAGTAGAAATATATTTATTAATGCGTTTATTGTATTACAAATCACTTGCGCGCATACCCACACACGAATTACGTTGTCGTCCTGAGTATTAAATAAATAAATAAATTTATTTGCTTTTAATATTTTTATTCACATCTTTAAACTCTTAAGACTAGAACTTAACTAACTATGCTATTTACACTTTTGGCTTATTTATACCTTCACTTGCTTTACTTTCAGGAAATGCTGAATTCGCATAAAGAATTTACTTGCAAAATTGTCGAATGACATCGATTTTGCAAGATTGTTGAATTGAAAGAATTAAAATGAAAATGTTAATTTTGCAAAAAAAAAAGTTGACGAAATTTCAATGAGCTGAACCTTTGCCGAAAGTGTCGAATTGCTTATTTTATGCAAAAAATCTTGAGACCTGAAAGGTCAAGAAGCTTTGCTCAATGTTCTTGGAACTCAACTTGGACTTTTGAAAAATATAATAGAAAAACGTTTTATGGCTTATACTGAAATATGGTGGTAGGTGAAGGTTGAGGAGGTGACGGTTGTGACGTAACTCCTTCCTCCTTGGAAAAAAGACTCTCCTAAGTCTTTGCATATAAAATTCTATATTTTATGTTGCTTTTCCTTCATAATTATAGCAAGTGTTGCAGAAGTGAAAATTATTATTAAAGATACAGATATGCAATTGATGGTCTATATTGCTCATTTCGTCCAAAATTATATCATCAAAAATAATTGTTTATTGTAATTGATTGTTTAAATTCCTTCCATGGATTTGTGTAGGTGATATTTTGTATTTGAATTGAACAATTATTAAAGTTAATTAAATGATTTCCTGATATAGTTACTTTTAGTCCATTGCAATTATTAGAAACTTTTGGACTTTCTTGATTTTTTGGAATAATTATGCCTTTTTGGATTTCTGCTATTTCTGATGCGTTATTAAAGATTTTTGTACAATTTGTTTTTGTATCGCAATTTTTCCAAAGTGACAGGCTTTTTAATTCTTTATTTTTTTCAAACTTATACATTTTTTTATCATATGTTAGAATTTCCAAGGGTTCGAACATTAACTCTCTATGATTTTCATCTCCTAGTGGGGCTATTAATGATTTTTGTGTAGTTACTATGTCTTTAGGAATTTTAATTACGAAAATAATATTATTGTGATCGTCAGTTAATGTAGCTAATTTTACATGTTGTAGTTTGTGTTTGTCAATATTGTACTGGGTAATCTCTTCATTTGTGAATACCGTACTGTAAGGTGTTTTGTGTTGCGAAGCTGCAATCATGTTTTGTATCTGTTCGATGTTATCTTGTAATCTTTTTAGTGTTAATTTAAAGTCAGTAAGTGTAATGTGTTTTTCTATTTCCGAATTCTGTTCACTTATTGTGTTAATTTTTGTAGTTAGAATGTCCCTATCAGCTGTGATCATATCTTTTAACTTTTTGAAGGTATTATTGAAGTGATTATTGATTGTGAATTGTTTGTTTGGTGTGCTTGTGATTTGATGAGTGTTAGTGTCCATTATTCCTAAATGGTGTTCAATGTCTTGTCTTTCATCGTCGTTCATTGTACCAAATACCACTTCTACATTTCCTACAAAATTTACGAGTCCTCTTTCCTTTCTATGAGGTATTAATTTAGATACTTTGCTTTTGATAGTGTTTAATTGAAGCTGTAGTGTTGGTATTTCGTCTCTAAGTTGTGAGTTTTTAATATTAGTTTCTAGTTCATGGACAATATTTAATATTTCTGTTGGGTTAATTATATGCAGTATTGTGTCATATGTAGTTACGATATCAATGTCCTCCAAGTAAATTTCTGTGTAACCCATATTTGTGTTAATGCGTTTGACTGTCAGGTGAGTCCACGTTAGGCTGTGGAGTGTCAATAAGAGTAATGTCCTGAGGACCCACTTGACATTATAATTCTTTGCTGCAAATGCTCTTTTGTACAGCTGATGGTAAACCTCGTTGACGCCGAAACTTGATATTAACGCTGCTTTCATATCCTCCCATGAGGCGTTTGGTCCGAGTGTCCTGATTACGTCCGACGCTGGCCCCTGTATTTTATTTACTATGGTTCTCCTGAACACATATTCTTTTGCCGTTGGATTCTCGTTGAATAGTGGTAGTATTATGTCTACCTCTCGTATAAAAGACGCCAGGGCATATTCATCTCTGCCTGTGAATTGATGGATGCGTTGCGCATCTTTCATCAAATCGTTTAACGTAACGTTCATTTTATTGTTGTTGTTTTTATTTCTCTTTTAAGTTTTTAAGAGTTTCTTTTCAAGATTTTTCAAATTCTTCGGAATATTTTTCTTAGCACTTTAGTTCCTTTCCCTTTTTGATGATTCTTCAGAATCACTTAACTTCGAGTTCACTAAAATATTCTTTTCCTTTTCCGGATTCTTTAGAATCCTTTTTTTTCGATGATTCTTCAAAATAATTTCACTTCGATTTTTTTTTCGAGTTTATTTCTTTTTCAGGATTCTTAAGAGTCCTTTTTTTCGATGATTCTTCTGAATAACTGCAATTCGAATTTTTTTCGAGTTTACTTCTTTTTCAGGATTCTTTAGTCCTTTTTTATAATTTTTTTTCTAAAATTCTCTAGAATCCTTTTTTATCTTCTAGAATTCTTTAGAATCCTTGTTTTCACTTTGCGGTATCGCGGATTTTTAATGATTATATAGAATCATTTCGCGTCGATTCGGAATTTGAGTTTTCTTCTTTTTAAGGATTCTTTAGAGTCCTTTTTTTTCTAGAATCCTTTAGAATCCTTTTTTTCTAGAATTCTTTAAAATCCTTTTTTCACGTTACGGTTCTTTTTAATGATTCTTTAGAATCATTTCGCGTCCGACTGCGCCAATTACGTTGTCGTCCCGAGTATTAGAACTTAACTAACTATGCTATTTACACTTTTGGCTTATTTATACCTTCACTTGCTTTACTTTCAGGAAATACTGAATTCGCATAAAGAATTTACTTGCAAAATTGTCGAATGACATCGATTTTTAAAGAATGAAAATTTTAATTTTGCAAAAAAAAAATGTTGACGAAATTTCAATGAGCTTAACCCTTGCGGAAAGTGTCGAATTGCATTATTTTATGCAAGAAATCTTGAAACCTGAAAGGTCAAGAAACTTTGCTCAATGTTCTTGGAACTCAACTTGGACTTTTGAAAAATATAATAGAAAAACGTTTTATGGCTTATACTGAAATATGGTGGTAGTTGAAGGCTGAGGAGGTGACGGTTGTGACGTAACTCGCGCGCACACCAACAAGTGCTTGCTAATGTTAAAGCGAGACATATGTACGCCTATTGAGGGCATACGTTGGGCCAATAAACACTGGAATTAAATACATGTGCAAAATAACGAACGAAAACAACAACAAAAATTAAACGATTATGTATTTATGTGTGCATAAATGGAATAAAGTAAAAGACGTGAAAGTGTTTAGCATCAACATCAATAGTAAAATAAAATTAAAAAAAAAACACTGGGTAAACGGAAGGCCAAGCAATAGAAACTGTATTAAAATGTGGAGAAAAGTAAATAAATAAATTCATTAGCACTAAGTCAAATTTATTTTTTCTATGTCTGAGTGTGGCATAAAAGGTGTATGTATGTATGCGACGACCATTGAGAAATGGGGTAGAGACAAACACGCCCTAGAAAAAAAAGAAAATGCAGAAGATGAAGATAACTATGACCTTGATTTTTGACGAGAATAAATGACCAGCAATGGGTTAAAATACTATTGTACATATAATGGTCCCAAACACATATACTACATAAAAAATATTTTAAAATAAAACATAAAATATATTTTCAACAAAATATTAATTAAAAAAAAATATAAATTAAAAAAAGGAAATTAAAATTTAAAAATAAAAATAAAAAATAAAAATTAAAATTAAAACTAAAATTAAAATAGATTATAAATTAAAATCAAAATAAATAAAGTAAAGTGCGGGTGTTCGAAATTTACAGCTTAACTAATGGGAAAAAATAAAAATAAAAATACTAAAATAAGAAAAAAAAAATAAAATTGAAAAAATATAAAAATAAATTAAAAAAAAAAAAATACAAATAAAGAAATATAAAAAAAAATAAAAAAAAAAATATAAAAAAATAAAAAAATAAATATAAAAAAAAAAAATACAAATGAAAATAAAGTATAAATTAAAATTAAAATGAATAAAATGAAATAGGAAAAAAATATTGAACGATTTGAAATTAATTAAAATATATTAAATTAAAATATAAAAAAGTAAAATAAAAATAGTAAAAATAATAGTAAAATAAATTAAAAGTTAAAAAAAATTTATATAAAACATGAAATTAATTTTTTAATAATTTCACTCAACGCCAGTTTTATAGGTCAACGCCGCGCCATAGAATGAGGGCGTCCCGGTAGCGCCTTAACACTTAGCCGAGTTTTAAGTAACTTTTGTTAACGGTAAAAAAAGTCAGCAAGTCATCCAGAACCTCTTGATGTTTATGTATTATATATATGTGTGTGTTCAGTAGAAAAAAGATGTCGCGACACCTTTTCATGACACTTACAAAGCGCACAATGCACTGTACTATGTATGTATGTATGTATGTAACAAAATTTTGTGGACGCAATGGCGACTAATTGTTCGCTGACAGTACTCATAATAAATCAACACAGCTGACAGTTGTCACAATGGCGATAAACCGTTGAAGCCTCTGCCAGCGAAACCAAAAAAAATTGTGAATCCAGTTAAGAAAGCGTAGCAAACTCTCATACGAATATATAGGGTGTTTTTGATAGAGGTATAGAACTTTAAGTTGGCATTACTTTTCAAGATGTCGACCGATTTAACAGCTGTCAAGTGATTTATTCTCAGTTTGGTTTGGCAATTCATCATGAATAGACTCACGATCATCAGGTAAGGCGTAGATTCGTCGAATGGGCCCTAAACGAGATTACCGTTGTTCCCGATTTTCATAAGCGAATTTTGTTTAGCGATGAAGCGCACTTCTGGTTGAACGGCTACGTCAACAAACAAAACTGCCGCATTTGGAGTGAAGGTAATCCTCAAGTGTATGTTGAAACACCGTTACATCCAGAAAAACTGACTGTTTGGTGCGCTTTATGGGCTGTTGGTTATTTTCGAAATAAAATTGCACTATTTGCAAGCGTTTTTCAGGCGTGAGTCTATTCATGATGAATTGCCAAGCCAAACTGAGAATAAATCACTTGACAGTTGTTAAATCGGTCGCCATCTTGAAAAGTAATGCCAACTTAAAGTTCTATACCTTTATAAAAAACACCCTATATTAGAAATACACATAACGCAGGTTTGTCACTCAATCAGGTTACTGACGGTTGTTTTTATCCGTTAACAAATTTTCGGAGTGAGAGAGCGAAAGAAAAGCTAAATACTCGCATATATATGTAGATATAAAACTGCAATAACCAAATGAAAGATAAACTTCAGAAAAAATGTAGTCTAAAATCAAACACCAACGAACATAATCTTTCAAAAATACTTATATACATAGTGGTGAACCACATTAACAAATTATATAGTTATCTAGTAAGAAATGTTGTAGTAAGTCACAGTGAAGACTTACAAAAGTAAAAAAAAAAAAAGAAACATGTGGAGGAATTTTTTTGACGCCTTTATATGTGTTTTGACGGATTTTTGACTTAAAACATCGTAACTGAACGAATCAGATCAGTATATATTTTGGTGGATCTATCTCTTCTTCTAGTACTAGCATACTTCGGACCAAAGTTAATATGCCATTTTCATGCTAAAGAAAGCTTGTTGAGTGTTTTCTTTACTTTTTTATATTTGTTTCTAATTTTTTTTATTCTTCTTAATATTTTATTGCCTTTTTAACTTTTGTGTCATTTTATTTTATTGTATTATTTTATTTCTTTACTTTATTTTGATTTATTTATAATTTTAATTTTATTTTTATATTTATTTTAAATTCACTTTTATTACTTACTTTTACATTCACTTTTACTTTTGCTGTCACTTTTAATTTTTTATTTGTTTTTGTTTCTTGTATTTCGTTATATTTTGTTTATTTTTTGTATATTATTTTCTTTAATTTTATTTCTTTTATTTAATTTATGTTAATTTTTTTATATTTTTTATTTGTTGTATTTTATTTCTTTTAATTTAATTTTATTTTTTTGTCGTTTTTGTTTTATTTTTTATTTGTAGTATTTTATTTAATTTTTTTTATTTTCATTTTTGTGCTTTTATTTATTTATTTAATAAATAAAGAAGTCTGATGAGGAGATGTGGTGATCTTCGAAACAGCTGTCACTTTTACCAATTTTTCTTTGTTGTATAACAAAATATTCAATTAAAAAAAAAAACATTTTTTCTAACAAAAATGGGCCTTTGATACAGCTCATTTCCTTACAACCTTACAGCAGCATTTAAAAAAAACAGTCCTTCATTTTTTTTTTTTAATTTTGTCTACTTTTATATATATATGTGTATATTTTTGTAATTTTCGTTTAATTTTTTTTTATTTTTTTTATTTCTCTCTTAAAAATTTTTTCCTAAAAAAAACGTATTTTTTCATTTTTCTTATTTTTATTTTATTTTTTAATTGTTTTTAAATGTTTTCTCTTAATTTTTAATTTTTTTTTATTTAATTGAAATATTTTTATTTTTATTTTTATTTAATTTTTTAATTTATATTTATTTATTTTTTACATTTTTTTTAATTTTTTTCATTTTTTTTTTATTTTTATATTTTTAATTTTTTCTTTATTTTTTTTCTTCCTTTTTTAATTTTTTTAATTCTTTTTTTTTTTTTGATTCTTTAATTTTTTTAATTTTATTTTTATTTTTTTGTAAGTTTTTATTTTATTTTATAATTTCTTTTCATTTCACTTTTTCTTTTATATTTTTTATAATTTTTTTCACCGTTAACTAAAATCTGCTGGGAAATTTCGCTTTTAACCAGCAAATTATTTAAGTAAATTAAGCAAGTTTGGCTCACTGTATATATATATGTGTGTGTGTTTAACTGACTGATTTATTGGCTTTTTAACTTTGCACGTTGGGTGACTTTGATTTGCTTAACAATTTGCCAGTTATTTGGCTGATTGGTTAGCGGAGAATGCACAATTCAAGTATACATAACAACGTATGCTTGTTTGTTTGAGTGTCTTTGGAGCATTTTTCTTTCATTTCGTTCGCACTTAATTGCGTAGTTCATATAAATCGGAAAAAAAATTTTGTACCAAAACCGGTAAACAAAAGCCAAAAAGCAGATAAAAATAAAGGTGCGCAAAAAAAAAAAACCGAGAAATCGCTTGAAAACAAAGTACGTAAGTCAATGTATAAAATGCAATAAAAAAGAAGTTGGACCCAAAATTAACACATGAGATAAGTGGCAAAGGTAAACGCTTTTGAAGTAATTGTTAAATATGACTTTCAAAGTCAATCACACAAATTATGAATTTAAGCAAAGTTTGAGGCGTAAAAAATTGTGATTTCATTAATTACAGTCATTCGGCACAGGCTACCGTTCATTGTGACTTAACGTTTTTGTGGTTATGATTATAGATATATGTATGTATTGCGTGATATCTACCCATTCATTTTGAAGTATTAAGTCCACTACAGTTAAGAGCAAAACACCTTATGTGAAATGTTTATGAAGGACATTGATCAACTTTAGAATCAAATCAGGACCTTAAAAATATGGGGAGATAAAGTGGATGTTCAAATACCCAGATTAGCACACTGGAGTCAACAGCATAATAAAAATATGTTGCCGTACGCTCCGAAGAATCACAGAGAACCAATTTCACTGGTAGAAACTGAAGGTTGGTTTTGACTGCTTAGAATTCTAACAAAATGTATTGAATCCATTTTTGATTGATGGATTTCCGGTGTGTTCCAACCATTTGAGGGCAACTCCAATAGTTAAGGCTGCCCAGAACGTTATGTAACATAAAAAAGTTTAATTCGAACTGTAAATATATATATATATATACATATGTACATATACTTAGTAGGGACATAAATACTGTTACACACATTTTATGCTATAAAATAAAAAATAATGAATGTTTTTGGACCAATTGTTTTTACATATTTATTGATATATATTGTATACAAAAAAGCAGTATTCATTCGAAATGCCCGCCTTTTGCCTTCACGCACGCCTTAAGTCGGACTGGCCAATCATCAATAGCCGCACGCACCTGCTCCATTGGGAAATTGGCCACAGCACGAATCAAAGCTGTCTTAAGAGAATCAATGTTGGGGTATCTTTTGTGGCAAACCATGTCCTCTAAAACTGTCCACATTTGTCCAGAGGGCCACTCTTCAGAGGTAATGAATGCTGGTAAATTGTTTTGGAGTCAGATTTGGGTCGTTTTAGCTTTATGGGCCGGCGCAAAGTCCATGATTGGTTTTGGAACATGGAATGGTTAAGTGGTCTTACAACAGCTTCCAAACTTGGTAAACTTTGGCCGATGTTTTGACCCCTTGTTCGCAAAAATGCAAGTCAGTTACCCCATCATAAGAGACACCCCACCAAACCATCACCTTTTTCGACCCGTGGAATCAGTTCAGATGCTTCCTTAGACGACCGTGCATACACCCTATCATTTTGTTTATTAAAATTTTCCTGGACGGTAAAAATTTTTTCATTGGTAAACAAGATTTTTCTGTGCAAGTTATCAGCGTGCTCCACCAAAAGACGTTTGCATTTTACCACGCTATTTTTTTTCAAAGCTGCAGTCAACAAATGTCCGGTAAGGCGTTTGAAAGCACCAAGTCCCAAGTCTTTTTTAATAATTCGACTCATGGACTTTTGCGAAACATTCATCTCCCGGGCTATGATTTTCTGTTTTCGGAGCGGATTTCGCAGAATTCTTGCTTTGACAGCTTTGATGACTTGCGGCATTCGAACTATGCGTGGACGGCCCGACCGGTGGCGGTCCTTTATGTCCCCAGTCTCCTCAAACAGTTTTATGCACCGGTAGAAGAACATGCGACTAATGCCGAGCGGACGGAGTGTTTTGAAAATATCACCTTTTTTCATTTCACACTTAAAAAGCGCTATAACAGCGATACGGTTTTCATTATCTGACCATTCCATGTTGAAAACTCACACAATTTAGAATTCCCTATACAGACTAACGCTTTACAGGTTATATTTTAGAAATCATATGGAAATTATGTGGTATGCTCAATTCTTCCATTGAAATGCGTGTGTTTAATGTTGTAACAGTATTTATGTCCCTACCATGTATATATTTTTATGATGTAATATTTTTTTTTTAATATTTTTTTTTTTATATATTTATTATGAAGAAATAAGCATGATTTTTTCTGTGATTATTCTATACAAAATCACAATATATATAATTGTAAAATAATTATAAAATAATTATTCGCGTATATTAAATACAGAAGGGCATGCCATGGTTTTCTAACGATGATTTTTATATTTTCATAATACTCTTCTCTTATATACAAAAATAATAATAAGTCGTTGTTAACCTATAACTCGAGAACAGCTTCACCGAATTCAACAAAAATAATACGGGATATCTCGGCTTTGATGCAGATGTTTTCTATATTTCTAATTGGGGAAAATGGGCGTGGCAGCTATAATTTTAATAAAAATTCAAATCGTTTGTATGTCGTATTGTTACTAAATACCTCCTAAGCGGCTAAATCGATTTAGATAAAATTTTGTGTGTGTGTTCCAGAGAATTCGAGAATAGTTAAGTTTGTAATTCGGCAGTGTTGCCACCAGTTTTGAAATTGTTTATTTATCATATAAACGACTGAACGAAAATGGAAGAAAGGTTTGGGTTTACAATTCTGAAAATTACTAACTGTTCTGAAATTTGTATTAAAAAAAATGAAATAAATGAATTAAATAAAATATTACTATATAAATATCATAATGAAAATATTAAAAAAATACTGGAAATATATTTTTGAGCAGCATTGCCACCTGTTTCAAAAATTAATATACAAGAGTACTTAAGTAATAGTACTATTAAAGGGTGATCAATTTCGAGCTTTTCTAATTTTTTAAAGAAAAAAAAAAATCAGAAAATTCGAATACTGATCGGGGAATGTTTATTATCATTCGAAAAACATTCTTTGGCATTTATTTTTTAAGATTATCTCTTTCCATTGAGTTCAATTTTCGATGACTCGTTGGCCAATTGACCGGCCCAAAACGTGAAATTATCTGCTCACCGAAGTGTTCTCTCAATAAATCCATTGATTGATGCGATGTGTGGGAAGTGACGCCGTCTTGTTAAAACCAAACGTCGCGGAGATTACGAGCTTCAATTTCAGGCATCAAATAGTCGCTTATCATGGCGCTATAACGGTCGTCATTGACGGTTACGTTCTCACCGGCATCATTTTTGAAGAACCACACCAAACCATTGTTTTTTTGCATGAAATGGCAGCTCTTGAATCTCTTCAGGTTGCTCTTCGTCCCAAATGCGGCAATTTTGTTTGTTTACATAACCATTTAGCGTGCTGGACGTGGTCTATTCGGTCTAATATTATCCAATAATGAATGCTGGCCCTCAAGATGGGTGATAGTGTTGCGAATAGTACGCTCAGTGGCCGAATATGTTGACCATAAGTTGAGCGAAGCCCGCGAAACACATTCTTTACGGAACGTGAGTTTTCGTAATAAAGTTGAACGATTTGTAAACATTGTTCATGCGTAAGTCTTTCATTGATGAAATGCTAAATAATTCTGAACAAAAATAACATTATAGCTTGACAAGACTCACGCGTCATCTGTCCAAAAATGCTATTGAAAAAAGTGCCACTACTTGGATCACCCTTTACTACATGGGTATAAAGAGATTTCCAAAGCTTAATGGTGCGAAAATATTGAGGAGAGTTGTCATCTGTTTGAAAATTTTAATACATTTGAAAGGTTATGTTAAATTTCGAGATTATTAAAACATGTACTAAAATTTAAAAAAAAATTAATAAATAAAATAATTTTTTTAATAAAAAAAAAATTATCAAAATATAAAGAAATTAATTATGAAAATAAGTAATAAGCTGAACTGGAATAAATTAAGTTAAACTTAATTAAAATAAAGTGAAATTTAATGAATTTATACGAAATAAAATCAGGGATCGTAACCTTAATGATTATTTATTGTTTTTTATAATTTTGTTCAGTTGATAATAATTATTTTTTGAGTTTTACATAAACGCTCGGAAAATAATAATTATTATTGAAGGTGGAAAAAAATATCACTCAGTGCATTATTCTTTGATCATTATTTTGTTCGCCCAAAATATCGCTACTCGTGTTATCTGTTTTTTTTTACAGAAATTTTTGAAAAAATTTATATATGACTTTATAAAGTGATATTGAAAATGAGTTACCAAAGCGAAAGAAGCGAGCGAAAAAATATCGAACAAAGAAAATGATTATTTTCTATCAAAAAAGCAAAATAATAAAAATCAGGAAATATGAAATCACTTTAGATCTGAAAAGAGTACGCAAATGGAAACCTGGTGAAATTCTTTTGCTTAAGCGGCTTTCCTTTGTGCATGGTTTTTTTTTCTTTGAGGAACATACAAATAATCCTTACTTACTGTACCTGAATAAAATGAAATAAAATAAAATGACACAACACAAAATTGAATTAAATAAATATTAATAAATTTCACACTACTGTAATTCTTTCCCTTTACTATTATAAAAGAATCCGCCTAACTGTAGGCAACGTTTTGATTTTATAACCATATTCACTTCCTACGAAATTTATTGCCTACATTTAGGATGCTGTTACACGTTAACGCATTGACATTTGTTATGCGATAGCCTTTTAGACCAAATATTTTCTTATCCGTTATGGTACATTTGTCTATAAATTTTCATTTTTCCTAAAAAGTTCTGCTCAAACGCACACTTAGTTATTATTTTTACAAGTACATCCAACCTTTCTATTGAAAATAAGAAAGTTGACATTGAATAATGACAAAATCAAATTCGAATATGTAAAAAATCATCATTTTTCGTATGAAATTTAATGATAGCAAAATGTCGATTTTCTCATACTGCAGATCAGCAATAAGCACAGTGTGTGTGTAATAAGTAGATATGTAAATATGTTTGTGTCATACATTTGGAATTGCGTGTCAGAAATACACTGACGGTGTATGTAAGTGCACACTTAGGATTTCGCTGGAATAAACACTTAGGTACATACGAGTACATGCATATATTAATACTAACAAATGTACGTACCTATACGATTTGACATGTGTTTATATTAGGTACGAATATAAAGCTTATCTCTGCCTTTTAGCCTTGCACATTTCAATTTCGTAATCTTCCAATCATAATCAACAGACGGCTGGGCTGGGCTGTGAGTAGCGGTCATTGGCAAGATATTAAATAGGGTTATTCGTCTCCAGAAGGTAACCACTTCAGAGTGCTGACCAAAATACATGAGTACAGAATTTCATGTATTAACATAAGTACTTATGAATGTTTTCAACAACTGCAAATTGTATACACAGACGTCTAAGGTATTGCGAAGGAGGTGTTGATGTTGTGGTGTTGCCAAACTATTGAACAACTTGAGTGAGTGAGTCACGCGTCGTCATACCAATGCGCGTACTTTCGGTTTGGGGTCAATAACGTTCGCGGCGACAGTAAAAGCCAATTGCCTCACTAAAGCAACCGATAACTCGTTACTCGTTACATTGGAAGCGAAAGTAAACACAACCAGGCGCAGCAGCGTAAAATAAATAGGCGCGCAGAGGATCTGAAGCAATTTTAAAGCTTTTTTGGTTCAACAATTTTCAAGTTTCCCCGACATTATTTGCGAATTGCGTTTATGCTTAGCTTTTAAAGCTCCTTCTTTGTTGTTAATCTTTACATTATTAATTCTGTTTGCTAAGTTCTCATGCTTTTGTGTTTTGCGTATGAACAATTTACTTGTACATATTTATAAGTGTTGTATACATGCATACATTCATATATATATATTTTTGTGCTTGTTTATATTATTTCCATTTTTGCGGATTTTCAACCATTATTTACATAAACTTTTGTTTGTATTTCTCTATTGTTTGTAATTATTAATTGCACATTTGTTTCCACATATGTTCGCTTGAAGCTTTTAGCTCGCATATTTCTTTCTCGTGAAGTTCGCCGTGTTTTAAATCGAAGCTAAAGCGTCGTAATTTATTTCCTTTTTTTTAAATTTGTATATGCTTCAGTTGAAAGTCTAAGCTATGAGGCGCTCAGGTAAATTTTGAACTACTATCAAGGGTACTTTGTGTTGTAAATTTCTTATTGAGCGAAAAAATAAATCCATTTATATAATCCATACAGCGAATTTCATATCACGGCGAATTTGTATAAACAAATATATATGAAGTGCATTCAACAAAATGAAAAAAATAAAAATGCACTTAATGAAATTAAAATTATCTAGTAGTTCGCTACAATGTATGCAAGAATTAAAATCGTCGAAAAATGTAGTATATTATTTTTAATAAAACATTGAAACACGAAGGTTGCCTTTTATGTTTAATTATTCTCCATCAAGATCTTTACACTTTTTCAAGCTGCTACACTACACTATGATTGAGGTATCTCCAAAACATGTGTTTTGAACGCATCAACCGTCCCTTTGAATGTCGAAAAACGTTGATCTCTCAGTTAATTTTTTTAAAGAAAAAAAAAAGAATTCATTCGGAGTCAAGTCAGCAGTGTACAACGGAAGACTCATCTAATCGATGTTTTGAGTGCTCAAGAATGGCGTTGTTTCAGTTGATTTGTTGCTTTTCATGATATCTTGGAAGGCAACTCGCACAGAAAGAGTACCTGTGTGCCACTCAAAATGTAGTGTTCGGCGTTTTCTTACGATTGCAACATTTCAAAAAAAAAAAAAAAAAAAAAAAAAAACGCTTGGAAGTGCTTGCGAAAAAAACTTTTGCTGGTTGTTGGATTCAGCTCGTTTGGAAACACCCATACAGTCGACTGCTGTTTACTTTCGGGCTCATTTGCGCAAATCCACGATTTATCAACTGTCATGATGTCATATACGTATTTCTCTCGACCAATCCAACGTGAACTTGGGATCCAACGAGAACAAATTTTTTATACAATCAATTGTTCATACTACATTGGATGTATGTTGACTCCATTAATGCCTATAGTTGTCTCAATCTCACGCCCAGCATCACTAGTTCCCTGAACAACAACTGTTTTTCAACAACCTTCACAAAGTTCGCCTGGGAGCGATCTAAAACCTCGATTGAATTCACCAAACAATCGGGAAACACTGATCCCTGATGCAGCTTCATCACCAAAAAAGAATTAAGTTATCGGTGTATTGTTGTTCGGGATTTAACTCCATTTTTTGGCCGAGATGATATTTTAAGTTACTGTAAACAATGCAAATAGCGTTTGACAAATAGTGTTTGACAAATCTGTCACTTATTTCATTTTTAACGAAAAAATGATAAATTATTTTAGTAAATAAATTTAAATCGCCTTAAATATTATCTATTTTGAGTATTTCTGAGACTTAAACTAAATTAAAGAAAAATCGTTAATTTTTACTTTAGTGGGACTTGTACCAAGAGCCAAAGAGAATTGATTTTAAAATGTAGGAATGAGGGAAAATCATAAACTGATTTTCCAATGTATATCTCATGACATGATATCAAATGCAACAAATATTTGAGAGAAACTTGAAAATTGGTTGGAAAAATTAAAGCCTCCCCCGTAGATAATCGCAATATCAAGTTGAATCTTGCAGTAAGTAATATGAGTGTGATATATAATGACGAAATATTATGTGGTTGACATGTTCAAAATAGTTTTATTTTGGTACTGTCTCGAAAGAGTATGTTCGACGTCCCTATACAACTGCATGCTAACCGAAGTACACCATGATAACATGCAGTACTGAAGAGATGCCTCTAAGAAGGGTTTTCCAGCAGGATAATGACCTTATATGTAGCAGGCGAAAGGCTAAGGAATGGCTTCGCGCCAATGAAATTAAGGTCGTGAACAGGGTAGCATAGTTTCCCTTGACTTCAATCCAAAAAAAAAAAAACTTCCTTAGCTGTTCATTATGCGAAACCATTCAATAATAATCAGTTTTGCGAAGTTGCCCAAAAAACCCTAGATTCGATGCTTTGCCGTTGCACAGCAGCTCTAGAAGAAATTATTGGCTTAACCTTTATACATGGCTTCTGTTGGTTTAAAACTTTTTAATTAATAATTAAATTTCATTTCCAAGAAAAAGCTCCTACTGCCTAATTTAATGCTAATGTTGAATTATTTATATTATTCATAATTTTTTTTTGTCATTTTAATTTCGATTGGGTATATTATTTTGATGTTTTATATAGTAATATCGTTAAAATAAAAAAATAACGTTTAGAACGTTTAGATCTAATTCGCGAGTTTCTGCTATTTTCATTTCCGCGGCTACATGTATGTATGTATGTATTTACAGTGAGTGTTATAATCCTCTTTATGCTCATAAGTTCAAGGCCAGTTAGAGATTCAAATTGGGAGCATACATATACATATACATATTTACGTATGTACATATATAAGTATATGTATATATATAGCCATTCAACCAGAAGTGCGCTTCATCGCTAAACATCGCTAAAATGGACGTAGTGCGCGATACGTTTTCCGCACAGAACCATTATTTTCGAAATAAAATTGCACTATTTGCAAGCGTTGTTCAGGCGTGAGTCTATTCATGATGAATTGCCAAACCAAACTGAGAAGAAATCACTTGACAGCTGTTAAATTGGTCGCCATCTTGAAAAGTAATGCCAACTTAAAGTTCTATACCTCTATAAAAAACACCCTATATTTCTGAAAGATTGTGTCCGTTGGCATTTGATTTTAGACTACATTTCTTTCTGAAGTTTATCTTTCATTTGGTTATTGCAGTTTTATATCTACATATATATGCGAGTATTTAGCTCTTTTTTCGCTCTCTCACTCCGAAAGTTTGTTAACGGATAAAAACAACCGTCAGTAACCTGATTGAGTGACAAACCTGCGTTATGTGTATTTATAATATATTCGTATGTGTGTTTTTGCTACGCTTCTGGATTCACAATTATTTTTTTTTTTGGTTTCGCTGGCAGAGGCTTCGACGGTTTATCGCCATTGTGACAACTGTCAGCTGTGTTGATTTATTATGAGTACTGTCAGCGAACAATTAGTCGCCATTGCGTCCACAAAATTTTGCTACATACATAAATACATACATAGTACAGTGCATTGTGCGCTTTGTAAGTGTCATGAAAAGGTGTTGCGACATCTTTTTTCTACTGAACACACACATATATATAATATATAAACATCAAGAGGTTCTGGATGACTTGCTGATTTTTTTTTTACCGTTAACAAAAGTTACTTAAAACTCGGCTAAGTGTTAAGGCGCTGCCTGGACGCCCTCATTCTATGGCGCGGCGTTGACCTATAAAACTGGCGTTGAGTGAAATTATTAAAAAATTAATTTCATGTTTTATATAAATTTTTTTTAACTTTTAATTTATTTTACTATTATTTTTACTATTTTTATTTTACTTTTTTATATTTTAATTTAATATATTTTAATTAATTTCAAATCGTTCAATATTTTTTTCCGATTTCATTTTATTCATTTTAATTTTAATTTATACTTTATTTTCATTTGTATTTTTATTTTTTTAAAATTTATTTATTTATTTATTTATTTATTTTTTTTTTTTATTTTTTTTATTTTTTTATTTTTTTATATTTTTTATATTTCTTTATTTGTATTTTTTTTTTAAAATTTATTTTTATATTTTTTTTATTTTATTTTATTTTTCTTATTTTAGAATTTTTATTTTTATTTTTTTCCCATTAGTTAAGCTGTAAATTTCGAACACCCGCACTTCACTTTATTTATTTTGATTTTAATTTATAATCTATTTTAATTTTAGTTTTAATTTTAATTTTTATTTTTTATTTTTATTTTTAAATTTTAATTTCCTTTTTTTAATTTATATTTTTTTTAATTAATATTTTGTTTAAAATATATTTTATGTTTTATTTTAAAATATTTTTTATGTAGTATATGTGTTTGGGACCATTATATGTACAATAGTATTTTAACCCATTGCTGGTCATTCATTCTCGTCAAAAATCAAGGCCATAGTTATCTTCATCTTCTGCATTTTCTTTTCTTTTTCTAGGGCGTGTTTGTCTCTACCCCATTTCTCAATGATCGTCGCATACATACATACACCTTTTATGCCACACTCAGGCATAGAAAAAATAAATTTGACTTAGTGCTAATGAATTTATTTATTTACTTTTCTCCACATTTTAATACAGTTTCTATTGCTTGGCCTTCCGTTTACCCAGTGTTTTTTTTTTTAATTTTATTTTGCTATTGATGTTGATGCTAAACACTTTCACGTCTTTTACTTTATTCCATTTATGCACACATAAATACATAATCGTTTAATTTGTGTTGTTGTTTTCGTTCGTTATTTTGCACATGTATTTAATTCCAGTGTTTATTGGCCCAACGTATGCCCTCAATAGGCGTACATATGTCTCGCTTTAACATTAGCAAGCACTTGTTGGTGTGCGCGCGAGTTACGTCACAACCGTCACCTCCTCAGCCTTCAACTACCACCATATTTCAGTATAAGCCATAAAACGTTTTTCTATTATATTTTTCAAAAGTCCAAGTTGAGTTCCAAGAACATTGAGCAAAGTTTCTTGACCTTTCAGGTTTCAAGATTTCTTGCATAAAATAATGCAATTCGACACTTTCGGCAAAGGTTAAGCTCATTGAAATTTCGTCATTTTTTTTTTTTGCAAAATTAAAATTTTCATTCTTTAAAAATCGATGTCATTCGACAATTTTGCAAGTAAATTCTTTGTGCGAATTCAGTATTTCCTGGAAGTAAAGCAAGTGAAGGTATAAATAAGCCAGAAGTGTAAATAGCACAGTTAATTAAGTTCTAATACTCGGGACGACAACGTAATTGGCGCAGTCGGACGCGAAATGATTCTAAAGAATCATTAAAAAGAACAGTAACGTGAAAAATAGGATTTTAAAGAATTCTAGAAAAAAAGGATTCTAAAGGATTCTAGAAAAAAAGGACTCTAAAGAATCCTTAAAGAGAAGAAAACTCAAATTCCGAATCGACGCGAAATGATTCTATAGAATCATTAAAAATCCGCGATACCGCAAAGTGAAAACAAGGATTCTAAAGAATTCTAGAAGATAAAAAAGGATTCTAGAGAATTTTAGAAAAAAAATTTCGAAGTGAAGTTATTCCGAAGAGTCATCAAAAAAAAGAATTAAGGAATCCTGAAAAAAAATAAACTCGAAAAAAAAATCGAAGTGAAATTATTGTGAAGAATCATCAAAGAAATAAAAGGAACTAAAGTGATAAGACAAAGATTCCGAAGAATATGAAAATTTTTGAAAAGAAACTCTTAAAAACTTAAAAGAGAAATAAAAACAACAACATTAAAATGAACGTTACGTTAAACGATTTGATGAAAGATGCGCAACACATCCATCAATTCACAGGCAGAGATGAATATGCCCTGGCGTCTTTTATACGAGAGGTAGACATAATACTACCACTATTCAACGAGAATCCAACGGCAAAAGAATATGTGTTCAGGAGAACCATAGTAAATAAAATACAGGGGCCAGCGTCGGACGTAATCAGGACACTCGGACCAAACGCCTCATGGGAGGATATGAAAGCAGCGTTAATATCAAGTTTCGGCGTCAACGAGGGTTACCATCAGCTGTACAAAAGAGCATTTGCAGCAAAGAATTATAATGTCAAGTGGATCCTCAGGACACTACTCTTATTGACACTCCACAGCCTAGCGTGGACTCACCTGACAGTCAAACGCATTAACACAAATATGGGTTACACAGAAATTTACTTGGAGGACATTGATGTCGTAACTACATATGACACAATACTGCATATAATTAACCCAACAGAAATATTAAGTATTGTCCATGAACTAGAAACTAATATTAAAAACTCACAACTTAGAGACGAAATACCAACACTACAGCTTCAATTAAACACTATCAAAAGCAAAGTATCTAAATTAATACCTCATAGAAAGGAAAGAGGACTCGTAAATTTTGTAGGAAATGTAGAAGTGGTATTTGGTACAATGAACGACGATGAAAGACAAGACATTGAACACCATTTAGGAATAATGGACACTAACACTCATCAAATCACAAGCACACCAAACAAACAATTCACAATCAATAATCACTTCAATAATACCTTCAAAAAGTTAAAAGATATGATCACAGCTGATAGGGACATTCTAACTACAAAAATTAACACAATAAGTGAACAGAATTCGGAAATAGAAAAACACATTACACTTACTGACTTTAAATTAAGACTAAAAATATTACAAGATAACATCGAACAGATACAAAACATGATTGCAGCTTCGCAACACAAAACACTTTACAGTACGGTATTCACAAATGAAGAGATTACCCAGTACAATATTGACAAACACAAACTACAACATGTAAAATTAGCTACATTAACTGACGATCACAATAATATTATTTTCGTAATTAAAATTCCTAAAGACATAGTAACTACACAAAAATCATTAATAGCCCCACTAGGAGATGAAAATCATAGAGAGTTAATGTTCGAACCCTTGGAAATTCTAACATATGATAAAAAAATGTATAATTTTGAAAAAAATAAAGAATTAAAAAGCCTGTCACTTTGGAAAAATTGCGATACAAAAACAAATTGTACAAAAATCTTTAATAACGCATCAGAAATAGCAGAAATCCAAAAAGGCATAATTATTCCAAAAAATCAAGAAAGTCCAAAAGTTTCTAATAATTGCAATGGACTAAAAGTAACTATATCAGGAAATAATTTAATTAACTTTAATAATTGTTCAATTCAAATACAAAATATCACCTACACAAATCCATGGAAGGAATTTAAACAATCAATTACAATAAACAATTATTTTTGATGATATAATTTTGGACGAAATGAGCAATATAGACCATCAATTGCATATCTGTATCTTTAATAATAATTTTCACTTATGCAACACTTGCTATAATTATGAAGGAAAAGCAACATAAAATATAGAATTTTATATGCAAAGACTTAGGAGAGTCTTTTTTCCAAGGAGGAAGGAGTTACGTCACAACCGTCACCTCCTCAGCCTTCAACTACCACCATATTTCAGTATAAGCCATAAAACGTTTTTCTATTATATTTTTCAAAAGTCCAAGTTGAGTTCCAAGAACATTGAGCAAAGTTTCTTGACCTTTCAGGTTTCAAGATTTTTTGCATAAAATAATGCAACTCGACACTTTCGGCAAAGCTTAAGCTCATTGACATTTCGTCAACATTTTTTTGCAAAATAAACATTTTCATTTTAATTCTTTCAATTCAACAATCTTGCAAAATCAATGTCATTCGACAATTTTTCAAGTAAATTCTTTATGCGAATTCAGTATTTCCTGAAAGTAAAGCAAGTGAAGCTATAAATAAGCCAAAAGTGTAAATAGCATAGTTAGTTAAGTTCTAGTCTTAAGAGTTTAAAGATATGAATAAAAATATTAAAAGCAAATAAATTTATTTATTTATTTAATACTCGGGATGACAACGTAATTCGTGTGTGGGTATGTGCGCAAGTGATTTGTAATACAATAAATGAATTAATAAATATGTTTATAGTTATAAACTCTACTTTAATAAACAAAAATTCATATTACATTGCTCAAACATTTGTATAATATAGTATGTGTTTTTTTAGTAAAAAAAAAAAAAAAATCATTCAAAGTATTGTCCGTCAGCAGACTTTGCCGATTTCTCTGGTAATTTTCGAATACCATCTCTACAAAATGAATCCTCTCTGTCCTCGATCCAATCATTGACACATTTTTCGATTTCTTAAAAAGAACCCAAATCGTGTTGCATCGCCGAAAGAACCAATAATAGGAAAGAGTAAGGTCTGGAGAATACGACGGGTGGGGTAAGAACTTCCATTTCAGCATTTCCAGACGTGGGGATTTACAAAATCATCTTGTCGTGCCTTTCAGTAGTTTCTGGCAGTTTTTCTCGCAATGCACGGCCAAAACGCATTAGTTATAGTCGATAACGTTTAGAATCAAGTTTCGTCTGGTGTTAGCGGTTCGTAGTACACCACACCCGTGTGGTCCCACCATATGCAGAGCCACCATATGACCTTTGAATCGTGAATGTTTTCACTGCCGTCGATGTAGACGATGTTGGAACGCGGTTACCAGGCTTGGTATAATATTTTTTCTTCTTAGGTTTGTCCTAGTAAATCCACTTTAAATCTCCAATCTTTCAAAAAGCAGTTTTTAGATGCTTTCGACGCTTCGTGCTCACGCACCGTTGTGAACTCTTAGCTGAGGTTGAGAAATGACCGGACTTTTAAAATTTTTGAACTGTACTTCACAAAGGGCCGTTAATATCAGAAGTCGCTGACAAGGACTATATTGACTTTTGAAATATATTATCCTTCTTTTGCGTCAAAACACGCTGAAGCACTTTTAAGCATCTATTGAACTCATGTTTTAAGGTCGGTGAACGAAACCTCTGCCAATCTCTACTAAGTTGTCTCTTCTTGAAGTTTGTGAATTTATTTGTTAAAATTTGGTGCAATTCATTGAAAACTGGGATTGACTTATCGTCTGATCACTCGTCATGTTTATGTTTTACTTATGCTCTATTGGTACCACAATAGCTCCAAAGTCAATCAGATCTGGACTTTTATATAGATCGGTTGGCCAGTATGTAGGCTGTTCGGTAGGTATAACATCAAATCCATTAATTTGAATGGCTGCATAAACTTCTAACCTTTGAAGATATTAGAATAGATCCCCAGAAAGAATGTTTTGCATTGTAATCACCCGCTGCTACAAACCTTTTACCCAGTTTAGAGAAAAAAGCTCAGCAAATTGAAGTAACCCTTTTAAGACTTGGACGTATGGAACGAAATTGGTTTGAGAAAAAATGTTTTCAGTGGTGTATACAATTGCCCGAAGTTGAGGAGTGGAGATATTGTTTGATAACGTCTAGTATGGACAAAATCTTAGCAATTATAACCCTGAACAGGATCCACGCGCTTATGTAGTTCCTCTACGGAAATACGATGATGGAAAATATATCGCAATTTATGAATAGTATGAACTTTTACCTACATTTTGAGCTGAAAATGTGGTTCAGTATCCACCGTAAACATTGGCTGAAATGTGTTTGCTTTATTTCTAATGTTAAATACATTTCTTGCCTTGAAACTACAGGCTGTATTTTGAAAACATTTCTTGACGGTTGAATCTTCAGTCTCTGAAGTCGGAAAAGGGAGGAGAGATCATATTTCGTTGTTGTAATTATGGAATGGTTAGTAGTTAAAAACAGCCTAAATGTAGGCAACGCTTAGCTGCTGTGGATTAAAAAAAACTAAAATGTTTGAAATACCAAAAAAAACTGGACAAAAATAGCATGACAGCGTGACACGACTCACGCGTGATCTGTCAAAAAAAGGCTATTGAAAAAAGTACCCCTACTTGGATCTCCATTTATAAAATAATTCTAGCCAAACACCAGGCTGCCGCTAGTTTAATTTCCTTTGATTTACAATTAATTCAATATTTTGTTGTTCAAAATTTCTGTAATATAATTTTTCATAGTATTCGCTCAATTTTTTCTCATTTCATTCTATGGCGCTTGGTCATTACACCATCAAATTTTCAAGGATAAATCCCTATTTTAAATACCTTGCCAATGAGCCGATAAATATAACATTAGATGGTTGTCACCTTCCTTCATAAAATTCTATTATCTTTTGCTTTGTATTTATTTTACTTAAATTTTCAAATTAAAATTGGTTTTATATAAAAAAAAATTATATTTTTTTACTTAATCAATCTTTTCATCTCACTTAAATTGTATTTCCTTAATTTTATGTTTTCAGGCGGATGATAAATCACTACTTGCGCGTTTCTACCATGCAGATCGTTCACTCACAGCCGTTGCCAGCGAATTGGATAGCTTCGATGGGCGCGCAGAGCCAGATCGATGTTCACGTTTGGTCAGCCGGCTGCGTCAGGGGCAGGTAGTATATTCGTTTTTATACAAATATCACATGAATAAATATTAATTACTATATTTTCGCTTATTTCGTTCTTCTCTTATAATCTGCTATCATGATTATGATCAACGCTCGATCGGTACTGAAGGACAAAGTACTTTCCATTACAAATTTAATAATGGAAGAGCTACTTGGAGACGAACGCCACCCACGTGCATTTCGTGCGAAATTTCCCGAAGAAGTACTCCAGGATAATCTCGCCGGTCAATTGTGGTTCGGCGCAGAATGCCTCGCCGCCGGCTCATCGATAATGCATCGCGAGCAGGAGAGCAAAGAGATGCGCCCTTTGGCACAGGCGGTGACAAAGAGTTTGGGTAATGTGCGCAGCTTGTTGCGTGATCAGTGCCTTCGGAATAATGTGCCGAATAGTAAAACATTACATTTGGATATTAACGATTCGAGCACAGAGCAGCTGTATGAGAGTCTGAAGATATTCGATCGTCTCTTTGCCGAATTCGAGCTGCGTTATGTCAGTGCGATGGTGCAGGTGAAAACCAAGGAGGAATATGAGATGCAGGAACTGATATGTGTGCTCTTCTCCGAGACGCTGCAACGTGCACTTAAATTGGGCTTGATCGATCAGGAAAAGGTGGACACATTCGATCCGGCTTTGATGTTCTCCATTCCACGTTTAGCCATTATCACTGGCTTGGTCGTTTTTCCAAAGGGACCGCTGAATATGGACATGGCCGCGGATCAGCTATCGGAAATGTTTCGGCCCTTTCGCACAATACTCATAAAAATACGCTATCTGTTGCGTACTTTAACTACAAGTGAGCTACAGCAGTTGGAGAAGTTGCTCTGCACCAACGAGGATATCCAGCTAAATGTAAGTTTGAGACGTCGGGTATTATATCTTTTATGTGTATAATAATTTGTAATAAAATATGCACTCACACGTTCTATTTTTTTTCCTCCATCAGCTGCCCGTCGGTGCCAGTAGTATTGAGGCGCCGACTGATGATCAACAGAACAATAATAGCACCAGCAGCCCCATTGCGGCCATCACATATAATACTGCCGACAGTACAGCTGTGGAAACAACAACACCAGCAGTGGAACAACGAAACAATAACTTAAGTACCACCTTACCCAGCGCTGCTACTTGGGAGACTCAAGTTCCTACCCCTAATTCCAGCACACTGAGTTCAAATGATCCTGGAGGTGTTGTTGGTAGCGCCTGTGCGTTCAATAAACGTAAACGTCATTCCTTATCGTCAGCATCGGGCGCAAGCTCTGTGATTTCCTCACCCGCCGTTTCACCAACTCCATCACATTCTATCGCGTCTACTACGTCCGCCGTCAGCAATAGCTCGACTACCTCACCGGCAGACTGGACCGATGATGATATCGAAGACGATGAAGTAGATGACGACGATGACATGCTCGTCAATACAGATGAGCCTGCTGATAACACCGATGACGATGAGTCCGACGATGAAGTTGTGATTGGCGATTGTGAGAACGAAGATATGGTGTCTGCCGATTGCGCCACCGGCTATCTCATTCCAAATACGAATTTCGGCAATCTTCTACAGCCGCAAGAAGTTCCTTTGACGGGTAATTTTATTGCCAGTGAAGACGATGCTTCCAGTAACGCCAATGCGGAGGCTGACGACGAAGAAGACGAGCATATCTACTCAGACGTGCCCACTACGAGTGCGGCGCTAAGGCGTCTACATCTGAGCAGTCAAACTGCAGAGATGTCTGTAGATAGTAAGGATAAAACGAAAATAATTGCAGCCGCAACTGCGATATTAACAACAGCAACAACGCCCTCACCAAAGTCATCTCCTTCACAAGGCAGCAGTGAGAACCTTTCCAGCGCCAATTGTAGTTTAACAGAGCAAGTCTCTGCATGCAGCTGTGAGCCCACAACATCGCTCTCTTCATCCTCCACGTCACCACAGAGTAATAAAAGCACAGGTAGTGGGAAACAGGCAACACAACGGCATTGCAGTAGTCATAACCATCGACATCATCATCATGAACATAGCTGTACTACTTCACACAACCATCACAACCCCCAAAGTCGTCATCAACCTCATCGTAACCACCATCACCACCATCATCATCACCATCACCATCATCGGCATAATCGTGGCCGCAATGAAAACGCAACGAAGGCGAAAAACAGTGAGGATTGTGTCGGTTATGATGTTTCAACAGAGCAACCACAGCCGGTGGCTAGTCCTGGTGAGACGAATGAAATCAAAAAGGCAAGTCACAATAGTCAAACCTCTAGTGCAGCCAGCAGCGCAACATCTTCGTTGTCGGAGGCCGTCGTGGATCCGCTCCAACATCCCAACGAAGTAAATCCGGCCGTAAAGGTCGCCACGCGTAAGCGATTCAAGTAAGTAACCGCTATTTTATTTGGTTTAGTCACAATTGAACTTTTCTTTCCTCCATTTTCTTACAGAAGTATCGAAAATCTATTGCATCGCCTCTTCGTGTGCATTGCCGGTGTGGCTGATCAACTACAGACGAATTTTGCAGCTGATTTACGCCAAATACTACGCAGTGTCTTTCTCATGAACATGTCGCCGGCTCAGGAAGAGCTAGACATACCCGAAAAACCAAAGGAATCGGAACTTTTTGAGTTCCGCGCTTCCGAACAAGATGTGATACAGGAGAATGCCGGCTCCAACCAGAGCATTTACTCCGCTGAGGAAGTCAATCCCGAGCTGGATAGTGTGTTCCACAATAATAGTGGTGGGGGCGGCAGCAATAGCAGCAGCAGCAACAGCATTAGCGGCAACGGTATTACTACACGGCATTCTCTTGGTGGCGCCATACAGCGTGGCAACACCATAGATTTGGCTGATCCGAATGCTACCATGTCCGAGGGCACGACAAGTCGCGTGCACGTCTGCCGTAGTCGCAGTTTGGGTGATCAAGATCATCGTGATATAAGCAGCTCAACAACTGCCACAACGTCCGGCACAACAACAGTTGGCGGACAGAGTAGTCGCCTAAGCGCATATATAAGTGGTCAGCGACAAAGACGAAACCGTAATGATTCAATAGGCAGCTCATCGCCCATATCATCGTCAACCTCAACTTCCTCTGCCTCATCTGAAAATAATTCGCCTGTAAGTCAGCGAGCCACCACAATACCAAACAACAGTAGCAGCAGCAGTAGCAGCAGTAGCAGCAGCAGCAATAACAATGCGCACAATAATAACAACACAGCTACATTAACAAGATCCTCACCACCGTCCGCCGTCACACTCACCACCAACAATGCCACCGCTGCCGCTAATATACGCAATGTCAGTGTGAGTGCACGTCTCTCACCACCCGCGTGGGTACCAGACGATAAGGCGCCACGTTGCATGGCCTGTCGCACACAGTTCACAGCATTCCGGCGTCGTCATCACTGTCGTAATTGTGGTGGCGTATTCTGTGGCGTGTGTTCCAATGCCTCGGCACCATTGCCAAAATATGGACTGACAAAGGCAGTGCGCGTGTGCCGTGATTGTTATGTACGTGAGATGCGTTCTAATGCGACAACAACAACAATGCCAACAACTGCTGGTAGCAGCAGGAATGTGCGCAACGCCGCCAACATATCACCGCGTACGAGTGCAGCGGCAGCTACGGCTGGTGGCTCGTAGAAGCGTGACATGGCGGTGAGGCGGTGGTGTGCGTTGGGTTGCGGCAAAGCAGCTGACAAGCACTGAATATAAAAAAAAAAGATGATTAATTTACTGATTGCTGCATTTAACTGGCATGCCCGCGTATTTATGCAGCATTTTTAGACTACATACGTTTTTCCAATATTTTTTTTTATATTTAATTATATAAATAATTACGTAAATGTACACAGTATGAGTGTGTAACGAATGAATTGTATTGGACTTTAAAGTTAACGACAATTACAACATTATGTTTGTTGTAAGCCACAAGTAATTTTTAATAATTATGATTATTTCTTAAGTAATTCTAGTAATTATTTCAAAAATAACCCCCAAATAGTACGTTGACAACATCCACATGAACTCTTACTATCATAACAACAGAGAATGATTTGCAAAAAGTTTGCTTAAGGGCGTGTTATTCTGTGATTAAATTATTTTTATTTAAAGCTTACATAGTGTTCCGATCTGTTGTTGACTTTGTATGAACCCTTTGAGCATAAATATAAGAGAATTGACAGCGGTAAAAATAGAATTTTCCAAAGTATAAATTGTACATTGAAAATTTCAGTGCATTTAGTATAGAAAAAAAATCAAATTTTGTAAAATTGCTTTAAATTCGTTTAAAATAAATATTTATAAATGTAAATGAAAGCATTTTTGCTCAATATTTAGATTTACAATATATTAAAACACGCTTAATAATTATTTTCTTAAAAGGACCATGAGCTGGGTTTTGCTTTTGTATTGATATATGAGGGGAAGATTATTAATAAAAATATATAATCTTGCTATTGTTTGTAAACATTTTACAAGCTATCTAATATATGTTAATTTGTAAAACCTAAAGAGTCGTGCGCTACCATTAAATATTAGAGAATTTCGAAGTGAAGTAAAAAATAAAAGCACTTTTTGTTACATTTCTAGGGGATCAATGAGTGTTAGTAATATTTTAAATAATGAAAGCGTTTGAAGGCCTTTTTGGAGCACACAATTTTTCCATGTACGGGTTTAGATATATTATGTAAATCAAATGTTTTTAAAAAAATTGGAATTTTTTTATATTTTTTTTTTTAAACAAAAGTATTACGAAAAACTATATGAAATGCGCAGAATAAGACAGTTTAAATAATTTTCTAAATGTAAATTAAACAATTAAATAATAAAAAAACCTAATTTGCAAAGTTTAAAAATTTAAAAAAATTAAATCAAAGTAAATTTTATGTACAGATCTACATGTGATAATCAGTGTTTAATTGTATATTTATTTATTTATGGAAAATCATACAACAAAGTTATTCTAAGGTAAAATTAAAAAAAATTCCACAAATTCAACTGCAGTCGTTGCCGCTATGTACGCTTTGCTACAGATAAAACGAGTTTTTCTCTATATTTGTTGCATAAATGACCACAACCTTATAGCAAAAATTTTTTTTTACAAATTTGATTTTTCTTTAATTTGTTTAATAAATTTATAATTTTTTTTTTTTTTTTTTAATTTTTTTTTTATTATTTTATTCATTTAATATTTTTTTCATAAATTTTTTTTTTAAATAGTGAAATTTCAATTTAAACTATTAATAAAGTTTTGTATTGTAGATGAATGCGAAAAGAAGTTATTAAATTACCACAGCGCATGTATGTATGTACCACTTAGAATTTGGTATATTTTTGTAAAACTTAGTATTTAATACAAAATGATTGCAAAAAACTATAACTAATATAAAAAAAAAGAAAAATGAAAAAAAAGAAAAAAAAACAGATATGAATGAATAACAGATGTATATACGTATACAACTCTCTTAGTTTCGTAGTAATAAGAGACTTTTGTATTGTATTTTTTTTTTAAGAAAAAGGGAATGAAGATAATTTAGTTTTTAAATAACTTCAATAAAAAAAAAAATTAAAAAATTAAAAAAAAAATCAAAGAAAAAAAAATTAAGAAAAATTAAAATTAATGCAAAACACTTACCCAAAAACCGTTTTGTATTGCTGAACTGTGTTTTTTATGCGTAGTCTGATGGCGAGTTGAAGCGAGTGTGAAACTATAGTGAAGTAACGAAATAGCGAAATTAGCAATTTAAGTTGTCATTTGCGTTTTTGTTTTGTTTGTTTTATGTGTAAAAAATTGTAAAAAAAAACAGTTCTTTTTTTACATTTATTAGCATTTAACAATGGTTTAACTTTGATTATATTTTGTTTTTGTATTATCGTATTATAAATAATATGTACGTATGCAATGCTGTCGTGTCTTAGTAATTGTATGTAAATTTACATTTTGTTACATACTTAATATATATTTTCCATATTTTTTTTTCGTTAAACTAATACTATACAATTGTTTGTTTTACTTTTATTAAGTAATATTAATGTTTTATTATTAAAGTAGACCTTAAATGATTGCACTTCAGTGAGAATTTTTTTTTGCTTTACTTTCAATTTCTTTAAATTAGTAACTGCTAATGTCAACTGTGAATAACTAACAATTTTGTGCATTTTTCGTAAGTTTTTATGTATACGGAAAGAGCAAAATGCTGGAAAAAAATGTGAAATTGCCGAAATCAGCTGCTACTAAATAAATTGAAAAATTTCATATACTTTTTATTATATTGAACGAATGTATTTACAATGAAAAATATATATACATACATATATATAAAGGAAAGAAAAATAAAAAAATATTACAATTGCTGAAAAGAATTTCTTCCTTTGAACATACGATAATGGATAATTTTGTGATTTATTCTCTGTTTATTTTCAATTAATTTTAATTTTACATTAAAAAAAATATTTTTTAAATTAAGTAAAAGAGGAACTTAACGATTTCTCATATACATATTATTATTTCAATGCTAATGGTGAATCGAAAAGATATAAATTGTTTAAAAAAAAATAATTATATAAATAAATAATTATATACTTACTATACATATATTATACACAAAATTGTATGATAAAAAATTCGGTTGTTTTATTTAAATATTTACAAAAGGCCAATAATTCAGCTGCTGTAAATGAAGATATCGAGATATCAACTCATTAGCAAAATTCAAGTTCAAATTGAAATGTAGTCAAAGGATTTCGATTATTATGCTATCAGAGGAAGCTTTCTAGCATTTAGTACCCAACTTTCGTGTGGAAAAGTGTTATCGAGCAGCTACTTTTGTATACTCAATGGTATATGAAAATATCGATTACTTCAAATATGCGAAACCTTTAAAAGTGCTTTTCAATAGCGCATTAATATATACATATTACGGACGATGAGTTCCAGTCGTTTTTGCAAATGGTTTGAGAATTAATTTGGACGTGTTACCATCTTAGCACTCAGCGACCAAAATATCACATCTGGCTCTTCTTTCTGAAGGAGCTAGAGAGTTTTTTTTTGTATTGATTCATTTTAAACTCACAGTGAATTGATTCATCAAAGTGGAAGAGGTGCGCGAGCTATTTTAGCCGATAATTTTTACTGCGCCATTCGGTTGACAAAACGAAAAGACAAGTAACCCGCCGTCTGTGCAAACTGCCAAATGCCAGCGCGACGCTTGATGTCTCCAAGGAAGAGGGGTCTATTGTTAAGGCGAAAGCCTCCAAATCCATCGGCCCCGACGGAATAAACGTGCTGATGTTAAAACATTTGGGCCCAGCGGGAGGATATCATCTCACCAAAATTCTCAATTTGTCTTTGACCAATCTAATTATACCCGATATGCGAAAACTGGGTAGAGTGGTCCCGCTACTAAGGTCGGGGAAAACTGCAAATAAAGGAGAGTCATATCGGCCCATATCTCCCATTTCCCCAGTAGCGACGACAATTACGGCTTTGCTGCTCTCGTCTCTTACACACTATCTGTGCCCAGCAACACATCAGCATGCCTTCCGAAAAGTGTACAGCACCAAAACAGCACTTAAAGCCATGAACACTCATATAATTCATGGCATTAACCAAAATTGACCCTGTGCGTGAACTGTTCTAGAAGCACTAGACCTGTCGAATGCTTTCGACACGGTTAATCACGCAGTGCTACTATCGGACATAGAGGATTCCTCATTACCGCCTAGGGTGAAGAGGTGGACCATGAATTACCTGATTGGTAGACAATCATCGGTTGACTTTCGAAGTTTCGAAAATTAAATAGGGGGTTCCGCAGGGTGGTGTCCTCTCCCCGATGCTATTTAATTTTTATATTTCCAGGCTTCCTCCACCTTACGCTTTTTTGATCTCATACGCCGGTGACTGTTCGATGGTGGCGTCTGGCCAGGACATATTGAAACCCTCTGCCATCCTTTTCACCAGCTGGACGAAGAAGTACCGGCTAGAACTCAATGCGAAGGTCGATGACGTTAAAATTCCGACTAAGAACAACCCAAAGTTAATGGGAGTCACAGGAGTCACAAGGCGTAACAAAATCCTCAAATCGCTAGCCGGTAGCACCTGGGGATAAGACAAAGAAACGCTGCAGGCAACGTACAAGGCAATTGGCCGGCCGGTCGTAAACTATGCTGCACTAATTTGGACGCCTTTGACTATCGAGACGCAGTTGAAGAAGCTTCAGACTTGTCAGAACACCGCCCTTCGGACCGTGACGGGAAACCTCCCGATGGCGCCTAAGCATCACTTACATAGTGGAACATCTACGCTTCCAGTTAAGGAGCATAATGCTATGCTATGTAAACAATATCTGCTGAGATGCTACCGTCGAGATCATCCCAACAGCCACTTATTGGAAGCTGAACCACCACCTAGGCACATCTGGAAGGGAGTACTTGGCTACCGGGATACCGTACAACAATACAGACAATAGCCGCTGGACAGGACGGCGTATAGACAGTTTATAAACACCATTCACCGAGAATACGTTAAAACTTTTGTGAACTTTCTTCTCGTCCAACCACCACCCATAGCAGAACAAGAACTCGAGCTGCCTCGAGAGATCCGCGTAACCCTGGCGCAATTAAGGTCTGAATATTGTAGCAGGCTTAACTCCTACTTATCCAGACTCGACCCTGAAATATCCAACATATGTCCCGCATGCAACGAATCTCTAACGGGCATCCCGTTAGATGACCTCGATGACTAAGACTAGTCTACCTGACCCTAGTAGACGGGGTTGGCAAAACCACTACAACAACAACAACAAAATCAAAGTGGATTATTGACCGGATGACAAATACCAATAAAATTTGGATTTAAAAATTATTTAATAAATCAGGCATTCTCACCAGATATATGCGCAGGCACAGTAGCGCGCCACTCGTTCTTTCTCTTCGCTGTTTGGCTCCAGTTGGAAATACCAAGAGAAGCCAGTTCTCTTTACGCCGGATACCTCCAAAGAAGTGGAGCTCTGCCTCTTCCACTACTCCTACCAGCGGGTACTCCATCCAAAGCTTTGAAAGTTGGAGTGCATTCCTGCCTTCGGACAACGAAGCCGCTGTCTCTTGCTTCGCTGAACAGCTCCTCCATACTGCTCATCATTGATTGGGGTTTAGGGCCCGCCGTTTAACTGCCATTTAGCAGGTTAGAGAAGTGTTTCCTCCATGCACTAAATATGTTCTGGATATCTATCACCAGACTAACTTATTGGTCCATACGTAATTATCCTCCGGTCTTGAAATCTTCTGTAAGTCGCCGCATCTTTTCATAGAATTTTAGAACATTACTCCTGTCTAACAGTTTCTCAAGCTGTTCATACATTTCACTCATTTCAGCCTCCTTATTTTTTTCTATCAGCAAATGCGTCTCGCTTCCGTGTTGTGGTCGTCCACAATGTTGCGAGGTAGGCAGACCGTTTTTTCACCCCTGCTGTTCGACATTCCTCATCGTACCAGCTCTTTTTCTAACACTGTTTAAAACCAATTGTTTCCGTAGCGGCGGTGCGTAGAAAGTTTGATATTTCCTTCCACAGCTCCCTTATATGGAGTTGCTGATGAGCGTTCTCAGAAAACAGATCTGCTTCGTCGAGTAGTGCTGGAGAGCGTTATTTGCTGCACAACGTGACACTCGTGCCGACTAAATTAACATCTGGCTTCACTCCCCTTCCGTAAAATAATCTTATTGCAGATGAAGATCTCGATCTCCCACCGATTCCAACGCATAATAACTCTTACCAGCAGGTGCTTTCTTTACTGTGTAGACAATTGAAAAGCAAAAGCATCTCTAGACAAAAAAGACCAAACTCTGCACGTCCCTCATCATTCACAAAGACAACATTTGATGAGTCGGCGCTAGGAGTTTTCGAGAGAAAGGTTTTGCGGCAGATTTATGGTTCTTTGCGTATTGGTATCGGTGAATTCCTTAGCGTACACCTTCTAAAACGGGAGTGCTTTCATCCATCAGGACGGTCTCTTGTCAATGTTATCATCATCACAAATACGTTGTAGAAGTCACCTGACAGAGAGCCTTGTCTGAAACTTCGTTTGGCGCGGAAGAGCTCGAAAAAGAAGTATTTAAGTTAAGTCTGCACATATTCTTCTCTGTCTCTTCTTCACTTAGTAATCGACTTTTCTGAAATTGTTCTCATTTTCTAAAAATCCAACTGTCAATTAGATTTCACTCAATCACTTTCGAACGAAGAGCAAAATAAATGCGTCAACCAAAAAAAAAATTATTTTTTTAAAAGACAAATATTTTCAGAAAAAAATATTTTTTTTTTCCTTTTTACACAACTAAAAAAAAGGAACTTTACAAAAATAGATATATTTTATTTAAAAAAATTTACTTAATAAACATCTTAATTTCAATCTCAAAAAAGAGGCAATAAAAACAAAATGCCACCAAAGAAGGGTAAAAAGGGTAAGAAGAAAAAAGAAGTTATAAAGGAAGAACCATCAGAGCCGCAAATCCCGCTATCTGATATCTCTATACACGAGCGCGAATTGGACTTGCTTGAGGATCTCAACGATGACTACTTCTCGGCCGCCGATCAGGTGAGCGCAATTTGATAACCAATCGGAGCTGGAGTTCGTACTACTTCCATTTTGATTTCACCTTCATCGCAGACTATACAAAAACTTATGGAAGCCAGTCGTATTTATGAGGCTTCGAAGATGAAAAAATATGTGGATGTAATATTTAATTTACATCGTCGTTACGCGGATGAAGTGAAGGAGACAGCTGTTCTACGCCCTCAAATGATACGCGCTGAGAATAAATTACGTTTGGCTTTGGAGCTGACCGCCAACTCAGAGGAGGCTATGGAGCGCCTAAGAGAGGCGTTAAGTAAGTGGAATTTTTTTGTACTCGAAGAGAGGCATATATTATGAATCGTACTTTTGATGTGTGCTCACAGGCAAAGCTTGGATGGAGAGTGATGCTTCTTTATTGCGTGAGCAAGACACGCAAGAACGTCTGCAGGAGGTCATGTTGAAATGTGAGGGGCTTGAAAGTAAAGAAGTTAAAAAACAGGATGATACGTCGGAGTGAGTTGGGTTGAAAACTTTATTTTTTGTCTTTACGAATAAGAAATGGAGAGACAAACAGCGTATTCCGAGGTGTCTCCAAACCGACGATGCATTTTGATGAGAAGCTTTTAATTTCATGCAAGGTGGACACTCGGAAGGCTTGACAATCCCTGTCGAGGGGCGATCGCAATTAAAAAATTTAATTTTCTGACTTTGAAATTTATCATTTAATACCCCAATGATTGTTATATAATTAAATTTTTTGTTTAATATTCAAACTATTTCCACATTTTTCTCTCCAGATTCGGACATTTAGCTAAATATAAAAATATAATTTTGCGTGAACGCGATCGTCTCAACGGTGAAGTCATCGATTTGGAGAAACGTTTGCAATTCCAGCGATACTACTCCGAGTCCCTGGAGTATATAAACAAAAACAATGAAGAAAATCTTTCTAAATTGAATTCGCACATGCGCATGCTAGAAACGGAGAAGGGTAATTTCGAAGTTAAGATACGAAGCTTACAAAATAATCTCGATGATCAGAAGGAGATCAATTCGAGAACCGCCTTAAAGATGGATGCTATAAATAGAGAGGTAGCAGAAAATTTTCAATAGATGACTCTCTTTTTCATGCTCTCTTCATTTTGTTTGCCAGTTAACGGAGACACAAAAGAAGTTAGCAAAAAAGATCGCAGATTATGATCAGCAGAAACATACGTTGGAGAAACTACGGAACGACAATGCGATAAATACACGACAACTAATGAAGAATGATGAAGAAATCACTGAATTACGTAGAGACCAGCGTGAAAATGAAGAAATAATTCGAACTTTGCGTTTGGAGGATAAAGTCAAGGCCAATACGATCGGGCAATTAACTAAGAAATACAAAAAGACCCTACAAGATCACAGCTCCATTTCGTCTAAGCTATACAAACTGAATCGGTTGAATCATACGCTGGGCGAGGATATCACGCGTCTCAAGTGAGTAGCGGCATTGTGTGAAAAAACGCTGGAAACTTTATAATAAAAAATAGTATTATTTTTTGGTCCTCAGAAACCAAATCAATGCGCTGGAAAAGGATCTACTCAATTCCACATACAAGTTCGACGAGCTACGTCGAGCCAAGGAGAATTTGCAGCATGAACGTGAAGCTCTACGCAGCGAGATCGTAAAACTGAATAATCAAGTTGCTGATCTCAAACACACAATTATGATGCAGTCGATAAATACCGATGGTCTTCAGCTGGATATAAATAAGTTGAATGTGAAACTCGATGAAGCGCGCATAAATGTATCGAAATCGGAAAAGGAACGTGACGAAATGGCGCAAGAGGTTGAAACGCTGCAAGAGCGCATCGAATATCAGCAGGGTAAGTAATTGGGTTGGATCTTAAAGAAAGAGACATAATTTTTTAAGGAAATAGAGAAGAGAAGTAGTCAGTTATTGAAGCAATCGAAGTCAATAGAGAAAAATCTATAAATTGGCTATCGCAAAATATTGAAATTTAAAAAGAGAAATGTCACATGATTAGACATCAAGAATTTAAAATTATTTTTTTAAATACAAAAATATTTATAAAAAAAAATTTCAAATCAAATTTTTCAAAATTAGTTAATAAATTCCCATGAAGAATTTTCCACCTAAAAAATTCCAATATCATTACTCCGAAACCCGTTAAATCTGCTTTGAATCAAAATATTTTTCTCTTCAGATCAAATTCAGCTCAAATCCAATCAGGTTATGGATCTGAGTGAAAAATTACAACAAAAACATGCATCGTTAATCAATATCAAGAAACAGTTGGAGGCGGCACATTCCGAGAAAATGATGCTCCGACGAAATTTGGAAACCTGTACACAAGAGCGAGACAATTTCCGCATACTACAAACGGTAAGAGCGTGAGGAGAGGAAATAATGCAAAAGGTGGACACGAAAAGCATAGCTAAAGAAGTGTCTTCTTTCGCTTCCACATCTTATCACTTTATCCCAGTACTCCACTCAGGCTATTTTTCTAAATTTTTTCAGAAAACCAATCATCAAACGCAACAACTCACCGCCGAAATTATGGCAAATCAAAACAAGATCACAAATCTGAATCTACAAATCGAACGTTTGAATAACGACAAAAAGGAGTTGCAGTCCGAGTTGAAAAATAAAGAGAATCTCTTGGCAAGCGTACGTCGCGATTTGCGTGAAATGAAGACGAAAAATGAGAATCTACACAAGACGATACACGAAGATGAGTTGAAGTTCATGAAAATGTCCACAGATCTGGATGAGACGCGCAAAGAGAAGAATCTCATTGGCCTGCAGATGGTGCGACGCAATGATGAGATTGTGGTGTTGCGTGATAAACTCAACAATACACAAACGGCGTTGGATCAAGGTGCGGAGAAGTTTACTCCACATACTCCACGCCTTTTACTACATCTTTTTTCCAGGTCAAACTCAGTACAATCAGCGTGTGGAAGATATACGTTTGCTAAAGATGGAGATCACCAATTTACAAACCGAGCGCGACTGCTTGTCGCGTGCCATAAAGAGTACAGCCGACATGCGTGAGGAGATAATAAGACTGCAACGTTCTTTGAATCAGGAACGTATCAAAGTGCGTTCGCTCACGGAGGATGCTAAAACGCCAACAGGTGTACATCGTTGGCGTATATTGAAAGGAGAAGATCCCAATCGTTATCAGCTGTTGGAGAAAGTGCAGATGTTGCAAAGGTGAGGGAGGGGGGCTTTGCGAGAATTTAGTTTGGCGTAGTGCTGGGCTTCTTGCGGTGGTTTTATTACAGTGTTGTTGCACGAATGAAAGAAGATTTATAGCGCACTCTTGAGCTGAAATTAACAACAACAACAAACTGTTACTCATGTTTCTGCTTATAAAATCATTAGATAAATGGTGGGCTCTCCAACCGTTATCATTTCGTTTTTATTTATGTGGTTTTTTCTTAAGTCCAAAGCCGTTGATATACTCACTGCAAACTTTAAATTTCCATCTTTCAGACGTAATCTAAAGCAAGAGATACAAAAAGAGAAGTTGGAGCAAAAGCTGGAAGAGTCTCATCGCGTGTGTGACACGTTAAAGCGCGTGGTGGAGAATCTACCAACAACAGATGTTAAGCAAAAGCTTGTGGTTACGCAGGTGAGTGGAAAGATTTTTATCAGCTTGAGTATATGTTTTTTAAATTTTATAATCCTAATACTCTCCCTCTCGCTCTCTCTCCCCCTCGTTAGCGCATAAATCGCTCACAACTCAAGAAATTGAAAGCTCTTAGCGCTGAGCTGTCGATCAATCAAATTGAGTTGAAAGCACGTGAATGTATTATCGAAGAATTTAAAGACACTTTGAAAAAAGCCAAGAAACAACAGCAACAAAATTACGTAGCAGAAGAAGTGGAAGAAGAAGAAACCTTAACACCACCAACGCAATCGGCTCTTTCAAGCACCGTCGTGCCTTATGTCTACTCAAGCCAGGAGAATTATATGGATTGCATATTTATGGAGACCAGCGATCCCAGTCAGGATCTACCGGATCTGAAAACCGGTTTGACTGTTTAAGGCAGAATATAGATGCTCAGTCAATACTTTTTGTATGTTTTTAAGTTGAAATTCGTAAATATTTCATGTGCTCAAGAAGATGTAGGCGCAGGTTTAAAACCAAAATTTTTCTAAAAATTAAATTTATAAAATTCATTTGTAGGCAGGAAGAGTTCCATGAAACGCTTAATAATCTTTGTAATTGTCGTTTTGAATTGTCAGCTTTTTGAATCTATTGAATATTCGAATTTCTAGGGAAGATTCGAAAATATGTATCTTTCATTTCGAATCCTCAGTAGCAATTCGTTTAATTCAATAAATTCGGAATGCAGCCTTTTCAGAATAGTCATAGTATCCTGATTTGAATAAAGCACACACACACATCCTACAATAAAAGTGTCATTTCATTTACGTTTTGCAAGCTTAGGTAAGAGTTCAAGTCGTCTTAATTTTTTGCAACTTCTTACAGGGGTAAACAAGATTTTGAAATCTCGGTAATTCAATCTAACCCAAAATGACATATTTAAAATCTTCTTTACTACGAAACTGTCGGCACCGAGTGCATTTGGTTAAGTTGATGTAGCCGACGGCTTGCGGCCGGCACACTTAGGCCTTTTGTTGTGGTACTAGTATGAGGATCCTACCTCCTTCTCCCGAACCTTTAAGAATATGTGATTTTTAGTGTTCTCTGTGGTTGGCTCGGCGAAGCATTCAAAATAGTATTTTCCGAGATAGCGCTGTTGCATTGCCCTAAGTGCTAGGCAGTGGCAGAGGTAGTATTTTGCAAACTCTTCCCCTTCTATGTCCCTGCAGTTGCCACAAAAGGTCATTTGAAAAACATCCCGATCTCTTGCACTTTATACAAAGTTCGTGATCGGAAGCTCGTTCGTCTCGCAGTTGCCCGTCATATCTCCATGACCGGGTACCCAAATGACGGTCATGCGGCATTTCGTCGAGAGTCCATTGTGTATGCTTCGGTTATTGCAGTAAGTTCTGCTTGAAAGACGCTGCAGTGGTCCGGTAATCTCATGCTCAAGTTGAGTGAGAGTGAGTGATGGGGAATGGATCCCGTATAATATGCTGTCATCGAGCCACCTGTACAAATGGCTACTGCTTCTTCATACAAAGCATTTACATTTACCCATTCCTTTCTCTCACCGATCTTTGAGGAAAAGCAATTATCAAAAGAAAATTTAGAGGGTGTATAGTTCAACGCTTCCGGAATTTGTAGGAAATATAGTATTTGGGAGTGTCTTACTTCCCAATCTCTGCAAGGTTGAGTTGCGTTCAGTTTGATTGCGTTTGATGTATTGGAAGAAAGTTTTAAAGAGTTTGTTGTGCATTCGTGGGAGTCGATAGAAGAGCTCCTGCTCAAATCTATCAGTTTGCTCCTAAAAGTGATTTTGTCGAGCGCAGGTCACAAAACAGTGACGGGAAGAATGGGTTTGTCTGACTGCCGATGTGTATATCCAGTGGATAATGTGCAGTCTTAGGTTCTATATTTTACCAATGACCGCTTTACATACGTTTAGAGCAGTTATGGCTTGCTTTGTTAATTCTACCGTTGTATGGCTCCAGTTAAGTGTGCTATCCAAGATTGTTTCGAGGTATTCTTCCTCAGTAGATACGATAACTTCCGTACCTTCTATTAGGTGAGGTTTAAACGAAAGTGGTTCATATTTCCTGGTGATACCTTTGCGGATTTTTCTGAGTTTATGTCCGGCCTGATATGATTACGCCATTTTCCTAGTATGCGTAACGCATTTTGTCGTATATTACTTAGAGTCTGGGGAAATTTATGAGGAAACGATGTAGGGCCGCACTAAGGACTGGACAGTGGCAGACATAATGCTCTACCGAATCCTCCTCATCTTTACCAATGTAGCTGCAACAGAAGTCATTAGAGATGAAGCCCATCCTCCTAACGCCGCTTGTTGGAGGTCATGTTTACAAGGAGTAGACCTTTTGTTCCCTTCTCTTCGAACAATAGCCAGATCTGTCTGGTCACATTTCATGTAGTTTCACTCCGCCATCTGCTATTAACTGTAAAACTACTGTTGTCCTTCTAGCTAGCTCGTCGACATCACAATACCTGAAAAATTTCTCCATGTCCGGGCATCCAAACTGTGAACGTTTGTACAAATTTCAAAACTTTAGGTATTAAAAGAACTCAGCACTTTTATTAACGAAGTTTTCGATTTGATTAAATATAATGACAAATGCGTTTTTTCCCCTCGGCGTTCAAACACCACTGATTAATTTGAAGCCCGCACCCAGCGTACGTTGCATATTTGGTGGTGCCGAGAAGCATTGAGCTTGCATTTGTACGAGAAGTTGATGCTCCTCGAGCAACTTCTGCTTTTGTCTGCGTTCCTGATTAAGTTGCGTTTTGGCATCGGTGAGACGCGTCTTGAGTTCAACTAACTTTTGTGTATTACTCTTCTCGTCTATATCCTTGGCATGTAATTCGGCCATTAAAGCTTTTAACTTGCGCTCCTTGCCTGAGAGCGTAGCCTGTAAGGGAATACAAACCACAGGAAAGCTTAAGAATAACAATAAAAGAACACCAAATTTACTTTCACATTATTCAACTCGCCACGTATTTTATGACTAGGTAGTTTAAGCATGAATTCTTTCAAAGCCTCGTAGAGATGCTGTGTTTCCTCGAGCGCTTGTTCTTGTTGCAGCCAAGAAACGTTTTGCTGCAGAATTTGCCTGTAAAAATAAAAAATATTCTAAGTTTTCACTAATCCTTACACTCTCCCTCTCTGTCTCTCTGTCTCTCTTCTAACTTTCTCTCTTTGTTACGCTCTTACTTTCGTAAAGCTTGTATCTTTAGTATGAGATCCATTTTCTCTGGATCACGTCCTTTAAGACTGCGCCAACGGTGCACATTCATTGGCGTCATCATCTCCTCTTGCATGGCGCGTGCCTTTATGCGCTCCTGATTGAGCAGTCTATGCATTTGTAAGAGCTCCTGCCGCAAATCAGCTGCATTCTCACGATCTTTGCGCAGCACATTGCGCTCCGTGCGCATATTCTTGATTTCCACGCGCATCAGACGCATATCCTCTTGAGACTGTGCGTATTGTTTCTCCGTTTGATTGAAAGCTGTTTGCAGAGTCTGCAGTTTAGCTGTCAATTGAGCGCACTCTTCATTGCATTTCGTAAGTGACGCAGAGACGGTATTCTTCTCGTCTCTTATATGATCGAGTTCACGCTTAAGTTGCGAGAGCTTTTGGCTGTCATCCTATCATGAACGAGGTGTGAAGAGAACTTAATTTATGCAAAACTCAAATGCGCACTGACTCACCTGCAGCGATTTGGAGTATTTATCGCATTCTTTCTTGCGCTCCTGCAGCTCAACACGTGTGTGTTGATGTCCCAGCTGCGAATAGCGTATCTCAGTCTTGAGCAAACGTCGTTCTTTCTCGAGTTTATCAATTTGCAGTTGCAGTCTTCCAATTTCGCTGTCGCGTATTGTGACTTTGTTTTTGAAGGATTCAATGCTGTCCTGAAGTTTGACGATTTGCTGTTCCAGCTTGGTGTACTTATCCTCTGAGGCTTGCAAACTGCGTACGAAACTATTTTTCTCATTCAAGAGTGCGTCATGTTGACGTTGGAGTTGGACAGCTTTCTGTTCTAGATCGCTTATGGTGCGCTTCAGCTCGATTTCATAGCTGTCTTTCAGCTGTATCTCATCTAGAAAATGTTTAAATCAACGTGGTGACTTAGATACCTTGAGAGTTTTCTTAAAACTTTGTTTCTTCTATACTCTTTATACTCACTTTGTAGCGCATCAATGTTGTCTACCAAATGTTGTATCTCATCCACCTTTTTTGCTTTTTCCTTCTTCAATTTCACATAGTCGTCTTGCGCTTTCTTCTGGCGCACTTCCATTACCTGTATGGTTTCTTTCAGTGATTTTATCTCATGTTGTGATTCCTGAAATTGTTCATCCGTTTGCTCGGCATTTTGATGTTCGACAATGAGGTCACTCTTCAGCGTATCTCGCTCTTTAGTCAGATGCTCGTTGTTCTTTTCGAATTGGTGCACAATGCGTCGCATAGACTCTAATTCTTTATCCTGTGTACTTAACTGTGTTCTACGAGAAAAGTAGGGAAATGTTTATTTGGATTCATCATTACTTTTTTAACACTCACTTCAATCGTACATTCTCCTCTTCTGCTTTGACGCGCGCATCATTTAGCGCTGCGTATTTTCGTGTTGTGTTCTCCTCGGACTTGAGTAGCTTGGCATTCTCACGTTTCAGCTTGATAATTTCGTCCTCACGCATCTATAAGGCAAACACAACTCAATTCTGCAGACTCTAGCTCTCAATTATAAACACTCTCTCTTCCACACTCACCTTCAACAAACTAATGCGTTGTGCTAGCGCTCGCTTATTCTCATCTCGCTCTTGTGTCGCATATTCCAACTCCACAACGGTTTTTGCTAGTTTGTTCGTGGTGGTGTTATGTTGCGTATGTAGATGTTCCAGATTGGTCTTCAGCGAGAGTATTTGTAGATTTTGTCGCACTTTCATTTTGGTAAGTTGTTCATTGTGCACTTTGATTTGCAGTATTCTCTCTTTAGCTTTAGCCTCTTCGCTGCGTGATTGTGTGAGCTCCTTTTCTACGGTATCCAGACGTTTGCGGTCGTTGTATGCCTCATTCGATGTGTCCTGTAGAGATTTTCAAACGAACTATACTTGTAGAGATGTATGTGGAAGAAGTTTATTATTTTACCTCGAGTAGTTTGACCAATGTCTTATTCTTTTCTTCCAGTGTTTGTGTCATTGCCTCCACTTCGCCGGTGTAAAGCCGTTGTATTTGTAGACGTTTGTTGAGGTCACGAATCTCATTATTCAGTTTTTCACGCTCTTTTTGTTCGTCGCGTTTGCTATGGAGGAAAATAAACCGTTGGGGACCGTTATAACATAAACCGTTATGGACAATGACGAAAAAGTACTAATGTATGAATTATTTTACGGATCGACTACAATCGAAGAGGCTTGTGGAGAAATTGAAGAGGTTAACTTTTCCAAAGCTCGTCGGATAGGTAGTCAGTGAAGCCCTCTATTGAGAGCGAGCTTTTCGTATTTTTAAGACTTTAATTCTCTCATATGAGAAGGTCGCGGCCTCCTTTGACCTTTACCGTCGAAAGGGCCTGAATGCTTGATCCTGCGTATTGAATTAGCCTAACTGCCTCATCTGCGCTGAGAATTTCGAAATTGAGTCATGCAAAAAACCCCTTACTTCGACTTGGGTTCTAACATTCTGAAAACGTTTATTAACTGTACACCTTTCCCTACCTTTGTAAGCCGGATCGCTTATCACTTAAATGCTCCACCATCTGCTCAAGTGTGTCCATTTTTTCTCGCATCTTTAACATTTCATCTTGTGCTGTCTGTTCGCGCGTCTGTGCTGCGTCCTTTTGCATCCAAGAGCTTTCTAAGTGTCAATATATACATGCATTTATAACGGGGCATTTATTCGAGCTTCAAAAACTCACCGATAACTGTACGTAGCTCTGCTATTGTAGCTTGATCCATTCTACTCAACTTATTGACTTGATCGAGACGTTCCTTCAATTGCTGTATCTCATCGCTAAGCTCCTGACAGCGCAACTGTTCCATATGCCAATCTGATTTGTAGCGATTTGAGCAAATCACCATACGCTGAACGTTGTCAGCATTTTCGTGGGTGTCTTTTTGACGCAGCGCCTTTGTGATCTATAAAAAATATGGATAAAACTCTTAGTGAAACGCAATGAAAAGAAAGCAAAAAAGAAAAGAAAATAAGTTTAGATTTAATTAAATTAAAAAAAATTAAAACAAATAAAATAAAATAACATTAAAAAACAAAAATCAAATACACTAAAATTAATTCAAAGAAAAAAAATTAAATAAAACAAAACACAAATAAAAAAAATAAAATATTAAAATAAAATAATAAAAAACAAAACAAAAAAAATTTAAACAAAAAAAATGAAAAAATAATTAAAAAAATTAAATAAAAAAATATTAAAAAAATTAAAAAATTCAAATGAAACAAAGTAAAATTAAAAAAAATTAATAATTAAAAAAAAAAATAAACAAAAATTAAAAAATAAATAAAATAAAGTAAAAAGAAATTATAATAAAATGAATTTAAAAAAATAAAATAATATAAAATGAAATGAAATAAAATAAAACAAAATAAAAAATTTAAATATAGTAAAATAAAATAAAATAAAAAAATAATGTAAAACAAAAAAAAAAATAAAAAAATAAAATTAAATTAAATAAAATGAAATAAAATAAAATAAAATAAAATAGCATAAAACAAAATAAAATAAAATAAAACAAAATAAAATAGTATAAAATAAAATAAAGTAAAACAGAGAAAAATAAGTAATATCAAATAAGATAAAAATCGGAGAGCGATCAACGACACTGAAGATGGCAGAACGCCGAAACCGGTTTGTCTCAAAACCAAATTTGACAAGGGACGACGGGAACTCGTTCCAATATTCATTAACTTTTCACCCTGTCGGAGAATCAACTGAACAAAACCAATAAAAATAAATTGAATTGTATTAAAACTAAAATTTATTAAACTAAACTTAAAAATTAAGCAAAATAAAATAAAATAAAGTAAAATAGAGTAAAATGAAATAAAATATTAAAAATAAAATAAAATAAAGCTAAATACAGTAAAATAAATAATATAAAAAAAAATAAAAAATAAAAAATAAAAATAAAAATTTAATAAAATAAAATAAAATAGATAGAACAAAAAAAAAGCAAAAAAAAAATAAAATAAAATAAAATAAAGTTAAATAAAAAAATAAAACAAAAGAAAAAATAACAAAAAAAAAAATAAAGCAAAAAAATAAAAAAGCCAAAAAAAAAAAATTAAATAAAATAAAAATAAAATAAAAAATAAAATGAAGTTAAAGGAAAATATAATAAATTGAATTAAAATAAAATAAAACAAAGTAAAATAAAATAAAATAATATAAAGTAGAAAAAAAATAAAAAAATTAAAAACTAAAAAAAAAAAATAAAAAAAAACATAAAATAAAGCAAAATAAAATACAGTAAAATAAAAAAAAATAAAATAAAAAAGTAAAATAAGATAAAATAAAATAAATTAAAACAAAATAAAATAAAATAAAATAAACAAAATAAAATTAAAATATAGAACAAAATAAAATAGAATAAAATGAAATAAAATAAAAAAATATGAAAAAAATATAAAAATTATTAAACTAAAATTAAAAATTAAGTGAAATAAAATAAAATAAAAAAATTCTTTTAATAAAGTAATGAAATAATATGAAAAAAATTTATGAAAAAATATACTAAAATTTAGTTCAATAAAATTTAATGAAATTAAGACATAAAATGAAATGAAATGAAACATAATAAATGAAATGAAATAAGAGAAATTGAAATGAGGTAAATTAAAAGTTAATGTAATTAAAAAACCAAATAAAATAAGTTAAATGAAAAACTTAAATTAAAAAATAAAAATAAAATATTAAAAAAAAAATAAAAATAGTATTAAACAGAACAACGTAAACTAAAATAAAATAAAGTAAGATGAAATGAAATTAAATAAAAAATAAAATCATATGAAGAAAATAAAAATTTTAAATAAACAAGAGTAAACTGAAACAAATTAAATTAAGTTAATCTCAAGAACTTCTACCTCTGGCACTTTGTCCATTAAATTCGTATAGAATTCATCATCGAAATCCTCAGGCACCAAAGGTTCGTCATCCGAACCGGAAGCTCTGGAACCGGCACTCATTGCATATGATTTCTTTTTTTAACACCTCAATTTACTTTTATACTTTTATTTAAGAATTATAAGCAAACACTCACTGCCTCTGTCTTTAATCTCTTATTCAGAAAACCGTTTCGAAATTGTGTATTGACTTAATAGTGAAATGTTGGCGTTGTTGCTAATGCCGGCATTATTTGCTTGCTTGTTGCTCTTGGCCATGGTAACATGGCAACTGTGTTAATTTGTTTTTGCTTCCATTTACTGCTATTGTTTTTTGTTTTTTTCCCTGCCCATACATGTATGATCAAAAATTTTCAAGGAAGTGTTATACATTTCTTCACATGCATACATATTTATCCGACTAAGAAACATTTTTTCACTGGCAGTGCTTGCCTTATATAAAACTATGTATGTGTGTGTAAGTGATTTCTGTAGCCAGAAAATGTCGCAGCAACAGGTGGAAGGCCGTTTTGTTGAACGACTTTTCCTTTACGTTTATTTTTCATTTTTATTTATTTTCTTATTATTTTTATTTCTATTTTTATCATTTTATTTATTTTTATTAATAATCGTAGTAGTTAGTTCCAATGATGTAGTAGATTTAAAAAAAATTTTGTCTTAAAATAGATCTAATATAAAAATGCTAGAAAATTATGTAACTTTTTTGAGATAACAAGCTTGCTGCTGAAATTAACACAATTTTTTTTTGCAATGACGGTGAAGTTCGAATACACTGTCACTGCCGTTTTTTGGGCTCAGGTCTGGTGAATTTGTCTTCCTGCAACGTCAACTATGAGATTATGTCGTTTCTTAATGATTTGCTTGAGCGACTGGTTGGTTCAACTATTTGCCACAAACACACATATGACAGTAAACATTGGAGTTTTTTTTTCATTATACAAATGTGCAAACATATTTACATACATATGTATAAGTATATTTACATTTGTTGTTGTTGTTGTTGTTATTATTATTATTATTATTATTATTATTATTATTATTATTATTATTATTATTATTATTATTATTATTGTTGTTGTTGTTGTTGTTGTTGTTGTTGTTGTTATTATTATTATTATTGTTTTTGTTTTGTTGGGTTTGTTATCATTCTTGTTGTTGTTGTTGTCTTATATTTTGCATCATTTAACTTATTGACATACTCCACATAGCTGCAAACAGTGTGCCAATATTAGGCTAATGGTGCACCATTTGATTGGAAACTAAAAGAGGGTGGATGACGCCGGAGCATAATACCCGTTAGCGGAACTCGCAACATCTACACGATTGAATAAAAAATGGCTGACAGAGTGGGCGTCGGAAACTACTGCGGGTAGCTAGTTCTAAGGCAATCCTTCAAGCTTATGGAATACTGCAGTATCTTCCAGGCGGAGGTCCCCGCGATTAGAAAAGCTGCAGAGGCAGGAACGCAGTTAAAACACATTAAAAACTTCAAAAATAAATTGACAGCCAAGCGGTAATTAAGGCAATAATCTCACATCGTATAGCCACAGCAAATGTCCGTAGAAGCAGCGAGTTGGTAGATGTGATGGGTGCAGGAAAGCGAGTGCGTATATATTGGATTCCAGGCCACAAAAGCATTTCGGAAAACGAAATAGTTGATGAGATTTACAAAAATTCCATCCATTTGGCTACCGATCAGTAGATACGCAGGTCACTAGAAACTATGCGCAATGAAATTTTCGAAAGGACTGACAGACAGTTTAGGATGATATGGATTGCTTTAATGACATGTAGGATTTGCAAGGGCACCCAAGGAAATTACGCTTATTTGTTGCTCACGGGGTCTGGAAAGGATTGCGGGGCGGTTGCTGGCCTAATGAAATATTATAACTTACTGGCCGAGCCGAATGTGCATTAGTAACGATGACACTTGCAGGAAGTGCTCGAAGTAAGAAGACATGGGTGAGATGCTGGAATACTGCTAATGTTCGGCCTTAACTTTTAGCTACGAGGAATGTTTGATAAGTCAGTATTTTCTAAATTTGGCGCGCAGTTACTGGAATCGCTCTCGTCCTCTGTTATCGATTAATAAACTGGTGTAAAATTTTGAACAAACTGCGCCATGGTTAGGAAGTGGTTTACTGTGTTCCGATGTGGTAGTACCAGTAAAAGTGATGCCGGATCGCCCAAAATAGGTTTTCATGTCAGAAATCATCGATAAAATCCATGAAATGATATTGTACGATCGGATAATAAAAATGCGTAAGGTGGCTGGGGCTGTAGGCTTATCAACTGATTGGGTACATCAAATTTTACATGAATATTTGGAAATGAAAAAGCTCATATGTGTCAAGAGCTGTTAATAGTTATCGATACAACATATGGAAATAGCAATTTCTTCACGTCGTCGTTCGTCACTTTGTGTTGAGGACGCCAACCCTAATAGGGATGTTTGTTTGGAAGGAAGACAAAAATTGGAAAAACGTTGGACTAAATGTGTTGGGCTAAAATTAGACTAGGTTGAGATATAAAACACTTATTTGTTGAAAAAATATATTTTATTCAAAAAGTCACCTACTTATCAAACCACCCTCGTATCTAGTAGTTTCGCAGATAAAATGAGTAGATGAAGTATCAAAATCAAAGCATTGACGTCCATCTGGCATTACAGATGACCACCAGGTATATGTGTGGTGTGACAGTCAGCCAATATAACCTAACCCTAACCTAAATAGTGTCCCAATTTTCTATTACTGACAGTTTTTTCGCACTTAATCGTGGAAAGACTTGCGCTTGTTTAACGTTTACAAATCATTCAACTTTATAACGAAAATTCACGTTCTGTAAAGAATGTGTTTCGCACGCTTCGCTCAATTTATGGTCAACATAATCGGCCTACTGAGCGTACTATTCGCAACATCATCTCCAATCTTGAGACCCAGCATTCATTATTGGATAATATTCGACCGAATAGACCACGTCCAGTACGTAGCTGAGAGTGTACTCGAAGACCGTGGAGAGTCGATTCGGTGCCGTTCGCAGCAACTCGGACTGACATATGGAACGACTTGGCACATTTTACGTCGAGATCTTAAATTGAAAGCGTACAAAATACAGCTTGTGCAAAAACTGAAACCGCCCGGCCTTCCCAAGGGACGTCGCCTCGCTTTATTGGCTCTTGAGAAATTCCAAGAAGATCCAAAGTCTTCGAGCCCAAACTTTGTTCAGGGATGAGGCCCTTTTCTACCTAAATGGGTATGTAAACAAGCAAAATTGCCACATTTGGGACGAAGAGTAGCCTGAAAAGGTTCAAGAGCTGCAATTTCATCCAGAAAAAACCTTCTGCGGCAGAGTTCCTGGGATGGTGGGTGGTTTGTGTGCCGGTGGAATCATCGGTCCATATTTCTTCAAAAATGATACCGGTGAGAACGTAACTGTAAATGGCGACCGTTATTGCGCCATGATAACCGACTATTTGACGCCTGAAATTGAAGTTCGTGATCTCCGCGACATTTGGTTTCAACAAGGTGGCGCCACTTCCCACACATCGCATCAATCAATGGATTTATTGAGAGAGCACTTCGGTGAGCAGATAATTTCACGTTTTGGGCCGGTCGATTGGCCACCAAGATCGTGTGATATCACACCGTTAGACTTTTTCCTATGGGGATATGTAAAGTCTAAAGTCTATGCGGACAATTCTGCTTCGATTCAGGCCTTGGAGCAAAACATCACGCGTGTCATTTGCCAGTTACCAGTCGAAATGCTCGAACGAGTCATCGAAAATTGGACTCAACGGATGGACCATCTGAGACGTAGCCGCGGCCAACATTTGAAAGAGATAATCTTCACAAAAAAAAAAAAAAATTTCAAAGAATGTTATTTCGAATAATAATAAACATTTCCCATTAAATTTGAATTTTCCGTGTTTTTTTTTCTTTAAAAAAGTAGACAGCCACGAAATGGATCAGCCGTTACATTCATATATCTGTTTGGAATTCTCGAATGTGGCAACACTCTAACCGTTTTAGACCACTTATGGTATTATGCTCTTGTTTTTAAGTAAGGTCTCACCAACACTATCACCTTTTGAACAACAACAAACAACTTTAACTAGTTACAAATGCCAAAAACCTGTCGCTATAGTAACCACCTTCACCAAGCAGCTCGCTAACAAAGCTATATTGTAAGCAGAAGCAAACACAAAAAAGAAAAAAATATAAAAATAAAAATTAAAAAAAGAGCTCCAATCAAACATTTTACTTCCTGCTCAACATGCCGGCTCGGAACAACTCTGTGTTTGCAATGAAAAAGTGGTTAAATTTTCAACCAATAAACAAATAACAACAAAAAAAGTGCAAGCAAACTTCAGCAGTAGCAGCTGGTGTGGCTGTACGCGTCGACAGCGACGCCAACTGCATGCAATGCTGACTGCGCTCTCTGCAGCGACGTTGGTTTTCGCTCTCACTTTTCAACGGTAGCCATGACATTGCCGGTGGAGTTTGCTGTGTGGCTTTATGCAAGCAAAAATGTTTTAAATCTCAGCATACACACACATACACACTTAAAAACATGAAAGCTTAATTTACATACATTCATGAATATATACAATATGTAAAGTTTGATTTAAGCATAGTACACATCACACACAAATATGTGCACATATATATGTTTGAGTATATTGGCGCATGTCATGTCCGCGATTTGAAAAATTCAGGTAAATGTCACTTAACGACAAAAACAACAACAACAATAACAAAAGCTAAGCTAAGCTAGAGCGACAACTTTCTTCGTTTCCATTTCTTTGCCGTTATGAAAATTACACATACATGTGCATATGCATATGCAGGCATTTTAATTTTAACATACATATGTATGTATTTGTTAGTCAGACATACATATGTATTTATATTTAGGCATAATTTTTGTATAAATATTTTTTGAAATTTTTTTTTTGTTCGTTTTTATCAATATTTTTTTTTTCGTTCGTTTGGTTAGTTCGTTGGCGGTTTGGCGAAGCTTGTCACAATTTACTGCCTGATTGGGTTTTTATTTTCGTTACAGTTACTTAGTTAACATTTTTGTTAGTTTCGCATTTTGCTTTTCTTTTACATTTATATATACATATATGCACAACTTATATACACATGTATGTACAACCATATTTAAAGACACACGTGATTTTGAATCCAGTGGCTAGATATGTGTATTTATAATTATCACATATGTACTATGTATGTATGTATATTTGCAAATTTATGTATGGTCGAATTTAAGTAGTTATGAATTAAAGGTGAGTGGTGGTGTGGCAAATTAAGGAAACATCATTTCGCATAACATTTTTAGTTCATTTCTTGTCATTTATTGAATTTTTTAAATTTTTTAGACTTTATTTAAATACTTTATATTTTTATTATTTAAATTATAAAAAATAAAAATAAAAATAAAAACAATAACGATATAAATAAACTGTAGTAGAAAGTAAAGGGCGATCCATTTCGAGGTTCCCTACTTTTTTAAATAAAAAAACACAGAAAATCAAATTTTATGGGGAATATTTATTATCATTCGAAAGAACATTCCTTGGCATTTATTTTTTTAAGGATTATCTCTTTCAAATGTTGTACCGCGGCTACGTCTCACATGGCCCATCCGTTGAGTCCAATTTTCGATGACTCTTTCGAGCATTTCGACTGGTAACTGGCGAATGACACGCGTGATGTTTAGCTCCAAGGCATGAATCGAAGCGGTATTGTTCGTCTAGACTTTAGACTTTACATATCCGCACAGGAAAAAATTCGAACGATGTGATATCACACGATCTTGGTGGCCAATCGACCGGCCCAAAGCGTGAAATTATCTGTATTTTCTCAACAAATCCATTGATTGATGCGATCACATCAAACCGTTGTTTTTTCTGGATGAAATTGCAGCTCTTGAATCTCTTCAGGTTGCTCTTCGTCCCAAATGCGGCAATTTTGCTTGTTTACATACCCATTGAGTCAGAAAACGGCCTCATCGCTGAACAAAATTTGCTTTGAAAACGTCGGATCTTCTTGGAACTTTTCAAGAGCCCATAAAGTGAAGTGATGTCACTTGGGAAGGTCGAGTGGCTTTAGTTCTTGCAAAAGCTGTATTTTGTACGCTTTCAATTTAAGAACTCGACGTAAAATCCGCCAAGTCGTTCCAAACGTCAGTCCAAGTTGCTGCGAATGGCGCCGAAACGACGCGCTACGGTCTTCGTGTACACTCTCAGCTACGGCCGATATATTTTCTTTACTACATGCTGGACGTGGTCTATTCGGTCGAATATTATCCAATAATGAATGCTGGGTCTCCAGATGATGGTGGGTAATGGTGTTGCGAGTAGTACGCTCAGAAGGTCGATTATGTTGACCATAAGTTGAGCGAATCGCGCGAAACACATTCTTTACAGAACGTGAATTATCGTAATAAAGTTGAATGATTTGTCGATGTTGCTCAAGCGTAAGTTTTACCATGATGAAATGCCATAATAAAAATAACATGTTCGCTTGACTCGACTCATGCGTGATCTGTCAAAAAAGGCTATTGAAAAAAGTACCTCTACTTAAGAGTATATGTAACAATTTCTCGTCTAAATATCCATAAATAAAAAATAAAATTAAATAGAAAATTAATTTATATTTTTGGAAAAAATACCATAATCTCATATCTGTCTTTTAAACTTTATTAGTTCAGAAGAAAAAATTATACTTCCTCTTTCTGTGTGTCACTGAACATCGGATTTGTGCTGTCTCACGGAAAACGAGAATATTTAAATGTAGCATATGCTACCGCTTTAGTAGTTGGTTATTGTGTTTTCAATTTTCTACTCAAGTAAAACGTCGAAATGTTAAGTGTGAGCATCGAAATGAACTGGTGCTGAATGAAATTTTCAATTTTCCAAAAATTCAATTGTACTAACATAATTGGGGCACGTGAAGTCCTTCTGTTCAGTGAAACGTATGTGTGTCTGTTGAGGGGAGGACGATGATGAAGAAAAATGATTCATATAATCGAATAAAAGTAAGAGTATTTTAAATTGAAATTAATTCATTTGAAAAATAAAATATATTTGAACTCTCGATTTTACGTGGTAGATCGTGAGAAATATGACAATTGCTCAAGAGAGTAAAGTTGTGAGTACAAGTTCAACATAACTATGTATGTATATTTATGATACTCAGAGTCCATCTTCCCTTTTCTTCTTTTTTTTTTTTAAGCATAAGCACCGCCTACGCCATTATAGCCGAATCAACAATAGCGCGCCACTCAGGCCACTCTCCATCTGATCCTTCCAACAGATTGGAGGTCTTTTTCTTTCCCTGCTTCCACTAGCAGGTGCTACATCGAACATTTTCAAAGCTGAAGTGCTTTCATCCATTCGGACGACATAACCTATCCAGCGTAACCCCGGCAGAATCATGAATATTTAGTAATGTCCTTCTCACGAGAACTTATTGTGCCGTCTCATTGGATGTCGACACGCTTCTGCTTCTCCATCTTTTGACGAGCGACGTGTAAAGTTTGGTTTTGATTAGTCGAGAGAGGATTTTACTCTTCAATTGTCTACTTAGCCCAGGATAGCACTTTCCCAGTGCATTGGATTTCGAGGCTGACGTTGTTAGGGTTAATGCTGGTTCCAGTACAGAATTATATACGGCTTCGAAGTTAGGATTATCAACAGTGCCGTAGGAGAGTAGTATCGAGCGTGATTTATTTGAATCATTCTGTCTGAAACCTCGTTTGATATCGAACGGCTCGGAGAGGTCCTTCGCCATTCTGACTGCCCATCTGGTATTATCCAGGGTCAGTTTTCATAATCGTATGAGTTTCACAAGGATATCAATATCAGACAACGCGGCTTAGCGACAGTACCTTATAGTGCTTACAAAGGTAGCTTTAGAATCGGTGAAAATGAGGTGTGTAACAAATCTTTTCTCTCGGTTTTTCTCCAAGATTTTGCGCAGGGTGAATATGGATCAGGCTAAGGCCCCGCTTTAACGTTTCAGACAATATGCTGGGGAGGACCTCATATGCGATATTGAGGAGACTTATCCCACGATAATTGGCGCAGATCGTGGGGTTTCAATTTTTTGGATTGAGCAGAACACACTTAGGTTCCATTCGTCGGGCATGCTTTCGAACGATCATATTGTGAAAAGAAGCTGATTCATGCACCTTGTCAGTTTTTCGTCGCCGTATTTGAAAAGCGCTGCTGGTAAGCCATCCGCTCCCGTTGTATTATTTCGTTTTTTATGCGGGCAAACGCTATTTGTACTTTGTCATAGCCGGGCGTTGGAACGTCTATACTATCGTCATCGATTGGGGTTTCGGGTTCGCCATCTCCGGTTGTTTCACATTCACTGCCATTCGGACGACTATAGAAGTTTTCCATTCATACACTAAGTATGCTTTGGATATCTCTCACCAGATTACCTTTTTGGTCATTAAATGAGTATGCTCCGGTCTTGAAACCTTCTGTAAGTCGCCACATATTTTCATTAAATTTTAAATTAAATAAATTTTATTTATTAAATTTTCGAGTATTACACTCGTCGGCCAACTTTTCAAACTCTTCAAAATCACGCATTTCGGCATTTTTCTTTTTTGACCGTTAATGTGCCTCGCTTCCCTCAGTATCTATTCCGCTTCGCACGTTTGCGAGGCTATGTATCCTTCTTTCTACTGCAGTTCGACATTCCTAATCGTACCAGCTCTTTCTCTGACACTGCTGGAAACCAATTGTTTTCGTAGCGCCGGTACGTAGGGAGTTTGATTCAGTCTTCATACTAAAGAAAAAAACGATACGAAAGTGTAGTATTAAAAATATTGAATAGTAGTAAATCTCTGCTACGAAATCCATTTATACAAATGAGTGAAAGCTTTTTCGATGGAATCTTTTTTACTTCTTTTATAAAAGAAGGCTTAAATTGCTTTACATGAAACTGCGTAAAGTCTATAAACGCTTTGAGTGTGGTCTCTTTGTTTTCAAATTCCTCTATCTTTATTAGGGGAGTGAATAAAAATGCCACTTTTGTAAATTATGAGCAATATTTATTTATTATTTGGAAAACAAAAAAGGCATTAATACATTTTATCACCTTTCGATATTGTTTCATTCAACATCCAACATCCAAATAATCATATTTTCGCCTTATCAACAACATCAATATCAAACAATGTGATTAATTATTCCGATTAAGTGTTGATTAGGCGTTGCAAAGAAGGTTTAAGTAAGTTTTAGTGTGCTTTGTTTGTGAAAATTTATTACCCCAACGATTAACTCAGCCATTGTGTTTAATTGCTTTATTTTGGCAGCGCAGAGAGCAGCACTTTGAGTTGCTACACACATAAAATCATAACATTTAAAAAAAAAAAATTTAATAATTTTATGAAAATATAAAAATTCTAGTTTTACAACTTTCACTAAAATCTCTTCATTGGCCATTAAGACATGCAAATACATGCAGCGAAGAGAGAAGAAAAAGAGGCTTGATTCCGCAGTCGCTGCAATTTATATCCAAAAATGCGGCATTTTTGAGATTGGCATATATATTGAACAATTTACAGCCGATTGTGGGGCTTTAAAATATACATACATATATGTATGTACCTGTAAGAAAATATTTTGTTCGTGAGTCACGTAATGGGCAATACTTTCGATATAAAAACATAACAAAAGTGGCGGTAACGAGCAGTAAGTTTGTTAAAACGTGTGTGTAAGTGGGGGTTACGAGTAATCATGCGTGATGGAAAGAAAATATATAGCTTTCTTTTTACCTTATTTTTGTTATGAGTGAATATGTTTTACCATCAACCACTTGTCGATGATAATTCGTATTATGTAAAGTCCATTATCATTCGGTCGGTTGAATCGTATTAATTTATTTAGATTATTGGTAAGTGAAAAGTAGTTTGGTGAATGCGCAATGTATGTATGTATGGATGATGACAAGCCAATTAATGAATTTCAATTTTTTAATATTCATTTATCTTTATGGGAACTGGTTTGTTGTAAGTTAGTTAAAGATTTTAAGTGAAAAGAAAAATAAAACAAATTATAACGAAAAAAAATTAATTAGGCGAAATAAATAAAATAAAATAAAATAAAATAAATTAACCTAAGAAAAAATATAAATTAAATAAAATGAAAAAATAAATTAAAATAGAATAAAATTAGTAAAACAAATAACATAAAAAAAAATTAAAAAAATGAAATTAATCTAAATTAAATTATATAAAATATAAAAAAAGGAAAAATAATAAAAATAATTAAAAAACATTAAAAAAAAATGAAAAAAATAAAAAAAATAAAAAATTAAATTAACCTGAATTAAATTAAATTAAATTAAGAAAGCGAAAATAAAAATAAAATAAAATAAAACAAATAAAAAATAAAATAAAAATAAATTAAAAAAGTTATAAAACATGAAACAAAACAAAATAAAATAAAATAAAATAAAATAAAATAAAATAAAATAAAATAAAATAAAATAAAATAAATAAAATAAAATAAAATAATTAAAATGAAAGAAAAATAAATAAAAAAATAAAATAAAAGAAAATAAACTAACCTAAGAAAAAAAAATAATAAAATAAAAAATTAAATAAAATAAAATAAAAAAATGTAATTTAATTTAATTAAATATAAAAAAATGAAAAGAAAAAAAATTAAATAAATAAAAAAATATTAAAAAAAAATTAAAAAAAAATAAATAAAATTAAAAAAAATAAATATATTTAAATTAAATTAAATTAAATTAAATATAAAAAAAATGAAAAAAAAAATAAAATAAATAAAAAAATATAAAAAAAATGAAACCAAATAAATTAAAATAAAATAAAATAAAATAAAATAATTAAAATGAAAGAAAAATACATAAAAAAATGAAATAAAATAAATAAACTAACAAAAGAGAAAAAAAATTTAAAATTTAAATGAAATAAAATGAAAAAATAAAATAAAATATAATGAAATAAAATAAAAAATTAAAATAAATTAAATTAAATTAAATTAAATATTAAAAAGGAAAAGAAAAAATAATAAATTAAAAAATATTTAAAAAAAATAAACAAGATAACAAAAAATAAAATAAATTAAAAAAATTCAATTAAATTAAATTAAATATAAAAAAATGAAAAAAAAATTTAATTAAATTAAAAAATATTAAAAAAAAAATAAAATAAAATAAAAGAAAAAAATAAAAAAAGAAAATTAAAAAAAATAAAAAAATAAAAAAATATAAAGAAAAAATAAAAAATAAAATAAAATAAAATATAATAAACGAAAATAAATAAATTTAAATTGGAGAGTTTGACAGTAAATTTTGAACCAGCTTCAAGAGCCTTACGGGAATAAGTGAAATCAATCAAATCTTGGGCACTCGCTCAGACAATGTATTTAAGTGAAGCTGGTTATGGCTGTTACCGTGGAAAACCGAATACGAATAGAAAGTAAAATCGATTTAAAAAATAAAATTTGTGCACTAATCATCAAATCATCACCAGAATTTCCAACAACAATATTGTTTTTATGTTGTTTAATTATGTATTCTCATCGGGATGAACATAGGTCTATTTTCCCAAATTTGTATACTGGATTTCTGAACCTTCTTGAAGTGATACAGGAAAAAAATTTTTAATTACCATACCTTGTTTGTTACGAAAATTTCGAAGGAGGAAAAATTAATTTAGAAGCTAATTGACCTAAAATAGTTTCGTAGATTAAAGGCGGCCCTACGCCCTTTATAATGTTACATTCAAAATGAAATCCGACATTAAATACAGAAATTATTAAGAAGGAAAAAAAAACGATTTTCACCGGTTTTAGGATGGTCCAGAAATTTTTTTGCATAACCTTAAGTTTCTCTCGAGGCAAGCTTTCGTTTGTGAAGTGAGCTTGTTTATCACCTACACATACCTACATCAAAATTTTCAAATATCAATGACTTTCACATTGATTCTGAAACTTTTCAAACAAGCCTAAGTTGTGAGTTCTACCTAAGTTGGCGTAGATGATGCGTAGAATACGTGTTTGCTATACGCTTTTATACGAAGTTTTGTTCTATACAAATTGACTCGCTCTAATGTATTTTATATTATAAAAATCAAGTTAACCTAAATTTTTATTTTTATATGAATTTATTTTTATTAAATTTTAGAATAAATAATTTTTATTATTTCTTCATTTATTATTGAGTAATTTTTTATATTTAATCCATTTTATAAACAATCAGTACTTTGAAAAAAAAAAATTATTGTTGTTTTTTGCTTACATTTTGCAAAACCGCAACCACTTAACTCGCCGCCGACTGGATTTCTCCGCTCTCAGAGTGTATTGAACTGTTAGAATTGTTTTTGAATTTGTTGTTTCAAGACTTGTTTGTGTTGTTATTGTCGGTTTGTTTGTACTTTGTTGCTTAATAAAATACAAGTTAATGTTGGTCAATGACGCTGACTGGTATGCTTATTCATTTTCCAATTTAGCAATTCTCAAACATCTCCCTTCATTCAACTGTTGTCCCCTTCAAGTTTTTTATACGCTTGAATGAGGCGTAAGTTGAAAATTGTTTGTCTCTTTTCGCAATGTAATTATCCACAATAAGCGAATAACAACGGTGATTAAGAAAATTCCATATGAGTTGCATATTTTCATTGCAATGAACTCTGCCATGACTTGCCTTGATGGCACTTTGTGTTGTTGCAATATTTTTTTTCTGTTAGCATATCACAATTGTTTGCTATTCTTCTACGCATGCTTAATAGCGATGGCGTAATTGGGTTTGGTGTTACATCTTTGAGCGTAAAACTGATCATTTTACAAGATATGAATAAAAGTCTAGTCAGGTTCGTGTCTTAAGCCTTTTGTTATTAGTCGGTAGTTTTTCGCATGCAATCAGTGTATCCATTTCACAGGAAATGAGTTGACAATGCTAATAGAAATGCGCATGTGATACGAAGTTGGAGTAGGCGCAGATGGTCTGAACAACAAAATTATTTACATTTTTCGACTCAGAGCTTTGGGAAGTGCGTTTTGGTATATGAAGAGGTTCCTGTAAACACGCGTTGGGTTCTCCTAAGACTTAAGAGTAGAAGGAAAACAAGGAATAAGGGTAGAAATGAAAGTAGAAAAAGGAGTGGATATGTGCGCAAAGAAGGAACTTTACTCACGTTCATACTGAAAATGAGAGTAGGATTAAAAGTAAAGGGTCATCCATTTAGAGGTTCCCACCGCTACGGATCAGATGGCCCATCCGTTGAGTCCAATTTTCGATGACTCGTTCGAACATTTCGACTGGTAACTGGCGAGTGCCACGAATGATCCAAGGCCTGAATCGAAGCGGGATTGTCCGCATAGACTTTAGACTTTACTTATGCCCACTTTTTCCTGTCTAACGGTGTGATACCACATAATCTTGTTGGCCAATCGACCGGCCCAAAACGTGAAATTATCTGCCCACAGAAACGTTCTCTCAATAAATCCATTGATTGATGCAATGTGTGGGAAGTGGCGCCGTCTTGTTGGAACCAAATGTCGCAGAGATCACGAGCTTCAATTTCAGGCATGAAATAGTCGGTTATCATGGTGTGATAACGGTCGCCATTGACAGTTACTTTCTCACCGGCATCATTTTTGCAGAAATATGGACCGATGATTCCACTGGACCAAAAACCAAACCAAGCTGTTGTTTTTTCTAGATGAAATGGAAGCTCTTGAATCTCTTCAGGTTGCTCTTCGTCCCAAATACGGCAATTTTGCTTGTTTACATACCCATTGAGCCAGAAATGGGCGTCAATGTTGAACAAAATTTGGAACTTTTCAAGAGCTCATAGAGCGAAGTATAAATGGTAAAAGCGATCGAAGTTGAAGCCAGAGGAAAAAAGGATTAAAAGCAGGGGTGGGATACATAAGGCTTTACTAAAGGGTGTTTTTTATAGAGGTATAGATCTTTAAGTTGCAATAAAACAACGATGGATTATTCGATTGACATGAATTTTATTTATCCGAAAGATAATCTTGTGGCATTACATTTTAAATATGATTTCTGGCATATGGCCGCCACGGCTGGCGCGGATGTAGTCCAATCTGGACGTGCAATTTTCGATGACTTTTTCCAACATTTGTGGCCGTATATCGGCAATAACACGCCGAATGTTATCTTCCAAATGGATGTGGCTTATCCGCTTAGACCAATGACTTTACATAGCTCCATAGAAAGTCGTCTAGCGGTGTTAAATCACAAGATCTTGGAGGCCAATTCACAGGTCGAAAACGTGAAATTAGGCGGTCACCAAACGTGTCTTTCAATAAATCTATTGTGGCAGGAGCTGTGTGATATGTTGCGCCGTCTTGTTGAAACCACATCTCCTGGACATGATGGTTATTCAATTCAAGAATGAAAAAGTTAGTAATCATGGCTCTATACCGATCACCATTGACTGTAACGTTCTGGCCACCATCGTTTTTGAAAAAGTACGGACCAATGATTCCACCAGCCCATAAAGCGCACCAAACAGTCAGTTTTTCTGGATGTAACGGTGTTTCAACATAGACTTGAGGATTACCTTCACTCCAAATGCGGCAGTTTTGTTTGTTGACGTAGTCATTCAACCAGAAGTGCGCTTCATCGCCAAACAAAATTCGCTTATGAAAATCGGGAACAACGGTAATCTCGTTTTGGGCCCATTCGACGAATCTACGCCTTACTTGATGATCGTTTGGCTTCAATTCTTGCACGAGTTGGATTTTGTAAGCACGCAAACCAAGATCCTTCTGCAAAATCTTCCATAAAGTGGATGGACACAGATCCAATTCCTGTGCTCGATGGCGGATGGACTCATTCGGGTCTTCTTCAATGCTACGCTCTACAGCAGCAATAGCTTCTTCGGTACGCACCGTACGGCGTCTCTGGGGATGCGAGTTATCAATAAGAGTAAACGTGGTGCAAACACGTTCCATGATTAATCAAATTAACTGTTCTGATGGACGATTTTGTCGACGATAAAATGGACGTAGTGCGCGATACGTTTTCCGTACAGAACCATTATTTTCGAAATAAAATTACACTATTTGCAAGCGTTGTTTAGGCGTGAGTCTAAGCAGAAGGAAGTGGTATGAGTGGCCAAAACAAACTGTGAATAAATCACTTGACAGCTGTTAAATCAGATAGTAGTAGTAGGAGCAAAAGGAGAGTGTCGAAAATACGCTTTATAAGAGACTCTAAAGAAAAATATGAGAGTTTTATTCTATGCAGGCCTTGCTATCTTTAAACTTATGGAGCTTTTTTGGGAGGAGAATCTATGTGGAATTAGAAAATGAAATGGAAGATTAAGGTAGGCATTCGTTAACTATGGAAAAACGCTTTTTTACAGTAAGTCTTTGGGGTCTATTTTTAGAACTCTTGCTTAATCTGGTTCATTCATTTCAATGTAAATTTTGGAATATACTGAAGAGTGGGAATACTGCCAATTACATCTTTGCTGGCCTTTCCATCGGCAACAGTGGTACGAAAGTAGATAATAATTTTCTACAGATATTTTTGATAGTTTTTTCTGCGCGAAGCATACACTGTTCGCTTACTTCCTGATTGTTTAGCATTTATGTTTTCGCATCAATCTCCGTTCGTGGGGTTCCTGTTTTCATGCTATTCGTTTCTTTTGTTTTTGCTTTATTCACATTTTCCACACTACTACTCGGAGCTTTGCTCTCACGCTCGCTCGCTCGCTTGTTTTTTCCTTTCCTCAGCGGCTTTCTTAAGCCGATAACAAGCCTTGAAAAGGTGGCGATTTTCTGCATCATTTCCGCTTCGTATCGCCACAGCAGTGGTGTCTATCATGAGTCAAACTTATTAGTACACACACAGTCACACATCACGCCGATCATGACCATAGTAGTTTGCCACAAAGCCTACATATACTGGCATTCGCTGAGCAGGTGGTTTATTAAACGCATTGTAGCTGACTGCTCAGCTGGCGTTAAGCTGAAAACTTCGGATTTTTTTTCATTTGAAATTTCACTGCTAAAATTACGCTCTCTGTTTACCAACTCCAACCGGTTTTTGCTTTACCATTGATTTGTGATTATTTTGCAACTTCGGCTGATGAAGGCACTCGCTTAGTAGTTTTTTTTTTTGGTTGCTCACTAGCGCTTTGCTTTCGCTTTCAATTTCTTTCTTTGTGTGTATGAGTGTGCGGCGCTTCACTCGTTGGCGCTTACTTGCGCTCTGCTTGCTGCGCGGCCATTGAATATCGACGCAATCGGTGAGCTTTATGCTGAACGCGGCTGCCACTAGTAGTTGCTCTTTGGTGCTAGACTGCTTCAGCTGTGCATTTGGCGAAAAGTCTTTAAAGCGTATCTTTTAATTCGTAAGAAAATTGTAAATTTTTTTTATATATGTATGTGTTCAAGTGTCGGTCGTTGATTTTTCTTCCATTTTTTTCCTGCCGTGTGCAAAAACAGCTGATTTGTGTGCGCGTGTTTATTAGCGGTAAAAAACGAATGTAAGAGAAATTAAATCAATTAAAAAAAAAACTAACTATGTGTGCATTGAATACATTAAATGATAAAACAAAAAAAAATTGTTTAAGCTGTGAATATTTGAATTTTTAGTGCGCGAATTGTCAATGGTAGAAACGCGAGCACTGAGCTCATATTAAATTTAAACTAAAGATAAATATTTTTTGATTCTTAATACCAAAAAAAAAAAAAAAAAAAAAAACGTGCACATATTTTATAAACGCTATTTATTTCATTAGATGTTCTACTACAATTGAAGACAACTCCATCTTTAAGCCGCCTCTGAACGTCTGATAGCTTGCTTTGAGAAACTGCTATTTTCTATTAGTATTAGAAATTAACATGGAGTTAGTAGCATTGCCATTGAGGTTTTCTACTCTCTTTACACTTCTTAAATTAAATTTTTATTTTTATTTTTTTATTTTTTTTATTTTTTATTTATCAAAGCTTGAGTCCTATATAAGCTGCAACTAAAATTGACAAATTTGGCCAACAGAAACTGAAACCGAAACTAATTTGATGATGCATCGCCCTAACTAGGCTAATACGGAACTACGGGCACTCTTCTCAGCACTTCTCTTGCTCTACTGTTTGGAAAACACATTCTTCTAATGCTATTTGTACACCATGAGCTGTGGATTAGAAACCGCACATTCAGGTTGCACTCCTCAAGTATGATTCAAACGACTAAATTCCGAATAGGACGTCCTTGTCTTTATAACATATGTACCTCATATAGGATAGCACAACCACCTACTGAGAGAGTTATCCAGTTCTACGAACCGACATCAGTCTTTAAAAAATTTTGAACATTTTTCGAGTAACTTGTATGTACATATACCTTATGATGCATTTATAACCTTATTGGGTATTTAAAAAGATGTTAAAGGGTAGTTTTTGCTCCTTTGACATAATTTAAAAAAAAAATTTCAAAATTTTATCGTTTATTTCAAAAAAAAAAAGCTTCTGCAATAATTCGGGTCATCCAAAATAAACGTATGTTAAATGCATTTAAAATAATTTTTTTTTCATGTACTTCCGTTTCTATTATAAAGTTTGAACCTTGACATTAGAGGTGAAGGACTTCATCATTCATATGACCGCCTCGTGAATTTTTGCAAACTTCAATCCTTCGATCGAGGTAGTTTTCGACCACTTTTTGACATTTATTGGGCGGTACCTCAGCCATAATCTGACGAATATTGCTTTTCAAGCGCTCAAGAGTTAAAGGCTTATCTCGGTCTTTCGCGTAACCCCACAAAAAACGTCTAACGGTGTCAAGTCGCAGGATCTCGGTACGCAATTGACATTGGCAAGCCGGCAGATTACGCGGGAAATTTCTCTCGCAATAAAGCCATATTCACTCGACCAAAACGCTCCGAGGCACAGTCTCGACGTTAATGTTTTCAAAAAAGTAAGGTCCAATCACACCTGCGGACCAAAGAACGCAGCAGTCAGTAAGTTTTTTTTTTGGCGTAATTCAATTATTTAAGGATTCTCAGAGCCCCAAACGACAACTTTGCTTATTTACGTCCAACTTGAGGTTTTGCGTCTTGATGTTTTTACCAACAAATGATGGAAATGGAAGATACAATTTATTCTTAGCTGCATCCTATCGGCCGATGGGCATTTTATGAGGAAATTTTTATTTCATGCCAGAAATACACTCGGAGAGCTAGACATTCCCTGCTGAGCGGCGACTGCAATTGGAAAAATTAATTTTCTATAATTTTGGGTGGTGGACGAATCTGGGTTCGAATTCAGGCCTTCCGAATTGTAATACGCAATGCTAACCACTCGGCTATTGCGGACGCGAATGCGTGTATACCGACTGAGAAATATGCTTTTTCGAAGAAGAAAACTTTGTTGGAAGAATCAGCTGGCCTTTACCTGGATGTGGGTGTAAGTTCAAGTGCGAAATATGCCATAGTTAATGTGCCATAAGAAAGTCCCAGCTCTTGTGAACTTAAAGAAATATATACATTCAGGTCTTCGGCTACACTTTCATTAACCGTAGCGATACTTGAGGCTGAGCGAGCAAAACTACGATGCACAGGCAATATTTGTAACCGATCCAGTTTCGTCAAATTTCTTTCAAATTTTACCAATTGCTTGAGTAGTTGGGCGATTGCGGGCACCAAAAAATCCTCTTAAAGCGCGAGATGTGGCCACGCGTGAATCACCGTTTTTGTTGTAGATTAGAACAATTTTAATGCCTTGTGCGGTTGTTAAGCGATCTGTTTTCATAATTTTCTGACTTTTAACTAAAACAAAACAAATTCGGTTTGACAGTTAAATTTGACAGATGTCAAAATACATCGCTGCACTTGCGAAATCACTAAATGGATGGGCCTTTACTTTTGTCAATCGGTACTAGGGGCCCGCAATCCTACACAGTGTTACAGTGTTATATGTGCATATGTACATGTGTTTAATTTCAAAAAACATATTAAAAATTTTTTCATTATTATTTTCTAATATTTTTATTTTTTTCCTGTTCGCTTTCTTAACAATTTGTTGATTATATATTAAATAGTGTTATTACATATATGAAACAGTAGAAAAATTGTTAAAATATATAGATAGCAAAAAAAAAAAAAAAATAAAAAAAAAAATAAAAATAAAAAAATAAAAAAATAAAAAAAATAAAAAATTAAATAAAAAAATATTATGTAAAATGCCAAAAATTTAAACAAGCAAGCAACAACATAAAAAAGTGGTAATAAACAGAAATTTACAATAATTATATCAAAACAAGCAAGTGAAAACAGCAAAAATTTTAAAAAGTGAAATTAAAATTTTAAAAGCAAAACATTTTCCGCCTTCTTTTGTGCATTATTCGCGAATTCATCTTTTCTGCGCTGTGTGCACTTACATGTGCACATATATATATATATGTCTACTTGTGTATATTATTTAATATTTTTCTTTCACACTAAATTATGCAAGTGTTGAATTTCAATTTTTAATTTTAATTATTTTTTTTTTGGTGATTAAGTTGTTTCATCAAACACATGCAGTGTATGAATTTTGTATGACTTTTCCCAACAATTATAGATAAATATTTTATCAACCACATAAGCGAAGCTAGTCATACATAAAAAACTTAGAAGCTTGCCGTGCAGAAATCCATTGCAAAACAATAAAAAAAAGTGCATTAAAAAAAAGAGAAAAATTCAATAACATACCATAATAACAGCAACAACTAGTAAACCGGTGCTACAACTAAACAGTTCTTCTACCTGCCATTCTTCTTGCAAGACACACTCTTGTTGCATCAACATCTCTACATACGTGCTGCCACAACTGTCGCGATAACTCCACACTATTCTGTGCTTAATTCTAATTGCTGTGCGTGCATGTGTTTGTGTGCTCATACATACTTACATATATATATAGTGTTATTTTGTGCTTATTTTTGAAAACGTAAAAGGAAATTGTGGTTAAAATGGCTCCCAAGAAAGAAGCAACCTTGAATCGGCAGCAGCAGCAGCAACATCAAAACCAACATCAACAACAACAACAACAAGTTTTGGATATTGAACGTATTAAACGACATTTCAGCTGGTCCGATCCAAATGCAATGTAAGTCAAATGATATTCATTTGGTATTTTTCTGCTATTTCTTTTCTTATATATATAATTAATATATTTACTTCAGCTTATATATATAAACACGTGTGTGTATCACCTTCGAGTTAAGAAAAAATATATTGTTTATTGAATTGTTGTTGTTTTTTTCACAATAACTTAAGCATTTAATGCGCCCTTTTAATTGCGTTATGTGATACGCTTACTCGTATATACCATGGCATATGCATGTTTTACATGTGTGTGCGTGAGTGAAGTGCGGTGGTCTTTCAGTGCAATCTCAAGTTACTTATGTTCATCATTGATGTCTTTTGTTACCATGACTTGGCATGAGTTGGACATTCGCAAACTAGTTGCAATGTAGTTAATGACAGGCGGTGGGACTGTAAGCCTTAATCAACAGAAATAAGCAACAAAATATTATCAGTTATTTCTTGAGTAACTCGAAACATCCTTAAAAACAATTAAATAAAAAAATATAAATAAAAAATAAAATTTTTTTTAAGAAATTTTTAATAAATAATTAAAAAAAAATTTTTTCTTAAAATTTTTTAAGAAAAAAAAAATTTTTTAAGAAATTTTTTTAGATTCTGTTAAAAAAAATTTCATCGAAATTAAGATAATGAATTTCTAAATTTTTGCATTTTTACCCAATATTAATTGGGTTTTTATACTTTTATACACATGAAATGGTAAATTAACTTTGGTTCGAAGTACGTATGCACTGGAAGCATAAGAGATATACCAATCAATCGTGTTCGAATGAAGAGCTGAGTTGATTAAGCCACGCCCGACTTTCCGTCTGTCCGTCTGTCTGTTTCAACCCAAACTAGTATCTCAGCTTTTGAGGTCTTTCACCGAAACTTATTATGCGAATGTACTTTTCTATTGCACCGCCGGGATCATTCGACTGTATCCTATAGATCCTATTCAATCCATATCTTCAGATAAGTGATTTTGGTTTGTTAAAAATCTGTGAAAGAAGCATTTTACAGTGTGAAATATGGTATTTTACACAAAAGTCTAATACATATAGACACTGACACGGGAGATTGAGGATCTGACCGAAAGTGGCCACACTTAAGCCATTGAGTAGACTCATTCACCCTATTCATCCCAACTATGTTTCTGCCAACGTTTCGCTCGATTTGATAAATTCATTTAATTTCCTCGAGCAATGTGATACGACGTCTCAACCGGCTGAATACCGAAATCTCACAAAGGTAACATAGTGTTCCAGCGTTTTGTCATCTTCTGTGCACGCTCTGCACTAAGCCGATTCCGCTTTATCTAATTTGTGGAGTTGATATCTCAGGGGTAGATGCCCCTAAGGTGGAAGTGTTTCAGGACCCTCAGTTTTCATCCATAGTTCAATGCTTTAGACCTTATTTAAAGGCACTGAAAGGCCTGTTGCAGTCAATGGTGACAGCCTCGTCAGCGCAAGCTCGCTCGTCTGCCTTTTCATTTTCTTCTACATCTATGTGACTTCACTGATAGTCACTCTGTTTGAACTTTGTGTGAACTCACTTAATTGCCTTAATTGCCCCTGGGCTGTATACCAGAAAGCGGTTGGGATTTTGGCATCTTCAGTAATGCCCACAATCTCTGCTATCTATGGCGTTGATCTCCGCCCATTCTCCTTTGGTAGGAAAGGAGTATGTGTCTTCTAGCCGGCAGAGGGTTACCTGTTTGCTCGGCTGCATTTAATATTTAGCCTGAATTCTAAAGCACCTTTAGATCATACATAACTTTTATGTTAATTGGCCTGATGTCAAGCGGGATTACCAGATATGTTGCACCTGTACAGAAGTCTAACATGGCACTTCTTTAATTTCGTCCACCACTTTAGTGTTCCATATGTTAGTATGGGTCTTTTGGCACTTGTTTAGAGTCAATGGTCCATTTGAGATTGAAGCTCCCATTATGACAAAGTGGCTCTTCTGCAGATATTCCAAATTCGGAGGGTTTTTTTGACCTGATTTCAACATGTTTCCTCCGGCTAACTTATTTTCAACACCTCTTAAACATGGTGGGTTTTGGCTTCCCGGTGAATAAGCAGATTTTAGATTTTTCTGGGTATATTGAGAGCCCCCTTTTCTATGTCTTACGGCGCCTTTAGAATTAGGAAGTGTTCAGCACTTATCCATTTATGGGTGTCTTCAATCTGTAGAGAACAAGTAAAATCACCACAGGGAACATATATGTATATACTCGTATATATGTTAAATACTGTTTATGGTGTTGTCGAGCCAAAAGAGTTGAAAAACAAAAACAACTACATACGTTTTTAAGGGAGAATTCCGTTACAGACCAGTGTAATCGAATATACGAGGTGTGTTCAAGGGAAGGGAAAGTTAAATTTTGATTTTGTTTTTCAAAAGTACCTATTTATTCATAAATATCTATTATGTCCTCTTAAAAGTTATCCCCCTCGGGTATAATACACTTGCGCCAACGCTTTTTTCAATCCTCGAAGCACTTCTGAAATGCGCTTTTCGGTATGGCCATCAGCTCTTTCTTCGATTCTGACTTGATCTCATCAATTGTGGTAAAATGCTTTCCTTTCATTGGTTTCTTTAGTTTTGGGAATAGGAAAAAGTCGCAGGGAGCCAAATCTGGTGAATACGGTGGTTGGGGCATGATTACGGTTTTTATTTTGACCAAAAAATCACGAATAAGCATTGATGTGTGAGCTGGTGTATTATCGTGATGCAAAATCCAGGATTTGTTTCTCCAGAATTCGACCTTGTGACAGGAACACGTATATATTTTGAGAATCTCTATACTTTGCGAGCACGAACGGTTTAAGGAGAACGTTCAGCTACAAAGATGAAGGGATAGACTGGCAACCAAAAATTCTAGTTAAATACTAGTATGAAATTGTATGAAATCATACCAGTTAGTTGTTTTTTTTTGTTAGCGTTTCACTAGTAATGAATAATACTTATTTCTTCGTATATTGTTATTATTTCTAGAACGCCACGACTGAGTTTTATTTCTTCATAAGCTCTGTTGAAGTACGTAGAATTTCGTTACTCTCTGCATCGTGCCGTCAGCCGAGTGGTTAGAAATTATCACTGCATGCTATGAGAGATTCACGATTGGAATCTTTCAATCTTCAATTTTATTCAATTTTAATCCAATTTTATGTTGATTTAGCAATTGAACATGCAGAAATGTACTAGTATTTAACTAGTATGAAGTTGATGCATAGTCAGACGACTGACATTTCGAAAAACAGTGCCATGTACAAATACCAGTTGTTTAAATGTGAATTAAATGGAAGCTGAGCTAGTTAGTGAAAACATGAAAACTAGTTGGATTCTAGTTAAAAACTGGTGTTTTTCCCTTGCGGAGATGCTTAAAAATATTGCACCTTCTCGTTTCAATACATTCTTGTGGTGTGGAAGTGCTTTTCTTTATTAAAAATATTTTTGAATAAAAAAATTTTGATATCTAAAAATTTTTTTTTGCACTTTAATTTGTATCTTTTTCGCAAAAATTTTATTTTTCTTATACATTATTTAGTTTTGGTTATATTTTGTGTTTAGTTGACATATAAATTTCATTTTTAATTTTTAATTAAATTACATAAAAGTTATATTTTGAAGTTTTATTTGGAAAATATACGATTACATAAATGATAACAATATATGTATGTACATAAAATCGAAAGCAAATCTGGAACATCATTGATCGTTACTAAAAAGCGTCTGTTTGCCTAACCATTTAATTATTCTTTGTTACGTGGCAACGTGATTAGCACCTAAGCGTTGTTTACTATATTTATTTTTATACATACATATATCGGTATGTGTATGGTAAACAAATGGCTGCCGTGTGATCTCATACTTGGTAACAACTAACAAATTAATAATCAACAAATTGAAAATTTAAATCTATTTATAAATTTTATTGAGCAATACAAAAATTTGTGTTTCAATTTTAGTAATTGAACATGTAAATATGCATATAAAGGGTGATCCAAGTAGAGCTACTTTTTTCCATAGCCTTTTTCTTTTTGACAGATCACGTATGAGTCGTGTCAAGCTTTCATGTTATTTTTGTTCAGTATTCTTTGGTATTTCATTATGGAAGACCTACTCCTGGACAACGTTTACAAATCATTCAACTTTATTACGAAAATTCACGTTCTGTAAAGAATGTGTTTCGCGGCCTTCGGTCAAATTGGATAAAAATATAGCGGCCGTAGCTGAGAGTGTACACGAAGACCGTGGATAGTCGATTCGGCGCCGTTCGCAGCAACTCGGACGTAGGGAACGACTTGGCGCAATTTTCGTCGAGATCTTAATTTGAAAGTGTACAAAATACAGCTTGTGCAAGAACTGAAGCCGCTCGACCTTCTCAAGAGACATCCCTTCGCTCTATGGGCTCTTGAAAAGTTCCAAGAAGATCCGATGTTTCGAGCCAAATTTTGTTCGGCGATGAGGCTCATTTCTGGTTCAATGGATATATAAACATGCAAAATTGCTACATTTGGGATGAGGAGCAACCTGAAGAGATTCAAGAGCTGCCATTTCATCCAGAAAAAACAACGATTTGGTGTTGTGTGTGGGTTGGTGGAATCATTGGTCAATATTTCTTTAAAAACGATGCTGGTGAGAACGTAACTGTCAATGGCGACTGTTATCGCGCAATGATAACCGACTATTTGATGCCTTAAATTGAAGCTCGATATCGCATCAATCAAGATCGTGTGATATCACACCGTTAGACTTTTTCCTGTGGGAATATGTAAAGTCTAAAGTCTATGCGGACAATCTCGCTTCGATTCAGGCCTTGGATTAAAATATCACGCGTGTCATTCGCTCGAACGAGTCATCGAAAATTGAACTCAACGGATGGACCATCTGAGAGGTAGCGGCGGCCAACATTTGAAAGAGATAATCCTTAAAAAAAATAAATGCCGAAGAATGTTCTTTGGAATGATAATAAACATTCCCCATTAATTTTGAATCTTCTGTGTGTTTTTTTCTTTAAAAAAGCAGGAAATCTCGAAATTTATCACCCTTTACATACTATTTTCGAAAATTGTTCAAACATTACCTGTTTTGATAAAAATCTTTTCGCTGTTCTTTTCATCAAATATTGGTAAGAACTTCAGTCCCCACATAAAGTGTAGCCCTCAGCTGCTCAAAAATGTATGTATGTATGTCTCATTTTCAGTTTATCTAATTGCAACAAAGGCACACTTGTGGCTTTAAATTAAGACAAAAAAACAATCTATTTCAAGGTGAAAACATTTAAATATATTAAATAGGTATAATAAATATTTGATATGTGTTGAAATCTAAGCGAAAATTCCGAAAATTAACACATTTACGTTTGTGTGTTTACGAGCGACGTTTTCGAAATTGCCAAAAGAATTGCGCAGGCGCAAAGTGTTAAATATAAATTTCGTACTTCAGCGTTCGCAATGCGAAAATGCTAAAAGCAACTAATGAGTTTCAATGGAATTCAATTGTCCACACAAAAAAAAAACAAATTTTAGTTTCACGTGTGAGTGCATAGGTAAATTTTGTGTATACTAGTAAGTGAGTTTGTAACTAATTGCACTAATTGCACATTTAAATAGTTTCACAAAAAAAAAAAAAAAAAAAAAAAAATTTATAGAAATCACGGGTGTGTGTCGCAAATAAGCAAAAGTTTGCCAAATCGTTTCCAATTGAACTCGAGAGCGGCGTACTAGCGTCGCTTCCAACAGTTGTTCTCTTCTTCCTCTACTCATCTATTTGCACGTGTAATTATGCGAATATTGTTAAGTAAATAAGCATAAAGCTAAGTGAGCATTAATTGTTTGTGCCAATAATATATATATATATATATATATATATATACATATTTGGCGTAACACTTTTTTTTATATGAAATAGCAAAATGTAAACGCAAAAAATTTGAAACCAAAATTTTAACGTTTCTTCCTTTTCTTATTATTATTTATACATATTTCTGTCATTTTCACACCTTTCATCAACCTGAAATGGTATATTAGCTTTGGTACAAAGTATGTATCTAAGTATCAGAAGGAGAAGAGATTTTTTCAGATTCGTAACTACGAGGTGTGTTCAAGGAGGAGGTTAAATTTGATTTTTTTAAAGTACTTATATATTCATCAATATCTATTTTGTCCCCTTCAAAGTAATCCCCCTCGTATATATTGTAAACTTGGCCCAACGCTTGTTCCAATCCTCGAAGCGTTTCTGAAATGCGCTTTTCGGTATGGCAATCAGCTCCTTCTTCGATTCTGACTTGATCTCATCAATTGTGGCAAAATGCTTTCCTTTCATTGGTTTTTTTCTGATGAATACGGTAGTTGATGCATGATTACGGTTTTTTTTTTGGTAAAAAAAAATCACGAATAAACATTGATGTGTGTGAGCCGGTGAATTATCGTGATGCAGAATTCATGATTTGTTTATCTACAATTCCAATCGTTTGAGCCGTATTGTTTCACGCAAACTTTGCATGACTTCTTGTAGTATTCCTTATTAATTGTACGACCTTTTGACAGAAACTTATGATGCACCACACCTTTGTAATCAGAGAAAACAGTGAGCAAAACATTCACTGGTGAGTATTTCAGACATAACTTGACGAACGTTGGTTTTAAAGTGCTCAAGAGTTGATGGTTTATCCGCACAAACACGGTCTTTAGCGTAGCTCCACAAACAACAGTCCAACGATGTCAAATCCCACGATCTCGATGGCCAATTGACATCGCCAAGACTAGAGAGTACGTCGCCGCGAAATTTCTCTCGCAATAAAAGCATATCCGTTCGTGTTGTGTGTCATGTGGCGCCATGTTGTTGGAAGCACAAAGTGGCCAAGTCGTGTTTTCAATTGCAGGCCAAACAAAATCGGTTATTATATAACCATAATGTTCAGAATTGACAGTGACAGTCTCGCCGTTATTGATCGCACCTCCGCACCAAAGAGCGCACCAAAGAGTAAGTTTTTTTGTTGTGTGCAATGGCCTCGCTTCTATTATTTGAGAAATCTCAAATCACCAAATGTCACAATTTTACTCAATTACGTATCCACCGAGTGAGAAATGTGCCTCGTCGCTGAAGAATATTTGGTTGGAAAAATCATGGTCAACTGCATGTTGTTCAAGCACCCAATCGACGTAGCTATGGCGTTGTGAGTGGCCAGCTGGCTTCAGTTGGTGTGTGAACTGGACTTTATATGGATGTAGGTGTAAGTCAAAGTGCAAAAAACGCCATAATGTGCCGTAAGAAAGTACCAGCTCTTGAGAACTTAAAGCAATAGACAGATTCGGGTCTTCGGCTACACTTTAACTTCTTATTCTTCTTCTTTGGCGTAGGCACCGATTCGCGATTATAGCCCCATCAACAATAGCGCGCCACTCATTTCTTCTCTTTACTGTTTGGCACCAGTTAGATACACCAAGTGATACGAGGTCGCTCTCCACCTGATCCTTCCAACGGAGTGAAGGTCTTCCTCTTCCTCTGCTTCCGCCAGCGGGTACTCCGTCGAATACTTTCAAAGCTGGAGCGCTTGCATTCATTGGTATGCGTAGCCGCTGTCTCTTGATTCGCTAAACTATTTTTATGTCGTCGTATAGCTCGTACAGCTTATCGTTCCATCGTCTGCGGTATTCGCCGTTGCCAACGCGCAAAGGACCATAAATCTTCCGCAAAACTTTTCTCTCGAAAACTCCTAAAGCCGATGTACCATATGTCAGGACGGGAATGATGAGCGACTTGTAGAGTTTGGTTTTGGTTCGTCGAGAGAGGAGTTTACCTTTCAATTGCCTACTCAGTCCAAAGTAGCAACTGTTGGCAAGAGTGATTCTGCGTTGGATTTCAAGGCTGGCATTGTTCGTGTTGTTAATGCTGGTGCCTGGATAGACGAAATTATCTACGACTGCGAAGTTGTGACTCTCAACAGTGACGTGGGAGCCAAGTCGCGAATGCGATGACTATTTATTTGATGACATGGCGTATTTCGTCTTGTCCTCGTTCACTACCAGAGCCATTCGCTTCGCTTCTTTGTATAATCTGGAGAACGCGGAACTTACAGTGCGATTGTTATGACCAATTATATCAATATCATCGGCATACACCAACATTTTCACTCACAGCAGCGAGATTTGAGGTGGAGCGAGCAAAACGATGATGCATAGTCCGGCACAATATCTGTAACCGATCTCACAAGTCTCTTAAAATTTCTTTCAAATTTTACCAATTGCTCGAGTAGTTGGGCGATTATGTGCACCAAAATCTCCTCTTAAAGCGCGAAACGTGGCCACGTTTGGATCACCATTTTTGTTGGAGGTTAGAACAATTTTAATGCGTTGTGCGGTTGTTAAGCGATCCAATTTTTACATTTACCTGACTTTTAACTAACACAAAACATATTTAGTTTGACAGTTAAGTTTGAGAGATGTTAAAATATAGCCCTGCAACCCTTTACAACTTCCGGTAAAAAAAAAAAGAAAAACAATTTTTTTTTTGGTTTTGCATACTTTATTTAATTATTATATTTTTGTTGTGATATTTATAATCGAGTTCACTTTTTATAAAATAAAATTTTTGCATGTAAAGTTTTTATTTCAACTTTTAAACAAATGTTAGTAATACCACAAGCAATTACACGCCGCTATAAATAATTAAATGTGCAATATTTTGAAAAACAAAACAGCAAATTCTGAAGAGCAACTCGTCTCAAAACCTTTCCGTTTGTTGTATTAGTATTTAATTTTATTTAAAAAAAATATCTATATTTTTTTTACTATTATTTACTGTTTCTGTTTGTTTTTAATTTTACACTTATTCCTATGACTTCCGCATTACTCAAGATATTGCTAAATAACTGACTCTAATCAATAGAAGAATCAAAAAATACATACAAATTACCGCATTTACACATATTCATACATATTTTCTTAATTGTTTATATACAGTTTAAATAAACAAGTGGTTGAGGTGATTGCAGAATTTTTTTTTTTTTTGCTATTCAAGCCGGTAACCAGTTGCATGCTCAGCATGTGAATCAGTTAAGAGTGTTATCGGCGTTAAAAAATTTGCATGTCTAAATCACATTATACATATGTATGTACTTGAATATGCACTGACTGATCTTTTCGGCAATGTTACAAACATACATACACAATTATAGTTTGAATGTAGAATTACAGTTGATTTGATGTTTGAGGTTGATATTCTGTGACAGTTTCTGTCGCTTCTTTGTGATCATTTTCATTTCACATTTCATTCTTTATGGCTAATGATACTGAAGGCATGCAAATCACTCACATTTGGCGGAAAGGTGCAGAAAATTTGCATTTCAATCTTACATAATTGAAATATACTTATACACACATACATACATATGTATATACACTTGTTGTTTGTAGCAGTAAACACGTGTGTGATTTAAAGGCAACACAAGGGGTGCTCTAAATGTTGGTCTGTTTTTTATTTAAAAAAAAATTTTCTCATGATTTCTGTAAAAAAACATAGTTCAGAAAGATTTTAGCCCTACAATTGGCATTACATCTTGAAAATCGTACTTCAATTATACAGTAGAAAAGAAGCTGGAAATTTCGTTTATTATTTCTTCATATATCTACATAATCAGGTTGGGGAAATAACTAATAAATTTTATTTAGTGCATTTATTTGTGTGAAATATAAATAAATGCATAAAAGAGATCTATACTTAGAGCTTAGAACCTAAAATTGAGTGATCAAACACTACAACTGCCACCGACTAGTCCACATAAATCACTCTTCAAGTTTGTTGCTTAAGTCTTTTATAACATTCCTTTGAAACGCACTTCCACGCCTTTATTAGCTAAAAAAGAAAATAAAAAAATAAAATTGCCTATTTTCCTCAGCACATGAAACACCCTTTGGCCTCTAGAAAAAGCTGAACGCCAAGCTTTTAAGCAAGAATGCTGCCATCTATCGACATTAAAAGCAAGTAAAAGAAGCAAAGCTAGTTTCTACAACAAGCTATAGCAGAGATCACCACACCCAAATTTAACAGCCGTCGGAAAAAATAAATGTTATCAACAGTATGGTCAATTGAATTTCTGCTAAAAGCAAAGAAATCGTATGCAATTATTTTCCTTATGTTAATATTTTTCTGGGCTTTGGCTTTTTAACCAAAGGAATACGGATGCCATGAAGAGTAATTTAAATAACAAATTTTTTTTTTTTCGTTTTAAATCTTACTTATATAATTTAAAAAAAAGAAAAACAGAAAACAAATTTAAATAAAATATAATTTATATATAACATAATATTAAAAATTAATCAAAGGAGGGTCATTTATTTGATTTGAATATTGTTGCGTATTTTGTAAATTCTGTACGTACGTACATATGTATATTAGTCTTTTGTAAATTAACTATTTGTCCGTTTTTACCGTCAAGCCATCATCAATGAGCTATTTAGATTACGCATTTTTAAAGTGGTCTGTGGTGTAGTGGCTATGCTGCTTTGAATTTAATTTTATTGTCTCGGGTTCAAATCTCAGCAAACGAGAAGTTTTGTTTTGCTTCTTTCACTAGATTTTTTCGCTGAACATAATTTTTAGATTTTTCAGCTTGCCGTCGTTTGTAAAAATCGTAAGTTGCCGAAGCAGTGAAATTGCTTCTGGATGGCGGGTACAAGGGAAGAGAATTGACAATTTGTGTAGGCATGTATAAGTTTTTCGTATACACATTGATGTCTTTGAATGTATGTGGCTTTAACTTCAGATCAACTTGAATTTCTGATTTTTGGATTTTTGGTCACCGAGACGGCTTGTTGGTAGCGGGAGTAAGGGAAAAGGGATCGCACAATATTTGGTGTGTGTTTTTTGTATACACATATGTAGGTACTTTTGAATGTATGAGTTTGCGACTTTTGCTCAATATAAAATTTGGATATTTGGCAAAGTTTGACTTCGCTTGAGGAAACTGTTTGTGGATGAAGTGTAGAAGGAAGGAGGGTTTGTGCGGTAGTTGTTTTTATTGCCTTATTCTTCTTCTTCTTATAACAAATAGCTTAAGGAATAGAGAAGTCTTATGAGTGATCGCATTAGTGACCTGCCAGTATGAATGCATAATGGATTATTAACTCTGCCTGAATGACTTTATGCATGCTTTTGTTTTTAATTTAGAGGCACGTATGTACATACATATGTACATATTTATGTATATTTTCCTAAAATAAATTATTTTTCAAATTCAAAAAATAATATTTTTAATTATATTATGTAGCTTTAATGAAATTATTTGCATGTAAACGTATACATACATACTTCCATTACTCTGTCCCTCGAAATTATTTTTTGCTTCTGTCGTACAAAAGTATAAAACTCAAATCGAATACAACAATAACATTTTCATTCATAGACGCAAGCGCCGTACAACAAAGCAAAGTGTGTTTATTCATAAATAACACCGCCCTCATGCCCCGCATACTCATGCCTTCAAGTTGCTTCTTTGCGACGGTGACAAAAAATACAAATTCAAAAAATTATAGTCGCGAAATATAATGCAGAAGCAACAACAACAAACAATTCCTTTGACTTCGGCAAAAAGTCAAATAGTCAATCAACCACCGAAATGAAGTAAATCATACAAAATCTATCTTCGTTCTTCTTCTTCTTCCTTTTTCGCATTTTAAATTTTATTAAATTGGCAGATTTTTCAATCGTCGCCAAGGGATGCTTGTGGATGACGGGGAACAGAGGAAAGAAGTTGGCATGCCCTTTTGTATGTATGCGTTTTTCGTATACATACAAGTACCATTGAATGCATGTGTGTTCAACTTTAGATCAACTTGATTTTCTGATTTTTGTGATTTTTGTCATCGTCGCGAAGAAAATGTTCGCCTATTACCTCATATTGCCCAGCAAGAAATTCCTTGCCTTCCCGCGTGCTCTTTGTTCACAAGCCGAGGATGATGATGGCGAAATTGCTAAAAATTGTCCAGTGAAGACACAAAATTCTTCAATTTCTAATTTTTGGCATTTTGGTTTGTGGAAGAAACGCGCGAAGGGACATGATGGGTGTTTTTTTTTCATGAGAAGGGCATTTTTTGCAATTTTAACTAGCGGCCAATAAAATAGCGTTGTCATGGTAATGATATTCCTGCTGGATATGTACGCATAAACAAATAAACGTATGTATGTACATATGTATATATCAATTCATGTGCGTATACTCAACGGTTCCTAGTAAAACATGCGAAAAAATTCTTAATGTACATAAACGCAAGCGCATCGTCAACAAAGCACATGCGACAAGCAATAATTCTTCCCGCACACAGCTCTTCCACAAGCACTGTGTATATTAGCGAAGTCGTTTATAGACGATGTATGCGCGGAAGGAGAATATATTCTTTTGTATGCTTACTCATCTAAGAATAAGAATCAATGTTCAATTCTGTATTTCGGTAGAAGTACCGAATATGTAAACAAAATTTTAAGTCAGCGTTGGCGCAGTTGGTATAACGTGCGTGTTATTTACAATTTTTGGTGTTTTTACTTTTGGCGCAAGTTCAAATTCCTTTCGCTCATGCCATAATATAATTCAAAATAATTACGTCATTAATTTTTATTTTATTTACTTTATATTCAAAATAATTATTTTATTTATTTTTTAATTTAATTTTTTTTTGTAATCATAAAAACTACATTTTACTTGAATACAAAAACTTAAACTTATTATAGTTTTTGAAATAGTTTCTGAAATTTTAAGATTTTATTTTTTATTGCATTTTAATTAAAAAATAACAAAATGTTTTATGAAAAAGAAATAAAAAAATAATAAATAGTTTGATTTTCATTATATTTTTATTGGTTTTACAGTTTTTCCTTATATTAAACATTCAGTTTACATAATTCTGTTAGTTTAACAGGCAAAATTTAACAGAGTGGTGAATCCCTTTCCCGTGATTTTCTAACTCTGCACAAGCTTCAATCGAACTTATAATCCAAAAGTCAATTGCACCTTCTCGTTGTTATAAGTTCTCTGGTTTAGTGATCTCGTCAGCGCAAGTTAATAAAATTTTGAAGTAAATAACAGTGTTTAATGAAATTGCGGACGATTTTTGTCACTAAAACTAATACTATATCCACTGTTGTACGTGTTAATGGGTCAAATAATTTCTTGATTAGAACTCAAACAAGTATTTAAGTATTTTCTTTCAAAAAAAAAAAAAAAAAAATTAAAAAAAAAAAATTAAAAAAGATATTGGCAGAAAGACAAAGCTTATTAATTTTTCATTTTTGAATAATTTTTGACAGGCAACTTCCCAACGTTCTACGAAATGGCTGAACTTCGGCTCGTAGTTTAATTTTAGGCTAAAACTGACAGAAAAAAAGAAAAAAATTAACCCACGAATTAGCATCTGATGAAGTGGATGTCATGCGACCATACCCACTATTTCAGCACTTCTAACAATCTGAAAAAAAAAAATATTAAAACATTATTAATCTAGTGCAATGTCGTAATGTCTGGAACTACGGTAAAGTCAAAAGAAACAAATTTTCACGAAGGGCGACTGTGTGAAAAACCCAAATTTTTTGACTTTTCGATTTTTTTTTTATAAAATAGTAAAAATTGGAAATTGATGAGCGTAGTTCCAGACATAGAGAATTCTATAAAGGTGATTCTCCAAAAATTTCAAGTAAATCGGTCCAGTAGAACTTGGAAAATCGTTAGGATCGTTTAGAAAAATACAGTTTCGAGAAAAACGTGTTTAAAGTTTCGCATAAAGGTTAAGGAGATTTGGATGCCGCACAGCAAAACAGCTATATCTCCAAAAATAATTTGAATTTTGAAAAATCAGTTTACAGACATATTTAAATAGTTAATCTTTAAAAATATGCAAAAAAAATCAAATTTTTCAAAATTCTCGACAAGAGTCCCCTTTCAATTTATTTGCTTAATTTTAATGCGAATTCCCAAGAATTAAATTAATAAAACCCCAAAAACAAATTCAATAATTAGTTAATATGACAAATTTTTAGCTTTTTGATGGAAAAATTATTGAATTGAAAAATGTTCATGTTGATATCATTGACATTTTTCGCTTTGCTAGTAAAGTTGAAAATATCAGACAACGCAGTAGCGTCCTATCTGTCATCGGCTTAAGCTTAACTATTTCGTAAACTGAAAACCTTGTATTAAACATAGGGTTTTCAAATAAGAATGATATGATTTCTTCAAAAAAAAAAAAAAAAAAAAAACACACTAATTATTAAGGAAATCCAAATGTTTTTTATTTAATGTGAAGTAAAATCGATACAATTAAGTGCTGAATATAACATCACGACTTATTTTGTAGGAACGAATTCAATGAATCCAATTTTTGAGCACTTTTTTCACTAAATCAAGTCGTATGTCATGAATATCACGTTCAATATTGGCTTTTAATGCTTGAAGAGAATCTAGTCTACTGCTAAAGGCCAATGACATCAAATAACCCACAAGAAGTAGTCTAATGGTGTTGAATCACAACTTCTTGGAAGCCCTTCAGTGTCACAATTTATTGAAATCATCAAATCTCGAAACCTCTCTCGCAATAGTTCGATTGTTGCACGTGTTGCGTGACACGTAGCCCCGTCTTGTTGGAACCAGATGTTGTTAAGATCAACTTCTTCCAATTGTGGCCATAAAAAGTTTGTTATTATCGATCTATAACGCTCTCCATTGACAGTAACGGTGCTACCAGCTTCATTTTGAAAAAAGTACGGACCGATGATTCCACCAGACCAAAAACCACACCAAACTGTCAACTGTCAATTTAGATGAATGTAATGGTTGTTCATGAATAATTTGTGGATTTTCCCCGCAACATAATTGACAGTTTTGTTTATTTACCGCACCACTCAGATAAAAGTGAGCCTAATCGGAGAAGATGATTTTCTTAAAACGATCGTTATCGTTTTCCAGTTGTTCAAAGGCAAAATCAGCAAATTTACGACGTTTCCAATGGCTTCAATTCTTGAGTAGGAACATTTTTATACGGATGCAAGCCAAATCCTTTCTCAATATACGCCAGGTTGTGATTTGGTACAGTCCCAATTCTTAAGGACAGGTGGACGATTATTACGAACATAAAATGGCAAAAGCGCACGTAAAGTTGCAATTGAAGAACGATTATTTTGATAATAATATTGAATAATTTGTAAACATTATTTTTGCGTATACCTTGCCATTATGAAATTGTAAACATTACTGAAAACAATGGAAAAAAAAAGACGGATCATGACATATTAAAAATGGCCAAAACGATACTTAGAAATCATATCATGCCTATTGGGAAACCCTTTATTTGAAATGACCTTGGAAATGTCATTGGAGATGTCAAAGCTCAAATACGCTGTAGTACAAAAAGCAAACGGTAGATGGCGCAGCCTTTATTTTTAGTTGATTTCTATCAGTTTTCAATGCATTTCAAATTGCATTATAGTTAACAAATATTATTAATTTCTGTTAAATATGTAACAATGAATGCATTTTGAAATGTTTTCAAAACATTTTGATTACTTCTGATCATATGTGTGATACTTCTAGTGCAAATCGGCGTATGCTTAACAGGCTTGTATTTCCACACTACGTTCATTTAATTTAGTTTTTTTTTTCTTTGACAAATTTTATACAACAAGATTTGAATGTAATCCTACAGTAAACTTGAGAAGCTGTCAGGTAGTTAAAAAAGCTCAACAAAGTACGTTTAATATATATTAAATATTACATTTTATGTGAATTATAACTAAGATGACACCAAATAAATAACACTTCAATGTGGACTACATAAAAAAAAAAAACAAATCTGCATATATATATATATTTACATTGTCTGCCCTCATCCTTGCTTATTTCAAACATAAAACCGGTTCAACAACTTACTCTAATTCCATTTAATTATTATTAAATTTATGTTGTTTTTTTTTTTGGTTTTTTCTCTGCTTTCAAACAGCAGCATATTTAATCATATTATTACTTTACCCTCGCATATAATAATGCACACATACAGCAATTGCGAATGTCAAGTTTAACTGTAATTATCGTAATTAAATTGTTGGTCTGTAGTAAAAATTATATATATAAATGCAAATTCAAAATTGCAACTTACATTGATCTTGAATGAAATGGGAGGAAAAAAAAACGTTAAATAAATGCACAAACTTACGCATTTGATACGTTATATGACAACTTATGTCTTAACACATATATATATAGGCATATATGTAAATATGTATATATTTATGCTTATTTGTTTATGTATATAATATTTATGTAAGTGTGATTGAAAAAAAAATTTCTATTATTTTTTTTTTTTGAAATGAAAAAAAAAATCATTAGTTAATTGCTTTGGCAATGATATTTATTAATAATATAATGCAAAAAAAATAAAAAAGTTTATATTAAGGTTTGTATGTAAGTAGAATAAAGCGCAAATATACAAACATATGTGGAAATGCACACAACTGCAATTTTAGATAAGTTTAGGTCACAAAGGAAATCTATTTCGCATTCGCTGGTATAATTGCAAAAGTAAACAGTAAAGTAATTGCAGTGACATACATGCAAACATACATGCGTTCAAATAACAAACAAAATATAGTTTTTGTTGTTGTCTTTTCCTTTGCCATTGTAGAGATTTTGTCTCAGTTTTCGTCGTAATTACTTTTAATGCAAATATCATTTTTTGGTTAATGCTCCAAAAAACAATTTTACACGCACATATATACATATAAAAATCTACAAATGCATGTGTCTTTCTGCTGGTCTTGAGATTTTCTTACATTAGCAAAACCTTGACACATTAAAATGGTACATGCAACACCCAACACACATGCATGCATACACATACATATATATATACATAAAATTTTATATATACTTATACATATTTATGCATTGCATCTATTCAACCATTAAAGTCTAACATCTTTGCAGTTATATTAATTAAGCATGCATAAGTACATACATATGTATATGAGTTTGGTCCAAAGTTTGGTCTAATTTAATGTAGACAAATCTGTGCTGCATATGAGAAATCTGAGTACTTTCTGACACTCTTACAAATTTCACAATTCCTTAATAACGTACTATTAAATATTTTTTATTAACTAATTTTTATAAAAAAATTTAGAATAATTTTTTACTTATCAATTTATTTGAACTTTTTTTTTAATATTAAGTAGTTTTTTTTAATGAAAAAATTTGTATAAAAAATATTGACTGATTTTATTTCCAATTAATTTTTTATAAGTAAATAGTAACTGGTTTTTTTTTTAATTTTTTTTAAAGCAAATAATTTTTTATCAATTAATTTTTATAAAAAAATTGTAACTGATTTTTTTTATTAATTATTTTTATTTATTTATAAAACTGTAAGTTTTTATAAGCAAATATATTATAAATTTTTTTGGTGTATCAAATATTTTTATAAATAAATAAATAATAACTAAATTTTTTGTTTTCAATTAATGTTTATAAAAAATTTTGTTAATATATACCTGATATTGGGAAATATTAGCAGAGCTTAAATTCAATATGATGTTCTCTATTATAATTCAAGAGGAAGAAGAAAGATATAAAGCGCTATAGTACTTGTATAGGCGATGCCAGATTTGCTATATATTTAGTATACATTTCAACAAAAATTTGAATTATAATTATTTATCAATTAATTAAACAACTAATTTTTTTCTATTAAATAATTTTTATAAAAAAATAATAACCAATATTTTGTTTATCAATAAATTTTTATAAAATAATTTTAACCGCATTAAAATTTTTTTTTTTTAATTAATTTTTATAAAAAAGTATTACATAATTTTTTTTATAGAACAATTTAAAAAAAATGGAAGAATTTTTTTAAATTAATTTTTTTAAGTAAATAATAATTTTTACTTTTATAAAATATAGTAACTAATGTTTTTTATCAATTAATTTTTATAAAAATTTGAAACTGATTTTTTTATTAATTAGTTTTTTTTTATAAAACTATAGTAGCTATTTTTTTAATAACTAATTTGTATAGAAATAGTATATGATTTTTTTTAATTAATTAAGTTTTATAAAAAATGTATTAACTAATTTTTTTGTTCATAAATTATTTTTACAAAAAAATAATAACTAATTTTTTGTTTCCAATTAATTTTTATAAAATATTTTAATGGTTTTTTTTTTACTTTAAAAAATAGTAACTATTTTTTTTATCAATTAATATTTATGAAAAAATTTAAACATATTCATCAGTTTTTCCTTTTATAAAATAATTTTTATAATTTTTTTTAAATAGTAGCCAATTTTGTTATCAATTAATTTTTTTTTAAAGTATTAAATAATTTTTTTTTATGAAAAAAAAATTGAATTTTTTTCAATTAGTTTTGATAAGTAGAAAATAACTTGTTTTTTTAATATTTAATTTATACTTTTATAAAAAATTAGAAAATATTTTTTTTAATTGGTTTTTTTTTTATTAATTAATTAAAATAAAAGTTACTACTTTTTTCCTATTAATTAATTTTTGTAAAAAGATAGTCACTAATACTTTGTTTTGATTGAATTTTTATGAAAATATGGTGAACAATTTTTTTTAACTATTTTTATAAAAAAAAGTTGTAACTGATTTTTTTAGTAGATTTTTATAAAAATGTAGTAAATAATTTTGTTTATCAACTAATTTTTATAAAAAAGTTTTAAACAATTTTTATTAATCAATCAATTTAAAAGAAAAGTAACTAATTATATTTTTTTAATACTGATGTTTTATTAAAAAAAAATACTGAATAATTTTTCGATTTTTAATTCATTTTTATAAAAAAAATTTCTCTAATTTATTATTAATTAATTTTTATGAAATTTTATCAGGCAATTTTGTTCATTAAAGAATTAAAAATATATATAAATATATTTTTTATTATTTAATTTTCAGTTAGTTTTTTATTAATTAATTTTTATACAAAAGGGTAACTACATTCTTTTAGTTTAATTCATTTTTATACAAAAATTAGTAACCATTTTTTTAGTCAATGCATTTGCATTCTAAAAATTCAATTATTTATTTATTTTATTTTTATTTTGATTCTTTTTGTTGAGTTTTTTTCAACTTTTATCAATATCGTAAAAACTTTCAAAAAAAAAAAAAATTGGTTGAAGAAATATACTTTTCAGGTGTCCGAGCCGTGATACCATAAAACGAATCGCTTTTGACACCGTTAAAACAATGTCAATGAAGGATTCTTCTTAGCAGATGCTTTTGCGATTTAGTTGGCTTCAGCGACCAGAATATGATGTATCCAGGTATTTAACGATCTTTCAACTGTAATTGTTGTGGCATTAACTCAACGTTCACTCCTTTTAGAAGGCTAATTTATCGAGCTTTATAACCACAAAAAGCAAAAGATTATCAAAAAAAAAAAAAAAAATTACACTCCTCCAGCTGCTTGGAGTTTATTTCCACAAACTTTATGTGATCTAATGCGGGGAACTTACGCGATTATACTCGAGTTAACAACAACACGCCAAACGTTTCCTCTTTTCGCCGTTTGGCGCCAATTGGGGACACCAAGTGAAAAGTTAGGTCCTTCTCACGCTGATATTTCCAACAGGGTATGAGTCGTCCTTTTTCACTGCTTTCCAACTCGGCGTTCCATCAACTGCGTTATCCAGCGCTGTCACTGAGCAGAAAATACTGCAACATGGTTGAGTTTCATTAAAATATTACGCGGATGCAATGACGAGATGTGAATTATTTTTTGATAATTCCCAGAGTTTTTCACTTTGCTTCGGGTAAAGGGCACTCAGCTTCAAGGAAATATTTTTTATTAACCATACAACCTTATGCCAAGACCTTCCCATTCATAATAATCAGTGAAAATTTAGTGCAAAACTTTGAGCTTTGAACGAATTTGGTGAAGCTTACTGTGTGTTTTTCGATCTTGACTCTCTTGAGCTTTTTTCTTGCATTTGATTTTGATATGCTGTTCTTTTCAGCAAATTGGCTCAGAGCTATCGATCAGTGAATGTATTTAGCACGAAAAACTTTGAAGTTTGTTTCTTTGAAAAATAAATCGTACTTCCATATAGAGAATCACGGAATCTTATCTGAGATTATAACAAAAAAAAAAAAAAAAAAAAAAAAAAAAATCGTTCAACTATCACTCTCTTAAAATCTAATATAGGATATCTAGGGTAATATAGTTTCTGAAAATATTTATTTGCGGACATAAAGATTTCTCTTAGATAAGGTTGCGGGTGATGGGGATATTTTAAATCTATAATTACTAAGTATATGATTGCTCTACTCTAAACAAAAGTTGGCTTTGAATCTCCACATAAATTTTTCACTTCAATTTATTGTAGTTAAGCATTGCTCATCTAATTTGAAATTGTTTATGAAAAAAAAAATTTGAACTTTAATTCTCAATGCGACGACTTCCTGATAGTCTCCCTATTATTTTAATAAGCTCAGGTGCATTAAATTTAAGTATCGAATTCCCGTATATAAATAACATAAAAGTCAAAACTCAAAATACAAAACAATTTCTTTTAACTTTATTTTTTACGTACAAATATTTCCGCAATAAAATTGCATGCAAAAATCAAAGAAAATTTCAAATGTGAGGCGAATAAACAAAACGTCATGTTGAATAAACGAAAATGCGAAACAAATAAAGTGATTTTCACAAAAATAATATATTTTTATAAAAGTCGAAATTTTTTTTGTTTTTTATTTTTGTTTTGTTTTCATTTACAAAACACTGTAAACGCATTTGCATGCACAAAATTATTACTTGTAAACATCAATATTATGCATTATCATTGTTATTACGAGCACTACCTGCAGCTATTGTATGCTGTAGAGTTGTTGCTGTTGTAAGTAGTCACAATTGTTGAATTGACTTGTCAAACTTCGATTTTGTATTAAGACGTGCATGAGTACAAAGGCGAAGCGTGCTTATAGAGTGAGGCAAATCGACTTACTTGCAAGGGGTTAACCATTTAGTGTTTTCGAAAGTGCAGTGCTGTGTTTTGACATCTGTCAAACTTAAGTGTCAAACCGAACATGGTTTTCCTTAGTTAAAAGTCAGGCAATTATGAAAATGGATCGCTTAACAACCGCACAAGGCATTAACATTGTTGAAACCTACGGCAAAAATGGTGATACAAATGTGGCCACGTCTCATGCTTTAAGAGAAGATTATGGTGCACACTCCAATCGTTCAACTACTCAAGCAATCGGTAAAATTTTAAAGAAATTTGAAGAGATTGGATCGGTTATAGATACTGTAAGGTCTGTGTGCGTAACCGTTTTGCTCGCTCTACCGAAAATATTGCTGCTCTAAGTGAAAGTATAGCCGAAGACCCGAATGTGTCGTTTTCTCGAGCTGCAACCTTCTTACGCCACCTTATGGCGTATTTTGCACTTCGACTTACGCCTACATCCACATAAGTCCCAGCCCACACAACAACTGAAGCCAGCTGATCATTCACAATGCCATAGCTAAGTCGATTTTGTGCTTGAACAACAAACAGTGGATTGCGATTTTTTACTGTCAACGACAAGGCATCTTTCTCTAAAACTAAGATTACCTAACCTAAGCGGAGTTAGGTCGCCGAAATGATGACAGCACTTGGGACGATAAAATCTTGGTCAAGTACGGTACGTAGTACCGGCTGTGGTGAGTGTCGTAACCCTGGCACAATTAAGCTCTGGATATTGTAGTTCTTACCTATCCATGACATACCCAACACATGTTCTACTTGCAAAAAATCCCCGCACGACACTAACCACCGCTTTGAATGCCCACTCAAGACGACTCATTTAATACTCCTCTCCTTCTGGTCCAAGCCCGTTAAAACAGCACGTTTCCTGTGCCTCTGTTAGATGACCTCGATGACTAAGATTGGACCTACCTGATCCTAGCCGGGGTTGGCTAGCCGCTACAACAACAACAACAACAACAAAAGGCAACTTTCTCACTCGGTGGATACGTAAAGAAGCAAAATCAATCCTCAAATAATTGAAGAGCGCTCATTACACCCCGAAAAACATACTGTCTGATGATGTGCTCGTTGGTCCGGAGATGTGATTGGACCTTACTTCTTTGAAAACGACGAAACGGCGAGAATATCACTGTCAATTCGGAGCATTATGGTTGTATGAAGATCGACTTTTTTTGGCTTGAAATTGAAGAACACGACTTGGACAATATGAGCTTCCAAGAAAATCGTGCAACATGTCACACAGCATGAGTGAATATGAGTCTCTTGCGAGAGAAATTTCGAGGCCACATAATCTCTCGTCTTGGCGACCATCGAGATCGTGCGATTTGACACCATTGGACTTTTTTTTTGCGGGTTTGCTCGAAATACCGTTTTTATGCGGCTAAACCTTTAACTCTTGAGCACTTGAAAAGCAAGTTATGGCTGAGATACCGCTTGATTTGGGCCAAAAAGTGGTCAAAAATCATCTGAGATGGTGTTTAAGTTTGCTAAATTGACGAGGCGATCATTTGAATGATGTGCTATTTCACATACAATGATGCCAAGGCTCAAACTTCAAAATAAAAAAGGAATTTCATGAAAAAAATTATTTTAAATACATTTTCTTTACGTTTATTTTGCAAACCGCAAAATGAATATCCTGTTATATATGTATGCATGTATGTGCACAAAAATAAATAAATAAAGTTTACTGCAACTGACTGCAATAAATAAATAATTTTATTTTTCTGTTTCATACCAGAAGGCTTAATATATTTTATTCCATATGAAAAAAATATATATTTCAGTTTTTTTAGAACATTTCGCAGCCCAAACAACCAGGCGCTTAAATACAGTTCACATTTTATTCTGCCATGCTTTTTTCTCATATTTTTACGGACTTTATACACAAATAAACTACTCTGTTTATTAACATTAATACAATTAATTTTTGCGAAAACATTATAATTGCGATTTTTATGCCATTTTCATATTATAAAACTTCTAAATAATAATATGCTTAATGCGTAAACATTTGCTGCGGAGGGGAATGCATTAACCCTTCTATGACTTACGTCAAGCATATGTACATACATACACATTTACATACGTAAAAAGAGTTTTCTAGAGTGACTTTTGCACTTGGGCATCGTCCTAATGGCAGAAAATTTGCTTAAATCACCAAAGCTTAATTATACGCGGAAGGTAAGTCTGTATGCATATATATACGTATGTATGTATTTTAGTAGGTATTTGCGAAAATGTATGTATGTACATATGTGCCAACAACAACAGCAACTAAAAATTCCAATTGCCTGACAATGAATTCCAGTTAAGTAAGCAATAACTAAAACATGTAAAAGGTCACCTAATGACCGTTCAAACTACAAAATTACAAGTAAATACTAGTAAAGGCGTATGTGAGTAGCAAAAAAAAATAGACAAATTAAGTAACAACTAATGTGAATGTATATATGTACATATATTTGCCGGCACCTGATGTGTAGATATTAATGTAATTGAGTAAGTGAAATAATTTTGTTTTGAGCGTAATTTATTAACATTTCGGTTAATTATTATTTTCTCACTATTTTAACTTAAATTTTGTTAAAAAAAAAAAAACGTATGCTTATTGCTTAATGTTGGCTTTTTGGTTAAAGAAATTTATATTTTTCTAGTTTAATTAGAAAAAAATTAAAACTTTTTAATTACCTTTAATATATAACACAGTGTACGAGGGTTGCAATTATATATTTCGGGATGGTGGACCAAAGCAAATATTTATCATCGAAATCGCAAAATATTCTCCATTAAGATCTATACACTTTCGCATGCGTTTGCACCAATTGTCGAAGCGCTTTTGTCACTCTGATTGAGTTAACAACAAAAACATCCGTTCTGAATGTATCAGCCGCCTCGCCAGGGGTCGAAAAACGTTTATATTTTATGTACGGTAAAAAAAAGTAGTCCCTCGGCGCCAAGTCAGGACTATACGATGGATGACTCATCAAATCGATGATTTAAGTGCTCAAAAATGCTGTTGATTCAGTCGATATGTGAGAGCTCGAAATCACATTGTGATCCGTCTTCGAAGATTAGTTTTGATGATTTCTTGAAGGACGGACTGACAAACAAATGATTGTTTACTACTCAGAATTTGCTTTTGCTTAGAGTTTTTCTAACAAAAAATTTGCTTTCAGTGCTTCGTGGGGGAATCGCTTTTTTTTTAGATTCGGCTCATCTTGCAACACCCAGTCGACTGCTGTTTACTTTTGGGTTCATACGTGTTAGTCCACGGTTTATCTCCAGTCACGATCTATTTAACGTATTTGGATTTATTTTAATTTTTTGGCCGAGATGAATTTCTTAAGGGTTTTTTCTTCTTTCTAATGATACATTATGGTCTCAGAAATGTTATACCGAAAGATTATGACAGATAAAAATTTCTAAATGCCCCATTTTCGTTCTCTAGTTGAAGGCCGTCCGGCCGGCAGGGAGCCTACTCAAAACTTCAAACGCGTTTATCTCAAAGCTGCTTTTTTCAAGTTGGCCGGAAACATAACTCAAACAATTTACAACCTATTCACAACAACCGATTGACAACATCTTCAGAAATACATATATTATCTACAGAAGTACGTAGGATTTTTTTTTATCTTGCTTAGTTTTTGTTTTATTAACAAAATTTCGAACAATTTTTTAGGCCAAATTGTTACTTTTTCCTTTAGAGACCCGTCATTTTGTAAAAAATGCATTTATTGCAAAAAATCCTACTTACTTCTGTAGCTATTGCTATTTACGAGCGGAAACCGTTCAACAACTTATTAAAAAAAAAAAATTACAGGAACTGTGTGTCCGGCCGTGGTTCCCGAAAAAATGGAGACATTCTTGGGAGAACGTTGTATAGCCGCCAATAATTACAATAATTTTGTCAAAAATCAGATTTAAAAAATGTCAAAAAAGGCCTATTTTATGGCCCTATCTAGTGGTCTAACCCCTTAAGTTACTGTGAACAACAGAAAAAGCGCTCGTATGTCAAAAAGTTGTATGTATTTACAACAGCGAAAATGTCCAACTTTACGATAATGTTGTCAGTTGCCAGATGATTGCCAAATTCCGGTATATATAATGCAACCCTCGTACTTGCTCAGTAAAGTTTTTATTTATTTGTTTTTTTTTTTATTACTTTTAAACAATAAAGTCTGTATGCAAGTTGTATGTTGAGCAACTTGTTACTTTTTATTTAAATGAATGTGAAATGAATTTTTTATTTAAAATCTTGAAAATCTTTTCGTACTGAAACTGAAGTTAATTTAAAAGGAAATGGAGAACTGATAGACATCTCATGTGTCCACTCATTTTCCAGGGTGCTCCGTAGAATATCATGCTTCTCCCCGCAACCCACCAGGGCCTGTAACAAACGCTGAATTTGATATAAACAATATCATAAGCCTTTCTAGGGTAGAATGACATGACCAATAATATCATACCAACCGTTTAAATCTCCTGGACCAGATGATATCTTTCCCGCCGTACTACAGGCAGTAACAGTTCGTCTAATTGTGAAGTATTTACTCAGCCTATCTCTCTCAACGGGGCACATTCCCCATGAATGGAATAAGAAGCCTGCTTTTTGTGCAGTTTTAAAGGCCAAATCATTTTCCCAGATTTTGACAAAAACTGCTAAAAAGCAACAACAACAAAATACACGGGAATTGTTGTATTTAATCTCCTGTTCTCACCTTTATCAATTAGCCTTGCCTAAGATGTGTTTTCTTTACACGAATCTGTTTTATCTTTTTTAATACAAAACAGCGACTTCGAGCATTCAATTTTTTTTACAAAAGTTCCTGTCACTTAATTAAAATTTTAATATCTTTTATTTAGCTTTATTAAAAACCATAAAGTAGTTTTATTAATATTCGAATCCTTTCAAATGTATTTGTCATAAAATTTGTGGTCCAGTTTTTTAAATTGTTATTATTTATTTCAACAAACTGAAGGACGAATAAGTGATAAAAAATGTAATAATAAAACTCTTCTATTAATGCACATGTATGTATATTGTTTTATTGGTAGAAATTATAATTAAAAACTAATATATATTCACCAAAAAACCAGAATTCACCAAAGACACCAAAATTCACAACCATTTTTATTGCAAAAACAAAAATATACGTGTTTATTTTTTTAAATAATTTAAATCAAACCAACCAATACTTATATATATATATCTATACGTTACGTGTGCATGTGTATATTAGCCACTTCGTGTAATTGTATTACCTAACTGCAGGTGTAATTCTCAAAGAAATACTCACCAACGCCAGCAATTTCACTCGAAACAGGTATTTTTGGAAGTTTGAATTTCGTTAAGAGAAGGTGCAGTAGAAGCAAAAGGAGTCGAAAGTACAAAGTAAATACTCCTATACCAGCATATAAAATATAAACTATAATCCCTACATATATACTTTGAAACTGCAATAAATATTTAGTTGTATTGAGGCGTTACATAATACTTTGTGAATAAAATCTGCAACACGATGCTGATGTAATAATAAAAAGAATAAAAGCCGCTCAAAAATAAAATGCAAATAAAATAAAATAAAATAAAATAATATAAACTCAAAAAAAAAAAAATATAAAAATGCAAATAAAATAAAATAAAATTTAACAAAAAAAAAAAAAAAATAAATATAAAAGAAGAAAATATAAATATTATAATGTAAAACAAAATAAAATATAATATATTAAATTGAAATAAAATTTAAAAAAATAAAAAAAATAAAATAAAATAAAATAATATAAAAAAAAATAAAATAAAATAAAATAAAAATAAAATAAAATAAAATATTTTAATATAAAATAAAATAAAACCAAAAAAAAAATTAATAAAAGAAATTAAAATAACATAAAATAAAATAAATATAAAATAAAATAAGAAGAAGAAAATATAAAGAAGTAAATAAAATCAATCAAAAAAAAAAAAAAAAAAAAAATTAAAAAAATTTAAATAAAAAAAAGCAAAATAAAACAACATAAAATGTAATAAAATAAAACAAATTAAAATCAAAAAAAAAAATAAACACAATAAAAAAAATAAAATAATTAAAATTAAAACAATAAAATAAAATAATATAAAATAAAATAAAATAAAATAAAACAAAATAAAATGAAATAAAATAAAATAAGAAGAAGAAAATATAAAAAAAGTAAATAAAATACATAAAATATAATAAAATAAATAAAAAATAAAATAAAAACAAAAGAGCAAAAATATAAATAAAATAAAGTAAAAAAAAATAAAATGAAAAAAAATAAAAAAAAATAAAATATAAGAAAATAAAAAAATATAAAAAATTAAATAAATAAAATTAAATTAAATAAAATAAGATAATATAAAATTAAACAAAATAAAATAAAATAAAATAAAATAAAATAAAATAATTTATAAGTAAATAAAAAAAATATAAAAAAATAAAATATAACGAAAAGAAAATTCAAAAATTAAACAAAATAAAATAAAATAAAAAAATGAAATAAAATAAAATAAAATAAAATAAAATAAAATAAAATAAAATAAAATAAAATAAGAAGAGGAAAATATAAAACAAGTAAATAAAAAAAAATAAAACATAATAAATTAAATTTAAAAAAAATAAAATAAAAACAAAAAAATGTAAATAAAATAAAGTCAAGTAAAATAAAAAAAAAATAAAGCCAACTAAACTAAAATAAAAAAAAATATAAATAAAATAAATAAAATAAATAAAACAAAATAAAATAAATAAAAAATAATTAAATATATATGTGTATAATAATAATAAAAAAAAAATAAAACATAATAAAATAAATTTAAGAAAAAAATAAAAACAAAAAAATATAAATAAAATAAAGTAAAGTAAAATAAAATAAAATAATATAAAATAAAAAATAAAGTCAGCTAAACTAAAATAAAAATAAAATAAAAAATAAAATATAAATAAAATAAATAAAATAAATGAAATGAAATAAAATAAAATAAAATATAAAAAAATAAAATAAATAAAATTAAATAAAATAAAATCGAATAAAATAAAATAATATAAAACAAAATAAAATAAAATTAAAGAAAATAAAATAAAATAATTTATAAGTAAATAAAATAAAATAAAAAAATAAAAAATTAAATAAAATAAAACAAAGAAAATTCAAAAAAATAAATAAATAAAAAAAAATATATAAAAAAATAACATAAAATAAAAAAAAATAAAATATGAAGAAGAAAATATAAAGCAAGTAAATAAAAAAAAAATGAAATATAATAAAATAAATTAAAAGAATAAATAAAAACAAAAAAATAAAAATAAAAAAAATAAAATAAAATAAAATAAAATAAAATAAAAGAAAAAAATAAAGTAAACTAAAAAAAAATAAAAAAAATTAAAAAAAAATAAAAAAAATAAAATAAATAAAATAAATAAAATAAATAAAATAAATAAAATAAATAAAATAAAATAAGATAATATAAAATTAAATAAAAAATAATTAAATATATATGTGTATCTATAATAAAATAATTTCTTTATTCGCAAGGAAATTTTTTTTTGATTTTAAAAATTCATTTTTATTGCACTCAAACGAATTCAAGTTCAGTTTTGCAATATATTAGCGAAATCAGCAATGTCCAAAGCCTCATTTGAGACCAACAAAAAGTCAGCCAATCAGCGGAGTGCAGCTGCAGTGGGGCAACCTTTGCGAACCAGCACATGCACAGCTTCCGTATTTCATGTGTGCTGCTTGTGTGTATTTGTTTCCAAAACTTCAGTGTTACTGATTTCGCTTCAATTTCTGATAGCCTCTACTGCTACAAATACATACATTTACACGCATAACTTTTTGCTGCGCTGTTTGTATTTTGTTGACGACCTTGTTCCAGTTATCACACCGAAAATCATCACAAAAATTATAATAAAAAAAATAATAATTTTTTATTGAAAGAAAGAGAAGAGGACAAAGAGCAACAGCATAGTGTGAGAAGCGACAGTAAACTCAAAGTATTTATATACGTATATGCATATATGCAATGGTAACTAAAGAAATTGAAAGTGAATGAAAGATGGTTTGGAAAAGAAGTTGATGAAGAAGCAGAGTAGAAAACGAGTTTGAAGCAGCAGCTGTTGTTGTATTTTTCTTTTATTACGTATTTTTCGCATAGGAATGCAACTGACCACCGCAAAATTGCTGAGGTTTGCACATAAATAAATATTTGTAGGTACATATATACTTATGCATCTGTAGGTACGTACGTATGATGAGTGACATAGGGAAGAGTACGATCAATGAAAACGACAATGTTGATGCGTGCGAATAAAATGCGAACGGAAAGCATTAAAAAGTATAAAAAGTGAAAAAGCAAAAAAAAAGGCATTTTTGAGCAACTCTTAACTGGGCAACAAAAAAAAAGCGACGAAGTGAAACTAAACCGCAGGTAGTTTTAAGCCAAGAAATATATGAAGAAAAAGTGAAATAAAATGTAAAATGATGATCGACGTATACAAGTATATTTAAACGCTCTCAAAATTAATGCGACGACTAAAAAAAATAAAATTTCTCTTGATTATATTGAGTGCATTTACTGTCAAATTTTAACTAAAGCATCCAATTGGACAATAAATAGAATATATTATTAAAAATAAATAAATATGGTTAAATAACGGGTGTACCATTTCGAGGATCCCTACTTTTTAAAGACAAAAAAAACAGAAAAATCAAATTTGAAGGGAGAGTTTATTATCATTCGAAAGAACATTCTTTGCCATTTATTTTTTTGAAGATTATCTTTTTCCGTTGAGTAGAATTTTCGATGAATCGTTCGAACATTTCGAATGGTTACTGGCGAATGACAGGCGTGATGTTTTGCTCCAAGACCTGAATCGAAGCGGTAGTGTCCGCATAGACCTTACACTTTATATAACTCCACAGGAAAAAGTCTAACGGTGTGATATCACACGATCGTGGTGGTTAATCGACCGGCCCAAAACGTGAAATTATCTGTTCACCAAAGTGTTATCTCAATAAATCCATTGATTGATGCGATGTGTGGGAAGTGGCGCCGTTTTTTTTAAACTAAATGTCGCAGAGACCACGAGCTTCAATTTCAGGCATCAAATAGTCTGTTATCATGGCGCGATAATGGTCGGCATTGACGGTTACGTTTACACCGGCATCATTTTTGAAGAAATATGGACCGATGATTCCACAGGCCCACACAACACATCAAACCGTTGTTTTTTCTGGATGAAATGGCAGCTCTGGAATCTCTCCAGGTTGCTCTTCGTTCCAAATGCGGCAATTTATCTTATTTACATACCCATTGAGCCAGAAACGGGAATCATTGCTGAACAAAATTTGGCTCGAAAACGTCGGATCTTCTTGGAACTTTTCAAGAGCCCTGAGAGTGAAGCGATGTCGCTTGAGAAGGTTCTTGCAAAAGCTGTATTTGTACGCTTTCAATTTAAGAACTCGACGTAAAATGCACCAAGTCATTCCAAACGTTAGTCCCAGTTGCTACGAACGGCGCCGAATCGACTCTTCGCGGTCTTCGTGTACACTCTCATCCACGGCCGTTATATTGTCTTCACTGCGTACTGGGCGTGGTCTATTCGGTCGAATTTTGTCCAGTAATGAATACTGTGGGTCTCAAGATGGGTGATGGCGTTGCGAATAGTGCGCTCAGTATGTCGATTAGGTTGAGCATAAGTTGAGCGAAGCGCGTGAAACACATTCTTTACAGAACGTGAATTTTCGTAATAAAGTTGAATGATTTGTAAACGTTGTTCAGGCGTAAGTCTTTCCATGATGAAATGCCAAACAATACTGTACAAAAATAGCATGACGGCTTGACACGACTCCAGCGTGATCTGTCAAAAAAAAAAAAAAACGAAGCTATTGAAAAAAGTACCTCTACCGGGATCATCCTTTATGAATATATATGAAAAATATTAATACATAATTATTTTGCAAAAAAAAAAAATCCTATGGTAAAATCAGTTTTGTAAATGATAGTTTCCGTCGAAAAAATTCAAAATTTGCGAATTTAATAAAAAACGCAAATTTTCCTTTTTCTTTCTTAATGTCTGGTGGAATTTTATACATAAAATATTCATTTCAATGAATAATTTTTTTTAAATTTCCAAATTATTATTTTTTAAACATTTCTAGGCAAAACTACAAAGCAAATTTCCAACAGCTCACTTAAATGCTATCAATTTTTTAAATTTGTAACTACAAAATAACAACAAAAAATCAGTAAATTAGTCGAATCGATTCAAAGAAATAAGTAACAAATATTGATAATTTACAATGAAAAAAATGAAAAGCAACAAAACTAAAAAATTGCAGCGAAAATGAGTAAGCAATTTTCGCATAATCAGAAACAATCATTGCATCAACTAAGCCAAAAAAAATTAATAAAATATTTGAGTGTTACAATTCTTTGTTTTTCTTGCTGTTTTGTTTTGACATCACTGTTGTATGTATATGCAATTATTGCATACCAAACTGGCCAACGAGATATGTACTCGTATGCTCAGTCGTAAAATGGCAAAACCGTAATGTGCAGTTGAGGAATAAAATTACTCATACGCCACACGCTTGGACGGCGTGGCTTCAAAGCGGCTGACTGCATAGGTATGTATGTATGATGGATAAATGTATATATGTATGTATGTAACTGTACATGCATTCGGGCATTTCTGTGATTTCCAAAAGCATACTTAAATATAAAATTTATTTGCTTATGTGTGTTTGTTTTTGCTCGTTTGTAAAACAACTAATTTCCTTGCGCTTTTGCATTGGACTATTTCACGTTGAAATTAAAAAAAAAAAAAAAAAAAAAAAAAAAAAAATTAAAAAAGAATTAATAATTTTAATACTAGTATATGCATGATTTGAAAGTAAAAGCTTTAATCCCAAATTAAAATATATGGGTTTGTATTTGCATTTGCTAATATGGAAGTTTGCAAATTTGGTTCGATTCACTGGAAATATTTTTCATTTTACGCCAAACTTAGTCAAGAAGGTATGTGCTTACATATGTGTATTAGATTATGTATTTGCATAAATTATTTTACAAAATTAAAACGAAATATGCACATATAATCTATATAAGTATATTACTCATACACTGCCACGTTAGTGTGCAACTAAATACAAAAAAATGTATTTAAAATTAAATTAAAAGAAAATTAAATTATAATTTTTTTTTTGTATAGAGAAGCTAATTCACATACTTTTGATGCTGATTAAAAAAAAAAAAAAAAAAAAAAAAAAAATTCCTCGGAAATGCGTAAAAAACTATTTAATTAATTTCCTTTTTTGCCTTATGATTCAGCGCGTGTGTAATAAGTATTTTCCGTTTGTTCATAATCTCAGCTTAATTTCTTTGCTTTTCGTTAATCATTTACCATACCCTCTGCTTATCTCACCTTCACCAATTTATCAATAATAATAAAAAACTGCTCATTTGCTTGCATTCAAAAAACGAAAATTGCTTCTCCTTGTAAATGTGTTTTTGTTTTTTTAGTTTCTGTTTTATATTTTAATTAGCACTACTCGAACCGCAGACTCATCAAGAAATGAATTTATGTCAAGTTCGTATTTTGTTTAATGTTTTCTTTTTATTTAAGTAAGCGAATGCACTCTCAAGCGTACATGGCACACTAGTATTATATATGTTTTTAATTTTACCATATATAGATTTGGAAAAATTCTAAAAAATAATATATTAACATATATAGGGTTCTCCAATAAGAGTGATATTATTAAAAAAAAAACACACTAATTGTTAAGTAAATTCAAATGTTTTTTTAAATTAATATGAAGTTCAATCGATGCAATTAAGTTCTGAATATAACATCATTCAAATGGCTTCCACGACTTCTTTTGCAGGAACGAATTCGATGAGGCCAATTTTTGAGCACTTTTTCCACTAAATCAAGTCATATGTCCTGAATAGCACTTTCAATATTGACTTTGAAAGCTTGAAGAGAGTCTGGTTTATTGCTCAAGACCAATGACTTCAAATAACCCTACAAGAAGTAGTCTAATGGTGTTAAATTACAACTTCTTGAAGGCCATTCAATGTCACAATTTCTTGAAATAATCGAATTTCCAAAACTTTCTCGCAATAATTCGGTTGCTGCACGTGCTGTGTGACACGTAGCCCCGTCTTGTTGGAACCATTTGTTGTTAAGATCAACTTCTTTCAATTGTGGCCATAATCGATCTATCGATCTATAACGCTCTCCATTGACAGTAACGGTGCTACCAGTTTCATTTCGAAAGAAGTACGGACCGATGATTCCACCAGACCAAAACACCACACCAAACTGTCAACTGTCAATTTAGGTGAATTTAATGGTTGTTCATCAATAGTTTGTGGATTTTCCCCGCACCAGAATTGACAGTTTTGCTTATTTACCGCACCACTCAGTTGAAAGTGAGCCTCAGCGGAGAAAATGGTTTTCTTAGAAAAATTGGGTTAATCGAATTCGTTCCTGCAAAAGAAGTCGTGGGAGGCCATTTGAATGATGTTATATTCAGAACTTTATTGTATCGATTGTACTTCACATTAAAGAAAAAATATTTGAATTTCCTTAAGAATTAGTGTGATTTTTTTTAAAGAAATCATATCACTTTTATTGGAAAACCCTATATATGTAACAGACAAATTTTCTTGATTGATTTTTAAGAAAGAAAATTCGCTGATATTCCCAACAACGCCGATATTGCACAATGGGGGAAAATCAACAAAAACGCGCTATAATTTCTATATTATTGATGATATTTTCTTCAAAATTTGGACAGCTTATTTAAAATTATTCTAAATAATGGACAATATTCAAATTTTCAAAAAGGTACTGTAATTTTCCAGTCGGAAATTGAAATTCCTCACATATGATCTTTTTCAGATGACAATGTAAACCTAGACATTTCTCAACTGATTTGGTTTACTTTCTTAAATGTTGCGAATTTTTTCAATAAATAATAATCTTTGTCCTTAAAAAACTGTATAAAAAATAATACGAAATTTCTTTTGTGAGACCGGCATACATTCAATATTATATGAACATTTGATTCTAAAAGAAAAATTTAGTCCTCGTTGGATCCCACACATTTTGGAAATTGCTCAAAAAATGCTCGTGCTTAGACTGAGTTTACACACGAGTACTTCTGTCGAAGCGACAATTATTGTTTGTAGGGGAGGGGGCGACGACGAAGAGAGCAGCGTGCCGACACAGTTGTGCTCGGTTGACACGCTTTGTTATCTTTTTCATTTGTGTAGATTTTGACATTCCCTTTCATTTTTATTTCACAGTCATTGTAGCTGTTTCAAATTTTAAACTAATTAATGCGGTAAGTATGGAAATTGAAATTTTTTTTAAGAATCAAGAAAATGAAATGCCAAAAAATTGCTCAGACAGAGTCTCTCCGTGTGAACATGGATGGCAACAGCAAAAGAGAAATTGACGATAAAAAGCGACAAACATATTCGTGTGTAAAGTCAGTCTTATTGGTCAAGAGAATTGTTAAAAGATACGATAGCGGTCTATGGCATCGGGACAGTTGAGGAATCGTGGATTTACCGCATATGAGCCCGAAAGTAAACAGCAGTGGACTGTATGTTTGTATGGGTGTTTCAAGATGAGGCGAATCCTACAAAAGACTGGACAGGTCGCAATCGTAGCACCAGACTAACGTAGAACAGTAAGTTCTGAGTGGTATACAACTACTTATTTGTCTTACAAAAAGTCTGGAAAACCAACCGACAAAGACGGATCACTTTTCATCACCATAATGCGAGCTCTCACACAACGAATGAAACAACTGAATTTTTGAACACTCAAAACATCTATTTGAGGGAATGACTGACTGTTATCCATATAGTGTTTTTGAAAGTTCCGAGCAGTATTTGGACATCTGTCAAACTTAATTGTCAAATCAAACATGTTTTGTTTTAGTTAAAAGCAAAATTATCACATTTTCGGCTCCGAGAATCCTCAAATAACCAAAGAGATGCCTTTACATCCAATAGAAAAACTTACTGTCAGGTGCACCCTTTGTTTCGGAGGTGTGATTGGACCTTATTTCTTTGAAAATGATAATTGCGAGATGCCTATGCCAATTCGGAACGTTATGTTCGCATGACAACCGACTTTTTTTTTGGCCTGCAATTGAAGAACACGACTTGGACAACATGCGGTTCCAACAAGGTGCCCCACAACACGAGCGATTATGACTTTATTGCGAAAGAAATTTCCTTGCATAATTTCTTTTCTTGGTGAAGTCAATTTGACTGTTGGACTGTTTTTGTGGGGTTGCTCAAAAGACCGAGCTTTAATTCTTCAGCCCCACATTCGCCGAAGTGGTCGAAAACTACATCAACCGGATCGAAGTTTGCAAAAATTCACAAGGCGGTCATTTGAATAATGTAGTCCTTCACATATAATGCAAAGTTTCAAAATAATAATAAAAAGGAATTTCTTGAAAAAAAAATTTTAAATGCAATTTATTTATGTTTATTTTGAACACCGCAAAAGGAAAAAACCCTAAACGATAACCAAAGGGTTTAAAGCAATTAAATGAGCCAATTAGTACAGCCGAAAAGCGTTTAGTCACCAAATATTTAGCACATTTTTAGTACATCTAAATGCATATATAAACCCACAAAATTACAATAATAAGCTAATGTATATATGTACTCGTATACGTTTATATACAAGTATAAACACCTTCAGGCCCATATGCACTTAAAAGGCGTGCAGCGATTGCATAAATGCCTCCCCTTGAATAATTTCAATGTCAATATGTACATAATGGTCAATATGTAAAGCAAAATTTTATACAAAAAAATATATATTTATATAAAAACAAAAAAAGTTATTGAAAAAGAAAACAAAAAGTTACAAAATAAAAATATTGAAAGAGTAACACAAGAAAAGTGACTGCCAAAGGGTCACATACTTCACCCTGGTGAATGAATGACGCTTCCAACTGGGTATGTGTACATACATAAATACTTGTACACACATATGCATGTATATGTGTGTGTGTATTTGTTTGGTCAGTCAACAATTTACAATAGTTAAAATGCGCAAGTGGCTCAGCTTTGTCTTTTCTATTGCTTCTCTTAGTCTTTCTTACGCTGTTTTGCTACCAGCCGTCGTGCAGCCTTCATTCAAGCGCCAAATTGACACAACGACATTCATTCAGCCCAATTCAATTTGCGGCTCATTTGTTTTGTGTTGTGTTGTTGTTATTTTTGCAGTTTGTTGTAATATTTATATATTTTTTAATGGCATCGAAATTGACATCACACACACATACGTACTTACATATGAATGCGTGTATCTATCTATGTATGTAGATATCTATGGTAATATGTTGGCAATAAGGCACGCTCTTTTGCGCAAGCGTGACATTGAAACCTGCATTGAATTCACCACACCAACTGCAGCACCGTGAGCGATAGCAAATCAAAAGCAAATCGAATTGAGTTGAATTAGACGTCGCGCTGCTCATCATCAATAGCAGTTTTTTTAATTAAATTTTTTCCATTCTTTTTTGGTATGCAAACTTGCACTCATATGTGCATGTGTGTGTTTGCACGACGCGTGGGTGCAGTTGGTCATTGGCCTAAAACGCACATAAATACATTTGGACACACTTCTGTGGGTGGCTTACGTACCTTATTGCCTTGTCTTGGCTTTTATGTCAGTTTCGCTCAGTTATTGGCCATTGAACGCGATTTTGGCTTCTATACAAAAAAAAAAAAAAAAAATACAATGGCATATATTTTATTCAAGTGTGTGTGTGTGCGCAAGAGTAGTAACAAGAGTGCTTTTTTTATAGAAAAATTATATTTTGCTTTGATTAGACTGGCCATTATGATGTTGTAATAATTTATGGCCGAAATAGTAGTAAATAGCCGAATTGGCAATGCGCTTTAGCCTCTGCTGGAGTTTCAAGCACAAAATGTTATATTTTTTTTTGCTTTTTGTTATTCGCTTGTAATTAGAAGCCATTTTAATGGCACTAGCACCGAAATAAGTGATCGCATTAATTAAAATTTATAACTTTTTAAATTATATATCTTTACTAGGGCTCTAGATACCCGAGTATCGAGCACTGTGAGCAGCAAAAAAAATGTATGCATTCACAAGTACTTGGTTGAAGGTAATTGACGAATGAATAAAATAAAATACTCACACATTCATGCATGCATATAAATATTTATAAATGGCTGACACGGTTAAAGTACTTCTTATAATTAATTTTTATGGTCAGCTTCTAAATAAAATAATTTTTTGGCGCAGTTTGAAGGTTTTCTTTTAATATATATATATATATCTTTGCTTTAAGTATATGTATATATTTTTTTATTTTTTACTTTATTTTATTTTATTTTATTTTATTTTACTTAAAAAATTGAATTAAATTAAATTAAATGAGTTAATAGCATTTAATATTTTAATCATTTTAGTTTATTTTGTTTTATTGTATTTTATTTAAATAAATTTTGCGTGAATTTTTTTGCTTAATTTTTATAATTTCATTTAATTTTTTTTATTTATTTAATTTAATTTGATATTTTTTTATTTTTCTTTATTGTCATTATTTTTTTAACTTAACTAATTTTTTTTTTGTTTAGATTTTTTGTTTTTGTTTAATTTAATTTTAGTTTATTTTTTTTTTTAATTTAATTTTTAATTTTTTTATTATTATATTTTATTTAATTGGTTTTTTATTTTATTTTTATTTTTTAATTTTATATTTAAGTGTTTCAATAATACAATTCGAATAAACTGCAATGAAGCTTTTACTATATTTATTATATAATACTGAATAATAGATATTTTTCATTTACTAAATGGATTGTTTAAAGAGATTTTAAATAATAAAGAAATGAAATAGTTAAGAAAAATTATTCTAATGACATTTTTGATATAAATGTATTTAAAAAATAAGAAAATTTATATTTTTAATTATTATTATTTTTATTTTCAAGTAATCTTTTATAACACCCTCCTCTAATCACCTTTCATGACCATGAAATGGTATAGCTATTCCGGTCCTAGGCACGTACATAGGTACCAGAAGGAAAAACGATAGTCTCCATCAAATTTTATACCAATACTAGCGGACCCCGTCGTACTTTGCTACATCTATAAGAAAAAATCAAGAAAATCTAATGTAAACTGCTATTTTTATATGAAGAAATGTCAAAATTTTTGTTTTAATCGAAAAAAATTTATTTTTAAATTAGAATTATATTTTTTGAAATTTTCTTTTTAATTTATTTCACTCTTTTTCTTTCTCTTTCAACACCATATACAACGTAATTTACGCGTATTTTGGAATTTTGCATGTATTTGTTGTTGCTGCATTTGTTTTGTATGGGTAGCGACCAATCTTCACTAAAATGGTCATATCTCTGGAACGGCTGCGCCAATCTCATGAAAACTTCACACTAACCTTCTCCTGAAATCCCTTTCTCAGATGGTTTTCGATGACTCGTTCGAGCATTTCGACTGGTAACTGGCGAATGATACGCGTGATATCACACGATCTTGGTGACCGACGCAAAACGTGAAATTATCTGCTTACCGAAGTGTTCTCTCAATAAATCCATTGATAGATGCAATGTGTGGGAAGTGGCGACGTCTTGTTGAAACCAAATGTCGCATAGACCACGAGCTTCAATTTCAGGCATCAAATAGTCAGTTATCATCTCACGACAACGGTCGCCATTGACGGTTACGTTCTCACCGGCATCATTTTTGAAGAAATATGGACCGTTGATTCCACAGGCCCATAAACCTTACCAAACCGTTGTTATTTCCGGATGAAATGACGGCTCTTGAAATGCGGCAATTTTGCTAGTTTGCAAACCCATTGAGCCAGAAATGGGCCTCATCGCTGAACAAAATTTGATTCGAAGACGTCGGATCCTTTTGGAACTTTTTAAGAGCCCATAGAGTGAAGCGATGTCGCACAAGCTGTTTTTGTACACTTTCAAATTAAGATCTCGACGTAAAATGCGCCAAGTCGTTCTATACGTGAGTCCGAGTTGCCGCAATCGGCGCCGAATCGACTCTCCACGGTCTTCGTGTAGACTCTCAGCTACGGCCGATATATTTTCTTCACTGCGTGCTGGTCTATTAGGTCGAATATTATCCAATAATGAATGCTGGGTCTCAAGTTGGGCAATGGTGTTGCGAATAGTACTATCGGTAGGCCGATTATGTTGACCATAAGTTGAGCGAAGCGCGCACGAGACACATTCTTTACAGATCTTGAATTTTCGTAATAAAGTTGAATGATTTGTAAATGTTGTTCAGGCGTATGTCTTTCCATAATGAATTGCCAAACAATACAGAACAAAAATAAAATGACAACTTGACACGACTCACGCATGTCAAAAAAAAAGGGTATTGAAAAAAGTACCTCTACTTGGATCATCCTTTATAAAGTGATTCTCAATTTCAATTTGTGATATTTTAAAAACTAATTCTAAGCCACCTCTGAACAGCGACGGCCTTTATTTCATGTGAGAAATACACTCCCCACCGACGGACGACCGTAATTAGAAAAAATAACTGGATTTTGGATGATTGGCCTTCGGGAATGTAGTACGCTCGGCTATTGCGGCCGCCTATATAATAAGTAAATTATAATAGAAAACAACAAAAATTAATTATAAAAATTTGCTTTCTCGTTTATTGCTTATTTTCTCGTCTAAATAAATAGTTGATGGTTGGACATTAATTATTTTTGATTTGGCTTGAAATTCAGTTTAAGAATTAATGGCATTTTTTATACAATAACAAAAATAATTAAAATTTTTAAATTTCTTTTGGCCATAATATATAAATGGCTCAATGGTTTTTAAAATTGCAAAATATACAGGTATGCATTTTTTAGAAGTTCTTATAAATTCTTAATTAAATAATTATTATTAAAAAAAATTTAATTTTCATTTTCTTCTAACAAATTTAAGCTATTTAAAGCAATTTTGTATACATATTTATAACGTATTTTAAATATTATTTTTTTCTTTGAATTTCACTGTTTTATATGCATTTCAAACTGATCTTTATCAAATATTTTAACAACATAATAAATTTTAACGAGGCGTATGTGAGCAACCAGTTCCTCTTAGGAGTGTCTCATGATATATAACTCAAAAAATTTATAGATATCCAAGAGCGTCCTTCAATTTCAAGAATAGAACAATTATATTCGATCTAAGAAAGCGATAAGATTCTTAAATGTTGTGTGTGTATTAGAAAAAATGGGGAAAAATTAAGTTTCTATGTCATACTTGCTGGACCATACAAATATTAAATACAAATATTTTTATGAATTGTACGTTTCCATCATCATTACTTGCATAGATTAGTATGTGTTTGCTTTTTTAATTACTGTTTATTAAGCGCGTATACGGGTTTTAACATTTTCGAAAGATAAAATCTAACAACAACTATATATAATATTATTTCCTTCAAATTATGCGTAATCACTTACGAGTTATCAAACTCAATGTTCATGATCTGTACATGTCATTTTTATGTGAGGTAATTCAATAAAGAATTTATTTGACAAAAACGCATGAAAATTTTTATGTTTCTAATGAGAGATTGCTGAGTTTAATAGCATAGAAAACACGTACTTTCGGCGAAGGTTATGGAGTTAGGCTCACACATTGAGCTGAGTTGATGATATTTGAGATCGTAGATGATTTCGTCTAACTAGGACTTTGAAAAGTAAAGTAACCTCTTTACGAACAAAAATCAAATTCGAAAGTCTTCTATCTGCTGCAGGGGCGGGTACGATAAGAGCAACTGGGTGGGTCAGCGTTATGAGGTTTCTAGATAAAAATTTTGCGTGCTATTTATGGACCTCTGCGCATTGGCTATAGCGAGCATCGATGACCTGCACGAATTAGAAATAATCAGGTGAAGAAGTGTCTCCAAATGGCGATGAAGGGCTTAAAAAAATAAATAAATTCGCTCTATTTTTGATTCGCCTATAATTGGGTGAGCGGTGCCAATGATGAGGAAGGTCTTTAAAGCCATATTTTTAGTTGTAAACATTTTTAGAGCGTCATTAAACGCAAGCAATGAGGAAAAAGCGCACAAAACACGCGCATTAGAGAAAAAATTTATGCAGCTAGCAAAATATGCTCAGCTATTTCTTTTATTTTACATATATGAAGCCATCAAAAACGATTTATTCTGATAATGCCGACCATCATGTTCATGATAGATGGAAGTGCTTCGTGCGCGAGTAAATTTTTGCTGGATTCGGCTCAGCTTGAAACATTCATGTAGCCGACTGCTGTTTACTTTCGAGCTCATACTCGTAAATTCACGATTCGTCATCTGCCACGATGTCATAGGCGTGTTTCTTTATCTTATCGTTCTTTATCGTATTTTTTTTAACATATCTCTCGATCAATCCACGCGAGCATTCTTTTGAGCGATTTCCAAAATGTGTGGTATCCAAAATGAATTTATTTTTCAAATAATGCCTATAGTTGTTTCAATCGCTCAATCTTTTCGGAACAACAACTGTTTTTGGACAACCTTTACGAAATTCTTCTTGGAGTGATCGATTGAATTCGTCATACCATCGATAAACAAACACGGGTCCTTGAACAAGCTCTATCGCGAAAAAAGGAATTCAGTTCATCAATCCTCTGTTCCTGAGTTCATCCACATCAAAAGTTGTAAAAAATATTGGCGCGTAAATGCTCGCGATTTAAGTTCTTTTTTTGGCCACTTTAAGTTACTGTAAACAACACAAATACTGTACATATGTCAAGGCGTTCTGAGTATGTATAACATCAAAAACGTCAAACTTTACGATAAAGTTGTCCGTTGCCAGATCGCAACACTAGGGCTGCCAAATACCGATGCATATATGGCAATAAAGTAACTCTCATATTGTTCTAAAACTACCATGTTTATCTTATCTGGTTCCGTGTGAGATTTCTGTTTATTCAACAAGCCGTTTTGTGTGAAAAAATATCATCGAAATAAAAATGGTTTTGGAATACTGCTGATATTATATTAAGTCCACAGATCGGTCAAAATATGTGTTATATGGGAGGTAAGTGTATTTGTATATTTACTTTTTCCATTTTTATTGGTTTTTAGCCCTCCCCCGCTATTAAAAGTAGCATCCCCACCAAGTTTCAGTTGATTAATGTCTTAGATATTCGATTTTGAGTCAAGCGTAAAATGTGGTAAGTGGTACCAAGCTCACCCGAAGTTATTTCCACCCCTTTTTCCATTTATTACCAGTGTTTTTTTAACAAATGTGCCTTCAACTGCACTTTTCAAAATCACCGTTTTATGGAAGGTGGTCGTGAGGTTGGCTTGATTTCAATCATTTGCAATAGAGTAAGTTATTTTTTACCAATGACCGACGAGGGCGATTATTTTGTCACTCAGGCTTCCTGATGTCTTCTTAATAACTGTTTCCATAAGCGCGTTTCTGTTTTCATTTTCATTTGTTATCACTGGTATCGAAAAATTTAAATTTTCTGAAATACTATTGAGCTTTCCTACCAGGAATAATTTACTCTTCTTATTAAATACTTTTTTAAATTAATTCCAGTATTAATCGAAACCGTTATATAATTACAAACTGAACTTGAAACCGGATGGTGTTAATTGCTTACTCACTTACATACATATGTATATAAGTATTATTAATTTTTTATATAATATAATTACAATGCAAGGAAATTTCTGAATATTACAGTAGTTTATATGTATATATTTTTTTATCTTAGCAGATATTTCTTTTAAGAATTATTAAGTTTTTTAGAGAAACCTAATATAATAAAAATAAATGATAGTATTGACCCAGTAGACGTTTCCTTTGTGCAATCATGGAAATCCGTAGAGTGTTTCTGCGTTAGTTAAGATATTTTGGAAAATTAATTTAAATATAAATAGCTCATCAATTGAGAATGATTGGACCGATTTGGCTCAACTTTTTTAATAGCTGCTAGGAGAAGGATTTTATGAAAAAATTTATTTTTTCCACGTAGTGGAATAGGGAAAGATTTTTCTGAAAAAAAAAAAATTCTATCGCTTCGCTTTAATTAAATTGTTTACTTACATAGGTAATTTTTTTGTCAAAATTAGAACGAATACTGCTTTTTCTTCCAGAAAGTGGAGCTAGAACTGACTTAATTTACTTGAAATTAATTTTTTTCCAAGAAGTGGATGAAATAACGATCTCATTGAGACAAATATTTTTATGATTCGGTTTTTTTTTTTTGAATTTTTGTATGAACATATATTTTTGTATAGACAAAAAAATGATGGAAATGGACTAGGGATGTTATGTTTTTGTGTAGATTAACATACGAGGTGTGTTCAAAAGAAAAGGTGAGTTTTGATTTTGTTTTTCAAAAGTACTTATTTATTCATCAATAGCTATTATGTCCTCTTCAAAGTAATCCCCCTCGGATATAATACACTTGTGCCAACGCTTTTTCCAATTCTCGAAGCACTTCTGAAATGCGCTTTTCGGTATGGCCATCAGCTCTTTCTTCGATTCTGACTTGATCTCATCAATTGTGGCAAAACGCTTTCCTTTCATTGGTTTCTTTAGTTGTGGGAATAGGAAACAGTCGCATGGCGCTAAATCTGGTGAATAAGGTGGTTGAGGCATGATTATGGTTTTCTTTTTGGTCGAAAATATTACGAATATGCATTGAGGTGTGAGCTGGTGCATTATCGTGATGCAAAATCGGAATTGTGGAAAAAAATAGTGGGTTTTTCCACAATTCCGATCGTTTCAGCCGTATTTCTTCACGCAAACGTTGCATAACTTCCTTGTCGTATTCCTTATTAACTGTACGATGACCTTTTGGCAGGAACTCATGATGCACCACACCATTGTTATCAGAGAAAACCGTGAGCACAAAAGCTTCACCTTTTCCTTTGAACATACATCGTATATTAGACAAGGGTAGTTTGATAATCAGTGACATTTTGAATAATATATTTTTTTTTCTTGCCAAATACACGTTTTATTTCTCAAGATAGTCTCCTTTAGTTCCATATAGTTAGTCCAACGTTTTTCTAATTTTGTATAGGTTTGGAAACAAGAAATTGTCGCAGGGGGCTAAATCTGAAGAATATGCGGAATGGAGTAGCAGTTTGTAGCCCAAATTTATGAGTTTTTGCCATGGTGACTATACACTTGCGTATCCGTGCATTGTCCTGACATCACTTTCATTGCAAAATTCTGTTGTTTCTTCTTCAAATTATTATCGAATCTATCCAAAAGCTCTGAGTAGTATTCGCTGGTGATCGTTTTACTATTTTCAAGGCAAGAGATGTGAATAACACTTCGTGCTTCCCAAAAAATTGTGGCCATGACCATGTTGGCCAACAGAACCACCTTGGCCTTCTTTGGTACACGTTCACCCAGAGAAACCCACTTTTTTATTGCTATTTGGACCCTGGTGTGGTGTTGTTCATCCATTTTTCCTCGACGGTAACGAAACGGCACAAAAGATCATTTGGATTGCGTTTGAACATCGCCAAACACTGCTTTGAAGTGGTTACACGGTTGCTTTTATGGAAGTGTGTGAGTAATCGCGGCACCCGACACCCATCGCTCGGATAGCTTTTTCTTGTTCAAATATTCGTGTTAAATGTTATGTATTCGCTCATTTGAGATGCCAGCTCACGCACTTTCATTCTACGATCGTCCAATATCATTTCATGGACTTTCTGACATGAAGAATTGTTTCTGGAGTTCTGAACGCTCGGCATCACTTTAACTGCTACGACCACATCGGAACTCAGTAAGCCACTTCTTAACCATGGCGGAGTTTGTTCAAAATCAAAATTCAAAGCCTATTAATCGACAACAGTTGACAGAAGCAGTGTTGCATTTGCAGTAAGCGCGCGCCAAATTCAAAGGTCACTGACGTATTAAACAGCCCTCGTACCACACTTTCTTTCCTTCCCGGAAGGAAATCAACAAATCGACGAAAGTAGGCATGATTTGAAAAAAGAATTGTTCGTTCGTAGATCGCTGCACACATTTTCGTGGAAGACTTTGAGTGGCGACTAATCTCTGACTATCTCTGACAATACTACATATTTGTGTTGCCAGAGGACAACAATATAATAAGAAATTTAATATTTTGGATTAAGTGCGTTATTCTTTACAATACCAATAATAATTGTATGTATGAATTCAACAAAATAGGAAAGAACCACAGCAACGTGTGGCGGGGCATTGCTAGTCATTTCTAAAAAATAAAATGTTTTGACTTATTATATAACATTTTATTAAATATTTCATGGTCTTAATCATATAATGCGACATTTTCAAAACAATTGACGTACACTTGCTTATATACTTGTATTCGTATGTATGTAAGCATGTATGTTATACTATACAATAATTCACGACCTACAAATGCACTTAAAGCCAACTTAAGCCGGCTACAAAACGCCGCTGTAATATAATAAATAATAAAATACCGTTAACTTGCAAAATACCGCTATATTTACACACACGCTTACGAATTTGTTGCTGCTAATTCCTCATGTACGCGTCTGAAAAGATGCTTGAGAAAATTGTCCGAAAAAAGCACTTCATCAACATTGTCATAAATATGTATGCCTAAAAGTATCTATTCACACACATATATATTTACTCGTATGATATTTCCTTTCAGTCTTTTAAAGTAAAACATTTTTCGTAATTAAACTCAATTACAAATATCTCGACGGCAGATATATGTATGTACCACCTGCAAATATATATATTTATATATATTCATCTATGTAAAGGGTGATCCATTGCGTGGTTCTCTACTTTTTTAAAGAAAATACAGAAAATTCAAATTTAATGGAAAAAGTTTATTATCATTCGAAAGAAATTTTTTTGGCGTTTATTTTTTGAAGATTTTCTCTTTCAAATGTTGGGCTACGCCTCTGATGGTCCATCCGTTGAGTCCAATTTTCGAAGACTCATTCGAGCATTTCGATTGGTAACTGGCGAATGACACGCGTGACGTTTTGCTCCGAATCCTAAATTGAAGCGGGAGGACTTAAAACTTTACATATCCCCACAGAAAAAATTTAAATGTGTGATATCACACGATCTTGATGGCCAATCGACCAATCGACCGGCCCAAAACATGAAATTATCTGCTCACCGAAGTGTTATCTCAAGAAATCCATTGATTGATGCCATGTGTGGGAAGTGGCGCCGTCTTAATGAAACCAAATGTCGCGGAGATCACGAGCTTCAATTTCAGACATCAAATAGTCGGTGATCATGGCGCGATAACGGTCGCCATTGACGGTTACGTTCTCCCCGGCATCATTTTTGAGGAATTATGGACCCATGATTGTACCGGGCCACAACCCACACCAAACCGTTGTTTTTTTCTGTATGAAAAGGCAGTTCTTGAATCTCTTCAGGTTGCTCTTCGTCCCAAATGCGGCAATTTTGCTTGTTTAAATACCCGTTGAGCCAGAAATTGGCTTCATCGCTGAACAAAATTTGGCGCGAAAGCGTTGGAACTTTTCAAGAGCCCATAGAACGAAGCGATGTCGCTTGGGAAGGTCGAGTGGCTTCAGCTTTGCACAAGCTGTATTTTGAAGGCTTTCAGTTTAAGATCTCGACGTAAAATGCGCCAAGTCCTTCCATACGTCAGTCCGAGTTGCTGCGAACGCCGCCAAATCGACTCTCCACGGTGTTCGTGTACACTTTCAGCTACGGCAGCTATATTTTCTTCACTGCTTGCTGGATATAGTCTATTCGGTCGAATATTATCCAATAATGAATGCTGGGTCTCAAGATGGGTGATGGTGTTGCGAATAGTACGCTCAGTAGACCGATTATGTTGACCATAAGTTGAGCGAAGCGCGCGAAACACATTCTTTACAGAATGTGAATTTTCGTAATAAAGTTGAATGATTTGTAAACGTTGTTCAGGCGTAAGTCTTTCCATGATTAAATGCCAAACAATACTGAACAAAAATAACATGACGACCCAGGCGTGATCTGTCAAAAAAAAAAAGCTATTGAAAATAGTACCTCTACTTGGATTACCCTTTATATGTGTTGATTTGCGCTACAAAAATTTGTGTACCATATAGTCCATTGGAGTACCTACAAATATGCTCCTTTGCACTGCATTGTTGCACCAAGTCCTGTATCTATACTAGCTCAGAACGGCACGACCATTCTTCGTGTTTTACTGAACGCAATCACAACACGAACTTGCGGGAATGCAATAAAAGTTAATATACAGAAAATATGTGAAAATGAAATTGCGTCAGTTTCGTTTCGTTGGTGAGCACCGCTGCTGGCACACTGAAGGCGTACAGTAGTGGGACCAAATTGAAATATTTTATTACAATTAGTAAAAATAAGAAAATAAATACAATAAAGAGTTGTAAAATAAATAATAGGTTTAACTGATTTTTCACCAAAGCAGTTTGTATTCGAAACTAAATAAAAAGTATGTTCGAATGTAAGTTTTCGTCGCAGATACTCCACAATGGAGGCCCCTGTGCGTACTCTATGGAGTACTCTTTGTGGTGTTGTTTTAAAACGAGTTTACTGTAGGCACTTCATGGAGTACTCGAATGTTATGGAGAGTTGGAAAACCATAATTTTTGTATGGATTTTGGTTAGTTTCGGATTACTCTATTGACCACGTGGAGTATGTATTTCGCGTGTTTTTTGGCACTCTCTTCTACAGCGGCAGATAGTTGACTCAAATCAAGTCAAATCAGCAATAAAACATAAATTAGTAAATAACAACAACAGCAACAAAATGCAATTTTTATCGCTTTCAAGCTCTGTGCAAAATGTTTTTTTTTAGCTTTTCACCACGCTGATGGTTTTTGGTGGTTATCTTATTATAATCATACATATATACATATATAATTAATTTTTTTTTTGAAAGTCTTAAACCACAGTGAATTGTATAAAAAGCAATGAACAATGGTCGCAGTCGCAATTATATGAGTGAAATAAAGAGTTAAAAATGTTTTTTTTTGTAGTAAATAATCTTTTGAAGTCACAAAAGCATACAGCGGCGTGAAGAAAATTAGTACAGCTACGAGTTTAACAGTAACACAACACCAAGATAAGACATTGCTGGCAATTAAAATTTTTTCTTTTAAAATTTTTTGTGTTTTAAAAAAGTCTCAGTTACTGCGAATTATGCGCTTAATTATATATAATTAAAATTAGATAATTCGTAACCAATTGTGGACTAGTTTAGGTTTGTTTTTAGATTATTAATATTCAGAAAATTCTGAAATCAGTTTAGGGTTAGCTCGAAACTTTTTCGAGATCATTTCAAAACTAGTTTAGGTTACTGATTTAGGCAGTCACTAGTTTAGGACTAGTAGCAACCGGTTAAAGACTAGTTCCTGATTATTACAGAACAATTCAAGCACATCGGCTGATAATTATTGTTAATTTACATGTTTTCAGTAGCAACAGTTATAGTCCAGAATAGAGCTAGTCCGGAATTGGAATGGGACTACTACTACTACTACTACTACTACTACTACTACTACTACTATACTACTACTACTACTACTACTACTACTACTATTACTACTACTACTACTACTACTACTACTACTATTTACTACTACAACTACTACTACTACTACTACTACTACTACTACTACTACTGCTACTACTACTACTACTACTACTGCTACTACTACTACTACTACTACTACTACTATTACTACTACTGCTGCTACTACTACTGCTACTACTACTACTACTACTACTACTACTACTACTACTACTACTACTACTACTTCTACTACTACTACTACTACTACTACGACTACAACTACTACTACTACTACTACTACTACTACTACTACTACTACTACTACTACTACTACTACTACTACTACTACTACTACTACTATTTACTACTACTACTACAACTAGGGAACTAGTAAATCCGCATATTATTTGGTGACTAATCAAAAACCAGTTTAATATTTCAAAAGCAAAAGTACTGTTATATTGTGCACCAACACTGTAATTGCACACATACATACATACATACATACCTAGTACATCGATGTGTTGTAAAAGCGACAATGTTGTCCCCTCAAGGTTAACCACAAGTGCTGGGCAGCGCATCTTCACAAAAGTTTTGTAAACTTTCCTATGCATTCGAGTTACTACTGGTTTTAGCGTGACCAGCAGCGGCTGAGCTTGCGGTTTGCTGCACACAAAATGCTGATGTTGTCAAGTGTATATGTATGTATACATTGCTGATATTTGACTGTTGCTGCAATTTGTAATTTTTTGATTGTATATATATATAAAATTTGTTTTTTATTTTTATTTTTTCTTTGTAAGAAGTTGTTATCACTAATTATTGCTTATACTTACATATTTTATCAATGGTTTTTTTTTTGGAAAAATTGTTTCGTCATATCAGAAATGCACGTTCATTATGTAAATAGTGCAATGGCAGCAGCAGACATATTATTTTTTTCTTATGTTTTCTTTGTTGAAATATTTAATATCAACCAAAAAAACGCGTAAAATCCGAATGTAAACACGTTTTGAAGTGACTCATAGCCAGGTAGTGATAAAAAGAGACTAGTTACGCTTAAGTGAGATAAATAAATAAAATAAAAATATTTTGGAAAACCATTAATTACATTAATCATATTTATTTTTAAATTTTAAGGTCATCTTTGCTATTGTAGGGGGAAAAAATGAAAGTAAAAAGACATTAAAAGCCCTAACACAAGTACTTGGCGAACAGAAGAGGAGTATTTTCATTAAAACATAACTCGTCTGGGTTTTCCACAATTTTTGACATGCCGCCTTACCGAAAGTACATTGAACTCTTCAAAAAAAAAAAAAGGAAAAAAAATTTATTAAATAAATTGAATGTACCAGGGTTGCCTTATCTATTTCGGCATTAGAGAACAAAAATAAATATTAACCGTCGAAAATCGCTTTATTGTTTTTCAAAATGTTCTCCATCAAGATTTTTACACTTTTGCATGCGTTTCAACCAAATTTTGAAACAATTTTGTCTCACTGATTGAGGGATCGCCAAAACATGCGTTCTGAACGCATCAAATGCCTCTTCAGGTGTTGAAAATCGTTGACCTCTCAGTTTATTTTTTACGTATGGGTATAAAAAGAAGTCACTCATTACGGTAGTAGGGACTATACGGTGGTTGACTCATCAAATCGATGTTTTGAGTGCTCAAAAATGCAGTTGTTTTTAGTCGATGTGGGAGAGTTCTCTTTTTTCTGTTGAATAGCGACCCGTTTTCGGCGGTTAGTTTTCCTGATTTCTTGAAAGACAACCGACAAACAAATGGTTGTGTACCACTAAAATTTCAGCCTTGTTCTAGAGGTTTTTTCAAAATTTACTCGCAACCAATTGCTTGCAAGTGCTTTGTGCGTGAACAACTTTTTTTGGATTCGGCACATCTTGAAACACCCATACAGTCGACTGCTGTTTACTTTCGGGCCCAAATGCGTAAATTCACTATTCATCACCTGTCACGATGTCATAAACGTGTTCTAAAGTACCGCGTTGTATCTATTTAATACTTCTCTGGACCAGTCCAAAAGAGCATTTTTTCAGCGTACGACAAATTGTGTGGGATCTAACGTGAAGAAATTTTTTATACAATTAAATGTTCATGGAATATTGCAAGTATGCTGCATTGCCTATAGTTGTCTCAATCTCACGATGGGTGGTCACACGACGATCTTGCAATATCAGTTTGCGCACAGTAGTTTCCGAAAGAACAACTGTTTTTGAACGACATTCTGGAAATTCGTGTTGGATTGATCTACAATCTCGACTGAATTCACCATACCATCGGTAAACACTAATCCTTGATGGATCTTCTCGCCAAAAATTTAAATAAGTTCATCACTGCACTGTTGCTGAGTTAATCAACGCCGAAAGTTGTAAAAAATAATCGCGAGAAGGTAATCGAGATTTAAATCCATTTTTTGGCTGAGATGAATATTTTAAGTTGCTGTAAACAACACAAATAGCGCTCGTAAGTCGAAATGTGCTGAGTATGTAAATATAACATCAAAAATGTCAAACTTTACGATAAAGTTGTCAGTTGCCAGATTGCAGCACTAGGACTGCCAAATCCCGATGTATATAATGCAACCCTCTTAAATGCAGTTAATTAGCGCTTTTAATATTTTCTTATATTAAATGTGTCAAAATAATATGTTATTACTATTCCCTTGTTGTTAATTAACAAATGCGACAATCAAATTATTTCTTTTTTTGGAATTTATTATAGATGAGTTCTTAAAAAGCCGATTTTAACATTTATACATACTTCCGTACGTACATTTATCTGTATTTATATTAATTATCAAAAAATGTAAACTGACATGTGACGAAAATCACCTGACACTTGCTCACCTAAATGAAACTCTAAGTTTGTGCCTAATATTTATGTACATATGTAAATTTTTGTTTGGCTCACATACTAGAACTTTTGACAACTAAAGAAACGTATTTACATACATAAGTAGTTTGAAGTGCCTTTTTGTGTATGAGAATTCGTAATAATGAAACTAATTTATATAATTATAAATAAAAAATAAATTATATTGAAATTTTGAATTAGAATTGTGAAGTCCTCCAATTACATATTAATACATAACATAGCACGTGCGTTTAATAATAGAAATTATATAATCTTACTTAACGTCGAAGCACTGCAGGTATTCTAGTGAATAAAGTGTTTTGTATTATGTCGAAGTGGAGGGTTTTGAATTTAAATACTTTTATATATATCTATTTGGGGCACTTGAATCGTCTATATACATATTAACATATATCCAAGTATGTCATTTCTTAAGTTCATTCGTCAAAAGTTAAAAATACATTTATTTACTTTTCACAGTCACTTTATATGTCGAAAAAAGTTAATTTTTATACATTAGTCGCTAAAATAGGAGTATTTTAATCACTTAAGTGACGTCTTTTGCATGGTAAACTATTCTTTAATACAGTTTGAGTTAAGCCGTGAGCCGTGTCAAGCTGTCATGTTGTTTTTGTTAAGTATTGTTTGGCATTTCATCATTGAAAGACTTACGCCCGAACAACGTTTACAAATTATTCAACTTTATTACGAAAATTCACGTTCTGTAAAGAATTCATTTCGCGCGCTTCGCTCAGCTTTTGATCAATATAATCGGCCTACTGAGCTTATTATTCGCAACACCATCACCCATTATGAGACCCAGCATTCATTATTAGGTAATATTCGACCGAGTAGACTACGTCCAGCACGCAGTGAAGAAAATATAGCGGCCGTAGCTGAGAGTGTGCCGAATGTCGTGGAGAGTCGATTCGGCGCCGTTCGCAGCAACTCGGACTGACTCGGTTATGAAACGACTTGGCGCATTTTACGTCGAGATCTTAAACTCAAAGCTTTCAAAATACACCTTGTGCAAGAACTGAAGCCGCTCGATCTTCCCAAGCGACATCGCTTCGCTCTTTGGGCTCTTGAAAAGTTCCAAGAAGTTCCGACGACTTCGAGCCAAATTTTGTTCAGCGACTAGGCTCATTCCTTTCTCAATGCGCATGTAAACAAGCAAGACTACTGCATTTGGGACAAAGAGCAGCCTGAAGAGATTCAAGAGCTGTCATTTCATCCAGAAAAAAAACGGTTTGGTGTGGTTCTTGAACCTGTGGAATCATCGGTCCATATTTCTTCAAGAATTATGTCGGTGAGAACGTAAACGTCAATGGCGACAGTTATCGGGCCATGATAACCGACTATTTGATGCCTGAAATTGAAGCTCGTGATCTCCGTGACATTTGGTTTCAACAAGACGCACATATCGCATCAATCCATGGATTTGTTGAGAGAACATTTCGGTGAGCAGATAATTTCACATTTCGGACCGGTCGATTGGCCACCAAAATCGTGTGATATCACACCGTTAGATTTTTGTCTGTGGGGATATATTAAGTCTAAAGTATATGCAGACAATCCTGCTTCGATTCAGGCCTTGGAGCAAAACATCACATGTGTCATTCGCCAGTTACCAAGTTCGAACGAGTCATCGAAAATTGGACTCAACGGATGGACCATCTGAGACGTAGCCGCGGCCAACATTTCAAAGAGATAATCTTCAAAAAATAGACGCCAAAGAATGATCTTTCGAATGATAATTAACATTCTTTATTAAATTTAAATTTTCTGTGTTCTTTTCTTACAAGCCAATTTAATTAATTTTTTTCTCGCAAATTAACTTAAAAAACCTCCATATATCAATAGGAATTTAATCGTTAAATTAAAGAGGCTGTAATTTTTTAGTTCAAATTTAAAAAAAAATCGAATTTTCTTTCGTTGAAAGTGTTTTTTGACATACTATATATATATAACAATTTAAATTAGCAATAATTTAAATGCGATATTTTGAAACAAATCAATTCTCTGTCGTGCTCGTGCAAAACACACTTCTCACACAAAAATATAAATACGTTTGTATATACTCGTATGTATTTATTTATGACACTTCCAAATCATTTATAAAGTTTACTAGATATTTCTTCACTCTTACTAATATTCGCGTGAGTTCAATGGCGGCTCAGTTGAGTCTGTTGCACGTTTTTCGAAATCTTCTATATAAAAATATGTGCAAATATGTCGGTGTTACCTTATATCACCACCAAAATCAACAAAAATTAAGCAATATATTCGGATTATCACGGTTTGTCCGAATTCTGAAAAGGGGGCGTGACCATTACTAACTAAAATATAATGAGTGGTGAACACTTGATTTGTTACTTTATAACTGGAGAACGGCTGGACAGAATTCAATGGAATTTATGCAGCGTATTTCAGGTATCTTGCAGATGGTTTATATTTGGCCGAATTCGGATAAGAGGGCGTGGCACCTTTAACTCTCATAACTGTATATCTATAAATATACTGTGTGTTTGCTTGTGACTAAATTTCTTCTGGACGGATACTCCGATTTAGATTATATTTTGTGTGTGTATTCAAAAGAACTCGGAAGCAGTTAAGTTTATAATACAAAAAAGTTGCCACCTGCTTTGAAAATTTTTAAATTTATTATATCAAAATCTTCGGTGAGTGTGTCAACGAACTAAGGCTAAGCATCCGAACAACAATGAATGAAAGGTTTGTTTGTGTTCAAATTTACTTGCGAATGATTTAGAGTTACATTTCGCAGAGATGCCATCTGTTTTGAAATTTACATATGAAAAATTTAATAATATAAATGAGATCAGACAATATGGGTATAAGACTGAGGAGGTTAAAGAAAAGCATATTGAGAAAATATTTTGAGCAGAGTTGCCACTTGTTTTAAATTTTTGATATAAAAGAGGATAAAACGAATTGATAAAATTCAATATATGTTACACTACTATATGGGATATATGTAATAAATTGATAAAATACATTATATGTCACATTACTATATGGGTACCGAAATAAATAGATTTCTAAAGCTTAATGGTGAAATTTTTTATGAAGACGCAACCTGTTTTAAAATTTTAATACACTTCGATTGACAAGTAAAAAAAGATTTAATTTTGGGGATACTATATATATATATATATATTTGGCGCTTTGTAACCGCTGAAGCGATTTTCGGCCGAGTTCCTCCTCCAATTTGTGGTTTTGCGTCTTAATGTTTTTACCCACAAATAGAGAGACCTACTGTTTATTCTAAGCCGCCTCCGAACAGCTGATGGATTTTTATGAGGAGCTTTATTTCATACCAGAAATACACTCGGAGGGCTTGACATTCCCTGCCGAGGGGCGACCGCAATTAGAAAACTTAATTTTCTATAATTTTGGATTTTGCTCGAACCTGGGCTCGAACCCAGGCCTTTCGAATGTCAGTACGCAATGCTAACCACTCGGCTATCGCGGCCGCCGAGGGTACTATACTAAAGAGAATTTGAATGCTTATAGTACAGAATAGGTTTGAGGTTTGAATAATGGTGACACTATAGGTATCAAATTAGCAGATATTTAAGAAAGGCTTAATGTGAAAATAAATTTCCAAAAATTTGCCACCTGCCTGAAGGTTTTATTTTCAAATATTGATTATACAAATTAAATAATACAATATGGATATCAATTAAAGCTCCAGATTTTGCTCAAACATTTTCGAGCAGTGCGAGCATTTGAGTAACGAGCACCTGCTCATTGCTCATTATTCGACAATTTTCGAGCCGAGCACGAACACTTCGAGTGTTTTGACAAACACTTTGACATTTTTTCAAAACTTTTTTTTTTTAAATTTATCTATGCAAAGTGCAAAAATCATTGAAAGGCCAAAGAAATTTTGCCAAAAAAAATTATTATTATTTTTTTGTTCTGCTGAGTAGTTGAGCAATGAGCGAGTATCGAGCGGGTATCTCGATGCTCGCAGTGCTCAATGCCCGCGTATCTGGAGCTCTAGTATCAATATAGTGATTTCGAAAGTTTTTAAAGAGTGTTGCAACCTGTTTATAAAATTCTACAATTTATTAGAAAAATTAAGCAGTTAAATTTGAAGCAAAAAAAAGAACGCCATTCAATTAAGCGGAATTACAAATTGTGAAAGATTTCAGAATTAAAATTGGTTTTTATTAGAGTAATAATAAGACAGTTCTCACAAATATTTTCCTTTTTTCAAGGTTTCAGTAAAAATGCTCATACAGGCATTTCTTTTGGAGCATAAATCACTATTGTTTAAGATTTCACTTAAGTAGTAATAATAATAAAAAAATAAATATTTATGTCTTATGAAACGTTGTTGGGTCATACTTTTCTACGCATTAAGTTCGAAAAATATATCTAATATCAAATAAGTGGCAACTATTTAAAAATGGATCGTAATTAAATTGCTGAATTTTCGTATACTACTAAGAGTCATGTGAAGTTTCATTTATATTTTAAATAATTTCGAATAAGAACTAGATGGTTTAAGCCAAAAATAATAAAAAAATAAAAAATTCATTTGACGTTCCATTTCACGTTGCCAGTTTGGAACTAGGCTCTCTTTATTTGAACTTCGCCTTTGCCTGGCGATTAGACTTTATTCGCTAAATTAGTAAAGAAATTAATATTAATATTTTCACTCTAATACTAAGATTGGTAATATAAATTTAATATATGCAAAAATATTATTTTCTAATGATTCCAAGGGAATAAGTGCAAATAAACCTTTTTTTTTTGTGGAATAATATTACTAATATTATTATATAAAATATATATACATATATATATATTCCATAATAATCGTAAAAAGGCTTTCAACTTCATGAAAAGGTCTGTTTAATTATAAGTAAATTTGTATTTAAATAAATAATTGTGAATTTTTTCAGAGCACAATTGTGAATAAATTTTATTCAATTTTTATTTTACCGAGATATATAACTACATATGAATATTCTTACATATGTATGATATTAATAATTACTACTGAACTTCGATGTTATCAATATTTAATGTTATTATAATAAAAATGTTAATTAACGGTAGTTATGATTGGTTGTATGCCCACAACTGTAAAGTGAACGCTGAACAGATTTTGAAATCGGTTTGTAGAAAATTTTAGATTCTTTTATTTTATATTAAATTTGATTGCTGCAATGTAATACTACTACTGTCACTACTACATTGGTGTACACGTCGCTTACGCGATTATGGCGGAGTTAACAACCTCTATTTCCATCAGTGGGTACTCCATCGAGCAATTTTAAAGCCGAAGCCGCTGTCTATTGATTCGTTGAAATTAATTCAAGCATAGCAGCGTAGAGGTAACTGCTTTTCGTGCTGTCGAAGACTGCTTTAAGATCGACATTTAGGTGGTGTATGTCGATTCTCTTTTCATAGGTCTTTTCCAGGTCTAAGGATCTGAGAAGGTCCAATCTGTTCGTTGACGGTGGGTTTCAACCTCCAACACAATTCACTCGATAGGATCTTATATGCGATATTAAGGGGATTTATCCCCCGATAATAGGCGCAGACCGTAGAGTCCCCATTTTTTGGATTGGGCAGAGCGTACTAAGGTTGCCACCATATTTGAACATCTCCTTTGTTATTTTTTTAAGCGCGCAATCGCTATTCGAACTTCATCATAGTCGGATGATGGAATGTCTGTATCGTCGTCCTCGATTGGGGTTTCGGGTTTATCATCTCTGAATATTTCACTTTTACTGGCCATCAATAATCATATAACCTTCTGGGTTCCTACATGAGTATGCTTCGGTCTTGAAACCTTCTGTGAGTCGCTTCATCTTTTCATAGAATTTTCGAGAATTACCCTTGTCAGCCAGATTTTCAAGCTCTTTATACTTGCGAATTTTTGCCTCCTTCTTTTTTTGTGTCGTGATCGATTGCGAAGAATGTAGTCTGCTTTTCTCCACTGCAGTTTGACATTCCTCATCGTACCGGCTTCTTTTTTTTGACCTTGCTGAAATCCAATTCTTTCTGCAGCATTGGTACGTAGAGACCATGAGATGCCGTTCCACAGTTCCTTTATATCGAATTGTTGATGAGTGTTCTAAGCGAGCAGGAGTGCAAGTCGAGTAGAAAGCCTGCTGGCTGTCTGCTGTGATTGAAACTTTTGGACGTCAAACCTTCTTTGTGTTTGTTGATGGGGTTTCTTTGCTGCACAGAAAGGTCTGTGTATCTTCGCTGCTACAAGATAGAGATTCGGGTCGATATTTGACCCACGTAACGTACGCATATCTAGAACGCTGGAGACATGTCAGCCTGATAAACTTTCTTATGTCGCAATCTGGTATTACAGACAACATTTTCTACCCAAAAAGATACCTCGCTTACGAAGATTCAACAAAACCGCACCTTAAAAATTTGTCTGGTCCACTACCTGGAAAGTAATGAACTTCAAGTAAATCGGACCTTAGTTTGATTTCTTTTAATAGATCAGCAAAAGGTCTTCTTATTGGAAGAAAAGGTGGTCCGTAACTTAAGTTAAGCAAAAAGCTAACAAAAAAACGTTTGTACCAATTGTCTAGTAAAACAAACAATAATTAAAATATAACTGATTTGAGATAGAATTTTATTTTTGTTACAGGTGAAAACTGATTAAAAAAAGTCTAAACTTTATAGGAACACTCTACGGTTGTCAATGAAGCTTTCATGAAAATGTGAACGAAATCGGCTTAGCAGTTTCGAAGCCCATAAGAAGCGCAAATACATACATCTGTACATCCTCTTATACATAGAAAATTGGGCAAAACAATCAAAATTATTGGATGCAGATCCCAAACCCCAGATCCACTTATCATAAGAAAAATTTGTGTTAATCCAAGCGTAAAGCAATGTACGTACCAAATTTCAAGACAATCTAACGATTTTACGATTTTTTGCTTTAATACGATTTTTAGAATACGATTTTTTTTAGAATAGACCGGTCTCTGATTGACTTTCAGGATTTTTCTTTTGGTTTCCTCTTGTTTGGCCGGAGATCAATCCGAATTCGGTACGGATCGGTCCAGGCGCACTTGTGTTATAAGTGTATATGTATGTGAATACATAGATGAGCCAAATGGAAAGAAAATCAGTGTTTGGAAATATCCCGCCTACAGTGCCACCTAGCGAGATTTTTTTTTTAACTTATTGATATATCATGTAAAATTTTATTTATTTATTTTTTTAGCAAAAAAAAATTTCACATATAAGATCCAAGAGAGCATAAAAATCGATTCAGCGGCTTTAGTAACTTAAAAAAAATGAAAGTTTTTAAAGATTGAAATCTTTCTTACTCTTATATAAATGTATAAGTGTATGACTACCTGCAAAGCTCCACAATTTCTAGGCACCTGTTGTACGTCAAATTACAAAATAAAACTTTGCCTGTCTACCAGCTATAATTAAATGGATCCAATTTGACGCCAATCAAAGCTGCATTTCTTGCAATTAAGAATATTTCACATTTCAATGCATATATATACATATATGTATGCATTTTAATATATACACAAAATTATATTTTCCATTAAAACTTGCTATAATTCATAATTTCGATGCGTTTTTTATTTATTTTTTATTGTTATTGGTTTCGTACTTTGTACCGTTGGGTCACTAATACGCCAAGGGGTTCCGGATTTAATTTAAAATTCTACATATTCGACATCAAACACACATGCATGCATACACACAGACGTAAACAACAAGTGAACTACACGCCGTGTAATCTTAGTATAGAATTGCGCTCCTTTAAGCTGAAATTTTGTGTATTTGCACGTTGGTGGTTGGTGGCGGAAACTCACCACAGTCAACCCGCAGAGCCTGCCAGCGAGTGCACTCAACGTGAGCGAGAGTTGCTCAACAAATTACAATATTTAATTATTTTCTACTCACATTTTATATTTATTGACTTTGATGGCGAGTTTACTGACTTTAGCACTTGAGTTTATTGGCTTTGCTCGTCGAACGTATGACAAAGTCCAACTCGTTAGAGAAAATGCTCAATTGTTGGGGAAGTTGTTGAGTTCAAGTAGCTCAACAGGTTTATACTCGAATACCAGTTGAATGCGATTATAAGCTTATTTGGGAGGATTTTTGTTATTGTTTTTTTGGCAATTTTAGTTTAAATACGATTTAAATACTCTTTTTTTTTTGAGCACAAAATATTATATTATATTAATTTAATTATTCGAAATTATTCGAGTAAATTAGAGTGTCTTTTAGACTACATGAAAATATATGCTTTTTTCAATTCCCTCATTTCTCATCCCTCCATTTTTATTACTGATCCAAAATGTGTTTACGCAAAGTCATACAAATACATGAAGAGTGAGTGACTCAAACAAGTTATTGCTCGTAGTAGACATTACTTGAGTTAAAGATCACCATGCACGGTCTTTGAGTAGAAATCACTACGCTATATCGTTTACAAAGTATTCCGCAAGCGGACACCGACTGTTGAGCTTATGGAAATTAGCTGTCTGTCATTTCAGTACGATTTGGACGGTTAAACGCAACGCAAGTGCTGCTGTGATAAACGCCGTTGACGTCGGTATAGTGAAGTGTAAAATTTATGAGCTTTTGGAGCAGAAGTGGATTTGAGAGCGGTTAGCAAAAATAAATAATTTTGAAAATTTAGTGCGCAAAGTAATAATTTATTTGCTAAAAGAACATAAAAGACTAAATTCATATATAAATATTAAAAGCTTAAAAAATTACAACAACAAAAAAATAATATTAAAGAAAAAAAATTAAGATAAAAATAAAAGTAAGAATAAACATAAAAATAAAAAAATTAAACACAAACCATTAAAATAAAATAAATATAGAATTTTAACTGAAATAAAGATAAAAATAAGAAAAAAAAAACATACAAAAAATCCCTAAAAACTAAAAACGAAAATAGAGCTCAAATAAGAACGAAAAGAAAGCAAAAAACATATAAATTAAAATAAAGCAAAATAAAATAGAGATAAAAATATATATAAACAAATTGTTGCAAAAACTATTAAATACGCAGATTTTCGAGAGAACTTTTAGGCTTTTAATGTGAGTCTAAGAAGTATGAAATAAATGAAGAAACACTAAGTTAAAGAAACTATCTTTCCAAGACTTAAAAAAAAAATTTTTTATAACTACGTACTTATATAAAAAGCTTCAAAACTTGAACAATTTTTTTCAATATTTTTTTTTAATGAAGAAACCACGTGTAACTAATGTAAATAATATCTTGTTTTCAAACTACAGCTCACTTTCATTTTAAATAAACTTTTTCACACCCTTATTAAGAATTCGGCATAAATTGTTAAAGCAAACAACACCTATAAAAGCTCAAAATAAAATTAATCATAAAACGGCAGACACAAAAGTATCGCGTGTGAGTGGCTACTAACTAAAAGTATTATAAAATCAAAACAAAAAAACAATAAAAATTCTGTTAAAAAGTTATTAAAACTAAGTTATGAAAGAACAAGTTTGTGTCCGCAGTCTTTTGTTTTCTTGTGTAAAATCTTTCAAAATTTACTGCTTTGCAAAACAATATAAATATCAGCAGCGCATAACATTCTAAAGCGTACACAACTAATGCGGAAAAGAAGGCAGTTAAAACTTTAAAAGAAAAGAAAAAATAAGCAAAGCAATAAAGAATAAAAAATGTAATAAAAATAAAAATATTAAATTAAATAGAAACATTATAATAATAAATAAATAAATAAAAAAATTCGAATAAAATTAAAAAAAAAAAATAAATAAATAAATAAAAAAATAAAAAATTAATTAACTAAAATATTATTAAAATTAAAAAAATAAAAGAAGATAAAAAAAATAAATTAATTAAAATGAAATAAAATATAAACATATAATAAAAAAAATAAAAAATAAAAAAATAAAATAAACTAAAAGAATAACAATAATATAAAAATAAAGTAAAAAAAAAAAAAAAATAAAACAAAAATAAATAAAAAAATAATAAAAAAAAAGGTAAAATAAATTGAAATAAAATTAAATAAATTAAAAGGAGATAAAAAAAATTAAAAAAAAAAAATTAAAATAAAATGAGAAATAAATAAAAAAAAACAAAATAAAAAATAAAATAATATAATATAAAAAAAATAAAATAATATAACTTTAATTAAAATAGAAAAAAATAAAATAAATTTAAATTAATTAAATTAAATTAAATAAAAAAAAAATAAAAAATAAGAAATTAAAAAAAAAAAAATAACCAAAATAAAGCATATAAAAAAATAAAAAATAAAATAAAAATAAAAAAGTAAAATAAAATTAAAAAAAAAAAAAAAAAGTATAATAAAATTAAAAAATTAAATGAAATGATATAAAAAAATAAAATAAAACAAAATAAAATAAACGAAAAAAAACAAATTAAAATAAAATAAAATAAAATAAATTAAAATAAAATAAAATAAAATAAAAAAATACGATAAAATAAAATAAAATAAATTTGTATTAAAAATAAAATATAAAATAAAAGAAATATAAAAAAATTAAATTTAAAAAAAATAAATATTAAATAAAAATTTAGTAAAATAAAGTAAAATAAAGTAAAATAAAATAAAATAACAAAAATAAAATAAAATAAAATAAAATAAAATTTTACTGTATTTTAAAAATTTTAAAAAATTATGAAAAAAATTAATTATAAAAATTTTTTTTTGTGTGAATATTTCATTTAGTTTTGGATACAAAACCATAAAAATATACCATAAAAAACATTGACAACAAGGATTCAGCAGCAGCATCAACATCAGTAAGCAGGTGGCAGAAAAGTGAAAAAAAAAACGTGTTTGAATTTACTCACATCCAACTATCCAACGGATTTATTAAAGCAAGCAATAAAAGTTCTTGCTAAAAACAAAAGCAAAACGGAAACGTAAGTGCTTAAGTATATATATATATATATATTCTTTCACATTGGCGATGAAGAAAAGAATACAAATTTATTCTTATTAATACAAACCAACACGAAAGTGTGCTGTTTTAAAAATAACTTCAAAAATCCATTTATTTAATTCCACAAAAATGGGAATTTTTTGGATATTGAAATGAAAAAATTGAAAACATGAAAAAAAAATATTTGTAGCAAACATCTTTTATATTGATTTCAAGTACGAAATTCGTCTACCAGTACCCAACGCCATGACTTGGCAATAAAAATTTCAGTTATACATATATATATAACAAATGCATTAAAAAGAATTAAAAATACTTCACCTCAGGAGAAATTTTTTTCTTTGCATGATTTGACAAAAATTTGCTCAAGAATGTTTAATTAAAACCGGTGAAGTATTTTTAATTCTTTTAAATGCATGACTAACAGAATATAAATCTTCAATTAGAGACTTAAGATTTTTTTTAAATTTTATAGCATGTTTTAAAATCTAAATCTGTTCAGTGTCCATTTAGATAATTTATTCCTTGACTACTGATAAAATCAGAAATTCTCTAATACAATTTGTTGAAAAAGTGATGGTTTTTAGAAGTATTTTAAGTTTTTTTTTTCAAAAAGCTGCAAATTGCTTACTCTAAATAAAAAATGCGGAATTTTTTCACTTAATAAATGTTGTTCTTGGGTAAAAACAAATATATATAAAAATAGTTCAGCCATACCTCTGAAATATTATATTATTATATTTAATATTATTTTTCTAATAAAACTTTTATGCTGGCTAAGATTTTGGACCTATTCTTAAAGATATAGTAAGGTCATTCACCTATTTTTGTATTTGGAGACACTAGAACCCGTAGTTTCTCAGCGTTTAAGCACACACAAAAAGTAGTAACCATTTCGGATTCCAGACTTATATATGCTTTCGTTGCAATAAGTATATTTTCGTGAATAAAGCAGGCTTATAATTTTACCATAAGGTGTATTCAAAACTTTTTGCACGTCAGTTTGCTACTCCGAACATATTTAATAGACAAATGAAATCCGTTATTAAAACATTTTTCAATCATTTTTCGAACAGCATATAAGGACGCTTTAGCTGTGTGAAAGCGACAGCTTTTTGCTTTTATGGCAGTAATAATGCAGAGGAGCTGCGCTCAACTGCTCGGTAAAAGAGGTAATCAGAGCTACCTCGGCATTACAAGATTTGTTAAAAGAATTGAATCTCTTTGCATTAGCAGTGCAAGTTTTCAAACAAGTTTTATCATTTCTTATAGATATGATCATTCTTTTGGCATAGAGGCAGTACTCAACAGAAATTGTTGGCAAACATTGTGAAAAATATCATCTCCGTCCTTTTACGTCTTTGCCCATTATGAACAAAAGCAAGCAGTCCTTTTGCCTTATTTTATGGAATGATAGCTTTTTTATTTGCAAGCTGAAAAGCATTACTTTATATCATTTAAATTATTAAAAAAAAAAAATACAATAAAAAACAAATTAAGCCACAGCTAGCTTACTAAAAATGTAAGCAAACTAAACACAATTACATAACGGTACAATTTATGGGAATTAAACTTTGTGAGATGATGCCTGTGTTAATAAATTATTAATTTTCTTAAAAAAATCTATAATCGAATATCTTGGCTCTTACGCCTTCTTCCGCACATGGCTCGATTTTCCTTCTTTCTTATGCTTGAAATGGTATATTACCTTTGGTCTCACCAGAAGGAGAAGAGAATGACCAACCAAAATTTATACCGATCGTATCAATGAATGACGAGCTGAGTTGATTTAGCCATGCCCATCTGTTCGTCCGACTGTTTGAACGCAAACTAATCGCCCAATTTTTCAGATATTTCAATTAAACTTTGTATGCCGGTGTCGATTGACTATATCATATAGTGCCCATACAACCAATGCGTTCAGATATGAGGTTCTGGTTCAAAAATCCGCCAAAAAAGCATCTAAAGGCGTGAAATTTACCATGCTACTCACGTAACTTCAAATAAATACTAGAAATCACTGAAATCGAGTTTTAAAATTCAAAATAAATTTGTTCCTGAAAGGTATACAGACTTCGATATGGCTGAAGATAGTGGCTTTTTAGAATTATGTTGAAAATTTTTGTTAAATTAAAAATTATAGAAATTTATCTCATAAGAGCTTTATGAAATTGCAAAATTCCTCCATGAAATTCAACACCCAAATTACTACTTTTATTTATTTTACCAACCACTTATGCGCTTTTAGAATTTCAAATCACCTTTCATGCTACACGCAAATGAAATACCTTTCTAAACACGTCATAAGCGAAAGAAGCCAAAAGAAAATGTTGAAATGCATAAATATTATTCAATGCTTTTTGCTGCATTTATCATTAACGCACATCTATTGTTTAGTCATTTTCATATATATATATATATATGTATGGTATAAGCATGTGACTAAATGCACATCACTTTTGCTTTTATTCACTCTATCTCTACACTCGATTTGCCTACCCCATTCGTACGTAATATCCTGTTTTGCGAAATTTACATATCAAAATGTGATTGACAAGCTCGTTGCGCGCCATTAAATAAATTTAAAAAAAAGCAGAAAAAAAAAACAAATTGTCAAGTAAATATAAAATATATATAATTATTTTCTATGCGCATACACTGATGTGTGCAAGTGTTTGTGTATTATTTGCGTACGCTTAAAGGCAAATGCATAAAGAATAATTGCGCTGACAAAAGACAATCAATAGCAATCTGCTCTGCGCTTGTCAGCATATAAATGACCACATTTCCTCCAATTGTGTCTATGTGTGTGTGTGTGCAGTGTGTATTGGGTATGTGTGTGTGTGACAAACGAAAAGTATTATGAAAATATATATAATAAGAAAATAAAAGGAAAATATTTACATATACATACATATAAGAGGCTACAAAAGTGTGATTTTGCTATAAAAATTTATAATTTTTTATACATATATATATATATATATATATGTATGTGTATGTTTGCAGGTACGCTATTTGTGTTTTTATTCAATTTTTGTAGAAATAAATTTTTTAATTATTATTTTATTGAAGTTTTATGCACGCAAAACGCCATATTGCTTTATTCGTTTGTATGTATGTATATATGTAGACAAAAATTAAAATTTTTTTTTTTTTAAATTAAGAAAAAATTGTTTTTTGCGTTTCCTTGCTATAACATCTATTTGTTAAAATTTTAGATATGAAACCCCCCTCCACTCACAATTTCATGCATTTAATAGTCGTGCGGACAGACGAGCAGTCAGCAGTTAGTTATTTCAGACTGTCGGCATTAGCACTTTGCACTATCCCAGAGTAAATTTACCGCAAATTGCCACTTTTGGTTCTATCTATTAAATTGATTGCTTTGCAGTTGAATGAGCAGTCAACTGACAATTTCGAATGGCTGTTATTAGCCACGCCCAGCACAGCCCAGCTCCGCTGCTGCTGCTGCTGCTATCGAACGTGTATTCCTTGGGGCTGCACGTGTGTGTGCGTGAGCGCTTTAGTAAATATATAATATATTTATTAATATGTATGAAATAGTAAATGTTTTTGTCATTGTTTTTATTGTTGTTGTTATTACACTTTCTTGCCAATTCATTTTGCAGCAATTATTTATGCATTTTTATTTGTTTAAAAAAAAAAATTAATTATAACACAATATTTTTCTATGTATGTGTGTGTGTGTGTATGTGTAATGGCATCTGTCCTTATATAAATATAAATCTGTATGTGTATATGTGTGTTTTTTTGCCCTAACATGTCATTAGTGGCAGCCAATCGTCATTTTGTATTTTGCACAGAGAAAGATCTATTTCATTGTTATTATTTTTTTTTTCTCTTTAAATAAAATGTCAAATACTTATGCAGTTTGTACTATTTAATTGAAATGTATTCATTTAGAAAATTATAAACAATTACAATACCTTCAACTTCTAACCTTTGCATAGCAACTCTGAATTGATCGCTTGTGTTCCGCTATAGTTATGTAAAAGAATTCAATACTTTGTAAAGCAACACAGAAATACAAAAATTAAAAATTACAGCCAACCATTAAATACTTATTTTGAATATCTTTTCACAAATTTTAGATAAATATTTATACTCCTTCGTACTCTTCGTATTTCTGCTCCACCACTTTTTGTGCATTTTTTGTGCATCACACATAAAATACAACAACCATAAGCGTATTAAAGAATTTTAGTACAAATTTCAATAAAAATTTTTAGTACTAATTAAAAAAATATATTACCTTCAGCTTATAATTGTATTTATCTACTAATATTATCATTAATTAGTTTATATTATTTATTATTTATTATAAAATTTTTGTACAAAGTTATTTAAAAAAATTAAAAAATTAGTTTTAGTACAAGGTTGATGATAACTGTCTACCGAATTTTATCATGCACAAAACTGTATTAAGAATTTAGAAATAATTTTTTTTTAACAAAAATTATCGTATAATTATAATTTCACTTAAAGAAAGAAATATTTTATTAAAATCATTTAGCATAAATTGTGAGTACTAAATTTTTATACAAAATTTTGGTAAACAATTTTAGTACACATTGTTGAAACAAATTTTTGGTACTAAATTTTTATACAAAATTTTGGTAAAAAATTTTAGTACACATTGTTGAATCAAATTTTTAGTACTCAATTTTAATACAAAATTTTGATAAAAAATTTTAGTACACATTGTTGAATCAAATTTTTTTTGTTGAAACATTTGAGTACTAAATTTTAATAAAAAAATTGGTACAAAGTTTTAGTACAAATTGTTAAAAAAAAATTATGAAAACAGTTTAGTTTTTTTCCTATTTTCTTACAAACAATTAGTATTTAAGTACCAAATTTTAGTACAATGATTTAGTAAAAAAAAATTAGAATAAGTTATTTTACAAAATTTGGACAACTTATTTCAGTGCAAACCATAGGTTTTAATAACAAATTTAAAAAGAAAATTATATTTTCAAAAATTTTTGATACAAAATATTATTATTCATTTTTAATGCAGAATTAAGAAATTGTAATCCAATTATTAATTGAGTGGGAAAGGCTTGAATTAATATGAGTAAAAAATGATATTTAATTTGCCAACTACAATATTACTAATTGTTTATGTCGAAATTTGTATATTGATTTGGAATTTTTCTATTGACATTTAGCAATTTTCTACGCTCATTGCAAATGCATGGTGCATAAAGCAATTAGTGTGACGATAACGCATATTGCGTAAATAAAACACTTATCAGACATGCACACTACTACATACGTACATACGTACATACGTACATACTAATGGACAATATGTATTTGTAATCAACTAGAACAACAACAACGAAACAACATCACGCCACTTCAATAGAGTGAAAGAATGTATAACAGTGCGTATACGTGATTTTATCTCAATGCACTCTTACTCAATGCAAGCCTTCATTGCATATACGAGTATATGTATGAGTATATGTATGAAAACATCTTAAAAACACTGAAATGCCAATGCTGTTATTACTTGTTAGACCTTTAAATAGTATCTCATAGCAGCAGAGGCGACATTTGTTTACAATTTGCTCGCCCTTCGGTCTGTTGTTTGCGCCTCAATGCAATTTTCAGAATTTTAATTGAGTGCGCACATGTGTATGTATGTATCGTAAGTATGCAAGTATGAATGCAAATATGAATATGTTGAATGTTGTGTAAAGATTCTTGTTTCAGCGCTTTGGAGCAAAGTACAAGTGTTCTTAGCAAAAAAAAAAAAAAAAACAAATTTAAATAATAAACAATAAACAATAATAAATGTGGAAAGCAACGAAAGTAAAAAAAATAGTTTTGTAAATCCAATTAGTAAAAAAAATTTTCAGTGTCTTGAGTAATTGCTCTTTGCTTTCTATAGTAATTCACATTTCTATGTTTTCCTTTCTTGTACATATATACATATGTAAGCCGGTACTATAGTCTTATACTATATGTGTGTGTTATGTATGTAGTGTTTTTTAATTTTCAGAATTATTTAGTGACATCAGCATTAATTATTAATTTCTCACTTGAATTTATATATATATCTAAATACATACATATATATATGGTAGATAAAATGCTGGTGCTATTACAGAATAATTTGCTGGTCATACATGTAATTGCGACTTAATTATGAGCGTAATTGATTGTTATTACTTTTATGTAATTTCTTTGTTTTTTTTATATTGGAATTCGCATATTACTTATAATATTATAATATATTTATATATAAAAAAAAATTATAAAAAAATAAAAATAAAAATAAAAATAAAATAAAATGAAATAAAATAGATAAAAATAAACTGAAATAAAATTTAAATAAAAATATAATATAAAATAAAATATTATTAAATAATTAAAAAAATAAATAAAAAATTAAGAAAATTTAAAAAAAAAATTAAGAAAAAATACAATAAAATAAAATAAATAAAAAATAAATAAAATTAAATATATTAAAATAATAAATTAAATAAAACAATATAAAGAAAAATAAAGTAAAATAAAATTATAATAAAAAAATTTATAAAAAATAAAAAAAAATAACGTAAAAAAATTAATTAAATTAAATTAAGATATATTAAATAAAATAAAATAAAATAAAATAAAATAATATAAAATAAAATAAAATAATATAAAACAAAACAAACAAAAAAAAATTAAAAAAAAAAAAAAAAAAAAAAAAATAAATTAATATAAAACAAAAAAATAAAATAAAACAATATAAAACAAAATAAGTAAATATAAAATAAATTAGAGTAAAATAAAATACAATGAAATAAAATAAAATAAATTAATTTAAATTAATATAAAATAAAATAAAATAAAATAAACTTAAAAAATTAAATTAAATAAACCTAAAAAAAATAAAGCAAATTAATTAAAATAAAATAGAATAAAATAAAATAAAATAAAATAAAATAAAATAAAATAAAATAAAATAAAATAAAATAAAATAAAATAAAATAAAATAAAATAAAATAAAATAAAATAAAATAATTAAAATGAAATAAAATAAAACAAAATCAAATAAAATAAAATAAAATGAAATAAAATAAAATAAAATAAAAATGTTATTTAATTAAAGAATATTAAAAAAATGATATAAAATAAAAAATAAGCACAAAAAAAAAATTAATTAATATAAATAAATATAAATAAAACAAAATAACACAAGGTAAAATTAAAATAAATTAAAATAAATAAAACAAATTACAATAGAATAATTAAATAAATTAAATTAATATAAATAAAAAATAAATAAAATAAAATAATAAAATATAATAAAATTGAGTAAAAACAAAAAAATAAAAATAATTACTATAAAATAAAATAAAATAACACACAAATAAATAAATTAAATTAAATTAAATGTAATAATCTAAATTAATTATTATTAATTAAATGTAATAATGTAAATTGAAGTAATGGCAATTAAAATAATATTGAGAAAAATAAAATTAAACTAAATTAGATAGAATGAAATAAAAAAAATAAGCCAATCGAATATACTTATGGAATAAAATAAAACAAAATAATAAATAACAAAATAAAATTAAATTCAACAAAAATAATTGCTCGGTGGAGACTTAGCGCACTTAGCGTTATAAATCGCTCTTCATTCTTTTAATAAACTGCCGCTACTAACTGATTGTTCAGTGTCAGGCCGGCACATATTAGAAAAAAATTTAAGTAAAAAATTTCATGCATAATTACATAAAAATGCAAGAATAAATTTTGTCATATGCGTCATAGTTCGGAATCAAATAGTTTGATTTTTAGCAATATTTTGAGTTTCTAATTCTTAACAGATTCCTTAGATATAAATATATATATAGATATATATACACTTGTATAGATATATATAATTCAATTTCTACACTAGTTTTCATATTGGTAGCACATTTGATTCGCACAATCAAAAAAATAAAATAATTTAAACAAAATAGCCGCAAAATAACAAGTAATAGTATTAACTAAACGCTTTAAACAAAATTTAAATTTCCATTTATATATAGTACGAAAACCGGTTGGGCAAGCCATTCGCCTGCCTTGTAAACGAACAGTTAGTTAGTTACTGAGTTAGTTACGAGTTGGTAGCCATGTGTGTTGTGAGTCACATACAAGTGTACCGATACTAGTTAGTTGGTTTGGTTACTAAACTACGTGATTTTATTTACCGCATTTTAGCAAGTATTACTACTCTTTCTGATTTTGCTTAAGCGCAGAATTTTCAATATATTTTTTGGCTCCACAAAACAGCTGCTATTGGCATTTCAACCCACACACGCGTGTCGCCCTCTTTGACTTATTTAACCAATGAATTAACCTTTTGTAGTAAATAGATTTTTTAGGTGTGATAAGTGGGTATATAACATAAGTAAGACAGTTCAAAAAAAAATGTATGCATACTTGTGATTTATGAAAGATAAAACGAATTACATTGCATAAAGGATTTAATACGTCAGTCAGAAAAAAGGCTATAAAGCGAATATAGTCTCGATAACAAAATAAAGAAGAATAAAAATTTAATTTTATTCTCCTGCTTTACACATAATAAAGAACGCAAAAATTATTTAAGTTTTTTTTGTTGAAAATAATTTTCAATACATATTTTGTTAGAAAATATTAATACAAAGAAGACTTGCTTTTTCATACATAACCTCAAAAATCGTATTTTAGACATATTTGGTAAGTCCCTTAATACAAATAGAAAGTAGAGTACAAAAAAAAAAACCCCAAATCATAAAGAGAATAAACATTTAAAAAGAAAATTTTCATTGCTAAATAATCTATTTATTTTCATTATTTCTTTGCCGTAAAAACTTTTTAAAAAAATTGAGATAAGATTATAAACACAAAAAAATTTAAAATATTTTTAGAAATTTTTATAGTTTTATTTCATATGTTGTAATAAAAGGTGATCCATTTCGAGAGCTCTACTTTTTTAAAGAAATTAAAACACAGAAAATTCAAATTTAATGGGAAATGTTTATTATCACTCGAAAGAACATTCTTTTTGAAGATTATCTCTTTCACGAATGATACGCGCGATCTTTTGCTCTAAGACCTGAATCGAAGCGGTAGTGTTCGCATAGATTTAAGACTTTACATATCCCCACAGGAAAAAGTCTAACGGTGTGATATCACACGATCTGCGTGGCCGACGTGTTCACTCAATAAATCCATTGATTGATGCGATATGTGGGAAGTGGTGCCGTCTTGTTGAAACCAAACGCCAACTCGTTCCATACGTCAGTCCAAATTGCTGCGGACGGCACCGAATCGACTCTCCACGGTTTTCATGTACACTCTCAGCGCTACGGCCGCTATATATTATCTTCACTGCGTGCTGGACGTGGTCTATTCGGTCGAATATTATTCAATAACGATTGATGGATATCAAGATGTGTGATGGTGTTGTGAATAGTACGCTCAGTAGACCGATTATGTTGATCATAAGTTGAGCGAAGCATGCGAAACACATTCTTTACAGAACGTGAATTTTCGTAATAAAGTTGAATGATTTGTAAACGATGCTCGAGCGTAAGTTTTACCATGATGAAATGCAATATGGAACAAATGATATGTCAGCTTGAAACGACTTTGTCAAAAAAAAAAAAAAAAAAAAAAATTAAAAAAAAAATTAAAAATTAAAAAAAAATAGTTTGAAAACGAAAAAAAAAACTTAATGAAATGCTAATATCTGTAATTAATCACAGAAATCGTGAAAATTATTACGCTATTTTCAATTACCTGCGCTCATACATACAAACATAACAATATTGATTTACCAATAAATAATTCAATCAGAGTAGTTTCACAAGAAAAATAACAAACAACAAACAAAAAAAAAACATATATATGTTTGTATATATTTTTTCTGCACCACCAGAATAGCCTCGTTTTAAACAGCTGTGAACCAACAGCTGACTGACACGATTGGCCGACTGGCGTCGGGAGGTGCGAGTAACATACGAGTATGTAGCACAGCTGAAACTACAATTAAAGCCAAACTGAAACTAACATATGTACGCGTACATACATATATATACAATTATGTATTTTTGCCACATTTGTTTTACTATCGATTTTCCGATATAATCATTTGCACAGTTTTGGTATTAGATTTCTATCGCAGCCAACTAGCGCAGACTGAAAGCGGCATACCTATGCATGTACATATGTATGTATGTATTTTGCGGTTTAACTTGTTGCATCATACCGATACAACGAGTGTACGAGTATAATATGTATGAATGAATACCCATGATGAGTTAGTTATTCATCAATACATACGGACATATGAGCATTCGAGCATGCATTCTTTCACATTCATAACAGAGAATTATTTGTTGTTTGCGGTTTTTTTAAATGACGTGAATTAAGGCAAAAATAAAAGCGAAATCAAGAAAATCAATAAACAATTATCTAATATGAATATTTTAATTGTTAAATAATTCAACCGCTGCTATAAACACTCACTTCATCACACTTTCTAACGTTCACACGTGTGTATGTATGTATGATGTAGGTGTTGTGTGTGGGTGGTCAAATTAATACATTTACAAGCAACTTAATGTTTCCTATGACAGATTGACTAGCATGCGGTTGCTTGTGATTTGAAAAAAGAAAAAAAAGTGGAAAAATACCGCAACAGCTGTAATGCTTTCCTGAGTGAATTTTGTGGGCGGAAATTGTGTGAAATGTTTTTTTTGTTGTTGCATTTTTCAGAACACTTACATAATTGACATGTCAATTTTATTTGTTTTATTAAAAATATATATGCTTATAACTAGTTGTTGTTGTAAGTAGAGACAAAGGCTTAAAAATTAAAAAAAATCAATTTGTAAAAGCGTGAGAAAATCAAACAAAAACACAGTTGGTACATGCATGAGCATATTATCCGCAACAAGTGTGTGGTACATTCTTTAGGCTGTAATAGGTGAGTAGTGAGTGAGATGACAATATTTTGTACCCTCTTAATTTTTTTTTTTGGATTTACAAACTCGAAGTGTTCTAGTTTTAATTTTACATTTAAAGATTTCCGCAAACTTATTTAAAAAAAATATGTACTAAAAAACTTCTGAAAGAAAAAAATATATTTTGCACGCCGCGTGAAGATTCTCAGCAGAAATCGTTTAACTACTTGAGAGAACTCGGAGTACTTCTTTTACGTGCCTTAAATTTAGAGAATCAAATCCTCACCACCTCTAAATTAGTATATTTTCAAAAAGAAGTGTGGTACCTCAACACAACCTGCCCAGTGGGAGAGTAGCGCCTTAATGCTTTTTAAAACCTAATGTAACGTTAAATAAATAGGAGTGGGAGCAGCTCCTCACCTGCTACTCTACTGATGATGTCTGAGTTAGAAGTGGTCCCTCAGCTATTTTTGTGTAAGCTACCCATCGCCGATGATAAACGTTTTGATATTATAATAAAATAATAATAATGTCAACCGCTGTGGAAAGGACTAGTAAACTCCTCAGGTACCGCCGCTTCGGAAACAATTCGGAAACAATTGGTTTTCAACAGTGATGGGAAAAACAGCTGGTTCGATAGGAAATGCCGAACTGCAGTGGAGAGAAAACGGATTACCTACCTCGCAACGTTGCAGTCGACCAAAATACGTGCGGTACCGGAAGCTGAAGAGGGAAGCGAAACGTATTTGCTGACAAAAAAAAAAAAAAAAAAGAAATAGGTCAAAATGCCTGAGTATGAAGAGCTTGAGAACCTGGCCGACAAGGGAATGGCTCGAAAATTCTATGAAAAGATGCGGCAAATTACAGAAGGTTTAAAGACCGGAGCATACTCTTGTAGAGACTAAAAAAGTAATCTAGTGACAGATGTACAGAGCATACTCAGTGTGTGAAGGGAGTACGTCTACAGCCTGCTGAATGGCAGCGAAAGTGAAACAAACGGAGCTAGAGAGCCCGAAACTCCAATCGATGACGATGCTATAGACGTTCCGTCACCCGACTATGAGGAAGTTCGAATAGTGATTGCCCGCGACTGGAATCTATGATCTGCGCCAATTATCGTGGGATAAGCCTACTCGCATATAAGATTCTAATCTAGGGTATTGTGTGAAATATTATAGCACATCGTCAACAAATAATTGGACCTTATCAAATCTTGGAAAAGAACCAAGAGAAAATAAACGATACATCAATTTTAAAGCTGCTTTCGAATCTAGCTATATTTATATTTAATATTAAACCAATTTTACCTTTTTTTTGTCTAAAATCTTTTTTTTTACAATACCAATGCATTCCCGCATGGTTAAAAATTTCTACAAAAATATTAATCAGGAATCCTCGAACGATTTTTTGTGTTCCATTGTGCTTCGACGCAAGCAATTAGTCTCGTTTTCGAATTTTTTGCATCTGAATTTGGCAATTACCGATCCGTATTTGCTGTGCTTCCACCTGGTCGCAAATTAAATTTATCAAACATGTGACAGGAGTAATTAAAAATTTATCTGTCACTGAGAAACTTCGTGAGTTTTCTGCATAAAATTTTTGCCACAGATTACATAAATCTTCAAAAACGTTTTCAAATCTCTCTATACTGATAACCATATTGTTATATATAATTTATAAAATCAATCTATTAAATTAGAGATTTCATACAGATGGGAAACCTTTTCAAAAGTATTTTTGTCTTAAACCTTTCTTTGATATCTACAAGATGGGCATCAAATTTTATAATTATTACCCTAACAATTTCATGGTATTTAAAATTTTAAAAATATGGCATCTCTTAAAAAACCTTTGTCACCACTGCAAGTCTTCATCCTTCTCTTCAGTTTAATACCCTCAGCTTTAAATTTTTATTTAACTTGCCAATTTTTAATCAAAAAATTTCTTCACCAATAAACACTAGAAATCTCCTTATTTCGATACCCAGTAAACATGGTAGTGTAGAAGGTATAATGCATTTTTTTCAATTGTTGTATTTTAATTTTGCAAACAGGTGGCAACACTGCTGAAAAATGTGTTTTCATTAAGCATTCCTTCCTTTACTCTACTCAGTTTCAATATTTCATTTACTTTATCACTTTTTGAAATATAAATTTCAGAGCAGGTGTTAGCTCTCCCAATTGTAAATCTATATCATTCTCGAGCACATTTCAATACAAACTAACCTTTCTTTGTCTATTTGAGTTCAGACGTTTAGTTTGAGTTCGTAGACACACTTACACATCACATACAACAATAATGAACATGTATTTTGGAATTTTACATGTATTTGTTGTTCTTACATGTATTTTGTATGGGCAGCGACCAATCTTCACTGAAATTGTCACATGTCTGGAACGGCTGCACCAACCTCATGAAAACTTACACATTCAACTTCTCCTAATATCGCTTGTTTTTGGTGGTTCTCAACTTGTAAGCGTTCATCATGCATTGCATTGATTTTTAAATATATATATGTAGATAAAAAAGAGTTTTAAACGGTTGACAATACTGTTGAATTAAAAATATAACTCTTCTCTAACTCTCATTTTTGGGAACACATAAGCCATATACATGATATACGAAATGATCTGTGTGTGAAAGTTGGTTGAATTCGATGAAGCCGTTCTAATGTTATAAGGGAACCGATTCAGCTACGAGGCACATTTCTGACACTTGAGTTCAAATGTGTTATTGGAATTTAATTTTTTTGTTTTGTTTGAGAACGATAACGACGAGACTGCAACTGTCAATTCGGCGCACTATGGCTGCGTGATAACCGATCTTCTTTGGCCTGCAATTGAAAAACTTGAATTTGACCCTGCGAGATCATGCGTTTTGAAACCGTTGGACTGTTGCTTGTGGGGCTATGCTAAAGATCGTGTTTATGCGGATAAACCTTTAACTCTTGAACACTCAAAAATCAACATTAGTCAAGTTAGGGATAAGATAGCGCCCGATATGTGCCAAAAAAAGGTCGAAAATAACCTCGAACGAATCGAAGTTTGCAAAAATTCACGAGACTGGCATTTGAAGGATGTAGTGGTTCACATATAATGTCAAGGTTTATAAGAATGGATTTTATTTACATATATGTACTTGGTAGGGACATAAATACTGTTACAAAATTAAATACACGCATTTCAATAGAAGAATTGAGCATACCACATAGTAATTCCCATATGATTTATAAAATATAACCTGTAAAGCGTTAGTCTGTATCGGGAATTCCTAAATTGTGTGAGTTTTCAACATGGAATGGTCAGATAATGAAAACCGTAGCGCTGTTATAGCGCTTTTTAAGTGTGAAATAAAAAAAGCTGATATTTTCAAAACACTCGGTCCGCGCGGCATTAGTCGCATGATCGTCTACCGGTGCATAAAATTGTTTGAGGAGACTGGGGATGTTAGAGACCGCCACCGGTCGGGCCGTCCACGCACGCAAGCCATCAAAGCTGTCAAATCAAGAATTCTGCGAAATCCGCTCCGAAAACAGAAAATCATGGCCCGGGAGATGAATGTTTCGCAAAAGTCCATGAGTCGAATTATTAAAAAAGACTTGGGACTTGGGGCTTTCAAACGTCGTGCCGGACATTTGTTGACTGCAGCTTTGAAAAAAATAGGGTGATAAAATGCAAACGACTTTTGGTGAAGCACGCTGAAAAACTTGCACAGAAAAATCTTGTTTACCTATGAAAAATTTTGTACCGTGCAGGAAAATTTTAATAAACAAAATGATCTAAGGAAGCATCTGAACTGATTCCACGAGTCGAAAAAGGCCATCACCCAGCTTCATTCATGGTTTGTTGGGGTGTCTCTTATGATTGGATAACTGACTTGAATTTTTGCGAACAAGGGGTCAAAACATCGGACAAAGTTTACCAAGAAACCGTTTTGGAGGCTGAAGACCACTTAACCATTCCATGTACCAAAACCCATCATGGACTTTTCAGCAAGACTCTGCGCCGGCCCATAAAGCTAAAGCGACCCAAATATGGCTACAAAACAATTAACCAGCATTCATTTCCTCTGAAGAGTGGCCCTCTGGCAGTCCTGATTTGAACCCGCTGGATTACAAATTGTGGACAGTTTTAGAGGACATGGTTTGCCACAAAAGATACCCCAACATTGATTCTCTTAAGACAGCTTTGATTCGTGCTGTGGCCAATTTCCCAATGGAGCAGGTGCGTGCGGCTATTGGTGATTGGCCAGTCCGACTTAAGGCGTGCGTGAAGGCCAAAGGCGGGCATTTCGAATGAATACTGCTTTTTTGTATACAATATATATCAATAAATATGTAAAAAAATTGGTCCAAAAACATTAATTATTTTTTATTTTATAGCATAGAATGTGTGTAACAGTATTTATGTTCCTACTAAGTATACATGTACAAGGATGACTCCTCGGCAAAGGATGCCAACCCTTCCGAGTGTATCTCTGAAAAGAAAATTAAAACTAAGCCACAAAACGCTTAAAAAATGTTGTACTGTTGTTGTAAAAAAGATGTTGTAATAACAGAAATGTGCACAATAAAACACTCCGCTGTCCACAAAAGTGTATAGCAACAAGAAAAATAAAAATAAAAAATAACAAAAGCTAAAGCAAAATCTAAATCGCACGTAAAGCAGGTAAGAGGTAAACAAATGCAACCAAAAGACAACAAATGGGAAAATGTGAAATAAAACTAAGAAAAGCTGTAGTGCGAACTATTTGCAGAGTTGCAGAGCTTAAGGCAACAACAATAAAAAAAATATCACAAACTAAGACTAAAATATAAATACTTACAAATATATGTACATGAATCCTCTATGAATATGTATATGTGTGTGTATTGTGAATTTATATACGTAAAATCAGTCAACTAAAATTTTTCTTTATCAAAACTAAACAAGTAATTATGGCATATAATGCGGCGAGACACGCGATTTTGGAAAATTGCGAAAGATAATATCAAGAAGAAGAAGAAGAAGAAGCAGAGACTGAACAACATATAATTTAAAAGCAACTGATGACAACAATTACAAGAATGCGTGATACTAACCACAAATCGGCAAAAGACCACAAGCAAAAGGCAGGAAAAGATACAAGCGAAAAACGGTGTGGAGAAGAAATAACAATAAATAAAAATAATTACAAAAAAAGGAACAAAAAACCATTCTTCCAACTGCTTGCAACAGCTGCTTGTGGTATTGGTATTAGTGGTTGAGCCGACTAGTATGGCACACTTGTTGATTACACGCTGGTCGAGTGGCCCACAAAACCGGCCGGTACGTTCATGAAATTATGTCATCGCGAAAACGACAGTGGAAAAAGAAGAAAATAGAGAAAAGTAAAATAAGAAAAGCAAAAAAAAGAAAATAAATAAAAAATCAATTGCAATAAAAGTAGCAGCATAAATAAATAGTAAATGCGGCAGCTGAGAGAAATACCTGCAATACGCGACACGCAAAAGCAGCAGCAAGCCAAGCTAAGAGAGTGCAGAGCGCTTGTGTTGCAACTCACTTAGTTGGTTGGTGGGATACGGCGAATAAACATATAAACATCTTTTACATACTTGTAAATATGCATATTACATTTATATTGCTTACCACGTTTCGAATCACACTCATACACACACACACACATCAGTTTTTGCGCGGTTTGCGCGCGTTAAAGACGTAATCAGCGGAAAAACCTGCAAGTTGCAAGCTCAAATGCCTCCCGATTGGCAACTGTGTGTGTGTGTGTGTGTGTGTAAGTGTAAATGTTGCATGCACACAACTGCATTACCTTGCATTTTTCGCACATTTACCGTTTGTCACAGTTTCACACAACGCGTTGATTATATTGTCGTTGCGGCAGGCCGAAAGCGAAAGTAAAAATTTGCTTGAGTGAGTAAAGCGTGTGGATTTTTTTTAAATTTGTAATAATTTTTTTTTTTTTTTTGGTTGTTAATACTCGTAAGAGTAATAAGTTTTAAAAATATTTTAAATTTAGTTACTACATATATCAATTTTCTATTTATTAATCGACTAGTCGATTTTACTGATTAATTGAATTTTAGTTAATTATACAATTAGTGATTAATGGTTAATAATGAAAAGTTTTTTAAAGCACTATTTTATTTCAGGAAAAATCTTCTACTGATTAATCAATCTATTTAAACCTAATTAAGAAATTCATGCATACTGTTTAATGATTAATTCTCCCATTAATAACATTTCCGTAAAATAAATTTAAGTTAATTTTTATGTTTATTTTTTAGTTTTAAATTAATGGCCGAAAAGCTTGAAATATACAATGCAAACAATCAATTAACCACGAAACTGATTAATTGAAATCTAAGTAAGTTAAGGAGATGTTTTTAAACATATTTTTTTTAACAACAAAAGAAATTCATTTTAAAATTATTTAAATATTTTTTATATAATTTTTTTTTATTATAGAATATATATTTTTATTTAATGATCTTCATTGATTTATACACATACTTATCATTTAAATGAAAGATTCGTACTCCTATTTTTAACATTTCAAAAAAAAAAATATATATATATATTAGTTGATTTTCTTTACATCGTCGAATTTTTTTGTTTTTGATAAAAATTTCAAATTTTATTTTTTACAAAAGATTTAAAAAAAAAAATAATACACAGAAAAGCAATCTAAAAATTAATAAAAGTAATTTTAAAAAAATGCTTTTACATTTTTTAGCTATTTATTTTAGATGCATTTTATTAATCAGGATTCAAAAAATGAATTTTCTTTAATAATAAGCATAATTTTTTCTCCAAAAAGTCCGCATCTTTTTCCAAAAAAAAACTTCTTATTCTATTAAATATATAAAACTTTCAGAATGACAAATATTTTTATATATATCAGGGTGGCTTGATAAGTCAGTGACTTTTTGAATCAAATATATTTTTTCGGCAAATAAGCGTTTTATTTCTCAACATAGTCTACTTTTAGCTCTATACATTTAGCGTTTTTTTCTTCATTTTTTGTTGGAATCTATCCAAAATATCTGATCAATATGCGTTAGTTATCGTTTTACCCTTTTTAAGGTAATCGATGGGAATGACACCTTGTGCATACCAACCGACTGACCCACCCTGGCCTTCTTTGTCGCACGTTCACGCGCAGCAACCCACTGTCTTGATTGTCCTTTGGTCTCTGGTGTGGTGTGGTGGATCCTTACTTTTGTCTACGTATGCGCTTATGGTCGCAACTTCCGGCCGTGGGTACCGCTGATAGTTTTTTCACGTACAAATATTCATGAAAAATCAATCGAGATGTCTATAGCCTCAGCCAGTGCACACGCACTTTTATTCTCCGATCCTCCCATATTATTCTATCGGTTTTAACGACGATTATTAAACAGCCCTCGTAATTGGCGCTTTGTAATAACTGAAGCGATTTTCGGCAGAACACCTGCTCCAATTTGTGTTGTGTGGCTTAATGTTTTACCAACAAAAGCAGGGAGATACAACTTATTTTAAACCGCCTCCGAACGGCTGAGAGATTTTTATGAGGAGTTTTTATTTCATACACTCGAGGGGCGATCGCAATTAGAAAAATTAAGTTTCTAAAATTTTGTAAAAATGCTTTTAGTTAAGTAAAATAATTTTAAAATACATATACACATATGTATATTATTATTTTCAATATATAATGCTCACACTCGTCGCGTCGGTCAGTAGAACACGCGTCGTGCTTTTGTGGCTTCATTTGCAACGTCGAACGGACGCATCAAAGTTACTGTCGACAAACTGACGTTGTTCCTTTGCTAATTTTCCACTAACAGTCGTGTCTGGATATAGTGAAATATTTATTGCAAGACCTGTTCCGAGTAGTGAGACTGTCCACCTATAAAGGTTAAAATTGTTGCTAAAAAACCAGTTTTATTTACCCAAAATGCACTTTGTGTATATTACTTCAAAAGATCATTAAAATAAATCATAAAGCAATTTTTTTTTGCACTTAGAAACTTTTAAATTCAAATAAAAAAACCCACTTTTTTTCACAAAAGTAAAATTGATTTGCACTCGACATGAAATATAGCCACTAAGCTCAAGAAATGGCTGTTTTTGTAACAATCAACAACAAAAATACAAATTGGGAGAATAACATCTTTCAATGTGGTTTCCTTCTTGTGTTTGCTTGTGTCTAATTGAAAATACCTTAAAAATTCTTTACAATATTTATAGTTTTTTGATTTTTCACATTTGTATTTCTCTCTGTAAAACTTTGGGTGTTCGCTATACCCAGACACGACCGTATGCACATACAAATTCATATGGCATAGCTGTCGACTGTCGCTTTAATTTGTTGGTGGGTGGGTTTTCTGCTTGACTAAAATTCTATGGCATTCAAAAATTACGCATTCAGCGCACGCGGTGTCGGCGACGAATTGAAATCGCTTGGATGACGCGCTTGTCGTGCGCTCGAAAGAAAAAATTTTTTACACTTCTAATGTTTTAACATTTGCGATAACATTTTCTTATATTCACTTTAAGAATTTTAATACCAATTATTGGCAATTCTTCTTGGCATATTCTTCTCTGCTACATATAGCAGAAAATTTTTTGTGGAGAGCTGTTCTATGTATATATGAAATATGAATATGACTCTGAAACCACTGAGCTGATTTTGTTAAAATTTTGGGGATGGCTTCATTGAAGCCCGCAGAGGGTTTCTGTTAATTTTTTTTTCCCAAGAAGTATACAAGGGACCATTTTTCCCTTGAAATTATTTCTGCTACAATTTTTATTTCAATAGTTCATGCTTATGAAATTTCGAAATGACACCTCGGCGGTTTTCCCAGAAATTATTAAATTTATTTTGGCTGTATGAGATCTTTCCATTTTTGATTTATACACGATTTTATGGCTTTTATGTAGTAGTGCTTGACATGAAGATTTATTTTTTTGCCCGACAGTGTCAATACAAAAATTACTATTTTTAATTCTCTGTATTAAGCACAAATCTCGAAAGTGGGCGGCTTCTTAAACCACCTCCATTTTTAATAAGCGCATATTACAATTTAGAATTTACTTTACTGTATTGACTATAAATCAATGGCACAATGCAGATATCGCTATGGGGAATACCCCCAATAAATATATTTTTAATTCTAAAATAATTTATTATTTATTTTCCCCTTAACAATGACAACTTTCGACTGAATTCATTGTGTATTTTGTTAATGTGATGATTAATATTAAAAAAAAAAAAATGCGATGAGTAAATTGTTTTTCAGCAAGACAAGCCGTTTTAAATGAGGTGCTGAAGTGCGAACACGAAATCTTTTCAAACAGAAATAATTCAAAACTTAAAAGGGTTAAAAGTGGGGAAATACATATCAAATACATAAGAGATAATAATTATTTTTGAAATCTTAATTTCATCTTCAATTATCAGCTTAGTAACTATAGACAAAAAATCAATATGAATTGCAAAAAAACGGCTCATCAATGAATCAATTAAAATGAAAAACATATTATTTTTTATTTAATTTTTTTTCCTTTTTTCTAAAACTAAGTAAAAAAAAGTTTGGAAAAATAATAAAATCAACAATAAAAAACACAGTTATCTCAACGCAAGTCCGTCAAAACGCGCAATTCGGCTTCAATGCTCATAAAAAAAAAATTGAATGAAAAAACCCAGTAGCAACAATCGGCCTACATTAAACAAACATACCTACCTGTATATAAATGCATATAATGCGACACGAACAACATAATTAAAGCCGAGAAATCGCCGCTGAGCAAGAAATAAACTCAAATAAAAACGTATTACTCAATACTTCAGCCAAAAAGCTATGCAAAAAACTACTTTATGAACAGCTGAAAAAAGCAAGAGGAAGAGAGAGAGAGAGAGAGAGGGAGGGAGAGCGAGAGCGACGAAAAACACAACAAGCGCTAGTGATGTGAAGATTAAACAATTAAAATCATAAAAGCCCTATCGAATAATCGTAAAAATTTGCTCATTTTCAAAACGAAAAAAAAAATTATAAACGAAAAAAATTATATTTATACATATTTGTTACATATTTGTATTTGCACATGCAAGTCTGCACTCTGCAACCAAATGAATTAGTCTAAAACTACTTTCAAACTATTGTGACAAGCAAGCCCAGGTAGCCAAACAGGTTTTTAATTTAATACAGTTTACAAATATACAATCAGATAGCGAGTGTCGGATTTCGATCAGAAATATACTAGTTTCATACTAGTTTTTAAAAAATATATGTTTTATTTTTCAATATTTTCTTCTTTCAGCTCTAAACATTTAGTCTAGTGTTTTCCCAATCTCTCTCACTCTCTTCATTCGACCCGAAACTGTTACGTCCCAGTCATTTCTTCAGGTTTTGGAAAAAAAACTGTGGCATGATCTTGTTGGCCTTCTTTGGAGCACGTTGACCCGTAGAAACCCACTGTATTGATTATTCTTCGGCTTCTGGTGTGGTGTGTTACATCCATGTTTCGTCTACAGTAACGAAACGGAGTAAAAATTCGTTTTTCGCGTTTGAACATCGCCAAGCACTACTTTCAAGTGGTAATACGGTTGCGCTTATGGTCGTATATGAGCAATCGCGGCATCTATCGCGCGGATAGCATTTTCATGTCCACTTATTTATGTAAAATGTGATGTACCTGAGCAGTTGAGATGTCTATAGACTCAGCCACCACCACACGCACTTTTATTTTCCGATCCTCCTATATTATTCTATGGATTTTATCGACAATTACTGGCGTGAATACCTCTTTTGGGGGACCGGAACGTTCGGTCTCACTTGTACTGGTATGACCACAACGGAACTCAGTAAATGACTTCTTAACGATTGGATTGTAATTTATATAAAAAAAAATAATATATGGAAATGCACATTCAATCTATATTTTTAACTTACAATCGTCGCTTTAGGGCTGTAATACCCTTTCAGATTAAAATATAATTGTTCATTGGCAGACAGTTAAACCCTTTTTCATATGCGTTCGATCAGTGCACGCAGTAATGACTGGAATGTGTTATTTTGTGGAAAAGAATTCTCCAATCAAAGGTCTGTATATAACTATTCTAAGACTTCCATTACTTCCCTTATCACTACCATGATCTCCTCGCCAAGCATACCCTCAAATCGTTACCCAGCGTTCTTCGAAAATATTTCTCAGCACCGTAACGAAAGCTTCCTTATTAAAGCGCAATCGCTGAACAATCTTACAAAAGTACAGAAACTTGATAAAACTGCAAATGTGAGATCTAATGCACTTACGTTGACTCAGAAAGCAACAGAAGATTGCTCTCATCCCTTAAAATTTTGCGTTTTATTCTTTGAGAAAATTCTCTAACTTTATTCAGCAGGAGCTATATGTTGTTTCTTACTTCATAATAAACAAAACAGCTGATTCGAATAACGAAAAAACCAAAATGAAATCAAACCGATATCAACATTCAACAAATGACAATTCTGCTGATATCTTTTTCGTGATACCTCTAAATGTTTCAAATTTCAAGAGTACCAAAATATAAACTCGATTTTTGTCGATAGGTCGGTTCTCAGTTCACTTCCTAGCTGTTTCTAAGTTTTTAACCTTTCTGAACTTGAAAACGATAACGATTTTTTTAAGAAAATCATCTTCTTCGTTGAGGCTCACTTTCATCTGAGTGGTGCGGTAAATAAACAAAACTGTCGATTCTGGTGCGAAGAAAATCCACAAATTATTCATGAACAACCATTAAATTCACCTAATTTGACAGTTGACAGTTTGGTGTGGTGTTTTGATCTGGTAGAATCATCGGTTCGTACTTCTTTCGAAATGAAACTGGTAACACCGTTACTGTCAATGGAGAGCGGTATAGATCGCTGATAACAAACTTTTTATGGCCACAATTAGAAGAAGTTGATCTTAACAACATCTGGTTCCAACAAGACTGCGCTACGTGTCACACAGCACGTGCAACAACCGAATTATTGCGAGAAAGGTTTGAAAATTCGATTATTTCAAAAATTGTGACATTAAATGGCCTTCAAGAAGTTGTAATTTAACACCATTATACTACTTCCTGTAGGGTTATTTGAAGTCATTGGTCTTGAGCAATAAACCAGACTCTCTTCAAGCTTTAAAAGTCAATATTGAAAGTGCTATTCATGACATACGACATACGATTTAGTGGAAAAAGTGCTCAAAAATTGGGTTCATCGAATTCGTTCCTGCAAAAGAAGTCGTGGGAGGCCATTTGAATGATGTTATATTCAGAACTTTATTGTATCGATTGTACTTCATATTAATTTAAAAAAAGATTTGAATTTACTTAACAATTAGTGTTTTTTTTTTTAAGAAATCATATCACTCTTATTGAAAAACCCTATATATTAAATTTGATTCTGTTAAGAGATTCTTTTTTGAGATTTTATAATAATAATTTTTTCCTTTTTTAAAAAATATTCTGAAGTGACAAGCCTAAAACGCTTCTGGTGATAATTCACTGCACTTATCGTTCTATTAAAAAATAATTGTTTTTTTTTAAATGTCTTGCTACAGCAGGCTTGCAGGACAGGAAATTCTACTATGTATTTACAAATATATGTACGAAGCATATGCACATATATATAATTCGCTACTAAATACTTAAGACGCAAACTGGTGCCGCCATGTAAGTGAAATAGTATGGCACAATAATAATGATAATTCAACTTAAATATTTTTCGCTCTGCTTTGTTAAGTGCTTTACTGCCGCTCTCGTCTCTTTTGCCTGATTTTAGCAGGCATATTTTGAGCAAAAAAAAACACAATTTTTTTTTCGTTTTTCAAGTATTTTGTCGCTTGACTTACACACATTCGTTCTCATACGCTATCGGCCTATCACCACTGTTCGGCTATCGCTGCTACCTTCGTACTCGCCGCCAGCTGAGTTTGTTTATCTCAAGGCTGACCAGTTTGTAAGCAGTTTTTAAATGCACTGACCGTTTTTTAATTTATACCAAAATACTACTACACACACATACAAACATACCTGCATTAAGTACATATTGCATTGAAACAACTTTGTGCCTTTATATGCTTTCGGACCATCTTCAATTTGATAGGCGTTTTGTGGCTTTTGTAAGTTTTAGCCTTTCAATTTCGTTCCCTTCAAAAATCACAAGGCGTTATGTGTACATATGTATGTTATGTATGTAAACGAAACGGTTCTTTTTATAGTGTTGAGTGCGCGCATGTGTTGTTGTGCAAAATTTCAACACTGGCTGTAGGCATAAAAGCACTAAAATATTTTTTTTTTTACTTTTTGAACAACTCATTTCTGGTGGTTTTTCCCAGTGGGTATTTTTGGTTATGTTTAACGGTTATACGATTTATATAATATTCATGCGGCTTTTTAATGCTTCTGATCATTTTGTGTGTTTAATTAAAATATTTGGAATTTTTAAAGAATGTTGTTGGTCATCATAATAAATAGTTTCATACCAAAGAATTAAAAAAAAATCATAAAAATGCCAAATTTCATGCGAAGTTGATTAAAAAAAAGTTTTAAAAATATTAGAAAATTTAACTGTCATATCATATCATCGTATATGTAAGTGTCATGTCATCGACAAATAACTGTATATGTAACTTCTACACAGCTGTGTAAGCTTTAAACCGACAGGCTCCCAAAGCTGAAATTGCCTACGCAGTCCAAAGTAGCACCTGCTGGCGATAGGTATTTTTTGTGTTGGATTTCAAGGCTGCCATTGTGGGTGTTGTAAATGCTGGGTTCTAGATAGACGAAATTATCTACGACTTCAAAGTCATGACTGCCAACAGTGACGTAGCAGCGAAGATGCGAATGCGCTGACTGTTCGTTTGAGGACAGGAGATATTTCATCTTGCCCTTCTTATCTAGTCTGGAGAAAACATAAATCTCTATTTAACTCCAACCTTTTTCGTGTTGTGGAAGACAGCGGATTTGGTGTGGTGGATGATAAATTTTCCAGGTCAGAAGCCACAATGATAAGCCAAATGGATTCGTAGTAGGTGGGCTTTCCCTCACACCATAGGCTCAGACAATATGTTCGATAAGACCCTATATGCGATATTGAAGAGACTTAACCTACGATAATTGGCGCAAATAGTAGGTCTTCTTTTGGGCAGGCTTTCTGTACTGGGCAGAGGGCATCCTTAGACTCTAATCGAAATTTTACAAACAGTTAATGCATTCACTTTGTCGGTTCTTCGCCATCATATTGAATTTCGCTAATCAAACTTCATCCTAGTCGGGAATGGTTGAAATATATTGGCGGAGCTCAAGTCACCGAGGGCTACAGATTGGCATACTGTAGACGGCCTAAGTATATTAGGCTAGCTGTGAATACCCAATAAGCATCCCTTCGCCAAGAGCGACAGGAGATGAGGATTCGGTTTAAAAGACCTGAAAAATTCTATGAATATGACGATGTGAATAGATGCCACCACGACATAAGCATCCACAACCTCCAATGGGTTGCTTCGAGAGAACATCTACCCATGAGAGCGAGGCAACTGAGCGACGTGTCACGCTACAACGTAAACTGACATGTGAAAATCCCAATACATGCATTTACACAAATGCGTGCAAAGAACATCCTGGGCTCAGGCCAATCAAGATTGAGACTAGTAAGATCCTAATTACGGCATACTGGAATATGATAGGAATAAGATTGCTTTTGGGCTGGTGAAAGTAGTATTCTGCCACTTTAGTAAACAAGGGTGGCACATTGCAGAAGCGGCTGGCAAGCTAATATCACAATTGCCCTCGTCTCGTTAAAACCTTGGCAGGTTTTTAAGTACGCTCAAAACACGTCGCCATTAAGTTGGCCGTACAGGTTCAATTGAGATGAAACTCTTGATTTTGCGTCTGGCTGGCTTTGCACATAATCTCCCATAAGGAATTGTGTCAACCCTCGCGGGACCTACCATATGCGCAGACTACCTCGGGCCCTTTGACAGGGCGACTGTACAAAGTGCGGAAATAGTGACTTGAAGCGGAGACACATATAAACAAAATACACCTAAAAAAAGGAGATCATTTGAACTTGAACGAGCGTCAAGAGGAACATGGCAACTTCTTCCGCAGAAGCAGCAAAGTACTGAGATCGCCTTTACTCCAACTAACACCGGTTTCTCAAAAAAGCGGTAACACAACAGCGATCATTGCGATAACAGATCAAAGCAATCCAGCAGCTCCTCAACCTAACCTGCCCTCGCAGGAGTCGCCGGAGAAGGAATTTGTGTACAAAATGAGACAAGGAGAAGAATGATGCGTTTGAGAAGTGCAGGACCATTGTTTCCCAAATGAAGCAGGCAATGGCTAAACAAAAAAAAGTTAGCCTCAACGTCGAAAATGGTGCAGCCCATTTGAACGAGCTGAACAGATCCTGGGACCTGTTCTACAAAATTTTATTCATGGTTCGTTTTTTGCAATCTACATCAAGAACGCCTCGACCGCTTTCGATGATTCACACTAATTCGGTTTGGTCTCTGCCCAAGCAAGATAAATCCGAGAAAGAAAAATCTGGCAAGTGGGTCTGAAAAAATTGTATTTTTTATTTAGATTTTATTCATAAATGGTACATATGTAGCCATTTGCCTAAATTAAGATGAGGAACACTTTTTCTGCCTGATGGTGGATCCAATCTATTCCGAAAACTCATATTTATGGTTCGATTGCCCTGAAATTCGGATTGTAAGTGCCTTTTTGCTAAGTTTAATATGAACAATGTTTTTTCTTCAGGAACCAGGGGCCGACTTATTTGAAAAAAAAGTCGTTTTTTTATTCCATTTACATCGAGTTAAATTTGGTTGAATTCTTGGAAGAATGTATTTTTATATCTAGAGAAATGTATACAGCACTTTTATTTCCCGGGAAGGGATCATGATGATGAAAATGCTTGAAATTGACAGATGCGTTGATAGATTTTCGCCTAGATTAACAAATATAAGAACTTATTTCCGAAATAGGGATCCAAAATCAATAATTTGATGGAAATTGGTAACGTTAATATGCTGCGGCTGCAGGTTGTTTTGAGTTTTACTGAGCTGTTGCCTCTATAGCTTTTGAAGGCTGTGCTTATACATATGTACATACGTTTGACCTTATTGAGCGTGAGTATACATATGTTAGATCAGAGTAGTGGCGTTCGCGTAACTCCGAGGTGTTCATAATCAAACTTCCCTGTATGACCTTGAGAAATAATAAACAACTACGTGGAACCGAATCTTCTAGATTGTTATTTCATTATATAATCACCTCGGTGAAGGTCGATTAAGTTCGTATCTTAAAACTAATAATTCCTTGAAACCTACTATAAATCCTTTAATTTTCTCATAGGATTTTCGAGCGGGGTTAGCAAGTCGACAGGTCAGTGGGCCGACATGGATCTGCATGCATTCTGGCCTCTCGTTAATTGTCTGCAACTGGATTTTCCTATTAAACTCTTGGTATCTATCCCATACGTCATAATTTGCGTTTGAGCACAGTTACGAGACAAGCAGCTCTCTTTTGCTTCTTCCCACCTCTCTCACTTTGTCGAGAACAATTCGTTTTATTGGCGACTGTACGTAGGGACCTTAAGTTTTTTTATACGGAGAACTCATCTTTCAGAAAGCAAATAACTGTATGGCAACCTATTTCGATTGCAGATACTAGGCATCCAATCTTCCATGTGAAGGCTTTTAATTTTTGCTAGTTAAACAAAAAAAATTTGCTTTGTTCATATTAAATTTTTAAATCAAGAAAAAATTTAAACAAAATTTATATACTAATCATTATTAAAGAAGATTTTAGGAAATGTTTTCACATGTAGGAAAAAAACTGTAAAATTTTGAAAATAATAACAAAATTCAGTTCAAACTTCAAAAAAACACGTCTCAGCCAGAATTTTTTCAATAAATTAAAAATGAAATTTGACAAAAATAACCACCAAAAAATGCTAATTAGGCAAAAGAAGTGCAAATAAATACCAGCCATGCAAGTCTCAGCGCGCGCGCGCGCGCGACCTTAATGACTCAGCGGTGATTAAGCAGAAAACGATTTCGAAAACAAGCAAATAATGCTGACCGACAGCAAATTGTATTTTAATATACATATAATATAATATGAGTTGTATTTTGCGCTTTATGCAAGCAAAAATTACTAGAAATTGCGTAAGTGAACCTTAGACACACGCAACTGCAGCAGCGCGTGTATTTGTTGCCACACGAAACTTAAACTTAGTTCGCTGAGATCGCAAAATTCGAGTGCAATTAAAATATTCTAGAAACAACTGAGAATTGCATGCAACTTTTGCAGCAAAACAAAATTATGAATAAAAAAAAAAAAAAAAAAATAAAAAACAGAAAATAATTTCCGAACTTTGCACACGCTTTAATTTGTTGTTATGTTTTCCACTCATTTTTTTTTAGCTGCGTATGTGAGTTGCACTCGAATTTCCGCTCAACTTCATAGCTGAGACCGATTAAACGCTTGAGTCACTTGAGTCGCTTGAGTGCGTTAAAAGTAGATTTGCACCAATAAGCGTGTGGCTTGAGCATAAAAACAAATACATGCATATGTACATATGTACGAGTACATCCACACAAGTATGCGATTAAGCTGAAAATGCTTTAAACTAGGAGTTGTTGCTGCATATTGGACAATGTTCTCTGGCCTCTGGCCTCTAGCTGGCCGGCTGGCTGGCTGGCTGGCTGACTGACTGGCTTTAATTGCCGTAGTTTCTTTCGACTAAATGCGCACCGATTAAGACTAGTTTACATTGTACATACGTATGTGTGTTGGTATGTACATATGTAGCTACTATAAATGTGGCTAGTTAAACCGGTTAAATTTATTTTATTGCAAAAATTGCAAAATATTCCATTCGCATACAGATATATGTGAATAAAATTTAAAGGAAAAACACAGAAAATGTTAAAATTGCGTTGGCACATTTTGTTTTGTTTTTGAGTATTTCAACATACATACATACAAATCATTGGTGCGTAAGTGTGTGCGAATTGTCTTATTTAAAGAAGGAAATGCATACAAAAATTAAAGTTAAAGAATAAAAAAAAAAATGGAAAAACCTCTCACTCTCTGCAGTTTTGGAAATGGATGACATTTCTTTCTTTATTTAGACCGAAAAACTTAATTACAAAGAAACACCACGCGGAAGCTCCAGTGACTGCCCGTTTGTCTGCTAGCAAACGTCACAAGGCTATATTTTAGTACTCAAATGACCTTTGAGCAATAAAAGAAAGGAGAGGAATTTCTCTGAACACAGCGAGATTTGTTAATATTATTACAAAAAAAAAATATGAAAATCATATATGGAAGATTTTTTGCGAACGGAATTTTTAAATGAAAATCATGCTTGAAGATATGAAAAAAATCTACACGAGGTAAATACTGAACTCACTGAGCAGAAACCTATTTTGTAATTGAACTGAATTTTATGTCAAACCATGCTTTATGACATGCCATATTTTATGGCATGACATATTTTATGTCATGCAATATTTTATGTTATGACATATTTTATGGCATCTCATGTTTTATGCTATAAATTTTTATTTGAAAAAAAAGGCATTAAGCTAAATGATATTTTATATTTAGTTCAATTATTTATTTTTTATTTTTGAAATACCTCAATAACTTTGAAGCAATTATTTCGGATGCTCCGAGTGAAAACCATAAGTTGCTCACTGTCTGTCTGTAACACTATTGTCTATAAGTTCAACAATTTATTTCATAAATCTATTGTCTTTTGTATATCTCATTTATTTCACCTTCAAGTGCAGCAAATGCTGGCAAAACATTTGTTGCATTTATTGTTTGCTTGCGGTTTTACATTTTTGTTGTTGTAATTTTTCGTAATTGTTGTTAACAAACGTGCATTAGACGCCAACACTCACTTTCATAATTTTTTTTGTATTTTTTTTCTTTTTTTTTTGTATTCATATATATGAGTGTGTGCATGGGAAAAATGTCACATTGTAAACCTGTCAAATTTGGTAATTCAATGTGAAACATGTAGTGACAAATGAAATGATTTTGTGCTTGCCAAGAGTAATTAAATAATTAAAATGTTATTAAGAAGTGTTTACTCGTACCAGATTTGCCAAAAAAGTTAAAAAAATGCTCAAAATTCCTGTTTCGGGTTTTAAATGAAACTAAAAATTAAGTTTTACATACTAGAGGTATATATATGTTTCGGTATATATATTTATGAAGTACATACCGAAATAAAAACCAAAGATAAAATAGAATTTAAATTTTTGAAATTTTTGTTGACCACATTTTTTAATCGAAATACATAATGTTCGTTGTATTTCTATCAACACGCATTCGTTTTGGTTTACAAAATCATCGCCAATACTGCCCAAAAAATTCATATACTAATTACTTTTTTTTTTTTTATAAATTTATCTTACAGCCTCAAATATCAAAAAAAAAATCCACATGTCGTCAAGCTGATAAACGCTCTTACTGGATTTTTAATTCTTTTTTGTAAAGGATACCAGTAATCAGCAAATTTTAGGCCTATGAATAGAAAATTATAAAAACAAGAGAATTTTACACTAAACAATACTGATTTGTTGAATTGCACGAAAAGCATAAAACAAATTAGTTTTTAGAACAGTCAACACAAACGCACTCAGCGACGACAAAAGCTGACGGAGAAGGCCCTTTCATCGAGCGTAATTGAAAGAAAAAGACACATAAAAAATGTTGATAACAGCGTAAGTAGAATATCTAAATAAATGAGGAAATTAGTAAAATATTAAAATAAAGAAGAATTTAAAACAAGTTTTGTAAAATAAATATATAGGGAGTAAACAACTGTCTTTTGCTGTTTATAACTCGCTGTGTATTCCAAGTAAACTAAAAACATAGAAGAATTGTAAACATTTATGCCACAAAATGCTATTTTTGTTGAAAAAAATATTACCTAAAACAAAAAACTAAAATTTAACAAAGAATAAAATAATATAAAATAAAATAAAGTAAAAAAATAAAAATTAAAAAATTAAAAATTGAAATAAATTAAAATGAAAAAAAAAAATAGAAAAAAAAAATTAAAAAAAAAATATTAAATCAAATGAACATGAATGAAAGCACTAAAATATTAAAATTAAAAAAGTTAAAAAAATTAAATATATTCATTCAAAGGAAATTAAAATAAGATAAAATAAAATAAATGAAACAAAAAAAGTTTAATGAAAATAAATGAAATAAAAGAAGACAAAAACCACTAAAATAAAATGAAACGACAAAAATAAAAATATTAAATATGTTCATATAGGAAAAGTAAAATGAAAAATTTATTAAAACAGTAAATAAATAAATTAATAATTAAATAAATAAATAAAATTAAATAAAATAAAATAAAAAGGATAAAAAATATAAAATGAAATACAATAAAGCAAAATCAAAAATATTAAATTCATATTTTAAACCCAAAATGAAATAAAGTAAAACAAATTAAAATAGAAAATAAATTAAACAAAAATATTAATTAATTTAAAAAAATCAAAATAAATAAGAAAAGACAAAAACCCACACTAAAATAAAACGAAAAGAAAAAAGTAAATAATAAAATAAAAAATAATAATATAAATAAAAATTTTAAATATATTAATTTAAGAAAAACACAACAAAAAATTTATAAAAATGTAAAATAAAATACAATAAAAAAAAATAAAAAAAATTAAAAAGTGGAAAAATTTTATTTGAACCAAAATGAAATAAAATTGAACAAAATAAAATGAAATATACTAAAAAATAAAAAAATATTAAATAAAGTAAAAGAATATATAAAAAACACAAAAATGAAACCAAATGAAAAAAATAAAAAATATAATATATATTTATATAAGAAAAATACAATAAAAAAATTTATGAAAAAAAGTAAAATAAAACAAAATAAAATAAAATAAAAATTCAAATAAAGTAAAGTGAAATAAATTAAGTTATTTAAAATAAAATTAAATGAAATAAATAATTAAAAAAAAAACAGTTACGGTACCCAAAAACACGAAGCTTTTAAACTTTTTTTTATAAAGCTAAAAAAATGTTAAAATTTCGATTTTTAATAATAATATTAAATGAAAGTTTCTTTTAGAAAAAAAATAATAATTAAGTGGCTCGTTTTAACCATTACAAATTTAACAACAGTTTTCCATACCAAGCTCAGTATTAAGTACGCGTTTCACGTGAAATGGCTATCAAAATTCATAAAAATTTCTTTGCTGTGATATATGCGTGGAATTTCATGTGTATTTCACGGACAAAGTAGTACTCAGTTCACGCCGTGGAAACAAAGAGCAACATGCTATGCTAGCAACATGATGCTTGCAACATTTTTCCACGGTTTTTAAAATGTACATGCCATTTTAAATTGAACGAAAACTGACATTTGTTGAAATTGACAAGTGGCCTAATGGGAAATTCAAAAAAAAAAAAAAATTTAATTTAATTTCATTTCATTCAATGTTTTTTACTTGTGCTGAATTTTTTATCTATTTTAATTTTGAAATATTATAATAATTAAAAATATTAAAAGCTGAAACATATTTTTGTTTTGGTTTCGAATATATGTACAAATATATGAATTGAGAAGTGGTATTTCTGCAGCCATGTGATCTGAAATTAAGAAAATAAGAACATCAATATAATTGATAAAGCCATACTTTGAAAATTTAATCTAAACAAGCTGCTTTTCGTTACTAAGGCATCGATCTTGCGTTGGAATAAAAAGCCTCCAGGTGGAACGCTGCGCACTTCCGATGAAAACTGGGAGTTTGCTGGGATGTGGCTGCGCTCGGGATATGGGTCGTTGAAAGGAAATTATACAAATAGCTGAATGTAGTTATTATTTTTGCGCACTTTGCGGAGAGGAAAACACTTCAAAACTTCGAAGAGACAAGCTGCATATAGTATAGCAATACAAAAAAAAAAAAATTCATAAAATTCATAAAATTCATAAATAAATAATTCATGTAAATTTGCATCTAAAAAGCAACCTAAAATAACTAGACATCCAAATGTAAGCATAAATGGTCATTTGACTTATAATATCCGAAAGCACTTACTTCCTATAACAATATATACGTACACATTTTAAGGTGGTATTCTAGTCTAGAGGCCCGAATTTCGAGCGTTTTTTGGCAATTGATAAAAAAAGCATTTGAAATTATTACTACCCATTTTTTATCATTTGTCTATTTATATTTCAAGAGTACACAAAATTAATTGAAAAAAAAATATTCATGGAGTTATGCGTACTTGAAGTAGAGAAGGAAAAAAAAGGCCGTGTCTTTGCCGCCATGATTCCTACCCTTGTGATCATCTGAAAAATAAAACAATGATGGATTCCTAAATAGCACGAATGTCGCTATCTCAAGAATCTACAAAACTGGGAAAAAATTTTTACACCAAAATGGCGGCTGCTCAAAAAAAAGCTCGATTTTTTCACTAATTTTTTTAAAATATTACAAATTTCTGTTACTTTATGTGATAGAGAGATATTTAAAAAATATTCATGCCAAATTTCAAGTAAATCGGCTGATTAGAACTTGGGATATTGTGGTTACTGCATCGAAAAAAGGTAGTTTCGAGAAAAACGCGTTTAAAGTTTTACGTCCAGTCGCCTATTGTTGCAGTCGTCCGCTCAACCGGTCTAGCTGCCATGACACTAAAACGGCTATAACTTCGGAAATAATTTGAATTTTGAAAAATTATTTTAGAGAGATATTATTGAAACTATCGAATTATGAAAAAATTTTCGATTTTTTCAAATTTCTAGACTGGAATACCCCCTTAATATGAACACATATATTCTTTTAAGTATGTACATAACGGAAATCATCAAATATTATATATTTCCATCATTTACAAAATTTACAAAGCGTCTGTTTATTCTTTTTTCCCTCAAAAATTGGTTCTCACTTTTGCGAGACTTTACCTTCAATGCCTCTACAATCAAAGTCAGCATTTGAGCACCTGACATATGTACAAGCTCCGAATTTCCTTTTGAGCGATCCTTAAATTTTGTTTGTCTACATATTTTTAATAGTCATTTTGACGGGTTTCCTCTTTTGACAATCAATGTTGCTAGCAACATTTCACGTCAAATAAAATGCTTGTTGCAAGCGAAATAGCGAAATTTCACTGCTGTGAACTTACTACGTTTAGCAACAGCAGATAATATATTTATCTACATTTTATGCTTGGCAACAATTTGTATGTCTCTTTAAAGAAATGTTGGTTACCAAAATTTTTCTTCAAGCAACATTTAAGGCTTAGCCATATTTTACGCTCAACGACATTGTTTTTTGTTCCTTTTTTTGAATGATTTATTATTCAGTTATTAACTGCTATCGCCTCAAAGTTTTCCCTCTTCCCTCAAAATATGTCGTAAGACAACAAACAAAAATCAAGTTGAGTCCAATTGTAAAGCGTCACGCGATAAAATCAATTTAAACAAAGAAAAAATGAGTTTGCTTTGTTAGTGAAAAATTGAAATATTACAAAATATTTACATCTAATTATCCGACAGCGTGAACAAATTGATATTTTTGTTGTTGTAATTTCATATATTTCACTGTTTGCACTTTGTAATTTAAATATTTTTGCGGTCACAGTCGCGCCCATTGTTGTAGGTGTTGAAAGGTTTATCAAATGAGCGAATGTCTGTTCGAAGGTCGCATAGAAAGGTGTTTATATGAATAAAAAGAAATATGGGGGAAAATATGCTGATTAAAATGACTTTTGACTTTTTGCGTGAATTCGCAAAAATTTAGTTTTTTTGTTAACACTTAAAGCAAAGGTTAAAAAGCTATTTTGACTGCGCTGGGGGGCATAAATTTCAATAATAATAGTAAAAAATTTTGATTGTAATTTTTTTAATCTTATTATATTGAAATTTTGCTAAATAAAAAGATGTGATTTTTTTTAAACATTAAAATTAAAATTAAATAATTCAAATATTTTTTATAGTTGGCTTTAATTAATTGATTTTCTTTTGGAAATTATTTTTTATTGAAATTATTTTTTATTTAAATAATTTTAAATGCCATACAACCCTGTCCTCAAGCACTAGCGTCTGAGACATAGAAAGCATTCAAAAAAAAAAAAAACCTCAAAAATAATAAATAAAAATTCAAATATGTCAGAAATTTATTTCAAAATTTTTGTGTAATTTTTTTTTTGTTATTTTTGTTTATAAAATTAAAATTCCCATAAAAACTACGTGAAATCGTTAAAATTCATTTCTACGCAAAAAACGTTCTTACGGAAAAAGACGCCAAAGAGCCAATACTACATATATAAACATACATACATATATACTCGTTCATACATATGTATAACAAAAAATTTATTTAAATGTGTATCTTGAATAAAAAATTATTTCTTACAATCGTCAGTCGGGACTATCCAGCATAAAATCAGCTAATTTACATAATTGAGTGTCGCATAAACACACATACTTATGAATGTATGTATGTAAATATACCAACAGTGTCGATTGTGCTATGAGTTTCCATGATTTTTTGCAAATCACGTGCCAGCAGCTTTACAATCGCATAGATTCACCGACGCATATACAGAAAAAATATGGGTTTTATATTCCCTTGCTGTATGAATGGCGTGAATTCGGACATTCCCGTTGTACCCGATGTTTCGAGGAGGCGGTAAGCTCATCAGTGATTATTTTATCAGCAAATCTTTTTTTTTTTGAAAGCAAGATTTTGACGATGTTACATGAATTTTATTAACAAAATTTATTAACAAAAAATGTTGCTAAGAAATATGCCTGCATTGAAGTGTTACCACTGTATAACTGATACAGAATATTGCTTAACATGAAATTTAGGTGAAATATAACATAGTTGGGTGCAAAGTTTTTTTTTTAAATAAGATATCGCTTACCATAAATTTTGCCGAAACATAAAATATCGCCTACCAGAAATTATGGCATAATTTAAAATATTGCTTAACTAGGCATTGATTTTCCCGTTGAGTAAAACCTAAAAACATTCAGGGGTGATCACACCGCAGTGGTACTCGCAATAGCCGAGTGATTAGCATTGCGTACTACCATTCGGAGGACCTGGGTCCCCAAAATTATAGCAAATAAATTTTTCTAATTGCGGTCGCCTCTCGTCAGGGAATGCCAAGCCCTCCGAGTGTATTTCTGATATGAAACAAAAGCTCCTAATAAAAATCCATCAACCGTTCTGTCCCTCCATTTGTTGGTAAAATTATCAAGACGAAGAGCCACAAGTTGGAGGAGGAGCTCGGCCCAAACTCGCCTCAGCGGTTATAAAGTTCCAAATATATATATATATATATATATATATAAGTATATATATACTCTCATTTTATGTTCTTTCATTTTTCTTCTTCATCTGCACTTCTCTCCCCTATTCATGCTCTCATGCTCTCAATAAAAATACGAGTTGAAATCGTACTCACAAAAACCTTCAGAGTGCAATAAAAAGTATTCCGTTGCAGAACTCTAGTATGTGATGAAGAATGCAGCATACAAATATCCCTTCGTTACAGTATTTTTGAATACTTTCTTTTCGAATTGGAGCCCTGAGTTCTCTTATACTGAAAAAACGCTTTTTTTAATAAGTCGAAACAGTGTTTAGACCTTTTTCGTAGTTCGTATTGTGTCCTTTGTAAGGCATTATTATGATGTCACTGAGGGATTCTGCAGAATCTGACACAACCCATTCCCGAACTGAAAAGAATCTTGACAGATATTGTATAGTAAATAACTTTTAAACCTTTTGTATCGTGAGTAGAACCATTGTCATCCCCATAACCTACACCAAAATGATAGCTCGTTGAACGTTTCTTCTTGAACTATTTCAGTGGGATCTGGTCAACATATATATATATATATATATATGTAACGTTTTTCGTGGCTATCCTCGATGATTTCCCAAATCCTTCGAGTCCGATCACTGGATTGCTAAATAAAAACTGCCAAGATTTGTCCGTTTGGCCTCTTAATCGTCAGGAATTCACTCCACGTGTATTTAGTCTTCAATAATTACAATTCTTTACTATAACCAAGATGACCCAAACATTCTGTTCACGCGCTCAAGAATAGATTGATTATTCGTTTGCCTGTGGTAGCTGCAGCCGCTCCGTTTATCCTTAACGACGGGCAATTTTCTTTACACTGTCGACCCCTTTGTTTGCCCTTGGTACCACTTCTTTTGTCTGTCCTTTTTATTTGAAAATCTCGTCACACTGCTACTCCCTTTGTCTGTCCTACGTATTTGGGATTTCCGACACAACATAAATTTTTTTTCCTATGGATTCCTCCGGAGAAACTCAAACTACATAGAACGACAGCTAGCTATATAGTAGAGCTCCAGATAACCGGGTATCGAGCATTATACTCACTCCTTGCTCAACTGCTCAGAAGAACAAAAAAAAATTTTTTTGTTTGTCAAATTTTTTTTGGCGTTTCTATAATGTTTACATTTTGCATAAATAAATTTAAAATTATTTAAAAAAAAATTGAAACAAAAGTCAAAGTGTTTGCCAAAATACTCGAAATGCTCGTACTCGGTTCGAAAAATTTTCGAGTAATGAGCAATGAGCAGGTGTGCGGGTCGGCTGCTCATTTCTCAAATGCTCGCATTACTCGAAAATGTTGGAGCAAAATCTGGAGCTCTATCAATCAATCAATTGGGAGCTGCTCGCCTCTACACTTTGTAAAAACATCATTGCACGTTATGTGGAACAATAAGTGAGCAAATTGATTTTGAAGGGAAGTGATTGTCACCTTTGGTAGTAAATTTTGAGACAATATTTTCCACACTTCTACAACAGTTTAGTACAATGAGTAAGTCATCATAGCTCGTCAATGGTTTTCTCCACCAAATCTTCGTGCTCACTGAATATGTTTAAAAGAATATTACAGCTGAATTCATGTTGCTCTGCACACTCATTTTAAGTAATTAGCAGTAAGGAATTTCACCGTTTTTTTTTTCAATATATTATAGACATTTTTTTATTTTTTACTCACTCAAAACTTTTATTGTTCTTTTATAAAAGAGAATCAGCTGTTTTGGAACAAAATTTACCACACTACTGAGGTAGAACAAAAAGTATATTCACAGTTAAGTGTTTTAGCATGTTTGGTGTGAATAACGCTAATAAAAAAAAAATTTATTATTCTATATAAAATATTTATATTCTATGGTCAAATTAATCTGTTGACTATTCCAAGCATTCAGATTCAGGATTTCTCTATTATTTGCACGGCAATTCCGTTTACGTATACATAAAAGTAAATTCGGTTTCTATAAATGGGAAACAATTGACGATTGTCTTTATTTGAAGAACAATAAAAAGTTTTATTTAAGTGCGAATGCTTGTAGAAATAGAAGTTTAAATTTTTTTAATCAAACGACGGGAGTGTGCACGCCTTAGGTATGAGAAAAGCATGCAAATATTATAATGTGAATATATATACAAATATGTGTATGTACATATGTATTTATACAGGGTTATGCATTTTGTTGTTTCCAAAATAAACGCAAATAAAATTAATTTAAGAGAATTTTTTCATGAAATTCCGTTTTTATTATAAAGTTTGAACTTTGGCATCATTATATGTGAAACCCTCACTACATCATTCAAATAACCGCCTCGTGGAGTTCTGCAGATCTTCCTTTCGATGGAGGTAATTTTCGACCACTTTTTGGCCCAAATTGTGGCTGAGAACAACTTGACGGGTGTTGGTTTTCAAGTGCTCAAAAGGTGAAGGTTTCTCGTAGCCCCACAAAATAACTTAAATCGTGTGAAATCTAACGATCTCGGTGGCCAATTGACATTACCAGGGCGAGAGATGACGCGGACGGAAAAAGAAGTAAGATCCAATCACACCTCAGCACCAAAGACTAAGGCGCACCAGACCCTAAGTTCTTTTTCGGTGTAATGGCATCTCTTAAATTATTTAAAGATTCTCGGAGCCACAAATGTCACAATTTTGCTTATTTACATATCCATTTAGTGATTCGCTGAAAAAAACTTTGTTGAAAAATTCGCTTGCCACTGCTTGCTATTCAAGCACCCAATCCACGTAGCTAAGGCGTTGTAAATGCTCAGTTGGCTACAGCTGGATTTTATATGGATGTAGGTGTAAGTAAAAGTGCAAAACACGCTATAATGTGCTGTAAGAAGGTCCCAGCTCTTGAGAACTTAAGAGGAATAGATACATTCGGGTCTTCGGCTACACTTTCGCTTACAGCAGCGACATTTGAAGTGGAACGAACAAAACGATGATGCACAGGCCTTACAATATCTGTGACCAATCCAGTCTCATAAAATTTCTTTAAAAATTTACCAATTGTTTGAGTAGTTGGACAACTATGTACACCAAAATCTTCCTTAATTTTCGCGCTTTACGTCTAAATCATCAGTTCTGTAGTAGATTTCAAATATTTTAATGCGTTGTGCGGTTGTTAAGCGATAAATGTTCATAAATTCCTGACTTTTAACTACAACAAAACATGTTTGCACTTTTGAAACCACAAAATAGATTACCTTATATATGAATATGTTTACATTCTGTATATAAAGGGTGTTTTTTTATAGAGGTATAGAACTTTAAGTTGCAATAAAACAACGATGGATTATTCGATTGACATGAATTTTATTTATCCGAAAGATAATCTTGTGGCATTACATTTTAAATATGATTTCTGGCATATGACCGCCACGGCTGGCGCGGATGTAGTCCAATCTGGACGTCCAATTTTCGATGACTCTTTCCAACATTTGTGGCCGTATATCGGCAATAACACGGCGAATGTTGTCTTCCAAATGGTCAAGCGTTTGTGGCTTATCCGCATAGACCAATGACTTTACATAGCCCCACAGAAAGTAGTCTAGCGGTGTTAAATCACAAGATCTTGGAGGCCAATTAACAGGTCCAAAACGTGAAATTAGGCGGTCAGCAAACGTGTCTTTCAATAAATCTATTGTGGCACGAACTGTGTGAGTGACATATTGCGCCGTCTTGTTGGAACCACATCTCCTAGACATCATGGTTATTCAATTCAGGAATGAAAAAGTTAGTAACCATGGCTCTATACCGATCACCATTGACTGTAACGTTCTGGGCACCATCGTTTTTGAAAAAGTATGGACCAATGATTCCACCAGCCCATAAAGCGCACCAAACAGTCTGTTTTTCTGGATGTAACGGTGTTTCAACATACACTTGAGGATTACCTTCACTCCAAATGCGGCAATTTTGTTTGTTGACGTAGCCATTCAACCAGAAGTGCGCTTCATCGCTAAACATCGCTAAAATGGACGTAGTGCGCGATACGTTTTCCGCACAGAACCATTATTTTCGAAATAAAATTGCACTATTCGCAAGCGCTGTTCAGGCGTGAGTCTATTCATGATGAATTGCCAAACCAAACTGAGAATAAATCATTTGTCCGCTGTTCGGATCGGAATCGGTCGCCATTTTGAAAAGTAATGCCAACTTAAAGTACTATACCTCTATAAAAAACACCCTTTACAATGCGAATTTACATATAAAAATATTTATCTTCATTAATGTGATTTTTTTCATAGTTATTTACCCACATATGTACACCTATGTACACCTATCTGATTTCAGACCTCACCTCATTTGCCGGTATTTACACTTAGTACAATTTGCAAACAAAATTATACACACATACACCTCACTTACATATGCTTGTACATACAATACTTGTATGTGAGTATGTGCTTTAAATGATATTTATATGCCAATTTTTTGCCAATTTTTCGTTTTATTACCCACTGCTGCTGCTAATGATATTTATAAGTAATTTTATAGGAGTTTTTTATTTTTTTGTTTGCTGCTAAACGGCAACGTCGTGACTTTAAGCAAAACGTTTTGCCAAAAAATATATTTTATTATTATTTTTGTTTATTTCATTCGAATTCTTCAATTTGCAACACATATTGCTAATGGTTTCACCAAACCTTGAAATGTTCGCTTTGGTGAGCAAAAAGTGTCATGTGGTGGACGCCCAAAATGGTGGCGAATGAATAATTTCATTTACTTATATATATATATATGTATGCGTTAATGTGGTGTTAACATCTGTATTTTTTATGATTTTTTTTTTTTTGAGAAATTGTTCCTAAAAAAATCAATAATAAACCTTTTTTTGCATTTTTGAATTTTTTTTCACAATTTTTTTCAATTATATTTCAGTTTAGGTTTTTCGAAATCATAATTAATTCGTTTATTTTCCCTCTTTTAAGCTATTTGAAATGAGAATAAATAATTTATTTATTTAATTATTATTCATTGATATATTTTTTATTATAAAAACATAATAAATCGTCGATACGATCAATTCATTGTCAACACACAATCTCTATTTCATGAATACGCTCATAAAATGGGTTTGTTATTAAACGTCACAAATAACTCTCCTACTTTTCTATGTAAATAATAAAAATGAATGAATCTGCATATATATCGTTGTATTTCTATAGTTAAATCTCAATTTAATGCGCAAATAAAAAAATATTTTTTATTTAATATTTTAAATTACTTCGACTGAAGCTAAACGACCGACGTCAATTGAAATGAGTGCCAAACTCTGTTGACATATTAATTAATTGCATAATTTGCATTCCTTTCCGACACTTGACGGTGTTACTGGAAGTGTAAGTGTGGCGTCAAAGATGCAATTCAAGATTTCAAGTTCGTCGCTTAAGTCTTTCGTTGTTTTGCCTCTTAGTTGTGCTCTTCACTCTTCAATAATCTTTCTTTCTTTGACTAGTTGTTTGTTGTTAAGCTTCTTTTGTACACGTACATACATGCGTATGTGTATGTGTATGTGGTATGATTGTTGAGTATATTGGCTATTTTATTTCGCTACCAAAAGTGTTGCTTGTGCTTGTAGTTTGTATGCGCACGTATATACCTACGTAGCTGCATTGATATGTATACAGTAACGAATATATTAAGCCAAAGCCTTATGTATTCGCAACACGATTGCGTAAAGCTATAATCCAAGTTAATAAATATATATATATATATATATATATACACACTTAAAGTGTATATACATATGTATATTTACATGTGCTTCTCTCAGATTTTTATATTTATTGGGAGCTACTGCTGCTGCTCACATCCCTCCTTAGTGATTAAACGACAAGGTCAATCTAGTTTTTCACCATATGTGAAATGTTTATGTGTGTTTAATACGGTAAGCGGAAAATTTTTGTGAGTGTGACAAACAACAAATTATTCGCCGCACTATTATTGGAGCAAATGGATGGAGCAGGAAATACAATAATTATGCTACTCAAATGCTCATTGTTTCTACTTTCAGAGTTTTTAAAAATGTAATTTTAATTTTCCTCACTTTATAAAATCCAATTTTCATTTAAATTAATTTTATTTTAGTTTATTTCATTTTGTAATTCAATTTTATCTATTAAAAGTTAATTTTTTTTTAATTTTTATTTTTATTTACTTTATTTTATATTATATTTTTTATATTTTTATTTTATTTCTACTTTATTGTTTTTAAATTTATTTTGTTTGTATTATTTCGCTTTAATCTATTTAATTTAATTTAATTCCTTCCCAAATGGAATGCTTCAAAGCTAAACACCAGACTACTAGTATCCGATGTAGATAAGCATGTCAACCCGACGAATGGTGGCGACGACAAGATACGACGCTTATAAAAACTAGAGGGTATGTCAAGAACCAGAAACTTGAGGCAAAATGTGCGGCCTACTAGTGAGCAGAAAGAATAGCATAACTAAGGAGAACGTGTCTTTACCTTCGCCGTCGAGATTAGCAAAAGAGAAAAGTGGCAGAAGCTGCGTGATGATTTCAAAAGAAATCCTTGGGGTCTAGGACAGAGTGCAGTTACCTTGAAGCACCCAAATTTACTTTTAGATATGTTTAGTGCCTGCCTTAAATCACCTCTCTTCTCAGAAGTCTACTAAAGACAACACCTAGTGCTCATTAGTAAGGAGAAAGGAAACTTAGACAATCCACCACCATACCGTCCTATCTGCATGCTGGGCACTAACGGAAAACTTCTCGAAAGACTACTTGAGCCGAGATTAGAAGCAACTATTGCGAGTTCTGGTGGTCTTTCAGTAAAGCAATACAGTTTAAGGCCCGGAAGCAATCGAGAATATCATAAACAGCGTCGAGGTGGCCCATAAAGGCTGTCACAAATTAAAGCGAATAGGCCTTCTCGCCACACTGGACATCTGAAATGATTTTAACAGTGCCCAGTGAAAGGACATGATTAAAGGATTAGAAAAGAAATTCTGCATCCCCCAATATCTTAGTTTAATGACGAGGAGCTATCTCAAGGACAGAGTTCTACCTTACCAGACCACGACCACAGACGGGCCACGAAAACTCAAAGTAACGGCAGGCGCAGGGCAGGTCTCTATACTCATGCCAGACCTCTGGAATGTCAGCTACAATAGTATATTAAACATTAAGATGCCTGATAGCACACATCTTGTGGGTTACGTTGACGGCATCGCCGCCAAAATTACTTCGCGCGATACGGAAGATGCACGAAGAAAGTTAAGCCAAGTAATGATAAGAGAACAAATGTGACTAGACCAGCATGATCCTAAACTCGCAACCGGGTTGCTGCTATTAACGATGAGTCATATACCTATAGAAATAGATTTGCACAGGACCTGAGATGAGTTGAGATAAAGAAAAGTAGGTAGCAGAAAGGAAAAGAAACTGGACACTAAGAAAAATGAGGAGCCAAGGAAGTGCCTTAAATTTAACTAGAGAAGATATAAGACAGTAAACCCTCGACCGGTGCAAACCCGGTGGGAAATGGAAAATCGGGAACGATGGAAGGCCATGCTTATAACAGATGTCAGAGTATGGATAAGTAGAAAATTCGGGGAGGTAAATTACTACATTACCCAGATGCTGTCCGGTTTCGGGTATTACCGGAAATATCTATATACAATTGGGGAAAGCCGAAGATCCGTCATGTTTCTATAATGACGCCAACGAAGATGATGCCGAACATACATTCCTTAAGTTCACTCGTTGGCAAGCTGAGCGAATCAGACTCTAACACACAGTTGGGCCACTTAGTGCAAATAACATTACTTCAGTCATGCTGCACAGCGAAGAAAAGTGGAAAAACGTAACGGAGTTCGTAGAACGTGTGGTACGAGTGAAAAAGCGGCACCTGGACGCAGGTGACAAGATGTAATCACACTGGGAGAAAAATTGAACGTCACCCTGAAGTAATGAGAAAGCGGTTCCACGGTGGGTGACGGTTCCGTAGAGAAGAGTTTTTTAGTGGCGCTTACCATTGATGTGAGGACACAATGATGATACGGATGGCATTTTTCTTCTCTTCGCACAGCAAAAAAAGAAAAATGAATTAAATTTTATTTTTTAAATTAATTTTTTTTTTGATAATATTTTAGTTAATTTTCTCTCACTTTTTTTTTTAATTTGGTTTTGTTTTACTTACATAAATTCATTTATTTAAATTTATCTTCTTTTATTTTATTTTATTTTTGTTTTTTTATTTTATTTTATTTTTTCTATTTATTAATTTGTTTTATTTATTTATTTTTTGTTTAATTATTGAACTGCACCCACTTGCCCATCATAATATTTCATCTGAGATTAACATACATTTTTATCCATTTAATCACTTAAAACTTTATTAACTGTCTGCCATTTTGCGAGGGGGGGGGGGGGGAAACATATCAAAATGAATTACTTGCAAACATCCCATCTATATATGTGTATTATATATGTATATACTGATAGCCAAATTTGACTCTGCCGCGCTTCGATTTGGATGCTGTGCACCTCGCCATAATCTGCTGCCCACACCTTTGCTTTGCGTGGCATTATTTTTTTGGATAACCTTTAAATTTATTGTGGACTTTGTTGTTGTTATTGTTGCCATTACCCTTGCTTACAACTGCTGAAAAGTCAATTAGTCAGTTTTTGTCTCAGTTAGTACACTCACACATACATACATACATGCATAATCAGAAATATTTACATTTTTTTCTATTTGTCTGTAAACATAAATAATTTTGCGGTTACATTTGTTTTTGTTGTTGTGTTTTATTTTTTATTTTTTATTTTGTTATTTGTTATTTACTCACAATTTAGCCGATGCTATTTCCTTTTCCTATTACTCATTTGTATTCGTGTTACGTAACACTTTTCTTGGCTCTCAAAAAAAAAGCTGTTAAATTTAATTTTTTTTTCAACGCATGCAATGGAAATGTTTTGAAAAGATTGATTGCACTTGCAAGTGACGCAAAAAGCAATTTGTTGTTTTCGTTTGCAAGTGCACCTGCAAATATAAGTTTAAATATAAATATAAAAATAATTTCAAAGTTCTGAATTTTAGAATGAAATATTAATGAAAATTGGCTACAATGCGAAATTGACTGCGAATGCCTTTAACGCCTTCAGAAGTTTTTTTAGCAAAAATAATACAAAGTTATTTTAATCTGTAAAAAAAAATGTCTAGACTTTTTTCCACAACATTCATAAGCATGGGAAAATAAAATTTTCCACTTTAACTCATACTAATTGCTAAAGAATATGATTTTGTAAAGACGTGTGGGTTCCAATACATAAGGGTGATACAAGCAGATGCAATTTTTTGAATAGCCTTTTTTTACTGATCACGTCTGAGTCGCCTGAAGCTGTCACTTTATTTTTGTTCAGCATTGTTTGGCATTTCATCGTGGAAAGACTTACGCCTGAACAACGTTTACAAATCATTCAACTTTATTACGAAAATTCACGTTCTGTAAAGAATGTGTTTCGCGCGCTTCGCCCAACTTATGGTCAACATAATCGGCCTTTTGAGCTTATTATTCGCAACACCATCACCAATCTTGAGACCCAGCATTCATTATTGGATAATATTTGAACGAATAGACCACGTCCAGCACGCAGTGATGAAAATATAGCGGCTGTAGCTGAGAGTGTACACGAAGACCGTGGGGAGTCGATTCGGTGCCGTTCGCCGCAACTCGGAATGACGTATGGAACGACTAGGCGCATTTTACGTCGAGATCTTAATTTGAAAGTGTACAAAATAAAGCTTGTGCAAGAACTGAAGCCGCTCGGCCTTCCTAAGTGACATCGCTTCGCTCTATGTGCTCTTGAAAAGTTCCAAGAAGATCCGACGTTTTCGGGCCAAACTTTGTTCAGCGATGAGGCCTATTTCTGGCTCAATGAATATGTAAACAAGCAAAACTGCCGTATTTGGGACGAAGAGCAACCTTAAGAGATTCAAGAGCTTCATGCAGAAAAAAACAACGGTTTGGTGTGGTTTGTGGGCCGTTGGAATCATCGGTCCATATTTATTCAAAAATGACGCCGGGGAGAACGTAACCGTGAATAGCAACCGTTATCGTGCTATGATAACCGACTATTTGATGCCTGAAATCAAAGATCAAGATCTCCGCGGCATTTGGTTTCAAAAAAACGGCGTCAATTCACACACATCGCTCTCTTCAATGGATTCAATGGAGAGAAGACTTTGGTGAGGAGATGTTGTTGTTGTTGTTGTAACCGCAGAAAATTCTCCAAATGGGGCTTCGGGGAACATTGCGGGAGTGACAGTCATTGGCCGCATAAAAATCCGGGTCGCTCAGGTATAAAGACCCGACTGTCGCGGGAACTATGGATTTTAGTCGGCTCTTACGATAGGTATGCCTTACCGCGGGTTAATTTTTGAACCCCTAACCCGCAGATAATTTCACGTTATTGGCCCGTCAATTAGTCACCAAGATCGTGTGATATCACACCGTTAGACTTTTTCCTGCGGAGATATGTAAAGTCTAAAGTCTATGCGGACAATCCCGCTTCGTTACAGGCCTTGGATGGACCATCTGAGACTTAGACGCGGCCAACATTTGAGAGAGATAATCTTCAAAAAATAAATGCCAAATAATGTTCTTTCGAATGATAATAAATTTTCGCCATTAAATTTGAATTTTCTGTGTTTTAATTTCTTTAAAAAAGTAGGAACCTCGAAACGTATCACCCTTTATATGCATAAATTAACACACACGTATACGAAACAGTGTCAACAAGCTTAATAACTTCGCAAATATTTAAATCTTCGCCCATTGGTTTTACTATTTACTGTCATTAAACAAAAGTGAATAAAAAATAAAAAATAAGAAAAAAATACTAAAGAAACTGAAGTGACCGAGCTGAGTCGATTAGTTATCCGGTTATTGGCTATTTGGTTTTGGACAATTCATTAAGACTATTACAACATGCGATAATGAGGCAAGCTGTTTGACCGCTTAGATGTATAGTTGATGTGTTCATACATTTGTACATATGCATAAATAATAAAAATAAAATAAAATAAAATATAATAGTTTTACGACAACTATTTGTTGATGAGTTTTGAGTGAATTTTTAGAGTGATTTTCGTTAATATGATAATCAAGCGCAGCTAACTATTGTAAACTTATAAATATATATGTGTGTATACATAATGGAAACGCTACGCAAACATTTTTTGTAACTTTTTACTGCATCGACATGTATATTTACACACATATGCATATAAAAAAAATATATTTGTATTTATCAGTGCAGTTTTTGATGAGTGCTAATGGCTTTGGTGCATCTCTAAATACCATGACGTATTAAAGTACATGCTTAGCTGTGTGTGTGTGTGTGCCTGTTATTTTTTTATATATTTTTTAATATTTCTCTATTTCACCATACGTCCGCTGTCCACTACTCGTTCGTTGGCGCTATTAATGCAATTTACAAATCACCAGTTAGCAAGAGTTCATCGCTCATACACTACATACGTTCATACGATATACACATACACACATACATATATGTTTGCACAGCGTTTTTGGTGGTGTTTGCCTAAATGAAATCGCCGCGTTAAGTGCTTGACCTTGAACTAGTTTTTATTTATTTATTTCCATTTTTTATTTCAAAATCCTATCGTCAACTTTGTTACGCCTCATTGGAGGTGAAGATATGTAAAATTATAAATAATAACGCAGTTAAAATGTAATGCAATTTGTGGTAATAAGCTAAATCGCGAATATTATTCAATAAGAAAAAGTTGCAATTAAAACAATTTGGTTAATCATAATAAACTTGCGTTTATTATTGAGTGCACTGACTTTTTGATTGGGCGTCGCATACGAAATCGAAAGTATTTTTTTTTTGCTAAGTTGGAAAAAGAAACGCCTTCACCTTGACCTAAATCGTTAAATGTTGGTTGTTGTTTGTGTAAGCAGTGATTGCAAATTTTTTTACTTACGAACATACGTATATATGTATTTGTATGTATATATATGTGTGTAAGTGGCGTAAGTGCATTAACTTAAGTCCATTATAATTAAATAAAAATTTAAATTTATTAATCTTCTGATTTTGACGATTTTTGATAATTTTTTTTCATCATTTGAGTAGTTTATTACACCCCATATGGACCTCAGAGTGCACGCTTATAATATAAATTTATTTACTTTTTTTATTTTATCTTCCGTTTTTTGCTTTTATTTTTATTTTTCTCTTCCATTTAATTTAATTTGAATTTATTTTCAATTATTTAAACTAATATCTATTTTAATTAATTTTATTTTAAATTATTTTATTTTATTAATTTAATGTTATTTCTTTTTATTGTTGTTTACAATTTCTATATCTAATTTTATTTTATTATTTTCTCAAAAATTATTATATTTTTAGTTTAATTTAATTTAAAAAATTTATTTTACTATATTTTTTTTTTATTATTATATCTGAATTTTATTTAATTTAATTTATTTATTTTTTTCAATTTACATTATCTAATTTCTTCCTTTATTTTTTATGCTTTATTTTATTTTTATCGATTTTTTTATTTAACCTAATTTTTTTACCCATTTTAATTTTTAATTTTATTTTATTTTATCATTTTATTCTTTTTTTCTTTTTTTATATTTTTTATTTTATATTATTTAATATAAATTAATTTACTTTAGTTAAGTCTAATAGTTTTATTTAACATTTATTTAATTTATTTTATTTTATTTTATTTTTTTTTCGTTATTATTTTATTTTTTTATTTTGTTTATTTTGTTTGTTCATTTAACTTTATTTTGTTTATTTTAATTAATTTTTTTTAATATTTTATTTTGTTTTATTTTTAATTAACTTTTTTATTTGATTTCATTTTGTTTTCTTACTTATTTTAATTTTAATTTATTTTGCTTTATAATTTTATACTATTTTTTATATCCTTTTATATTGTTATATATCATAAAATTTAAGTTAATTTAATTAATTTAGTTTAATATTTCTATTTTATATTTATTTATTTTATCTTATTTTATTTTATTTTATTTTTTATTTTGTTTTATTTAATTTTTATTTTTTATTTTTTTAATCTTATTTTATTTAATTTAATTTAATTTTAATTTATTTTATCTTTTTTTGTTTAATTTTATATAATTTTATTTAATTTTATTTTGTTTTATATGTTATTTTATTTTTTCTTGCATATTTTATTTTTTTATTTTGATTATTTTAATTAATTTTCCTTTAATTCTTGGTTAAAGTTAAATTTAGTTATTTTTGTTTAATTCTTAGTTAAATTTTTTATTTGAATTAATTTTGATATTTTTCTTATTTAAATTTTAATTTATTTTGTTTTGTAATCTTTTAATATTTTTTATTTTATATTATAAGACTTAAATTAATTTAATTTAGTTTAGTTTAATTTTTATTTTATATTTATTTATTTTTTTATTTTATTTTAATTTAATTTATTTATTTATTTAATTTTTTTTTTTTTTTTTGAATTTTATTTTATTTTATTTTTAATTTTTATTTTATTTATTCATTTGACTTTATTTTGTTTTATTTTAATTTTTCTATTTTAGCTCCTTTAATTTATTTTATTTTATTAATTTGTTTTTTATGTTTTGTTTGTTTATTTTATTTATTCATTTGACTTTATTTTGTTTTATTTTGTTTTATTTTAATTTTTTCCATTTTATTTTTTTTTTAAGTTTATTATATTATATTTAATTTTTTTTTTCATTTTATTTCATTTTATTTTATTTTATTTTTTATTATATTTTATTTATTTTTTTTTCATTTTATTTTATTTTTTTATTTTATTTTATTGTATATTATTTTATTTTATTTTATTTTATTTTATTTATATTTTTTGGTTTATTTTTTTTATTCATATGACTTTATTGTGTTTTATTATAATTAATTTATTTATTATAATTTTTATTTATTTGTTTTGGTTTAAATTGAAGTAATTTTATTTAACTTAATATAATTTAATTTCATTTATTTTAATTTGAATTAATTTTATTTTATTTTATTTTATTTTATTATATTTTAATTTATTTTTTATTTTGTTTAGTTTCTTTATTCATCTGACTTTATTTTGTTGTATTTTATCTTATTTTGCTTTACTTTACTTTGTTTTGTTTTATTTTATTTTTTATTTCATTTTTATTTTATTTATTTTTTTTTTATCATTTTATTTTTTGAATTTATATTTCAATATTTTATTTCAATCGAAATTATCTTAAGCTTTCATATTCAACTAAAATTTTATTAGTTTTAATATTTTTCAGTATAATAATTGTGTAATACAAACGATGCTGGCATAACAATCATTATTCGCCAACTCTATTATGTATGTGTGTTTGCAAGGCATATTTAATAGCAACGAGACTTTACATGATGCTGTTGTACTAAAAATACATACATTTGTTTATATATAAATCGCAATTATATTATTATTTCTTATGTGAATTATGGTTATTTTCATTTACCTTTAATACTAAAATTTATTATATTTTTACTGCATTTAAATATGTTGCATGATTATTATGCAAACACAAACAGCATACATACATACATACACATTAAATACAACTAACTGATTTTACTTTTATCTCGTAGCATTTAGGCTTTTATCATAAACAGTTTTCAACAGTTTTTACAAGCATTATGTGTGTGTATGTATGTGCGCATGTCTATTTGCAATAGTTGCCAACACGTGCGCTTATGCAGAAATCAAACAAACATTCACATATGCATACATATATACACTCGTATATTAGTCAAATACTTATGCTGTGACTACCTATTTCCACTCACGCCGCTCGTCCTCTCCCTCACTCTTTCATCTCTACCATCGCATAAATGTTGTTGCTATTGAGCAATCGATACGCGTCACAGCATTTCTTTGCAATCGCAATCAAAAAAACAACTCCGAATGCTACTAAAACATATTTATATATATAATCATATATTTATGTATATATGTAGCAGTGACTAAATTTGGTTTGATCAAGCAACCCACTAACCCAGAGTCAGTCAACCGCTGGCGTCCACAAAGTGGCTCAAACGAATGACCGTTCGAATCGGCCGACCGACGCTTGAAAGCTGTTGGCGCTTAGCCAATATACATACATATCTACTACATACACATGTCCGCCGTCTAATGACAAAATTGAAAGTTTTGTTTGCAACACGTGTTTTTGTTATTGTAGTGCAGCTATAAAAAAATATATAAAAAATAATCATAACTTAACAGGCGTGCAAAACTCAGCTTTTGTTTTTCGTTTGGTTTGTGACAATTATTGGGAAACGTCTGCCACAAAGAAAGGTGACGTAGACGGCTGAGCTGGAACTGAGCTGCTCCGATGGTTCGGCTGTTAGACTAGTGGCTCGGCTGTTCAACTGGCAACACCAGTTTTTGCATTACTGACATACTTTTCAGTGTTTATTTGCCTTTTCCTTCGCGTGCTTTGTGTCTTCATTGTTGCTTCAGTGGCTTCAGTGGCTTCAGGTATGTTGACGGTAGCTTTTGGCTTGCGAGCGCCAGCGGTTGTGCATGAATGCAGAGTGCAACACAAGCGAGCATTATATGCACAAATCTACGGGCGTGTGTGTGTGTGGCAGATTGGGAAATAGATAAGTGCATGAAGTAAATAAAGCGAAAAATAAAATAAAAATATAATAACAAGAAAAGAAATATTTACGAAGCAGTTTTGGAGTCGCAATGCAATTTTCTCACTGCAATGTTATGTACAAGCACAAGAGTGTATGTATGTGTGTGTGTTATTTTTCTTATTTATTTGCTTATTTTTATTTTTTTTATTTTTCTCTTTTTTGTGCCACAAATTGTGGCATAATATTTCTTTGCCGACTCTCTTGGAAAAGTGAAATGATTTTTTAATTGAATAGTAATTGAAATAACTGTTCTTCATTTTTTTTGGTGGGAAATTGAGTAATCCACAAATTATTGCTTCCATAAGATAACAGAAGATTCAGCAAAATATGTAATTTGTTCGTGTTATTTTTCCAACAAGTGGGGAGCCGGATTTTTACTGGAAGCTTTTATTACTTGTCAAAAATACTTCCGGTGGTCCTAAATGAAAATATTGATGTACAAATATTAAATTTGGCTTAACATAAAATCTGGCTAACCATAAAATTTGGCTTAACATCAAATTTAGTTAGACATAAAATGCCCAAATCTAAGAATATCAAACAGCGGAATAATTGCTAAGCATAAACTATGACTAAACATAAAATTTGGCTAACCATAAAATTTGGCTAAACATAAAATTTGGTTAGACATGAAATGCCACTGATTATAAAATTTTGTTAAGCCAAACAAACTCCAAGAATATCAAACTGCATCAATAACTATAAATTTTGGCTAAACATAAAATTTGGTTAGACATAAAATATGGCTGATTATGAAATTTTATTAAACGCAAGTCTCAGAATATCAAACAGCAGAATAATTGCTAACATAAATTTGGCTTGACATAAAATTTGGCTGAAAAAATTTTTTTACTAAACATAAAATTTGGCTAAACATATAAAAACAATGTCGCTGACTATGTAGTTTTTTAAGCCTAAAATTTTGTTAAGCCAAACTAAATTTATTACAGAAAATATGGCTTAGCATTAAATTTAGCTAAATATAAAAAATTGTTTACACATAAAATGTAGCTGTTTATGAAATTTTATTAAGCCCAAGTCAGACAGCAGAATAATTGCTAAGCATAAACCATGGCTAAACATAAAATTTGGCTAACTATAAAATTTGACTCACCATAAAATTTGGCTAACCATAAAATTTGGCTAAACATAAAATTTGGTTAGACATAAAATGCCGCTGATTATGAAATTTTATTTTGCCTGAGACTAGGAATATCAAACAGCAGAATAATTGCTAACATAAATTTGGCTAGACATAAAATTTAGTTAAACATAAAAGTTTGGTTGGACATATAATGTCGCTGACTATGAAATTTTGTTAAGCCCAAGTCTAAGAATATTTGCTAAGTATAAAACTTAGCCACACATAAAATTTGACTTAACATAATATTTGGCTAAACATAAAATGTTTCTGATTATGAAATTTTATTAAGTCTACAATTTTGTTAGGCCAAAGTAACTTAATTACTAAAAATGTGGTTTAACATAAAATATAAAATTAATAAATATAAAATAGATATTTCCGCTGATCAGAAAATATGACTGAACAAAAATTTTGTCAATTCTAAAATAAAATAAAAAATGAAAAATAAATTTTTTCCTCTAAAGAAAATAATAAATATAAAAAATAGAAGGGACATAAAACTTAAAAATGTGTTAATCTTCGTGGAGTTAATATATTTATTGTATTTAAATTATGATTTTTTTGTTAGACAAATATACACAAAATAAGATAAAAAATAAATTATTGTTAAAAATTTTCCAAAAAATTGTTAAAAATTCCTTTTATACTAAAGCTTAATGCATTTCAGGTTTTATTTTTATTACTTCCATTACCATTAATAGAATTATTGATATTTTTATTTTTATTATATTATTATAATGAATGTTTTATTGCTTTAAGCATTTGCACATCTGAGAATATTTATTGTTGAAATCTCATAAAATTTAAATTTTTTTCACTCTTCATATATTTATGCTTCCATTTGTTTTTTTAAATGGTTTATCTACACATATTTTATAAGAATTGGCTAAAAATATACAAAAAAAATTTTCGTATTTCAATAAATTTAAGTCCAGCAACTTTCAAGTAGTGAAAAAAAGAGTTTATGGCTTTCCATAAATTTATTTCTTATTACTTTAATATCAATATAGCAATAATATACGAATTATTTATTATTCTCTAAAAAATCATTAAAAAATCAGTAAAAAACAGTTCCTTTTCACAATTTAAACTTCAACAATAAAAGACTTAAGCAACGAACTTGCTAAGTCACTAAAGTGCTGTGCTGCAGGTTTTCATATACCTGTACATAGCTGTGTAGTGTATTTTTTATATAAATATGTATTTTTTTTATAAAGCCTAATGTATTTATTAAATAAATTTTTATTTTTAATATTCTATTTCCTTTTTCTTTACAGCGCCACCGAACCCGTCATGGCCACAAATAATGATGGCGGAACAGAAGCACATTGGAATCGGAATACACAGGCTGCGGTCTCGGTGCGACATGCCTTCAAAACATACGGCACTAAGAAGAATGCTCTACAAGTGTTGAATAACTTAATGATGACCGTACCAAAGGGCACAATGTGAGTAAAGAAAAATAATATATCACTGAATTTGAAAGAAAATATTTTTATAAATAAGAAAATAAATATTAAAAAAAGTTTAATCTCAAGTTCACAAAATTTAATAGCAAAAAAAAAAAATTAACCAAAGTAAATATAATAAATATTATTCATTAAAAGCTTCAAATTAATAATAAAATAATTTTTTTTTTTATAAATAATCCAAAAATAATTTAAATTATAAATTCAAAAAAATATTTCAATTTTTAAAAAGTCTTAGTAAAAAGTAACTAAAGCTTCAACAAATCGATAGATCTTCGTCTCATATATGAAAATAAGTTACCTTATAACTCGAGCATCACTTCACCGAATTCAAGATGGTTTATATATTCCCGAATTAGGAAAAGTGGGTGTGGAACCTATAATTTTCATATACATACAAATATTCTCATTCTAAAAAGAATAGTGAAATTAATAAATCAGCAGAGTTGCCACCTTATTTTATTATATCAAAGTCTTCGGTAAGTGTGTCTATGAGCACAAACTAAACGTCTGCACCAAAATGGATGAAGAAAGGTTAATTTATTTTCAAATGTTTTCGAGAAAGATTTAGAGTTACATTTCACAGAGCTACCATCTGTTCCGAAATTTATAATTGAAAAAAAAAAAGTTAATAAATTATCCAACAGGTTCATAAAACTGAAAAGATTAACGAAAGGTTTAATGAAAAAAAATTTTTGAGCAGTGTTGCCAGCTGTTTAATTTTATTAATATAATTCCTGAAAAGGTTGCCATTTGTTTGCAAATGTTAATACGCCCTAATTAGTAAGTTTAATGAAATTTAATGTCAAGGTTTTCAAACTAAAGAGGTTTTTGAAGGCTTTAAGTTCAAAGTGTTTTTATAGGGATGCCATATTTTTTAAATTTTAAATATAATTAAATTGTTAAGATAATGATTACACAATATGGGTATCAATTGAAGATATTTTAGAAAGGCTTAAAGCGTCAGTATTTTTGAAGGGGTTGCCACCTGTCTGAAAGTTTTAATTTAAAATATGAAATTAAAAAAATAGAGGGATTTAAAAAAGATTTTGAAGAGTATTGGAATCTATCATAAAATTTTAATGCAGACAGATCATGTAGTTTCTCAGTGAAACATATTTCTCATCATGTTTGCCAGGACCAGGTGGAAGCGATGCCAATAAGGATCTGAAGCTGCCAAATAACAGATGCTAAAAATTCAAAAATGAGATTAGTGGAGTGGTACAAAAAAAAAATCGTTCGAGGATTCCTCATGGATATTTTCGTTAAAGTGTTCAACCATTTGGAAAAGTGTTGGCTTAGTAAAAGGAGATTTTTGACAAATATTCTCTAAAAAAAAATAAACAAAACATATGAAATAACGGCTGATCCATTTCGAGGTTCACTACTTTTTTAAAGAAAAAATTACAGAAAATTCAAAGCTAATGGGGAATGTTTATTATCATTCGAAAGAAAATTCTTTGGCATTTATTTTTTGAAGATTATCTTTTTCAAATGTTGGCCGCTTCTACGTCTCATATGGTCTATCCATTCAGTCCAATTTTCGATGACTCGTTCGAGCATTTCGACTGGTAACTGGCGAATCATACGTGTGATGTTTTGCTCCAAGACCTGTAACGAAGCGGGTTGTCCTGATAGACTTTAGACTTTACATATCCCCACAGGAAAAGTCTAACGGTGCGATATCACATGATATTGGAGGCCAATCGATTGGCCCAAAACGTGAAATTATCTGCTCACCCAAGTGTTCTCTTAATAAATACATTGATTGATGCGATGTGTGGAAAGTGGCGCCGTCTTGTTGGAATCAAATGCCGCGGAGATCACGATGGTTAAGTTCTCACCGGCATCATTTTTGAAGAAATATGGAGCGATGATTCCACAGGCCCACAAACCACACCGAACCGTTCTTTTTTCTAGATGAAATGGCAGCTCTTGAATCGCTTCAGGTTGCTCTTCGTCCCAAATGTGGCAGTTTTGGTTGTTTAAATACCCATTGAGCCAGAAATGGGCCTCATCGCTAAAAAAAATGGATCTTCTTGGCCCATAGAGCGAAGCGATATCGCTTGGGAAAGTCGAGCGCCTTCAGTTCTTGCACAAGCTGTATTTTATATGCTTTCAATTTAAGATTTCGACGTAAAATGCGCGAAGTCGTTCCAAACGTCAGTCCGAGTTGCTGCGAACGGTGCCGAATCGACTCTCCACGGTCTTCGTGTGCACTCTCAGCTACAGCCGCTATATTTTGTTCACTGCGTGCTGGACGTGGTCTATTTGGACGAATATTATCCAATAATGAATGCTGGGTCCCAAGATGGGTGATGGTGTTACGAATAGTACGCTCAGTAGGCCAATTATGTTAACCATAAGTTGAGTGAAGCCCGCGAAACACATTCTTTAAAGAACGTGAATTTTCGTAATAAAGTTGAATGATTTGTAAAAGTTGTTCAGGAGTAAATCTTTTCATGATGAAGTGCCAAACAATGCTGAACAAAAATAATATAACAGATTGACTTGACTCACGCGTGATCTGTCAAAAAAAAGCTACGGAAAAAGTACCTCTATGGATTTTTCACTTTTTCAATATTTGTTTTTTTTTGTAATGCAACACATCTGACTAGCGCTAGTACTTTTATATAATATATTACAATATTATACAATAGTGCAAATAACACGTAATAGCGGTACCTTTTTAAATACTTATACATACTCGCAATGTCAACACACGGAAATCGATTTTCATAAGCTCCAACCACTATTGAGACAATTGTTTGTTTTGTCGCCGCAATAACCATCAATGTGAAGTAATTGCAGCATACTTAGTGCACCGCTTCATACATACATATGTTTGTATACATCTTCTTTCTTCCATTTATTCAAAAGTATATTTTTAAATATGGCGGTTCGTAAGTGCGTGAATTTTCACAATGAACTAACAAATCAAAAAATGAAATGTGCAAACTACAAATGTCAACTCAAAAAATTATAAACATACAAACGTACATACATAAGATGACTAAGTTTACGAAAAACTCAGTTGTTTTTTATTTTTATTTTTTATTTTTTTTTGTTGGACTTTTTCTCACAAATTCACCAAAAAGTTGTTAATTTAACACATTTCGTTGATAACAAGCGCTGTTGCGTAAATGAACTTTTTAGACGCCTACAACAACAATTCTCTTTTACCTTGAAAATCTTGGTTCATTGTATAAAATGGGTCATAAAAAGATGAGGAAATGTGTATGTATGTATGTTAAACAAAGAATTGAAGAAAAAAAGTGAAAAGCAACGTGGGAATCTATATTTTACTATCGAAATTCACATGAAATTCTCTCAACAAAATTTTTTTAGTGAAATTCCCTCTTTTTTCTCTTAAATTCTCAGCTTCAAATTAAAATTTAACTTCTATTAAATCATTATTAATTTTATTTGCCTTAAATACTTTATAGCGAGTTTAATTGTCGTTTATTGTTTGCTCATTCATTTATTAAACGCTTTCAATTGTGTTTAATTTTTTTTAAATTCTCACCACCTGCTTTGCATTTATGTAAATAAAATTCAACATTTTCATTCCCAACCATTTTGTTCCCCGTTCTGTTCAAACAATTTGTGGCGCGTGCGTAATTCACGATTCTAATTAAATGGCAATTCAATGCTTAAGTTGTGTGTGAACAAAGAGCAAAGCAATTATTGTTCGCTTAATAAGCATAAAAATATCGTAAGTACGAGTATGCAAGTGAGATATTATATTGGGTGCTGGTAGAATATTGGTCAGCGTGAAGCGAGCAACATTAAAAATGAAAAAAAATTAAAGATTTTATGATTTTCAACATATATGTACATATGTACAAAATAAGAAACTGAATTATTATACATGAAATTCTCTATTTGCTTTTATATATTAAACTAAAATTAAAATAAAGCTAAAAGTTAATGAGTAAAATTAAAAAATTGACGTCCAGATTTTCAGCCCTGCATTTTTTCTGCATTTCGACTCGAATCGAAATTTTCTCCGTTCGGCGGATTTGGTATTCTGCGTTACGTTTCGTTTCGATCAATCTTCGAAACTTTCGATTCTATCCAATTTTATGTATTCTGCATTTCGATCTAGCTACGTTTTTGTACGTTGTAATTTAGTTGGCGGAGAACAGTTTGATTATACAATATTTTTGTGTACTTAAGTAACATAATTTTAACAAAAATGTTAGTAAAACATGATTTTGATAATGGGAAAAGTCATAACGATGTCTTTTTTTAGTTTAATTTGTTTAATGATGCTTTTTGATACAACATAAAAACAACATGAAAAATTAGAGAGTTTTGAAATAACGTTGCCGAAATACAGTTGATGCGCCAGTAAAAGACTCCATGATTTCGAGAAAATTATGTAATCACATTAACACTGTTGTGTGACACATTTCTATATTATAAACTGCACCAACTCTGTGTTGATAACTGCCTTCCGTAAAAAATCGCAAATCAGCTACTACCCGTTTAGGTGGAGATAATCATGTCAAAGTGCTAAAGTACTTGATTGAGTTTCTTGCGAAAAACTATCCAGGACATACTTGAAAGCATCTTTATTAAGTTTGAAGTTTTTTTTTTGAGTCTAAATAACGAAATTTGTTATATAAAAGATTACCAATTAAAAACTCAATTTCATAAAATTCATCACTCATCTGAAATGGTTAACACTTGTCTCGCAATCCTTATGAAATATCGTCTAGCCTATTGATCTCATTAACCGTTAAAAACACGATTTTTTTTAAAATTATTTGAATAGTGCAAAAACTCTTTGCATTTGTTTGCTTTGTTTTGTTTCAATTTCACACATTCCCATGCAACCAGCTGACTTCGAAAATACGTTCTCTCTTCCTCTTCTTCTTTCGATTCGATCGTAACTCAGAATACCTAATTTCGATTGTGGCGGAGCGGTGAGCGGGAACGTAATCGAAATGTAGAATAGCCCTGTTTATATATATTTTTTTTTGGGTTATCAATTTTGTGGTTTCCAAAATAAACGCAAATAAAATGCATTTAAACAAAAAATTTTCATGAAATTCCCTTCTTATCAAAAAATTTGAATTTTGTATTATATGTGAAACACCACATCATTCAAACGACCACCTCGTGAATTTTTGCAAACTTCGATCCTTTGATCCGTTTAAGGTAATTTTCTACCCCTTTTTGGCACATATTTGGCGGTATCTAAGTCATAACTTGAGACAGAGATAATTTACCCCTGGCGCTTAGTAAATTTCTATCGCAATAAAACCATATTCACTCGTGTTGTATGGCATGTCGCACCTCCTTGATGGAATCACATATTGTCCAAGTCGTGTTCTTCAATTGCATGCAGGCCAACCACCATAATGCTCCGCATTGACAGTGACAGTCTCGTCGTTATCGTTTTCAAAGAAGTAATCACACAAAATCACACTTCCGGGCCCAAGAGCACAACAGACAGTAAGTTTTTCTTTGGGTTTATTATGGCCTCTCTTCAATAATTTGAGGTTTCTCGGAGCCCAACATATGATAGTATATAGATAGCTTATATAAATATCCACCGAGTGAGAAATGTACCTTGCTTGTCGCTGAAGAAAATTTGTGTTAAAAAATCGCGATCAATCGCTGGCCTAAATTGTTGTGTGAGCTGTACTTTATACTGATGTAGGTGTAAATCCAAGTGCAAAATACACCATAATGTGCCGTGAGAAAATTCCAGCTCTTGCGGATATCAAGAAATAAACAAATTCGGGTCTACGGCTACACTTTCACTTGCAGCGGCGGTATTTCAGGTGAAACAAGCAAAACGATGATGCACAATTCTTACCGATCCAGTCTTTTCAAATTTCTTTACAATTTTACCAAGAGTAGTTGGACGAATATGTGTACCATAAACTCCTCTGAAAGCACGAAACGTGGCCACGTTTGAATCATCATTTTTGTTGTCAGTATGTTTCAACAATTTTAACACGTTGTGCGGTTGTTAAGCAATTTATTTTCATAAATATCTGACTTTTAACAGAAACGCAACCACAATAGGGATGGTTTGATAGTTAAATTTGACAGTTGTCAAAATACAGCGCTGCAATTGCGGAACCACTGTAATAGGGTAGTGCAAAAGTATTTTATTCCATTATCTTTTATTTTCTTTTATTTTTTTATCTGTTACCTTCCCTCAAATCATTTCAATTTAATTTAATTTAACTTAATTTAATTTAATTTAATTTTAATTGATTTTATATTATTTTATTTTATTTTATTTTATGGATTGTTTTATGCGGGCTGTAATTTTTTTTTTTGGTTATAAGTAAATGAGCTGTATTCAAAAGCCTATTTTTGTTAGAAAATTTATTTTTAATTGAATATTTTGTCATACGACAAAGAAAAATTTGGTAGAAGTGACAGCTGTTTCGAAGATCACCACATCTCCTTCTTCTTTTGCCAGGAATCGAACCGACGGATTTTGGCATCAGAGGCGAGTGCTCTCCCAACTGAGCCAACGCCTGCCATGTAATCTCTTGTTATATTATTCAATTTTTTTTTTTACTAACCAACAACTATTAAGTGCGCTAATATTTAGCCGCTATTCTTACTTAATGTTGGGTTAGCGAGTTTTTTGCATACATTCAGGCATTAATTGTCTGAAAAATGTATATAAGTAGGATTGCTTGTCGGATTCGACTTATATATATTATGGATTGTTTAATGCGGCCTGTAATTTTTTTTTTTGGTTATAGGTAAATGCGTTGTATTCAGTTCTACCAAATTTACTTTGTTGCATAACAAAATGTACAATTAAAAATAATTTTTCTAACAAAAAAAGGGCTTTGGAAACAGCTCATTTAATTATTTTATTTTATTTTATTTTATTTTATTTTATTTATTTTATTTTATTTTATTTTTTTATTTTATTTTATTTATTTTATATAATTTTTTTTTATTTTATATAAGTTTCATTTTATTTAATATTATTTTATTTCAATTTAATTTTTTTTATTGTTTTATTTCATTTATATTTTTAATTTACAATTTTTTTCTTGTTATTTTATTATTTTATGCCTTTAAATTTTTTTAGTTTGTGAACATTACTTACTGTAGTTAAATTAGGCCCAGTTTCAGTTTAGTACTCTTTAATTACAACTTTTAAAAATGTGAAAGTATGTACTCGTATATACATATGTATTTCTGTATTGGTTTAAGGAAATATTAGCTGCCTCTTTTTAGATAAAAAATTTTTTTTTGTAGTTTATTTTTACTACTGCACTATGCTTATTACATTAAAAATAATATTTTGCATTGCCTTTACGTAAAAAAAAATTGTCTATGTAAGAAAATGATTTTAATTAAAAAAAAAAAAAATTAAACTACATATAAAAAATAAAATGACTACACTCATATAAGCTGTCATTACAAGGCTTTATAACTAAAGAAATATGAGTGCCTAACAAGTCATGAAAAATGTTTGCTTTTATTTGGCATAACTAACATAATTAAATTTTTGAATACCTTTTTATTATATTTTTTTATTGCATTTTATATATATATATATATATATATATATAATTATGTATTTTTTACCTAAAATCTACATACACACTGTTTGTTTGTATGTATGGCTTAAAAATTGACATGCATATGTGTGTCGGTACGAGTCAATGCTAAACGGTACAACAGTTCAAGTTGAAATTCGGTTCAAGATAAGTAAGCAACAAAGAAAAAAATTAAAAAGTTTTTTTTTGATCTTCAAAACACAACCAAAAAAAAAAATGCTTAAATATAAACGTTGGGACCTAGCGCCAAGCAAAAGTAGATATATGTATAAAGTGTGAGCAAACCGACACATGTATATATAAATTTGTATATTTGTACCTAAAAACTGATATAGCAACAACAAATGCCAAGAGCAAAGTCAACAAAGAACGCTGAGAAAGCAAAGTGACACCGGCAAAGCGAACACCTTGAGTTTGGCATAAGACAATACATATGTACATACATATGTACAAGTATATAAATGTCAGTATTTGCATATGAACATATATGATTTCTTAAGAAAGAAATATATGAGAAATCTCAAGCAACAGACAGTGCGGTCTGCTTCATTTTCGGCAATATTACACAGAAAACGCTTTCGAAAAAAAAAAAAACATTAACAAGCTGAGCTAATCAAGCCAGAGCCATAAAAAACTTAACGTATAATTAAATTACTTGAGGGTTTTTTTTTTCTGAACCAGTGTCACGTACTGTAAACAGTAACCAATGTTTAACTGTATTTTATTTTTTTCTTAAAATTGCAGTTCTCGAATTTATTTTGTATAATTACAAGCGATTTTCCAGCAGATAAAAAGCTTAGTTGAGCTAAGTGCCAGCTGGAATTGTTCTACATGAAAAGCTGAAGCATAAACCCACTTCAAATACATATATTTTCATTTTATCATTAAAAATTTTTTTTTTCATTTTTTTTTCTCATTTTATCATTTTAAATTTTCAGTGATTTGCTCGAGTTAACTAACGGCAATGGCATTTTGGTCAATGGCTACGCTGAGCGTTGACGCTGACTTTGTGTTAAAACAGTTAACAGTTGTGTTTTTGTTGTTGTTTTTCTTTTCTTTTCTTTTTGTTTTGGGGTTATTTATTGCCACTTTTGCAATTAGCTCTTTGCTTTTTTCACCTCCACAGCTGAGGGTCACAAGTCATTTTTCTTCACATGCCCACAATACATGTTTGTATGTAGTTGTGTGTGTGTGTGTGTGCTTTTTTCAACTGTTCTTAACGCTTCATTGAATATTTAGCCATATAACAATATTTGTTGTTGTTGTTGCTTTATTGTTTTGCCGCTTATGACTGACTGAATGTGATTTAATCACTTAATGCCAAACTGCCGAATTGTCTTAAGCCACATACACACACTGATTTATTTATGAATGAATTGACTGCTTTGCTCTGCGGTATTAATGCCAAAAATTAAATTAAAAAATTTGTGTTTCAATATTATTTACTCTTGTTTATTTGTTTTTTATTTTTTTATTTATTATTTTTTGCTTTTTTTTAATTTATTTTTGTTGTACTTATATGCCTTTAACACTATGGCAACAAAAATATTCCTAATATCTATGTCAATGCTTCAAGTTTTTCTTGAATTTACGCCACATTGCAGTTAGCTCGTTTTAGTTATACTCCAAATGCATAGCGCATAAAAATATTGAAATTTTCCAATTATAAGCACACATATATGCTCGGAAGTTATTTTTAAATTGAATGAAACTGGTTGAGTATTTTTGGAAATCCATAAATGTATATACATATGCATCAGCTGTATCGAATTTAAATAAGTTTTTAGCAAGAGCTATTCGCATATAAGACTTTTAGTGGAAAAGTATGCTCATTACTTAACAAAATGATGTCAGGAAATCAAGAAGCAAATAAATTAAAATGAAATTGTTATAAAAGAAAAACAACAACAAAATATACAACACAAAAAAAATTCAATTATTAACGTTTTACTTCAAATTTAACTCAAAAAATATTCAAAAATAACTAAAAGTATATTTCCAGCACTTGCTATTAGCATTATTTTTTAAGGCGTTAGGTGGGTTTCAGAGGTTAAAAAAATAGGAATTTTCATAATTTTTTTTTCATATATACAATCATATATTTTATTCAAACAATTCAACATATCAAAGATATATATTTAAACAGTATTTAGTGAAATTTTTATTCAAAAATTCCTAAAACTCAGCCGTTGGTACCGCATCTCCCTTGCCGTCACAATAGAAAATGCTCTCGCCGTGGACAGCATAACTCATTACTGGTTCATCTAAAATCAAAAAACCAAAAATATTTCGTTAGTACATGGAATAAATCTCGTTAGTGGATGAAGGAAAACATAAAAATTAAAATTAAAATTTGAATTTTTGACAGACTTTGAACAAAAAAAAACACATTTTTGATCAAATTTTCGCCATGCATTGGCTCAAAAAAATTAGTTGTAATAAAAAAAAAATCTCGTTCAATGAGTAGATAATGTCATTACAAAGATGTGTGCCAAATTTAAAGAAAATCGCTTTATAACTTTTCGAGAAATCATATTCACCGACTTAAAAAATAGAGTTTTGAGATAAACGCGTTTAAAGTTTCAAATTGACACAGGCAAGGACTGATGGGCGGAACTTCCAAACGGTCTCTCTCTTAGAATTGTACTCCAATCGATTTGAAATTTTAAGAGAATATTTTAAACATATTTTACAATTTAATAAAACAAAAAAAAATCCATTTTTTTTTTAAATTTTCAAATCCACCTAACCCCTTAACGGCGATGGCTTAGAGTTCTGGGAAAAAGCCAAAAAGCTTGAAAGAACTTCTGCATATGCTAAAAACGTAATAAGAATGTTTTAAAAATTCGCCTTACTTAAATAACACATGGGCTGAAAATTCTAAGGCCGAACATATACGGGGACTACCCTATATCTTTTGGGATTAGAGAACAAAAACAAATATTAACCATCAAAAACCGATTTATTTGTTTTTCATTTTCTCCATCAAAATCTATATACTTTTGCATGCGTTTGAATTAATTGTCGAAGCACTTTTGCCACTCTGATTTAGATATCTCCAAAACATGCATTCTGAACGCATCAACCGCCTCTTCAGGTGGACTCGGCTCACTTTGAAACACTTGTACAGTCCACTGCTCTTTACTTTTCGGCTCCGGGCTACGATATCATAGACGTGTTTTGGAGCACCGCTGCCGTATTTCTTTTTTTAATATTTCTCTCTACCAATCGACACATTTTTTGAGCGATTGTCAAATTGTGCGGGATCCAATGAGAACCATTTTTTTTACAATGAAATGTTTATGCAATATTGCACGTATGCTGGTCCCACTAACGCTCATGGTTGTCGCAATTTCACGGTAGGTCACATGACGATCTTGCAAGATCAGTTTGCGCACAGCAACAATAGTATCCGGAACAACAACTGTTCTTGGACGACCTTCAGGAAATTCGTATTGGAGTGATCTACGACCTCGATTGAATTCAACATACCATCGATAAGCAATGGTCTTTGATGGAGCTTCATCGTCAAAAATTAGTTAAGTTCAACGATGCACTATTGCTGAAATAGTCCAAATCTAAAGTTGTAAAAAAATAATCGCGCAAAAATGTTCTCCATTTAATGCCATTTTAGGGAGGTAGAGATGATATTTTAAGTTACTGTAAACAACACAAATAACGCGATAAAATTGCCAGTTGGCAGATCGCAAACACTAGCGTTACCAAATCCCGGAATATAAAGGACAATCCCCAGATCCAGATGGCGTTAGTTTTATTGCATTCACCGCTTTTTCAGTTAGTACTAATCCGATTTTCCGATTGAAACAAAATTATCTTCAGCGACGAGGCACATTTCTCACTCGGTGGATACGTAAATGCAAAATTGTCGAGTTCGGGGCTCTGAGAATCCTCAAATAATTGAAGAGAGGCCATTACACCAAAACAAAAAAAAACCACTTTGTCTGATTGAGTCCGGAGGTGTGATTGGACCTTACTTCTTTGAAAATTTTTTCTGGCCTGCAGTTGAAGAACACGACTTGGACAATATGTGGTTCCCACAAAATGGTGTCACATGCCACACAGCACGAGCGAATATGGCTTCATTGTGAGAGAAATTTCCCGCTGAGATTTACGAGTCATTTGAATGATGTAGTGTTTCGTGTTTCACATAATATATATATAATGCCAAGTTTCAAGCTTTATAATAAAAAGGAATTTCATGAAAAAATGATTTTAAATGCATTTGATTTACGTTTATTTTGGAAACCACAAAATGAATAACCCTTTATAAGCCAATATAAGACTATGGGAGAGTTATAATCCGAATTTCATTCTGATACTGATGGTGTGGTAACGAATGTAAGCAATGGTGCTCATAACCCTGAATATAGATTTATTTCTAATTCGAAAAAAATCATAACGGTATATAAATACATATATTAATAAAAAATTAGTTTTTAACCAAAAAATTCCCTGCACAGATTTGTTTTTTTTTCCGTACGGATTATAAAATTTTCCTATATTCTATCCCCACAGTCTAAAATTATTTCAAAACTACAAATGCAAAAAACTAATCTTTCTTTCGATCTCATCTTTTCCAGCTACGGCCTCCTCGGCGCCTCCGGTTGCGGCAAGACTACACTACTCTCATGTATTGTCGGACGCAGGCGCCTCGATTCGGGCGAAATATTCGTGCTCGGCGGCAAACCAGGTACACGCGGCTCTGGCGTACCCGGCAAGCGTGTTGGTTATATGCCACAAGAGATCGCTTTGTATGGTGAATTCTCCATACGCGAGACAATGATGTATTTCGGTTGGATATTCGGTATGGGCACAAAAGAAATTATGGAACGTTTACAGTTCCTTTTGAATTTCCTCGATTTACCATCGGAGAAGCGCTTGGTAAAGAATTTGAGTGGTGGTCAACAGCGACGTGTCTCCTTTGCAGTGGCCTTAATGCACGATCCGGAATTGTTGATATTGGATGAACCGACAGTGGGTGTGGATCCACTACTGCGACAGAGTATCTGGAATCATTTGGTGCATATTACAAAGGCTGGTCAAAAGACCGTTATTATAACGACACATTACATTGAGGAGGCGCGTCAGGCACATACGGTGAGTATGAGATATGAGATATGAGAGAGAGAGAGAGAGAGAGAGAGAGGGGGGGAGATAGAGAAAAAAAGAGAGAGATTGAGAGAGAGAGAGAACGAGAAAAAAACTGTATAAACTTTAATTTTCTTTATTGTTTTTTTTTTTACAAAATTTCAGATCGGTCTCATGCGCTCTGGTCATCTGCTGGCCGAGGAGTCGCCCAGCGTTTTGCTCTCTATGTACAAATGTATAAGTCTGGAGGAGGTTTTCCTCAAATTGTCACGCCAACAAAGTCAAAAGGGCGAAATCTCGAATGTGAACTTTAGGTGAGTGTCGCGAATAATCCACATTTATATATGTATCATAACAGCAACCTTCTCTGATATTTGGCACTGATATTACTGCATTTATAAATTTAAATAAATTCACGAAGACAACATCAAATAGACACACACACATACATACACACAAAATTAAAGGAATTTTTTACAAAAATAGCGCCTGGAAGAACTGAAATCACAAATAAATGTTTGCACGATTCAAAAAAAAATTTTTTTTTGTATTTGAGTGTGTTTGTAATTGTTGTTGTTATCGCTAATCCTCATTAAATATATGTATGACATTAAGATCAGCATGAATATTTATTAATTTTCATAAAAATTTTTTTTTATTTTTTTTCATTTCATTAATTTTTTTCACATATTTTTGCCACATTTTCTTGCAACTCACCCTGCACACGTGACCGTTGTGACGTCTCGTACTTTGTGTTTGTGACTCATCGCTCGCTCGTCTTTTACCGCAATGCGTTGCGTTGCGTTGCGTTGTTATTTTGGGTGTACGGTTGATCGGTGCTCATTGTTGTTGTTCATAACGGTGCGCACTGGAACTGAATACGACATACATACATACATATATATATATATATATAAATATCTCATTGTGGTTGTTGTGATTTTATAATGCTCATAAACGCCGTGCGTGCTTTGATTTCGACTAACAGTAATAATATCTCATTACATGCCATGGCATTCGGCAGTAAAATGGATAAGCCCAGCTCGAGTCAAGAAGGTGGCGTGGTCGGGCTGAATTTTCATCAGAGCAAAGAAGTGTTGATCACCGAAACAAATGGATCAGTCTTTACGGTTTGTTAAAAAAAAATCACATTTTTCTTATTACTCATACATATATATACATACATACATACATATATCCGATTATCATTTTTCACATTTTATAAAATTTATTCTTTCAAAAATGCAAACAAAAGTAAGTACTTTTGGTGATGATAAAAAATGCAAAGTTTTATAGGGTTAAATCTAAGGACAGGATTTTAATCGACTGATCGGACTTCCATAGACCTCCCCAAAGAAATTTCCAGCTCTAGTGTTCTCCATCAGACTTGACATGCAGAGAAGTAGCGCTAGCTTACCAAAATCGTAGGGGCCATGCCACGATCGCAATATGCCTTTCTCACTAGGATTCCTCGAAATCATTACCAGGACTAAAAAAGGTCAGAGATATTTAATTGGTTGCTCACACTTCCACCAAGCGGTTAAGCCCCATGGCCACGAATCCAGCGTTCTTAACTTAGTGGCTTCATTCTATCTAGAGCCTTTATAAAGTCTCAGATTTCTTCATGTTAGCTGTGCGCGAGTCCATTCGGATATGACGTAACTAGATTAGCCGCTGTCTCTTGATTCGCTGAGCTACGCATGTCAAAGTCTTCGTATAACTTATACAGATGATCGTTACACCGTCTGCGATATTCGCCGTTGTCAACTTTTCTCTCGAAAACTCCTTAAGTCAACTCTTTGGATGTCGATATCGTCGAAGCTTCAGCACCATAAAGCAGGATGATAATAATGAGCGACTTGTAGACTTTGGTTTTGGTGCGTCGAGAGAGTACTTTCCTTTTCAATTTCCTACTTAGTCCACCGAAGCACCTGTTGCCAAAAGTAATTCTGCGTTGGATTTCGAGGCTAACATTGTTGGTGTTGATAATGCTGGTTCCTAGATGGACGAAATTATCTACGAGTGGGAGTCGCGAATTCGATGACTGTTTATTTGATGAGAGGAGATATGGGCACGGAGAGGTCCTTTTCAATTCTGACTGCGCTTCTAGTATTATCCAGGGTCAGTTTACATAACCGTATAAGCTTTGCAAGGATACAAAATTCAGACATAGCGGCATAGAGGCAGTTCCTTATTGTACTATCGAAGGCAGCTATAGTCGATGAAAATATGGTGTTTATCGATTACTTTCTTTATGGTTCATTCAGTTCGTTGACGATGGGCTTTAATCTCGTACATAATACTTTAGATATGGTCTTATAAGCGATATTAAGGAGGCTTATCCAACGATAATTGACGCAGATGGGGTCCTCCTTTTTACAGCTTGGGTTTAGCACAATTTCGATCTGATTTGTGGGGTATCCTTTCGTCTAACCATATTCTGCAAAGAAACTGATGCATGCATCTTGTCAGTTTTTCGCCGCCGTATTTGTTTAGCTCTGCCGGTAAGCCATCGTCTTCGGCCACTTTGTTATTTTTTACGCATTTTTCGTACTACGTCACAGTTGGGTATTGAGATGTATATGCCATCATCTTCATCATTTCCGGGTGGAGAAGTGTTCTCTTAATAAACTCAGTATGCACTGATCGCCAGTACCTAGATTACCTCCTTGATTCCTACATGAGAATGCTTCGATCTTCTGTAAGCCGCCGCACCTCTTCATAGAATTTTTTAGCGTTATCCTTGTCGGCTAGACTGTCGAGCTCTTCTTATTCACACATTTTGGGCCTCTTTATTTATTCTTCTGCAAATGTGTCTCATTTCGGATTGTTGTGCCCTTTCATTGGTCTTGCCGAAATCCAATTGTATCGGCAGCAGCGATACATCAAGACGAACACCACAAGTTGAAGGAGAAGCTCGGCTGAATATATATACAAATATTGTTTTTAAAGGCGTTCAGCATTTAATGGTTATGGGATACTCTGCGTCTAGTTTGGGAAAATAGTTTCTATGCGAGACGGATCACTGGCGATTTTTTGTGGCGGATGGTTATTGTCAACAGTAGTGGGTATATGGTTAGGCGAATGTATGAGACTAGGAAGAAGAGGTCTCTTAATAAAGTACCAAGAAATATAATTTTTTTTTGTCAAAGGCTTAAAGGAGTTTTTCATATTATAAAAGAATGAGGGCTACAATTCTATCAAACAAAAGTCTAATCTCATCTCATTTTTTTCCTACTGAAATCCCAATGAAATCAAAAACAAAACCACTATTTTTACACACACACACAGTTGAATCAAGAACCCTACGATCCACCAAACCTGAAACGCAATAAACCGAAGGACGAAGAGAGCTGCCAAGATTGCTGTGCGAATTTGTGTCAGGTGCGTAAATCGATATTAAAAAAAAAAAAGAGTTAGAATGAGGAAAAAAAACTAATCTATCTGTCGCACGCTCTTTCCCTTCACAGGTTTCAACTAAGGGCAAAATGAAGGCTTTGTTGACCAAAAATTTCCTGCGTATGTGGCGTAATGTCGGCGTGATGCTCTTCATATTCGCTTTACCCGTTATGCAGGTGATACTCTTCTGTTTGGCAATTGGACGTGATCCGACTGGTTTGAATTTGGCTATTGTTAATCATGAAATGAACAACACAGTGAGTACAAGAGACAAAGAGAGAGAATTTAATACTATTCGGACGAGACGAAAAAAAAATAACAAAATATTCTCCCACAGGATACCTGCTATTGGGAAGATTCTTGCCACTTCACAAATCTCGGTTGTCGCTATTTGAGCCATTTGAATGACACCATGGATAAAACGTATTACACAGATTTGGAAAAAGCCAAGGATGCGGTGCGTGTGGGCAAAGCTTGGGGTGTGCTATACATGACGGAGAATTTCACAGATGCATTTGTAGCGCGTTTGGCTTTAGGTAGGTTGGAATATAAATTTTAAATTTAATTTCTATTTATTTGCCTTTTTTGTGTGTGTGTTTTTTTTCCTGAAGGACGCGACGCCGACGATGAAACCATAGATCAATCGGAAGTTAAAGTTTGGCTTGATATGTCCAATCAGCAAATCGGTATTATGCTGAATCGTGACATACAATTGGCCTATCGCGCCTTCGCTATGGAATTGCTAAAGCAATGTGGTAATAATCCGAAACTCGGCGATGTGCCCATACAATTTAGAGAACCCATTTATGGCACAATGAATCCGTCATTCACAGACTTTGTTGCGCCCGGTGTGATATTGACGTAAGTTGCATTTACTTTAAAGGCAATGTGTGGTTTTCATTTTTCCAAATATTTTCCTCGGCATTTGCATTCTAAATTCCTTAATGAAATAGTAATGAATTTTCTGGTTTTTTTTATTAATTATTTTATATTTTTTGCAATCTTTTTTATAGCATTGTGTTCTTCTTGGCCGTTGCATTGACGTCATCTGCTTTAATCATCGAACGTACTGAGGTGAGTAATATCAGCTTGTATGTGAAACTCTTTGATAGGCGTTGTAAGAGCTTATAAGGAATCAAGACACAAATTTATTTGCTTTTAAATCCAATAGTTATTTTTTAGTATTCATAAAGTCTAGTTAGAATTGATGAATTTTAAGAACTAAAGGGTGATCCAAGTAGAGGTATTTTTTTCAATAGCCTTTTTTGACAGATCACGCGTGAGTCGTGTCAAGCTGTCATGCTATTTTTTATTAAGTATCGTGGACAGACTTACGTCTGAATAACGTATAAAAAACATTCAACTCTATTACGAAAATTCTCATTCGGTAAAGAATGTGTTCCGCGCGCTTCGCTCAACTTATGGTCAACATCAGTGGCGGATCCAGAATTTCCAGAAGTTGGGGGGGGCGGTCCTAAAATATATTCAATTTTTTTAGATACATCAGACACAAATAAACTGCAAAAGTAGATTCGAATTTAAGATTTATATTGCTTCCGAAGGGGAGCGGGGCTCCGGACCAGAAAATTCCACCCGTGGATCAGCCACTGGTCAACATAATCGGCCTACTGAGCATATTATTCGCATCACTATCACCCATCTTGAGACCCAGCATTCGTTATTGGATAATATTAGACCGAAGAGACCACGTCCAACACGCAGTGACGAACGAGATCTCTTCGCTCTATGGGATCTTGAAAAGGTCCAAGAAGATCCGATGTTTTCGTGCCAAATTTTGTTCAGCGCTGAGGCCCATTTCAATTTGTATGTAAACAAGCAAAATTGTCGCATTTGGGACGAAGACCAACCTGAAGAGATTCAAGAGCTGCCATTTCATCCAGAAAGAACAACGGTTTGGTGTGGTTTGTGAGCCGGTGGAATCAACGGTCCATATCCGGTGGAATCAACGGTACCGTTATCGTGCTATGATAACCGACTATTTGATGCCTAAAATTGAAGCTCGTGATCTCCGCAACATTTGGTTTCAGAAAGACGGCGTCACTTCCCACACATCGCATCAATCAATGGATTTATTGAGAGAACACTTCGGCGAGCAGATAATTTCACGTTTTGGGCCTGTCGATTGGCCACCAAGATCATGTGATATCACACCGTTAGACTTTTTCCTGTGGGGATTTATAAAGTCTAAAATCTATGCGGAGAATCCCGCTTCGATTCAGGCCTTGGAGAAAAACATCACGCGTGTAACTCGCCAGTTACCAGCCGAGATGCTCGAACGAGTCATCGAAAATTGGACTCAACGTATGGACCATCTGAAACGTACCCGTGGCCAACATTTGAAAGAGATAATCTTCGAAAAATAAATGCCAAATAATGTTTTTCGAATGATAATAAATATTATCCATTACATTTGATGTTTTGTGTGCTTTTCTCTTTAAAAAAAGTAGCGAATCACGAAATGGATCACTCTTAACATGAGCAGTTGTTGTCCTCAAACTCATCCAAAAACGACTGAGCCGATTTTAATAAAGTTTCGTATATGTATTCGCTAGGGATAGGTTTTTGTCCGTTTTTCATACCGGGAAGTGGACTAGGGTGTACATGGGTAGCTTTTTGCTTAGATTAGTGGGGACACTACTTTTCTCTCCAGGACGTGGACCATAAACTGGCCTATTCGCAATCTTATCTAAGATCGATTTACGTGAATGATAATTTCCAGGATGAGGACCGATTTAATGAGAAAAAAAAAGATTTATGCTTCGATTTGGCAAAAATTTTAGATTCTATGCCTCAATAATATACTTTTGTTTCCAGGAAATGGAATGGATATGGGTATAAGTTGAATTTGCTTGTAACATTCCTTTACGGGAGGGGACTGACAAAAATTAGGATAATTTGAATGTAAATAGAGGTCCGTGCGTATTTTCTTCACTGCGTCATGTAATTTTTCTGTCATCGAAGGCTGCGTTCTATTAACTTCGAAGCGTTCATATTGACATTTTCATTAAAGACTTTAAGTAGCAAACAACAACGTGTGTTCGAGTCTGATAGTTTTTATATAACGCTAATCAAGTGGAACTAGAAACCTAGGCAAGATGGGAGATATGCTTGGCTAAGGATACGCTTTGGGGATATATTTTATTTATTTAATAACCAGATGCTAAAAGAGACATATTTATATCTCTTCATGTGTTCCACTTCTGTTATTGTTGGTGCATCTTAAAATATTTCCCAGAAAATGCTGGCCTTACTTAACCATAATCCATTTTTTTTAAATGCCGGACGTTACTCACAGCTTGGTTAGTGGATGTGAATTTGAATTATTACTGATCTAGCCAGTTTAGCACCCAGTTATATATCCATTTACTTTTTTATTGCTCAATCATCAATTAAATATTTCTACTCTTTTCAGGGTCTACTCGATCGCTCATGGGTTGCCGGTGTCACACCCTGCGAGATACTCTTCTCGCACGTTATTACCCAATTCGTGGTTATGTGTGGTCAAACAACGCTCGTACTCATCTTTATGTTGGTCGTATTTGGTGTAACTAATAATGGCGATCTCTTCTGGGTTGTCGTGCTGACACTGCTGCAAGGTCTCTGCGGCATGTGTTTTGGTTTTCTCATCTCATCCGTCTGTGAGTTGGAACGTAATGCTATACAATTGGCGTTGGGCTCATTCTATCCAACATTGTTGTTGTCGGGAGTGATTTGGCCCATTGAGGGAATGCCGATTGTGTTGCGGTGAGTGTGGAGAAGCGGAAGAGAAATTAAAACCAAATATACAATTAAAAAAAAAAATGATTGAAATACTTTTGTATAACTTTATTTCACCTACAGATACATATCACTCTGCCTGCCGTTAACGCTCGCGACCACATCGTTGCGTTCGATATTGACGCGCGGTTGGGAGATCACCGAGAGCGCAGTATTTTCGGGTTTCCTGAGTACGCTTGCGTGGATCTTTGGTTTTCTGATAGTGACGCTGTTGGTGCTGCAGGCGAAACGTGGATAATATGCATGTGTGACATTTGCGCGCAGCAGGGGGCGGCAAAACGGAACAACAAATTAATTTAAAACACATTTTTTTTTTTACTTACTTACGACGCTAGAAATTGTACAGAAATGAAATTAAGAAAGCAAAGAAAATCACAAAAATTACTTGTAAATTGGATTTGATTAAAATCCAACTGCTTGCATGCAAATGGGAGATCCATTTGTGCATGCAAAGTGAAAAGTGTCGATCAAATTGTAGCTGAGTTTATAGTTATAGAGTATATTATAATTAAAAAAAAAAATTAAAAAAAAAACAACTGTTTAAGGTGTCCTGTCCTAATGATAGCATTAATTCATACATACATATATATATATATGTATATATAGCATACTATCTAGTTTATTTTCACACACGCACATACGCAACCAAACACGTCTATAATGGAGAATCTACAAGAGTTAAATCTTTTTTTGACAATTTTTTTTTTCATTTTTATTTTCATTTTTAATTTTATATTGTTTTTTTAAAAATTGCGTTTTACCTTGGTTTTAAATTTTGCAAGCACTTTAAACTGAAAAATTCCAAACCAACTGTAATGATCGGCAAGATATATTCATTCGCTGAAGTGTAGCTCAAAAATTTCAATTTCAATTTTTTAATTGATTTACATACATAGATTATTATTATTTAAAATTTTTTTTATTTTTATTTTTTTTTATAAAAACAACACTTTCCTATTTTATGGTTTTTTCTCCATTAAAAAATTGTATTTTTCCTTTCTTTTAAAAAATTATATATTTTAATTTAATTTAGCAACGATTTTAAGGTTTAGGTTGTATTTTTAATAATAAAAAATTATTATAATTTTCTTTAATTTTAAGTCACTTTTATCTCTGTTTTTTATTTTATTTTTTTATTTCCTTTGTAAATAATTGTGCTTATGCAAATTTTCAAATATTCGGTTAAGTTTAAAGGCATTATTGTAATAAATAAATTAATAATAAAATAAAAAAACAACAACAAACATAAGAACAAGCGCAAAAACAAACAAAACGTAAACAGTAATAATATAAAAAACAACAACGAATTAGTTGAAAAAAAATAGCTTATTTTCCTATAATTTATCTTTATATCTTTCGCTATTTACTCTATCACTGTCTTCAACTCTATGTCGCTCAGCCGCTTTGTCTGCTCCACTTGACGCTTACATATCTACCAGCAACTATTTTGTACAATGCAAATTTCCGTCCATTTTTGATATTCAAATACGTGAATTCTCTTCACCACACTTGTGGTTAAATCGATATGAAAAAAGAAAGTAACATATATACATACATGTATATATATATTTAAAATAAAACGAACTTCGATTTCTAACATTAAATTTCAAATTTTCCCCCTTTATCTCACAACAACGAAACTTTTCGCTATCATCATTTAACACAAATGGACTGTGATTATGTTAATTTCCTTTAAATTTGTTTTTGCTAACAAAAAAAAAATATATAAAATAACATACGAAATTGTAACGTATGCTGTTCTTGGTTTTTGAATACTTCTGGCGCTTTACCTGTGTACTTATGTATGTAAACAAATTACATTAATGTTTGCACGTATTTTTTTTTTTTTTACATAGAAATGCAGATATAAAAATATATTCTTTATATGCATTTTATGTGAAATGTAAATTCTATCTTATGTATATTTGTATGTGAAAGTCAAAATAAATAATTTAAAATAAAAAAAATATAATTGAAAATATTTTCGTGCGTTTTTTTTTAATTCTTCAGGCAACAAGTTGAGGTTATGTAAGGTTAAATAGCAGGAGCAACGCTCAGCGGTTGCACGGTAAATTAATTTTTTCGATGCAATTCCAAAAGGTTTACTTTGATAATAGAATTTTGTAATGTGTTAGAAAAAAAGAAAAACAAAAATTATTTTTATATAGCAGAAAACTAGATGAAATGTCGAAGCCTCCTGATCGAATTATTCATTGTGCATTCTCATTCAATAATAAAATATTTATTTTTGAATAATAATAAGCGTCTAAGTACATTTGTTAACAACATATCTACACATGTTTGTACTAACTGCATATCTAGTTATTAGGTTTTTTTTTTAAAGCCACCAAGTTATACACAATATTAAAAAAAAAAATGCTAACAGAATTTCCAGTAGTGAGTGCTTGAATATAAATTACTTTAGACGTACTTTGAATTATTTAATATATTGAATTTATATATATGTATGTAGTAAGATATAAAAATTTCAAAATTAATATTCTACCAACGCCCACAATAAGAGACAAGTCTGAATGGAACGCGCAATAGTGATGAGAATGTGTTGTAAACAAATATTTAAATATGAAAACGAGATCAGTAAGAAAATATTAGTATAAATTGCTGATCATTTTAGTCACTACATACCTAATAGTCCGGTCAGATTAGACAAAAAATAGGAGTAAAGTTACATAAATTCCCACCAAGCTGAAAATCGGTAAGATTGTTTAAAATACAATTAAAAAGTCAAGAAATGAGTTTTTCGCAATTTTCAGCAAAATGGTAAGTTTTATCATAAAAATGCCTCCGACAAAAATTGTAGATCATAAAATTATCTACAAAAAATGTATGAAGACTTATTTTCCTACGAGCCATGGTTTTTGAAATATAACGATTCAAAAAATTTTAAAAATTGTAATCGTCATAATATGCAAACGTTTCCACGTCACCTATGAGGTAGTGTACTTGGCGCCTTTTTTAACGTAGTTTCTCCAGCAGGCCTATTCCATGGGTCACTTGTGATCCTGCTTAATTTTAAACTATTGCAAAATAATATCTATTATATGGTAGTGAAAACACGTATTTATCCTAAACTATATCGTGCTGCTTTGAGTTTTATAACAAAAATGTCCGAATATTGCTATATTTGTGCTAAAAATTTAACTGAAAGTGAAGTTGTTACTGTTGAACGTGATATGAAGACATTAATTTATGCAAGTATCGAAAGAGCAGATAAATTTTCGGAATATCTTAAAAATCAGAAATCTGTGACAATAAATGAAAATTGTCGTAAAAATTATAATCAAAAGTCTTCTATTGCTGCAGCTAATAAAAGACAACATGAAGAACAAGAAGCCAGGACATCCACAAAAAATCCTCCTCGTACTAGATTACGTTCCAGTGAATCAGCTTTTTGTTTAAAAAAACCAGGAATTGAATGAAGAGTATGAGAAAAGGAAACCCTTAGATATTCACCATCGAATCAGTGCAGTACACTTTAATTTAAAGATTCAATTCTGGAAATAGCTCGTAATCGTGACGATGCTAAGGTAAAAGCTGTTCCTGCTCGTCTCGAATTTGAATATAAGCTAAATATTATCATGATTGTTATGTTTTTTTCATGAAACCTTCCACTGGACTTAAAATCGCTCGTCCTAAATACGAAGCCACGATTCGGGCAATGGAGGAAATATTTACTTACATTGAAAATAGCGAAGACTGTCAGTTCACTTTAAACGAATTACAGAACATTTGCAAAACTACGACTTTAGATAACAGAACGACTAAGCTACGACTAAAACTGAAGTAAACTAATGATAAATTTATTATCGTTGTTGGTGAAGATGTAGGCTTGCTTGTATTACTCATTGCTCGAACTTCAACAATATATTCATCAAAAAGTTTATCTACTTTTGCCAAGAGTCAAAATCATATACTTTTTTTACACGCAATAACTGAATGTGATACGACATCTGCATTTTACAGGAGGGGTAAAATAAGTTTTCAAAATGTTTGAAAAACAAAATTTAGCTCAATGTACTGAAGTTTTAAAAAAACAGTAAATTTGGTTGCAAAAATTTCGGACTGTTTTGTTTTCTGGCATGTACATATTATCAAGACCGGCCGGGCTCTAATATTGAATAATCAACAGTAGAGGATCCGTTTGATTCCAACGAGGCGAGATGCGATACAACACTATTAATGCAGTTTACATGCACTCTGGATGAAGATGAAGAAGAACAAGAAGAAGCAGAACAATAAGATCAAGAAGAAGAACAGAAGACGAATTCCAAAGTTACGACTCGGACGATTAATTTTACTACTTTTTTTTAACTTAATTTGCTTTTATCTTTTCATTCTTTACTAATATCCACTATTTTGCAATAGTTTAAAATTAAGCACAAGTGACCCGTGTAATAGGCCTACTGGGGAAACTACGTTAAAAAAGGCGCTAGGTATACTACCTCATAGGTGGCGTGGAAACGGTTGCATATTATGACGATTACAACTTTTACAACTTTTTGAATCGTTATATCTTAAAAACCATGGCTCGTAGGAAAATAAGTCTTGATACATTTTTTGTAGATAATTTTATGATCTACAATTTTTGTCGGAGGTATTTTTATGATAAAACTTACCACTTTGCTGAAAATCGCGAAAAACTCATTTTTTGACCTTTGACCTTGAATAAAAATTTTTCCTTACAGGGGAAAGTTGGGGAACTTTCAAATTTTATTTTTAATTGTATTTTAAACAATCTTACCGATTTGCAGCTGGGTGGGAATTTATGTAACTTCGAATGTCTAAATTTACCCGACTATAATAGTTACTTCGAATATAATAAGAATAAAAAGCTATAAAGAAAAAATTTCATGTCATCAAGGTTATTTAATTTCTTCGAAATACTTATACACGAATACTTATTTAAAAAAATATTACATTGTCATATTTTAATTTTAAGTCACACTTTTACAATACAAGAAAGTAATTTCAGTATATTTCCACAAAGAATAAATGAGTTCTCACCACATAACCTAATACACGTATCTGCTGAGATCAGAGCATTAATTCAATGTAAACGACGTGTACAAAAAAAAAATTGCAAACTAGTAGAAATTCTATGGATAAAACTACTCTAAATAAAGGCAACTAAGGAGCTAAAAGAAAAGTTGAAAGAGTTTAGAAACATATCTATTTCGGAAAATATTAACATATTAAATTACCGACAAAAGGACGACGACATAAGATGTGGAATGCTACAAAATATCTAAAGCGGCCTAAAAAAAAAGAAATGCACCTATAAGAGACAGTAATAACGTTTGGTGTAGAACAGACAAAAGCAAAGCAAATGCATATGCTAAATACCTTGAGGCAACAACATTCACTTCTTTTACTAGCGGCGGCAGCAACAACGATGCTGATATATTAGAATTTTCTTCTTTCTTTACCATTAGATCTGCGGATATACGCATCGAAATCGAGAAATTGTCTAACAAGAAATCCCCAGGATATGACAAAATTGATGCCAAAGTTGCTAAGTGTCTACCTAAAAAAGGTATTATGTTCTTAACACTTATATATAATTCAATATTAAGACTTAACCATTTCCCTACTCAATGGAAGTGTGCGGAAGTAGTGATGATACCCAAACCATTTAAACCTAAAAACGAAATCACTTCGTATACACCAATCAGCTTATTGACTCTATTCTCCAAAATATTCGAAAAAATATTTTTGGGTAGGATTTTGCCATTAGTGGAAGACAAAAAGGTAATACCTCAACAACAATTTGGATTTCGCCGATATTACGGTACACCTGAGCAATGCCACCCTGTAGTTAACTACATTATAGACTCCTTTGAACGTAAGAAATACTGTTCAGCTGCATTCTTAGACATACAGCAAGCATTTGATAAAGTTTGGCATCATGGACTACTATATAAAATTAAAAAAAATACTCTCCTCTCAGGTATATCTAATTCTTAAATCCTACTTAACAGAAAGATCATTTTATGTAAAGATAAATGAAGAAACATCTGACATAACATATATAAATGCTGGAGTAGCAGAGGGAAGCGTGCTCGGTACTCTACTTTACACCATTTACACATCTGACATACATACCTGTAACAGAAAATGTATTAATTGCCACATATGCCGATGACACCGCAGTACTATCGTCAAGCCAGACTTCAATAGAAGCAACTAACTTAGTCCAACAAAAATTGAATGAGATACAGACTTGGCTAGTTTGCTGGAAAATGAGGGCAAATGTAAATATATCTCTACACGTTTTATTTGCCTTAAGGAGAAGCGACAGCCCACCATTGTTTTCAAATGGGAATGTTATTCCTAAACATGATAGCGTTACTACCTCGGCATGCATTTAGACTAACGACTAACATGGAGAAAGCACATACAAAACTAAACAACTTTACTGGCTACTCGGACATAAATCGCAGTTACATCTTGAAAATAAATTACTATTATATAAATATTGAAATTTTACAAAGATAACAGTCAAAAACTCTGAGACTAATTACAAGTGCCCCTTGATTCATCTCAAATAAGGCAATTCATTCAGATATGTATATGTGATTTGTTAAAAACGAAATTAAAAGATTTAACACAACATTTTAACGCAGGATCAGCGATCATGATAACCCTTTGGCAGTAATGCTACTGGATGAAAGCAATGAAACTATTAGGCTCAAAAGACATCATGTTCTAGATCTCCCATTTAGAAATTAATTATCATAAACATAAATTGGACAAATAAAATTATTATAATTTTTTTATGCTTGGAATAACACCATATTGTATTGACCTCACTGGAGATCAATAATATAAGTTATGTTGTTATTTTGTTATATAATTTGCTTATTATTTCTCTTTAAATAGATTGCAAATAAAATGTATTATAAAAAAAATTATATTTACTGTACCCTACCAGCTAGGAAAACCATTATGCTGAATTTAGCGCCGTTATGAAATGTTCTAACTAGCAATCTTTTCAGAAATTATTCCTTTTTAAATTTTCTATTCGTTGTTTAGATCTCTATTTGACTGTAGCTAGGAATTTTAAAATTTTCGCTTTTACGTCCTTGACTTTAACTGAGATCTTGATTTTTTCCACGGTCACTTGTCACACGTAGTTGTTGTTGTAGTCGCGGCTAGCCAAATCCGCCTAGGGTCAGGCAGGCCCAGTCTTAGTCATTGTTCACACGTTCACCTGCCACACGTTCGCTGCTGATAGTGAGCTGAAAATGAAAAAAATTATACTTTATCATGTTCATAGTGTTAATAAATACACGACTTACATTAATCGAGGACGAGTTCAACATATCTAGCAAGGATTTTTGTTTATCCCAAAGAACTTTCTGCTAAAATTGTAAATTAGAAACATTTTTACTTCTAATTAATGTTGAAGAGATCTTAAGGTGCAGTTACAAAAACATAGAAGGAAGCCCTAAGGAGAAGTTACAAGGGCATATAAGTGTAACTACGGATGAAACCGCACACTCAATGCACAACTTTGCTCACGAAACTTTTGTTTGTATATTTATTGTTTCAATACTACTGGAAATAGAATAGCCAAATTGAAGGATTAAATAATTTGTTGCTGGACAAAACACACAGCTTTAGAACTTACAATCAAACAATTAGACCGTTCAAATAAAGCTTATAACCACAAACAATTACAGGCCGCACGTAACCACGTAACCTTGGCACAATTAAGATCTGGATATTGTAGTAGGCTTTACTCCAACCTATTCACACTCGACCCTGACATATGTATCTAACACATGTCCCGCATGTAAAGAATCCCCGCACGACACTAACCACATCTTTGCATGCCCACTTAACCCGACTCATCTAACACCCATCTCCCTTTGGTCCGATCCCGTCGAAACAGCACGTTTCCTGGGCCTCCCGTTAGATGACCTCGATGACTAAAACTAAACTTGCCTGACCCTAAACGGGACTGGTCTTGCCACTACAATAACAACAACAACAACGGGCCGCAATAAGCAATAAACAGTTTTTAGTTGTTTTTTTTTCTACAAAATTCTTCATAACATGTGCTTTCGCATTTTCGTTGTAGTTTTATTTTTCTATTGAATATGCTCTTGAGCTTTCCTTGGGTGCCTTGCTCTACTTGAGTTTTTCTTCCTATTGGATCCGTTCAGTCGGATCAGAGTACTTTCTTTTATTTGCAAGTGATTTTGTACAGAGAATGTACGTTCTCTGTTTTGTATATATGTCACCCTCGTTGAGGTTCTCCCTTTCTTAATGAATCCGTTTATATCCCATAACTGGATGTATCGGTACAATCCCATTTATTTGCAAGAGTTAGTTGAAAATGAAGAAACTCCAAAAAATATCTATTGCAAAAATTTTTCGTCCATAGGACTTATATAAGATTATAATAAAATGTATTCATTTATCACGAATCTTAAACAATCTACACCAGTAAAGTAAGTTCTGAAATTTATTTTCTGTTTATCGAAAACAAATAAACAAAATTTTTGTTTATTTTTGCTTTTCGAGCCACAGCTGTTTATTTGTTATTGTGTTTCATTATCACTTTATTCCGATCAGCTGTTCTTGGAAACCACAAAATATCTCGGTTATCTCGCAAATTCCTCAACCAGTGCGAGCTAATTAAAAAAATTTTGGAATCAGTATACATAGTTAAAAAGCATTTATTTAGAAAAAGCTGCACAAATTTTGGACTCTAAGGAATGTTTATTTCATTTTTTTTTTGTATTTTATCTATATAATTTAACTGTACCATAGCAATTTTCCAAAATTCAATTTGCTGCTCTCAACTTCACATTCTAGCTTACAGCGATATGGCATCACTGCGAACCACCGGATCAAAGCGAAAATTGTTCAAAAATACGAAAAGGTGTGCAACAATTATTGGATTACTCACTAAATACTTCTGGGTAAAATTGTATAAATTGGAAAATTTAATTCTTTTACAACATATAAACAATGGACAATTAACAACAGAAAAAGTCTTCGTACATGGTAATATAAAACAACAACTATGGATAAATCTGTGGTAAATCAGTTCACCTCATACGTCGAGCAGCTACGCAATACGGAATGCAGGTAATTTTATTTCTAATGATTACTAACAACCTTTCTCCATAACTGTTGAATACTTTAATTTTGCACAGCCAAAAAGAGAAAATCACCTGCTTCCAACATATTGCCGAGTGCATTATGTCGCCAGCGCTAGCTAGCCACATCAACTATGCCACACACATCAATATGGCCACCACTGTTTTGCTGTTATTCTGTGAAGATCTTGACCCGGTGGTACGCATGAATGCTGAAGAAAATCTTAATCGCATATTTCGTGCGCTGGAAAAAACACGTGTCAGTCGTATACTTATGGACTTGTATGGCGAGATTAAACGAAATGGCAATCAACGGTGCGTTGTGAATTTCTGCTTACATTTAGATCTATATTCTAATAAGTATTATCCCGCTTATCACTTGCAGCTCCTTGCGCATATGTCTTAACCTATTCGCTTACTATGCACCACAGATTAGAGAAAAAAATATAAAATGGTATGCTGTACGCTTACTGCCTTGCTTACAAACAATAGCGCAACGTAAGGAGACGCAACTATGTGAAACTTTATGTGAATTTGTGAAGAACTTTGGCAAATACTTGCAAATGGGTCTAACCGATAGTGAATCATGCAAATTATTTGAGGTACGTTCAACTAATAGAACTGTAAGATGCTACTTTGTTGTAAACACTTGGTAAAGATATCAAAAATCAGACCCCGTGCGGGTTAGGGGTTCAAGAATTTACCTGCGGTAGGGCATGCCTGTCGTGAGAGCCGACTAAAATCCATAGTTCTCGCGGCAGTCGGGTCTTTATACCGGAACGATACGGATTTTTATCTGGCCAAGGACTGTTACTCCCGCACTGTTTCCCAAAGCCCCTTTTGGAGAATTCTCTGCGGCTACAACAACAACAACAACATATTAAAAATCAGTTTCGGTAAATCAAATCCGTTTCAGAGGCAACTAATTTCCAAATTTTCTCAAGGCAGTCGTGCCTTCGTGCCGGCTCAAGGTGGAGTTACTTGACTGCCACTTCCTCAGAAAACTATAAAGCTATTTTGAGTATTGTTTTCTGCTCGAAAAACTAAAACAAAACGTGCTGGATAACTACTATAATTATTCGGCTATGAATAAATCAAATTTATTGACTTTGTCCAAAAATATACTGTAAATTAAAAATAAGTGCTTGCTATTCATTAGGTCAGTTATTTGCGTAAAATTCAATACTTTCTAAAATATTTAACGCATGTAAAACTATGCAAAAATTTTTTTTTTGTTAAAACATTAGATTTCAAATTATAGGATAAAGATTTTAAGCCTGAACCTTTGACGACTTATTTTAAAAACTTAAACTCATCGACGTTGACTAACATTTAAAAAAAAAATTGCGAAAAACTATAGTGTCATAAAAAGCTGATAATAAAATTTTAAAATTATGCGAAAAGCAATTGAAACTTAAAAAATCGGGCTTTGCTCGAACTCAATACTCTCAAATATTATTCAGAAATACATTTTCTAAATGAGTATTGAAAATATGAAATTTTCATCTGCATTAATGCATTTCTCACAAATTTGCTCTGAATGCCATATAATTAATTTTATTTACTTTACCTTTGTCAACAATTCTTTTTTTTTTAATATAAAACAGGTTAAATTTGCTCCAAACACAATCCGAACTGTGCTTGCTAAAATTTTTTTTTTTGCAATATTTCCCGCCATTTGGTAAACACTTAAATCTTCTGCTGCTAAAGTGCTTTCGCAGAGTAGTTAAAAAATGCATTTTCCACGCAGACGGTCTGGCATAGTTGATTTACTTTATTTGTATGTACATACATACATACATATATATACATATACGTGCATCGTGATAGGCTCCACGCTGCTAACCTCTTCTAAAATATGATTGCACGCGGCAAATGGCTTAAAATTGCAATTGTAAATAAAGCTCAAACAATTAGCGCAAATAAAAAGTAAAAAAACAATTACGCCATGAATACTTCAACCTGTATGCTGATGGTGTGTGGGGTGTCTTCACATAAAATGCCTCTTTGATAATTGTATTTTGTTTTTTTTTTGTCTTTTTGAAGTATTTTTCCTTTGCAGCTTTCATATTTCTATTTCAGTTCTTTAGCGTTTTAATATTTTCATATTTTTGTTTATTATTATTTTTTTTCACAGGCATTCATGGCAAATATTGGCGTCGAGTGCGCAGTGAAACGTCGTTGTTCGGCACAAAATTGCATCAGTCTGATTGAAAATTCGCGCAATAAAAGTTTAATGGCCAAACATGGACTTAGTAAAGCATTTGGTAAGTGTTAGTGGGTGGCATATATATACACACATACTTATATATACATATATATGAATGCTTATATGCACACACATATTGTACTTACTTACATGGGCGGTCTATAGTTGAATTTGTTCAATTTTATTTCATTCTTTATTCAGGTAAATCTTTTTCTAATTGTTGACATTCTCTGGAGTACTAAACGATTTCAATGTAAATTTTGAAGCAATCTTTTTAGTTTATTGTCTTAAAAATAATTGGAATGAGATATAAACAATAATTGTATATGCTTCGATAAACTCTTCTAATATTTGTTTAACTAATTTGAAAAGAAATAATAGAGACTCTTCGAAACCGATGTTTCCAGGTTTTTTGAAAAAAATTAATCACTATTTTCTTAGTGTGTGCGCAACATAGCAGTCTAGTAATGTTGCATAAACCAAAAATATTTATTTTGTTATAATGTTCATCGTCATGATACAATAAGGAAAGGTAATACAGTGCCGGACAAAAGTCTACACACACCGCCTGTATTCGTTGTGTAGAAAGTTCTATCACTTTGCTGAAAAATCAAGGTATACAGTTTTATTTTAAATCTTTTTCTAATTACATGTATTGAAACAATTCCATTCTCTAACATAAAACCAAAAAAAAAAAACATGTTGAAAAAAAACGCAAAAATGTTCTAGACATAAGTCTGCATACACCACGGGCAGTATGTATCTATGTGTTGTTATGGCGGCTACGTACCCTTTTTCTTACTATTTCTTTAAATTATGTTTTCTACTTTGCTAGTATTGAATTTAGTTGTGGTTTAAACACATTAGCAGCGACAATGGCTATGCAAAAATAAATATCCATTGACGTCAGAAACTTGGTTATTCAGCACAGAAAAGAGAAGAAATCATATGGTGAAAATTCAAAAATTTTAAACTTAAGTTCACCAAAGGTGCAGACCATTGTAAAAATCTTTGAAAAAAAATGGATGACCGTCCGAAGAAACTAACTCGAAAAGATATGAGCTTTATTCTGAAGGAAGTGAATGATGATCTTAAAGTTACTGCTCCAAAATTAGCCGAAATTATCGCAAGCTCATCAAGAAAGTGTGTCCATCCAAGAACAATTCGAAGCGACCTGAACGATAATGACTTCCACAGTAGAACGCCACGTAAAAAGCCTCTTCTTTCTGAAAAAAATCCTTGGAGTGCGCTAAAGCACATTTAGACAAGGGAATGGATATTTGGCAAAAAGTCTTGTTTACAGACGAATCGAAGTTCAATGTATTCGGCAGCGATGAAAGAGCAAAAGTTTGGAGAAAAGAAAACACTGCACTTAACTCCAAAAGTATAGTACTAACAGTGAAGCATGTTGGCGGCAATGTAATAGTTTGGGGAGCGGATGCGGCGTATAGAGTTGGAAAGCTTGTTTTCATTGAGAGTTCAAATATAAGTAATTGTTGGAAGCTAATCTGAAGTATTCGGTGGACAATTTGAAGCTTAGCGTAGGCTGGATCTTTGCTCAGGATAACGATCCAAAGCACACGGTCCATATTGTTAAGGATTTGTAGTTTTATCATGCTCCAAGGCAACTACACACACCACCCCAAAGCCAAGATTTGAATGTTATTGAATATATCTTGGAGATTTTAGAGCGAAAAATTTGAAAAAATCAGATTTTCAGCTCAGCATTATTAAAAGACCGTCTTATTGAAGCTTGGGACAGTATTGCACCCTCAGAATTGATACCACGACGGCTTCAGGCTGTTATTGATGCAAACGGTGGACCAACTAAATACTAAAAAGATCACTTTACCTGATATTAACCAAAGTTTTTGTGCTAAGATAAGTTATGTATGTACTCTTTTCAATATTGGATTTACGCTTTTTTCGTCATAGCTTTACTATTTCATGTTAAAAAAATATTATTGTTTTTTTTTTCCCAATAAACTTGGACTTGGACTTATAATTCAACGAAAATAGGGGCTTTATGTAGACTTTTGTCCGCCACTGTATATGTATATATGAGATAGCTCGTTTTATGGCTGCCTTAGCTCAACATTGTATTTAGAAAAAAAAAAAAAAAAACGGGAAATAACATGTAAAAACGGGAATAAATTACGAAATTACCTGGATCACAATCAAAGGAAATTTCCTATATGTCATTAACGATAATAAATTTATATATAAGGGAAATATTTATCAATTTCATTAGAATAGTTTATTCACACTGGTGATTGAAATACTTGATTTTCCTTATTTCAGGACAATCTATTGGTACTTCACACAGGTTTCGACAAAAGTTCCACACAAAGCGTTAATTATTCCTGCCATGGATTTTATTTTATCTAAAAGATCCTTCCGCGTTATTAAGTATTCCTTTCCAAGCGTGATTAAGTCTATATTTTATAATTAGCATTAACATTACCCTGGTCTATCACTTCGTTTGTAGTTCGTTCTAAAAATGTACACATTGCTCGATGTGGTCAGATATACTCTAAACCATACAGTGGATAATGAATTCGAGCACCGACCAGACCAAATACAATATTATAGAAAATTTAATTATTAAAAACAAGAACGTGTTCGGTCTTATCGAAACCTTTGTTTCTTTCATGAGCATATCAAAGTTATTGTATTGTTTCATTTTTTTTTGACGATTTGAACTGAATTATCTGAGAAATCGGTGACAGAGGGCTATAGATATAGTCATCCAAATTCAATGATTTTAAGTGCCAATAGTTATTTGAGTCAAAGTGTGTAGAATACCAAAATTTCTGCGCTTAGATGCTTTTCTTGCAGATTTTTCATGTTTTTCAATACCAATGTACAATTCATTATACGTGTGTTAAATATCCATAGAATAGCAGATCTCAGATGCTTTTTTTGAAGTGTTTACAGCCCAAAATCAACCTCAAATGCCTAAAATGAAACAGATACTAGCTGGCGTTCAAACAAAAAGACAGAGGACAGACAGCCAGCGAACATGGCTAAATTGGCTCTCATTTTTTATCGTATGATATAAATTTTAATCGGTCTATCTCTTCTTCTTTATCGCGGCGGCCGCGATAGCCGAGTGGTTAGCATTGCGTACTGACATTCGGAAGGCCTGGGTTCGAGCAACATCCAAAATGATAGAAAAAAAAATTTCTAATTGCGGTCGCCCCTCGGCAGGGAATGTCAAGCCCTCCGAGTGTATTTCTGGCATGAAATAATGCTCCTCATAAAAATCCATCAGCCGTTCGGAGGCGGCTTAGAATAAACTGTAGTTCCCTCCATTTGTTGGTATAAATATCAAGACGCAAAACCACAAATTGGAGGAGGAGCTCGGCCGAAAATCGCTTCAGCGGTTACAAAGCGCCAAATATATATATATATATATATCTTCTTCTTCTGGTACTTACTTACTTCTGACCAACGTCAATATACCATTTCATGTTCATGAAAGGTTTAAAAAAATGCTTCAATTAAAAAAATTAAATTTTCTAATTGTGGTCAGCTCTTGTCATATGAAGGGGGATCCATTTCGAAGTTCCCTATTTTTTTAAAGAAAAAACGCAGAAAAATCAAATTTAATGCGGAATGTTTATTATCATTCGAAAGCACGTTCTTTGGCATCAATTTTTTGAAGATTATCTCTTTCAAGTGTTGGCCGCGGCTACGTCTCAGATGGTCCATCCGTTAAGTCCAATTTTCGATAACTCGTTCGAGCATTTCGACTGGTAACTGGCGAATGATACGCGTGATGAATCGCAGCGGGGTTGTTGTCCGCATAGACCTTAGACTTTACATATTCCCACAGGAAAAAGTCTAACGGTTTGATATCACACGATCTTGGTAACCAATCGATCGGCCCAAAACGTGAAATTTTCTGCTCACCGAAGTGTTCTCTCAATAAATCCATTGATTGATGCGATGTGTGAGTAGTGGTGCCGTCTTGTTGAAACCAAATGTCGCGGAGATCACGAACTTCAATTTCAGGCATCAAATAGTCGATTATCATGAATTTTTATCAAGAATAACCGTGCCCCAAACCGCTCGATATATTAACTAGAAAGATCATAGACTGCCCTTTACTCTGGAAAAGGTATCCGTTATATGTGAGATCATTTCAAACAAGGGGCGCTACTCGAAAATAATGAAATTTTTATATTCAAACTTATTTATATGCCAGGTAAGAGAGGGTAAATTTAGGTGTAAAGCGAGGATTTAATAGCCGATTGATATACATACATATGTATATCAGTTTCTGAGTTCCATATACTCGGGTAACGAGTAATGCGAGCAACTCGATGCTTATTCATTGTCCAACTGCTCAAAAGTTTGTTTAAAATTTTCTGGCTATTGAACAGTTCGATCTGCTGAAGAAAAAAAGTTCAATTTGATTTGTCAAAATTCCTTTAAAATTTCAACGAGTAAAGAGTATTGAGCAGATGATGTAGCTTTTTGCCGAATCGTAAACGTCCTATTTCCGACTCACGAAGCAATAGTGTATGAACTAAATGTTGAAGGAGCTCCTACAGAGATACCGCCTTTTACAACTGAAGAGCTGCAATCAGCAATAAGCAAGTTGAAGCCCAAAAAATCGCCCGGCCCCGTCGGAATACATGTTGAAGTGCTAAACGTAATAGCCATCAGCCGTCCTAAAGTACTACTGGACATGTTTAATGCTTGTCTAAAAGCCGGTTTATTTCCAGAAATCTGGAAGAGAGAATCGCTCGTATTGATTAGCAAGGGAAAGGGAAACTCCGAGAGCCCATCAGCATATCGGCCGCTCTGCATGCTGGACACCGCTGGGAAACTGCTCGAAAGGACGATTAAACCCAGATTAGAATTAGCCATAATTAGCGCTGGTGGTCTATCACCAAAAAAAATATGGGTTCAGACCGAAGAAATCGACGCTAGATGCAATTAGCTCAACGAGGGTGCCAAATAATAAAAAGATAGTTCTATTAGCGACGTTAGATATGCGAAATGTCTTCAACAGCGTACAATGGAAGAATTATCGCAGCTCTGGAGACAAAGTTCAAAATACCCAAGTACCTCAACTTAACCTTAAGGAGCTGCGTAAAGGACAGAGTTCTCCTATACCATACAACAGACGGTCACCGCAACCTCAAAATTACTTCAGGTGCAGCACAGGGTTCGATACTCGGCCCTGATCTCTGGAATGTCAGTAACAACGACATATTAGGTTTCAAGATGCCTGATGATGAAAACCTAGTTGGATATGCGGATGACATTGCAGCAATAATCACCGCGCGCGATACAGAAGACGCACGAAGGAAATTAAACCAGGTCATGATACGAACCCAAATGTGGCTTGACTCACGCGGTCTCAAATTAGCCACAGAAAAGACCGAACTGTTATTGCTAACAATGACGCACATCCCGTTAGAAATAAACATACACATTTCATTCGGTAATCTGAAAACACGTTGTGTCGTAAACTATTTAGGCATAAGATTGGACCCAAGGTTAACTTGTTGGGCACAGATGCAACACGCCGCGGAAAAGGCCTCTAAAATAACATCTCACCTCAGCAGGCTGATGTCCAATATCGTGGCAGATACATTAAAGGAAGAAAACCGGCGCAAGACTAGCCAAAGCTTATCATTATCATCAGCATTAAGGGTAGCTGCAGCATACCGTACGGTGTCAAGTGAAACCGTTCTGGACATAAGTGGAAGTGTACCTATAAGACTCCTGGTTCTAGAGAAAAAAAATTTGGTATCTTAAGAACCAAGGAATGTGGGAAAACTGGATACCTACAATCGATGGCAAAGCCGCCGGGAACAGGGAACTTGTGGCAGATGGACCGCCAGGCTAATTAAGGTCGTGAAACTCTGGACACAGATAAAATTCGGGTATGCGAACTACTTTGTCACTCAGATGTTATCCGGACACGGATATTTCCGAAAATACCTGCACAAAATTGGTAAAGCAGAAGAGCCGTACTGCATATACAATGACGCAATGACGAAGACAGTCCAGACCACACATTTTTTAAATGCGAACGATGGAAAACAGAACGAGAGGCACTAGGGAACCTGGTAGGACCGCTGGATGCGAATAACATCGTATCAGTAATGCTCCAGAGTGAAGCAAACTGGAAAAATATATCAGACTACGTAGAGATCGTACTACGTAAGAAAGAGCGGGATCTGGACGCAGGTGACGAGATGTAATCTTGCTACCAGAAAAAATGGAACATTGCCCTGAAGTAATGCGAAAGCCGTTTCCAGGCTGGGCGACGATTCTTTAGAGGATAGTTTTTAGTGACCTACAAGTGGCATATACCATTGATGTGACGACCCGAAAAAATTCTATTTAGTATATGTGATCGTTAGTAGGGATTATACAAATAACAATTATAAACAATTATAAACTTTAAACTGGACATCCCGAATTATTTTCATCTTATTATTTACCCAACTGTTATTTAAAAAAATTTTTTTTTATTATTTTATTATTGTAAAAATCCAATATACCTTTGAGCGACGTATAGCCTGCTACACAATACTATCCAGAAATAAATAATAACAAATAACTCCAACTTTTTACTGTTATTCAAAAAAATACCTCCAAAACTCCCTCAAAATTGTAAAAGAAACGGCATTGTTTTTCTAAGGCAGCCAATATGACGAAATTAGAGCGAGAAGCTGTACGTACTTCACCTCGCATGATGGTTCATCATTATGCCAAACGTATTGGAATGAAAATATGTTTATACTTGGTAGGGACATAAATACTGTTACAACATTAAACACACGCATTTCAATGGAAGAATTGAGCATACCACATAATTCCCATATGATTTATAAAATATAACCTGTAAAACGTTAGTCTGTATAGGGAATTCTAAATTGTGTGAGTTTTCAACATGGAATGGTCAGATAATGAAAACCGTATGAAATGAAAAAAGGTGATATTTTCAAAACACTCCGTTCGCTCGGCATTAGTCGCATGTTCGTCTACCGCCGCAAAAAATTGTGTGAGGAGACTGGGGATGTTAAAGACCGCCACCGGTCGGGCCGTCCACGCATAGTTCGAACGCCGCAAGTCATCAAAGCTGTCAAATCAAGAATTCTGCGAAATCCGCTCCGAAAACAGAAAATCATGGACCGGGAGATGAATGTTTCGCAAAAGTCCATGAGTCGAATTATTAAAAAAGACTTGGGACTTGGCGCTTTCAAATGCCGTACCGGACATTTGTTGGCTGTAGCTTTGAAGAAAAAATAGGGTGGTAAAATGCAAACGTCTTTTGGTGAAGCACGCTAAAAAACTTGCACAGAAAAATCTTGTTTACCGATGAAAAAATTTTTACCGTACAGGAAAAATTTAATAAACAAAATGATAGGGTGTATGCAAGGTCATCTAAGGAAGCATCCGAACTGATTCCACGGGTCGAAAAAGGTCATCACCCAGCTTCAGTCTTATGATGGGGTAACTGCCTCGCAGTTTTGCGAACAAGGAGTGAAAACATCGGCCAAAGTTTACCAAGAAACCGTTATGGAAGCTGTTGTAAGACCACTTAACCATTCCATGTTCCAAAACCAATCATGGACTTTTCAGCAAGACTCTGCGGCGGCCCATAAAGCTAAAACGACCCAAATCCGGCTCCAAAACAATTAACCAGCATTCATTTCGTCTGAAGAGTGGCCCTCTGGCAGTCCTCATTTGAACCCGCTGGATTACAAATTGTGGACAGTTTTAGAGGACATGGTTTTCCACAAAAGATACCCCAACATTGATTCTCTTAAGACAGCTTTGTTTTGTGCTGTGGCCAATTTCCCAATGGAGGAGGTGCGTGCGTCTATTGATGATTGGCCAGTCCGACTTAAGGCGTGCGTGAAGGCCAAAGGCGGGCATTTCGAATGAATACTGCTTTTTTGTATACAATATATATCAATAAATATTTAAAAAAAATTGATCCAAAAACATTAATTATTTTTTATTTTATAGCATAAAATGTGTGTAACAGTATTTATGTCATTCTAAGTAATTTTAAATAACCAACTAGTGATAATAAAAATTTATGCCTACGCCAACATTTTGCTAATTATTAACGTTAATTGATAATTATGCCTTATTTCATATAAATTTACTCACATATATATATTTTTCCAGTAAAAGTCTGTAAAATGCACCGCTCAGTGTATAAAAAACATTTTTTTTTTAAATATTTGCCATCTTTATATGCATTAAATTTTAGCATAATTAGTGGAAATTGCAAAAAAAAATTTTTATGTGTATTGTATTTATTTTTCATTATTTTTGAAATGTATATAAAATGAGTTTTCGGCTACAAATATAATCCATTACTTAATGAAAATATTCGTAAAGAATTTAGGCACATATGAAATTGGAATATTTGCGCAATTAATACTTTTTCCACTAAAAAAAAATCTAGCTTTTTTTTTTTGAATTTAACTGTTTTCTAAATTTTTTCAAGCCAAGCCAATGGCTGTGCTAGTGTGAAAAGCACATGCATAATGCAGTGATATGCGAGAAAAAAAGTGTAGAATAAAATACGAATTTATATGTATAATTTAAAAGCGCTACACACAAGCATACAAACACACACACACACACATATACATATGCACATGTAATGCACATGCAAATGCATTCAATTACTATATTAAAAATGCCTATTATGCCTCTTCTTACATGTTTTTGCACTCACAAAATGTATTATTTCTAATAAAACTACATTTTTTTTTGAGTTTTTCTCCATTTTTTTTGCTTTTGCATACGTTTGCAAAAAAAAAAAAACAGAAATCAGTTCAAATATCAATTATTTGCATTAAAAAATAATTCGGCGGCGATTAAAATTACATGCGTGAATGAATTAAAAATTTCGGGTGGGAAAAATTGTTGAAAATCTCTTTGGCATTGCGACCGCAAACTGAACATGAAAATCGAGCTTAATTTGCATTAATAATGCATAACGGGATTTACGTATTGGATGTTTGTGAATGACGTTGCAATTATCATTGTGTGAAATGTGATATGTTACAACAACGATAACAACAGCAACAATAATAACAGCAAAAACAACATCAGCAACAGTGCAAAAAAAAAAATAAAAATAAAAAAAAAAAGAAAAAAAAAATTAAAAATCCTTGCAAAAGTTCCACAAACGCTTTTACAACAATTTGCTAACGGCATTACAACAACTACAATACAATACAACAGCCCGTTTTGATTTTCAGCATGAAAAATTGAGTTGAGGCATTAAAGTTGCTAAAATAGGCGATTTTTTTCTTATTTTTTTTTATAACAAGCAACACGGATTACTGCCCTTCAGTAGGAGTATAGCGCCTCACAGCAAATACGTGCATAGTTACATACGTATGTACATACATACCTACATACATACACATATACGAGTACATTAAATTTTTACTAACTCGCATCTTTTCGCTTAAGGCTCCAGCTTCCAGCTCCTGCTCCTGCTCCTGCTCCTGCTTCTGCTTCTGCTGGTGATGACTTGTTGCGTCTATCGAAATTTACTATTAAAAACAATTCCACTGCATTTCGACAACAGCAAATAACAACATTTGACCACTGTAAACAATTGTAATGTGGCATGAAAAATGTACGCATTACCTGAGTTGTTAGGCGTTGTTGGTTGATGTAGCTAACGGTGTTGTTACATACATATTTTAATACTCTCAGGCGGGGAGGAAAAAAAAATCAAATACAATACGCAACAAACAGCAAATGTTAAAAGCTGACAGCCACACACACAACACACACATACACACACATATATTTGTAATTTACACATATGTAAAGGGTGATCCGAGTAGACGTACTCTCTCTTCAATAGCCTTTTTTCGACAGATCACGCGTGAGTCGTATGAGTTATGAACACCATCATCCATCTTGAGATCCAGCATTCATTATTGGATAATATTCGACCGAATAGACCACGTTCAGCACACAGT